>OY728119.1:1105955529-1107243029 GCA_963277665.1 Viscum album
AGTAGACAACCCACCCCCCTCCCTGGACAGCCCACAACCCACCCACACCACACACCCCTTTAGCCCCCCTACCCCCCTGCACCCCCCCCCCCCTCGAATATCCCCCCCCACCCCACCTGGACACCCCCCCCCAGCACACCTGGACAGTGCACCCCCCTCCTCTCTAGACAACCAACACCCCTCCCCAACCGGATAGCCCACCCCCACTCCCCTTGAACAGACCACCCCCCTTGATAGCCCACACCCCCCTCCCCCACCTAGATAGCCCACCCCACCACCACCCCTGGACAACCCACACCCTCCCTAGAACCCACACCCCCCCCTCCCCTGCAATCCCCCCCCCCCGACATCCCCCCTGGATATCCCACCCCCCCCCCCCCACCTGGATATTCCATGCCCCCCCCCACTAGACACCCCCCCCCCTCCTTGGATAGACCATACCCCCCTCCCCCACCTGGATATAGCCACCCCCTCCAGGACAGCCCACCCCCTCCTCTGGACATCCCACACCCCCCTCCCCTGCAGCCCCCCCCCCCCCACCACCACCACCTAGACAGCCACCACCCCCCACTGGACACCCCCCCCCCCCTCCTTGGACAGTCTATACCCCCTCCCTCCACCTAGATACCCCCCCCCCCCACCAGGACAGCCACCCCCTCCCTGGACAGCCCACACCCCCTCCCCTGCATCCCCCCCCCACCTGGACACCCCCCCCCCACCTGGACAAGCCCACCCCTCACCTGGACAGCTCACCCCCCACCTATACACCCCCCCAACTGTACAGCAACCACCCCACCTGGATAGCCACCCCCCCCCCCTCCCCACCTGGACAGCCCACCCCCCTCCTTGGACACCCCACACACCCCACCCCCACCTGGACACCCCACCCTGACCCCCTGGACAGCCTACACACCTCATTGTGGCAGCCCATACCCCCCTCCCCCACACCCCTATAGCCCCCCTACCCCCCTACAGCCCCCCTACCCCCTAGACAACCCACCCCCACCTAGATAGCCCCCCACACTTGGATAGCCCCCTACCCCTCCTGCATCCCCACTTATGGTATTTTTTTAAATCATTTTATTCATTAATAAAGACAAACTATCATGCATTATCCATTTCATTCCAAATAACCCATTCAATTTATCAAAACATAACAAATTCAATTTATCAAAACATGGAAAATTCAATTTATCAAAACATGAAAAATTCAATTTATAAGGCTCTATGGGTCACTTAGAAAATTTCATTAGGAAAAGGAAAAATTAGCTACATTGTTAATTCCATTTAAAAAATTGGGTCATCCACTTAGGAGGTGTGGTGGTTTCTAGGAGGTGTGGTGGTGTCCAGGGGGGCTGTCTAAGGGGGGTGGGGGGGGCTGTCCAAGGGGGTGGAGGGTATCTACGGGGTGGGGGTGTCTAGGGTGGTGGTGGGGTGTCTAGGGGTAGTGGAGGTGGTGGGGCTGTCCAAGGGGGTTGGGGGGGTTGTCCATGGGGGTGAGGGGTTTCCAGGGAGGGTGGGGGTGTGGGTGTCCAGGGGTGGCGGAGGGGTTGTCCAAAGGGTGGGGTGTCCAAGGGGTGGGGTTTCCAGGGGGTGGGCTATCTATGGAGTTGAGGAGTGTCTAGGGAGGGTGGGGGTGGGGGTGTCCAGGGGGTGGGGTGTCCAAGGAGGTGGGGGGAGTTGTCCAATGGGTGGGGGTGTCCAGGGGGGTGGGGTGGTTCAGGGGGTGGGGGGTCTATCCAATGGGGGGTGTCTAGGGGGTGGGGGCTGTCCAGGGGGGTGGTAGGTGTCCAGGGGGTGGGGGTGGGGGTGTTCACAAATTCCAATCCATCATCCAACCAACGCCAAAATCCAAATCCAATTTTCAACTAAACTAAAGTTTAAAAAAACATAAAACAAACCCTTTACCCCCATGCACTAAACAAACCCCACTAAAAAAAGCCCTTTACCATGTTTGAAGTCTAGAACAATAAAACATAAAACAAACCAAAGGGTTCGATACTCAAAGACAACAATAACTCTAATTTAACCGAAATCAAAACAACAAATAGAAAAAAAGAGTAAGAACACTAAAACTAAGGTAAACACTTACTAATTTGAAGTGTAGAAATAAAAATTTGTTTGAATGAAGAAGGATCTATGGCAGGAAGGAGTTTTGTGGCCGAGAAGACTTTGGGAGGAGCTCTGGATTAGGTCTACAATCAGGCTGAGGGGGAGCTGGGCGTTGGGTATTTGGGGGAAAACATTCCCAATTGTTTTTTAAAAACTATTGGGAAATCCTCTCTTTACAACGGTTTAGTAAAATCGTTGGTATATTTTAGAGGAACTAAAGATTTCCAAATGGTTTTTTCAAACTGTTGGGAAAGCTTAACTATATTAATACATTTTCCAATGGTGTTGAGAAAAACCATTGGCAAATGTGGCTTTTTTTACAGTATACAAATGGTTTATTTAAACCATTGGTATATATCCATTGGGAAAACCATCATTTCCAATAGTTGATTTTTTTGGTTCTAGACATGGAATTCTAGACCGATTATAAGTTGGGGCTTGGATATGGATTTCCTAGCCAATAGTTATCCAAGCTTGAGATTCTGGGGTGCTAGTCATGACGACCTACACCAAATGAGATATAGAGTGATAGTCATGGAGACCAACACTTAATGAGATTTGGGATGGTAGGAGTGACTACCTACACCAAATGATCAATAATAATGATTGATGATTCAAATGGGAAACATGAATTGAAATTAGGACTAATTTTATGATTAAATATTAAATGACAATGTGATAACTATTTTATTATGAATTTTATTTCTTTCTTCATAGAAACTACATGCAATATCTTTTGACTGGACTCGTTTTATACATCATGGTGGTGGCCTACTGAGTTTTACTCACACCCAATTTGGGCCTCCTGATCAGCACATGAGAAGACTTTTTTGTTGCAGGAAAATATAAGGGAAAGGCCATGGGATATGGTTCTATTTGGGATTGGAGCATGGGAGAGGGAACCATACATGGTTTGGGACCCTCTTGAGAGTCATTGTGTCTTTTAATTTTAGGTTACATTGTAGACACTTGACACTTTAATTATCATATAATATTTTACCTTTGGTTTTGACTATCACATGCCATGGTTTTGTTTTGGTTATTTATACGCATCTGAACTTGGTTTATTTTTGTTTGCTTTTATTGGTTTTTTATTTTGATAAAATAGGGTATAGTCTCCCCAATACTGACTTACCAGACCCTTGCTACTATTTGGCACCCTCTGACATATGGGGAGGCATGCTTGAGGGCATGTGGCCAATTGGTTCAGGGCACCGTTCAGTGGTACCCAGGTCAGGACGTCACAGTGAGTAAATTCATCAATGAAATAAATAAAATACTTATCTCATTTAGTTGATTATTTTCTTATTGGACTATAGATATTAGAAGTAATAAGTTCCAATGGTTTTTTTGAACAAATGTCAACTTTCTAATACACAAAATTTATAATTTTTCCTTTTTAAAAAAATTGCAACACTAATCCCTTTTTCTTGATATATCAGGAATTTATTAGACACATTATCTCTTAAATAACTTTCTCATGTTTATCTAACACATGTATCTCAAACTTTTATTCCATAACTGATCCTCTTTAATCATAATCAAGTAACAAGAGTTTTGAACTTCACCAACTTGGAAGAATTTTCCTTTTGTACATTGGCCTCTTATAACTATCTTTCTGTATTCCTCACTTTTCAAAACAAACCCATATTTCTTAAGATAAATTTATTACCCTCATCACAATGTTTTGAAACACATATAAAGTTTTTTTTCATTCCATCAACATTCAAATCTTTCTTAGATTTCAATTTTTCTTTACCAATGGTGGCTAATCCAACACCTTTAATTCTAAGTGATTCATCATTTTCAAATTTTAACATTCCTTATATAAAGTCTTTCACATTATTGAGAAATTTTAAATCTCCTATCATATGAGAAGAACACCCAATTTAAAGAATCAAATTTCATTCACATGTAGTATCTTCGAGAGAATTTTCTAGAACAAGAGCATTTTCTTTCCCTTTATCTTTCTTAACTTCTGGATTATGAGAATTGTTAACAAACTTTTGTTTTGATGGTAACAAAAGAGGACATAATTTTTCAATATTTATAGGTTGTTTACATATTTCACAAATAGTTTCCATAGGTTGGAACCTATTCTCAACTTTCACACCAACCTCCTCAAGTTTTTTTCAAACAACCTTCTCAAAATTCTTCCTTTAAGGGGATTGACTCCCCCTCAAACATTGACTTCTAAAAATTTTTTAATGGTTATAATAATGTTGATTGAATCAAGAAAAAAAATTTATGTTTCGAAATGCACCACAATTCCTTCATTATCCATAGAAATAATATTTTCCTCTAAAACTTTCATACTGACCAGAGTTCTGAGCATGTTTTTCAGAAATCTTCTTATCAAAACTTTGTTTACCACCAAACTTTATATTTTAAATCAGAATCTTATTTTATGGCTTGATTTTATTTTTATATTTATAGAAACTAGAAGTTTTAATAACTATTTTGTATTCATATTGTTTATAAACCTTTTTGGACTAAGAATTTTTAGGAAATTCTGATTTCTCCAATTTGTTGGCCTTGGATAGATATATCACTTTCCAATATTCTTCTTCTTTGAAAAAATTCCATCATTCATCTCAACCTTTGAAGGTAAATTTTGTTGATCCTTATTAGGTTATTTTATATGATAACTTTCACCAACTTTAGAGATAGATTTTTTAAAACGTGTAACTCTCTGTTCGGCTTTAGAAAGTTTTTGTTGGAAAAATTAAAAATCTTATTCTTTTTACTTAAACTTAACTTATATATGTTTATTAAGATTATTTTATTTATAAAGTGATTTCTTAAAATCATCATCCTCTTCCATCAAAATGAATTTTTCATCATGAAATCCTTCTTGATTGTTTGATGAGGATTTTTCATTCTTCAGCTTCCTGATTTCTTTTTCAAGCCTCCCAATATTCCTAATACATTCATTTAATTATTCTTTTAGATAAAATTATAATTTCGTTTCTTTATATTATTCAGAACTAATTCTTCAAAATTCATCATTATTCACTATTTCAATAAAATTATTCTCACCAAAATTCTCAGTATATTTTTTAGATTCAACTTCACTATCTTCTTCATCATCATCATTAGAAAATAAACTTCTCATTTTTGGATTTGGATAAATTTTTATATTTCCCTCTAGAAAAATATTTAGTTTTATCCCTGTGTTTCTTCCATGGCCTTCTTGGAATTCTTTCATCTTAGTCATTATCTTATTCTTTCTTCTTTCGAGGGAAACTAGCCTCAAAGTTCCCAATGGATCCACATTAAAAACACTTCAAGGGATGCTTCCCTTTATATTTACCTATAACTCGTCTAATATTTTTAGAAAACAAGGATAAAATTTAATCAAGATTTTTACATACCTCATTTTCTGAGTCAAAGTCAGCAAAATATTCTTCCTTAAGAACCTTCTTAGACTTTTATTTCATGATGTATTTGAAAGAATTTTCTCTATAAAAAATTTTCCCTTCATAGATTTCTCCCTTCTTATTTCATAAGTAATGAGATTACTATGAAGATCATCAAGGGATGGAGTTTCAGGATCTCTATATTCCAATGAGGATACTTTGGCATCAAACTTGTAAGGAATAATCCTTAATAACTTTTCAAAAAACTATAGAATCATTCAAATTTTCATCAAGACATCTGATGGTGCAAAAAAATTAATTTTCCCTGGTAAAGAAGTCCCCAATAGATTCATACTCACCCATTTTTATATCTTTATACTTTAGACTCCATACTTGTAATCATTCCTTGTTCACTTTTTTATAACCTTTGTAAACTTTTTTCAACTTATCCCAAATACCTTTGGTAATGGAAACACCCTTCACTCTTAAGAAATCACTTTCAAAAAGTGATGATAGTAAGGAATTATTATCACTTCCATCATTCTCAAGATTCTTGTTGTTAATAGATGTATAAAGAAATTAATCATCAATAGGATAAAATACATTTATTATATCTTTAATAACACATACCCAAGAGACATAAGATAAGGCAACATTATATATTTTTGGATATGAAATTTCTTACCATTAAATACCGAAATATATTTACTATTCACACAATTTAGATTATCCATAAAAACTTATCTTTCAAAACATTCAGCAAGGAATAAATGAAGGGGACCTTCACTCTGATGTCACTTGTAAGTGACCAATCCAGATCCAAATATCACTAAGAGGGGGAGGGGTGAATCAATGATATCTTTTTATTTTAAGTTTCCTAACTTTTGAAACAAACTTCACCTCCTATTAATTATTTCTTTCTTTACTGAAAAAAAAAATCACATATCCACAAGAACATAATAATTTACAAGTTTCACTACTCAACAATAGTAGCTACATACTTAGTATGGTTTGGAAACAATCCAATACCACACAATCCACTAGAAAACAATTCTTTTGTGTGGAATAAAATGAGTAGGATATTCCCATACACTCATGTATCACTATGTTCAATACAACAGTGCATGTACTTAAAGTATCATAAAATGATGTAATAAAATTTTTATGATTCCAGATCAGCTTTTAAAAAGGTAATCTTACAAAACAATTCTTCACTTTCTTACCTAGGAGTAGGTAAGATCTTTTTGGACTTCATAATAATACTCATTCTGATTTCCCAGTCTGATTCACCAGTTTGATTGCTCAATATGGAAATATAACTGTGTATAAATATCACCGATACAATAATAAAATTCTTCTTTTGATTCCAAAAATATCATGCTGATTTTCTAGTCTAATGATCTATCCTAATATGATGACCAAATGAATGTGATCATCTCTATTCTCCTTTCTTATTCTATCTAGAAAACTTCCTTTTCTGTGCTCAATATGAAAACATATTATCCCAAGAACTTCAGTGCTTCTATCTCTTCTTCTATACAAAATAATTGTCCTTTCCTAGTGAAAAGTACCTCCTTTATTTATATGTGACCCAAATAAGGTTTGTATGGGATTCTGAAAATCTTTCTCACTCAACCAAATTTTTTGAATCTTCAAATCTCCTTAAATCTCATATCAATATTTGACTTCATTAAAACTTTTTAACTCTTATTGTATGTTCATGACTTAAAATAGATTCATAAATTATTCACAAACTTCTAACTCTGATTTCCCATTATGATGAAGAAAATTGTAAAGAAATAGGTTCTCCATTGTGTTATTCTATACCTATTGAAAGATAAGTTTTCTCATTTTGATTTCTTTATTATGGTGAACACTTATAGTCACTCTGGTTTTCTTAACCCTCTTACAAAATTCTTCAAACATTGAGCTTCCCTTAATAACACTTTCACAAATTCTTTAAACAACCTTTCTAGATCCCCCTTGACAACATTTGTGGAGGATATTTTGAGAAAAAAAATTCTTCTTTTCCTTAGACCAGTGATCCTATGTCTGATGATGTTATTAGTGTCAGCCTTCATTTGAGGGATCGGTTTTGACTTCACTCTGATAATCGGTGTTAGCTTTAGTAAAATTATCAGCACCACTTGGAGTCCAATGGATCTTGACCTAATTGTTATAATATAAAATATTTCTTCTTTCTCTTGACCCACTTGTAAAACAAATTAGATTATTTATTTTCTCCTAACCCACATAGTAAGGAAAACAAAGTTCTTGTATTAAAAATAATCAACAATTTATCTTGATGAAAAATGGTTAACAATACTGTTGATGTTCTCTAACATAATTTTTCATCAATAATAAAAAAGTAATATTTATTTTTCCTTTTCATTGGTCCCAAAAATTCCCTAATGAAGGAAATTTTTCCTCTAATTATTGGTGGCACATAGCGTCTGATGGACCGGTTCCAATAGCTTTAATTTTAGAAACTTTTTCTCTTTTTTGAATATGATTCCAATGAGATTATTTCTTATAATATTTAAATATTTTGAATTGTCAATTTGAAGGGAAACCATAATATTCATCTTGTTACATTCTGATCAACCTTACTAGCCTTTAAACAAATATAAGTCTGATGATCTCACACTGATGGACTTAGATTGGAAAGATTCATCTTCTGCAACATCCTTCTTTCACAAACTTCTGCTTCTATCATGAGTTTCTCATGACTTTGAATACATTGAAGATCAGCATATGCATCATCTAACTTATAATGGAATGATTTGTAACTTCCCATCCTTTCAGTATTGTTTTCTTTCCAACAAAACTTGAATACGATTGGCCTGAATATGATTGGAATCACTCCCCCTTTCTTTCATAAAGCTAGCATTAATTGTTTTCAGACAACTTGTGATTTTTATGAAATAAAAAATAGAAAATCATTGTCATATTTTTATCAGATCCATGAAGAATCGGATTCTCTTCCTCATTATGATCATAACCTCATTCCAGACCCAAGGTGAGTCCAATGACTCTTTTCTTCCAGAAAACATCTTCCCAATACAATGAACTTTCTTAAGCAGTGTGAGTCTGATTTCTTGAATAAAATAGTTAGTCTAATTTTTCAACTTTTACAAAGTTAAGTGAATTATTTTATTCTTTGATAATAAAAGATAATATACTTGAAAAAAAACTTCTTGCATCAAAATATTCTTCATTCAACCTGGTCTCAACATACCTTTTATCATGGATTAAAAGGACTTTTCAATGGTTTATTTCTTCTTGAAATTTTTAATTTTTCTCATTTATTATAAAATGAGAATATTATGATGTTCATACAATGATATATCTTCTCGGTCTTCTAGAGCTGAACCATTTGGATCAAATCTATCTGGAAAAAGTTATCATCAACTTCATCACAATGGTTGAGTTAAATAACTTCTCTCAAAAACTTCTTATGCTATTGACAAACTCATTTACTCTAGTAAATTAGTCATCAACACATTCATCATCACCTATTTTAATATCTTCAAACCCGCTTCCCTATATTTTCAACTCTGCTTCATTGATTTTTAGATTTACTTCATAATTACTTCTCAATTTATCCAATATCTCCTTATCAGTTTGGAGACCCGTCACTTTAGTGTATACCTTTTCAGATAGATCCATCAATATTTCATTTTGATCCTTGTCATCCATATCCAAGTTCCTCTTATCTGTAAAATTCATAGGATAATTCTCATCATAGGGTGGAAATATAACTATAGATAAATCTCTTACTTATACTTCAAGTTATAGAAGATACAATAACATCATATTCCTCCAACCATGATAAGTCTCACCATTGAAACAGGAAAACTCCTACTATTTACTGAATTCGTGTTCTCCATCCCTAGTAGTTTATTAGTTCTTTTAGAGGTAAAATTTGCTCGGATACCACTTGAAGTTCCTAGATCAGTGTAAGGTCACTAAGAGGGGGAGGGGTGAATCATTGATCTTTTTTCTTTTTCTGAATTTTTCTTTCCTAATTCAACTGATGTGGTTGATTAAAGCCTCAATCCAATATTCATGTGTGACTTAGAATTACCTCGAATAGTGTTGTAAAGTAAAGTCACAAAACATAAGGATTTACAAAGTTAGGTACAAATACTTACTCCTTACTGTGTTGGTTATTCCCCCCAACATGGATTATCCACTATATTAGAAAGTGATTACAAACAATAATTGGTTATAACCCCCCCCCCCCCCAATTACAATCTGGTTATACACCCAACTCCAATCCACCTTCACTAGTTGGTTATACCCCCCCCCCCAACTACACTAGAATGTTTATAAACCCGTCCTTGAGCCTCTCCAACAACTAGTTATACCCCCCAAATATAATATCCTTATTATCTTATATATTTATCCATTATAGAATGATATTTTGATGATCCTACAACATGATCTTGTTGAATAAAAATTTATCATTTACAATTCATGTACCTTTACAGTGCTATTAGTCTTCCTCAAATGATTTTGATCACCTATAGATAATCAATTTCCTCTACGATACAAATTCTTGGGTTATACTTCCATCGGATGATGAAGTCCCAGGATCACTGAGATGTGTGCAAGTGGGGCACACAAATTATTTATTATTTTATTCAAGAAATATCTTGCACAACCTCAAATCACTTCTTCTAGAATTCCAATTCTAATTACACGTCATGCATTGATTGTATGGAATCAAAAAGTTTCTTATTTTAGGTATCTTAAAAATCACATGTTCATGATCATGCATGAATTCATGCATGTTTTTTTCACTACCTTCTTCCTTTCACTGTGTAGACATGCATTTCACACAAACTGTTTCAAATATTATTTATGTGTGCATGAGCATGCATTTAGGCATGCACTGACCATATCAAACAAACTGGGTGTTCACTATCTATGCTTAATAGTAAATGTGAGCTACTCAAAATAATCACATTTTCACTTGCTCAAGAAACCAAGTGTGTTAGTTCTAAAACGAACAACATTCACACAGGGGGTTTACAACTTTTCATAAGACATGAAGGAGTGGGATTTTAGTGATTCTCCCAAACTATGACAAATATGTGTGAGGGTTATCACGCTTCCTTGAATGCTTCACAGACCTCATTTCTTTGTCAAGCATAACGAGTGTGATATGAAAATATCATATGCTTGAAGAATCCTTTTCTCCCTTGAATAACACAAGGCTTTTGTAGAAACACCACCTCACAAAATCGATGTATCGTGGTGCTATGTTCTTTTCCAAAAAAAATGAGGGACTCTTAAGTCGATTGGAGGAACCTCCCAGGCTTGCATCTTCTCCTTTTATAGGAAGAACTACACCACCATTGATCCTAGAATAATTTTTCACTGGATATTTGATTTTTATACCATGTCACGACTCTTCATCAAACACCTGAGTTGTTTGGGATATCTCAAATGTATGCCAATTTTCATGGTGTTTTTATTACATGAGTCTGATTTTCTCCTTTATGATGATATCCTCACATGAATGTGATAATGATTTCATGAATCTTCATTTTTATAATCTTTAAAATCATCCATGGTGATTGAATGTTCAAACAGCCTCCTGGAACTGCAATTTTAGTTCAACTGAAGTAAGCTCTTAGAGTTCCTCACATGAATGCAAGGTCCTAGATTTCATGATTGATTTTGGTTTTATCCAAATACCTCAAAAAGTTTGCAACATCATAAAAGATTTTCATTTTTTTAATTTTCAAACATTTTCTTGTGCTTCTGTATACTGTAACTCTTCAAAGAAGTTGGAGGTGGAAGACGACCATTGAGATCAACAGGATGGTTTAAATCAAGAGAATCGTACAGTCGTGCTTATGTTTATCTTTTTTAAGATGGATGAATAGTGAATACCCCATGCACATCCAATGTTTATTTTCTATAGTGGATCTATTTTTTTATTAGCTAACTCCTCCTACTACTGCTTTGAGTTGGTCATGGGGGGTCAGCACCCGTGCTCCACTATATTGCACGCCATCATGGACTTTAGCCCACTAGAAATGCAGGTGCACACATGCATCCATATCTGATGTGGGCCACATGGCCTAAGCATTCCTTATACATGGTTATGTGCTCCTACCTCTATGCAGGCTATCAATGGTAGGCCTTCCCATAGTGGTTGACCCCTTGGTTCCCCCTATGCATGGTTGGGGGCTAACCACAGCAGCTCCGATGGGTTTTTCATATTTTTATGCATAAAAAATATATTATAAGTGTAGAATAGTCAAGCCCAAAATTCCATCCCACCACAACCATCTCCTCTTCATCCCCATTCATTAATATATATTTTTTTGTGGAAACTTCAACCTTCTTCTCTTCATGAAAATAAAGATTTTCACTGTAACACTCCAGAATGATAAAGGGTTAAATGAATAAATAATATGACTCATTTCAACAAGGTGCACCTTCCTTTTCAGGAGCCTAACTGATTATAACTCCACAGTTAAGTGTTCTTGGCTTGGAGTAGTGATCAGGATGGGTGACCTTCTGAGAAGTTTCCCAAGGTGTGTGTGAGTGAGGACAAAGCACACTGGAAAGGACATGTGTTGACATGTGAGGATTTTCATTGGTCAGATGACATGTTCAGGCACGTGGGTAGACCCTATGGTAGGGACCACGTGTCTACAGGGCAACTGGTGGTACCTAGTAGACCAGGACCCAACGGCCATGTTAAGTCGGGGTGTTTGTGCTATCACTAGGGCCCAGTTGTCACATTTGTTATCAAATGAGGAACTCATCCTTAAGTGTGGTGCACTACCTCGATTGAGATGTAGGGTCCACAATGAGGATGTTGTTCTCTAAAGGGGGGTGAATGTAACACGCTTGAATGATAAAAGGGTTAAATGACTAAATTATATGACTCATGTCAACAAGGTGAACCTTAATTTTCAAGAGCCTACCTGATTAGAACTACACAGTTAAGCATACTTAACCTGAAGTAGTGATCAGGATGGGTGACTTTTTGGGATGTTTCTCAGGGTGTGTGTGAGTGAGGACAAAGCACACTAAAAAGGACATGTGTTGTCCTCTGGGGAGTTTCATCAGTCAGATGACCCGTTCGGGCATGTGGGTAGACCCTAGGGTGGGGACCACGTGTCTGTGGGGCAACTGGTGGTACCTGGTAGGCCAGGACCCGATGACCATGTTAAGGCGAGGTGTCTATGCTATCATCGGGGCCCAGTTGTCACATGCATGGTATTCCTTTATTGTTTGCATTGTGCATTTATTCTTTTTCACATGTCTTAGATAATTAAGAATGTCTTCAACAATAGACACATTTATTCAAGGATAATTGTACAAGCATGACATCTAATTCCATTAGATAAATCCATAACAATTCTCTAGGAATCACCACGTCATCCAAACTCACCAAACACATATTTACACATCATTGATAACAAATGGAACATTGGGCCCAACATATTGCTTCTTCAATTCAGTTCATAGAATTTAAACACTCATGTATATATCTCATAACATGTGAAGAAAATAAACTCATGTGTAATTCCTTTTCTCTTTTCTATTTAAGGAAATTTCAAAGGTTCATTTGGCATCACACTTGTTATTGGCCTTTTCAACTTTTCTTTCAACATGTTCAATATGAGAACTAAAGAATAACTTTCTTTCAATTCTTATTTTCTTGGATAACCTTATGTAAGATTTGGTTTCCTAGAACCAACTAGTTTCACTTTGATTACATGAATATTTAATATATTTAAATATTAAACATATTATTACATTTTGTTCATTGTTCTTCATGACTATGATGTAATAATGTCCTAGAGTATTTGTTGCATTGATAAGGTCATAGAAGTTCCCTGCTATGATGAGAACCTTGAAATGATATAACAATATTCTTAAATATAGTTATACAGTTGGATGACATACTATTATGGGACACATAGCATGAAGACCATCAGGTGTGAGTACTCGTAATAATATGAGACTTCTTCTCATGATGTTTTCACTTGGTAATCTCTAAGACAATAGATTATGAGAAAATACCCACCGGTAGGAATTTCGCATGTTTTGGTGTCATCAAATATTTTTATCTATGAGTGTATGTAATGATCCCATAACTTTAATATTGTCATTAATACGTGTCATGACTCGCGCACTTTGATTTACTGACAAAAACCATCATGCATACAGTTGGAGGGAAGTAGGGTATGTTGGGTGCATCACGAGTGGCATCTTATTAATGGATAAGTCGAGGAAGGATTTTTCCCTTCCATTTATGGAATTTTATATCTCATCCCTTTGATTAAAATAGAACTTTCATGAGAAATTCCATGGCCATGGTGTAAAGATGAGTTTATTTTAGGTAGTCAAAGAATGACGTATCAAGCATAAAAGTTAATGAAACTATCATGAAACCTACTTGATGAGATATTACGATAAAGTTATTATATTAAACAATGAGTGTTCATATGTGGATTTCATTGTTGCGACTTTAATTTCTTTTTCTTGGGTGCATTTACTCATTTCTAGATAGTACTCTTGGACTTTAGGAAAGTCTGCCTAATGTCAATGAGAAAGAATCCAAGAGGGTCACACACTAAGTGTTTCTAGTGGTCTCAGTTAAATTTTATTTGACTTTAATTAATAAATATTATTCTCAAGACAATAGAATGATTTTATTCAAGTTAAAATGATTGAAAAAATTAAATAAATATTTATTCACCAGATTGTGGGTAAAATATATTTATTTATTTTATTGAACATTTAATAAATATTTATTTACTAGTTTGTAAATAAAATATTTATTTAAGATAATAAATTATTTATTTATTTATTCAGGTGTTAAATAAATGGAATTAGAGTTTAAGAGGACCAAAGATGTTATGGTAGGAAAATAATTATTTACAAGATGAAAAATAATTATTTAACTAGTTGGCACAAATTAAAATAACGTTGCTATTATTTTGTGATGTGTAATTTTATTTATAATTATGTTTTGTGAAAGTTTGTGAATCATAAATAATGACATGGTATTATTATTAATATCATGTGTTTTCACTAAGGTTATAAATGTATTTAATTTATGTTATGCAATTAAATATTGTAATTGAAGCCTCATGTCAATAAATAGACACATACGTCTATTGTGTCATGTACCGAAACGCACACCCGGTGAATTGAGAATTGTTGAGCTAAATAATTTCTCTCTTGAATCCTTTTTCCACCCATATCAATAATGAGATATGTTCTTCAAGGCCGAAGAACAAGCGATCAAGAACGACCGATACCGTACACTTGCTTCACTGCACTAGCACCCGAAGAATGAGCGGTGTCGATCGGAGGCCATCGAATCATGTGTGGATCACCGCTAGAGGGATTATATTTTGGATCCTTTCAAGTGCAACAAGATGATCCAGAAGGGTCATTCCAGACGATCAAAATCATCAACAAAGAAAATAACGAAGATCCGGATATTGTTTTCTTTATGAAATTAATTAAGTTAATTATAAACATGATGTGAAAGATCCTCTCTAAAGGTTTTGGGTCTCTTCCTTATTTATCTAAATCTTTTATTCTATTTCATGGAGACTGGAGTTCATCATCGTATTGATCTCAAAATAATCATTGATCATGGTAAAAATAAAAGTTGGGTGTCGGCCCAACCACGCTTATGGTGCTCCTGGAACCTTCAAGTGGTGTCAAAAGGAGGTTACATCATAGTTTATAATAATTTAAATATTTAATTGATGATTTACACATTTAATAATTTAGTTTTTTCAATTCAAGTTAATCATTATACAAATTTGAATCTCGAGATCTATTCCTCCTATTTTGTTTCTTGTTTACCTTATAGAAATGATAATTTCTTTTAATTTTGATTAAAATAAAATAGAGGATCTCATCTGGAGGTGCCAAAGGTTCCTGGTCATACAACACCATAACACATGACGTGTATTCAGTAGTACACGCCATGTAGCCAAGGTTCAATGCACCGAGTCTAGTCCATCAAACTAAGCCGTGTCATTGGAGTTTTTCTAAGCCTTAATGACTTTGTGTGTTGATGAGGAACTGGTAGTATGTGGTTTCTGGATTACACACCATGTGGCCAACTGAACATTATGTGTAGTCCCTTCGGGTTAGGGTTGGACCATGTACCCCATACATGGCTTGCCCGGATGGAGACCATGTAATAAGGAACTACACGACATGTGGCCCACTGGACATGTTGTGTACTCCGAATATTTCTGAACTACACTCACACGTTGTTTCCCCAATCATGTACTTCAGATGGATGGTGAAAAATAGTACATGCCGTGTAGCTAGAACTACAAATTGTTTACTCATACAAATTACGCAGATTTATTAAAATTTATTATTATATTATACAAACCCTTGAGATGTGTACCATTGTATAGGTGTAAATATGAGGCACAACATGTGATAGGTGTTTTATATATATGTGTTTAATTTAATATCTGTGTAATGTTCATTTCTACTCATTGGGTAGTAATGGATAGGAATTCACTGGGTTGCCTCTAAGGTACAAGTTACGTACAAAGATAATTTTAAATGAATTTATTTGTTTAAAATTATGATGTATGATAATATCAAGGAAATTCAGAAAAGGGTTTAAAATAAAAGGATTGATTAATTAAAGATGATAATTAATTGATTCGAGCATGATTTATCTTAAACCATAATGATTAAGTAATTGAATTTTATTTTTATTTATGCGTAAATATTGTTGATGTATGGATGATCATGAGCTAGACCAAGACCTTTATATATGGATGGTTTCTTTTAATTTATTTATTTAAATTAAATTTGTTGGCATGTGGGACTTCACCTCATTAATATGTAGGGATTGCGTGCCCAAGGTTTATTTTATGTAAAAACCCTTTTTACCCTTCACCTGGATGTGAGTTAAAAAAGGCATATGTAATGGATGTAACTCCTAAGCTAATGAAGGCGGTTCAAGCTGGAGCCGAGACAAAACCAATCCTAGGAGATATAGAGGTGGACAGGTGGAAATCTGTAAACATGAACCCAAAAGGTTCAAGATGTTTCTCCCCTAGGTCAGGGATAGTTTATCAACTGCTAGATAAACTAACCATTAGAAAAGTTCATGATCATTACCTTTACTTTATTTTATTTCTTTCAGTTTCATAGTTTATCATTATGGATGTGTTGTCATGATCACATAATAAATAAATTAAATAAGCATACAATATGGAACTAAAATAAACTAAACTTATGTATAAATATTATCAAGACATGGTTAATCACTTGAGTAAGTTCTACTTAATATTAACAAGCATGTGATAATGATAATAAGAAATGCACGCATAAGAAATAAAAATCCCTCAAATAAAATATTAAGTCAGATGAAGCCTTCTATTACTTGATTAAGGGAAAACTCAATAAAACAATGTATTTGACCAACCCTTGTTGGGACACTTACTTTTATATAGGAATCCCTTATGAAAGGTTTAGGGGTGACTTAACCATATTACATCAAGAGGTGTATCCCTTGATAGACATGGTGTGATATTGGAGGCTAGAGTTAAAGAAATCCAAAGTCATGATTTCAGGACTGGGGAATCTACTCAAAAGATCAAGAAACTTCTAGCCTATAGTTGGAAAAGACCTTCCTACCTAAATACCTTCTAATATCTTGACCAACCCTTATTGGGTTTATGCGAAGGGTAATATGGATCTTTTCCACTAGAATATCATGGAAAATGGACATTCTGAGTTCAATGGTGAGGGTCATTGAGACTTGATAAAATAGTGGGAGACTTAAATAAAATTTATTATTTCTCATAAAATATAATCAAGAAAGTACTGATGATATACTATTTTAATTATAGAATAAAAATGACAAGCTCGTCAACCACAATATCCCTACGATCAATTCTGGATAAAGACAACATCCTCATTGACAATAACTTCCAGAAATGGTTTAGATGCCTTCAGGTTATCCTACACCATGAACGGAAGTATTACGTGCTGGATTCAACATTACCTGATCCTCCTGCCAAAGAGGTGGGTGGTGAGGATTTCCTAGACTATGAGAAACATATGAATGACGCGGTCGACATTCAATGTTTGATTATATCATTAATTTCTAGTGAGCTCGTGAAGTCTCATGAAAACATGGATGCTTATAGAATTCTTGAGCACCTCTGTGGTCTTTACCAGGAGAGAGAAATATATGAAAGGTTTGAGATCTATAAGGAACTCTTTTAGAGTAATCTTGGAGAAGGTTCCCTAGTTGGGCCTCATGTAGTCAATCTCATTGGCTACATTGAGCACCTAGAGGTTCTAGGGTTTAAACTCCCCTGAAGAACTGGGCACCAATATCATTCTTGCATCACTCCCTAAGATCTTCTATAACTTTGTTGTCAATTTCAATATGAAAAACATTGATAAGTCTTTATCTGGTCTTATTATACTTATTCTCCAAGTGGACAAAGATATGAAGCATGAAAAAACTTCTGTATTTATGGTGAATAAAAGGAAACGGAAGGTGAAGAGTTGTAAGCCCAAATCTTCTTTACAACCATCTAAGAAAAGTAAGATCAAAGGGGAGGCAAGGGAATATGAGGCTGTTTGTTTCACATGTGGAAAGAAGGTCCATTGGAAGAAGCATTGCACCCATCCTAAGAAGTAATGGGAAGCTTCAGGTGAGTTTTTTATTGAATGAAATCTATATATTTCTACAAATTGGGTATTAGATACATCTTTTGGTGCTCACATATGTATCCAAATATAGGAACCAAGTAGATTTAGGAAGATTGACTGAGTGAAGGTAGATCTACGAGTAGACAATAGAGCCAGACTTGTTGTTGTAGCTGTTGGGGAATACCACCTCATGTTGCCAACTGGGATGATCTTGGTGTTAAAGGGTTGTTATTATGTGTTGTATGTTATTAAAAACATTATTTCTATATCCAGATTAGATACGGATGGATTTTTTTTATTTTTGGAAATGAATTTTTCTTCTTTTAAAAATATAGCATTTGTTTTGGTAGGGAACATTTATACAATGGTCTTTACGTTTTCGATTACACAAACCAAGTAATGGAAATCGATAACAAAGATACTTCACATGACTCGTGTCACACCCAACTTTTTTATCACTAGCTAGGTCATGTAAATGAGAAACACTTGAAAAAGTTAAATCAAGATGAATATTTAGATTCTTTAAAACTAAAACAACTTGGTGTATGTCATGCATGTTTACAAGGAAAAATGACCAAATCCTCATTTAGTGGGAAAGGTGAAAGGGCTAAAGAACTTTTTGAATTGGTTCATACTAATGTGTGTGGACCAATTCTAGTTAAATAAAGGGGAGGGTACTCATACTTAATAACATTTAATGATGATTTTAGTAGATATAGATATATATACTTAATGAGGTATAAGTCAGATTCTTTTGATAAGTTAAAATAATAAAAGAATGAAGTTGAGAACCAGCTTGGTAAGAAGATTAGAAAACTCCACTTAGAACGAGGTGGAGAATATATTAATCAAGACTTAATTAATTACTTATGAAAGTTTGGGATCCTATCCAAACTCACTCCTCCATACACGCCTTAGTGGAATAGTGTGAGTGAAAGGAGGAACCGCACCCTATTGGACATGGTGATATCAATGGTGAGTCATGTGAGTCTTCAATTATCCTTTTGGGGATATGCATTACAAACAGTGGAACACATACTAAACCAAGTACCAACTAAATCAATAAATGGTATTCCATACGAGTTCTAGAGTGGAGAGAAATCCATATTATCGAATTTACATGTGTGGGGAAGCGATGCATTTGTTAAGGCCTCTTTAGGTAACAAACATACACCCCAAGGCATAAAGTGTATCTTTATAGGGTACCCCAAGGAAACAAGGGGATATTACCTATACAACCCCTTAGAAAAAAAGTTTATAGTGGAAATACATGCCATATTCCTTGAGAGGGAGCACATATCCAAAAGAGATAGTGGGGTCAAGACAGACTTCGATGAAGTTGAGGCTCAAGGTACACAAGAGTTGGTATAGGAACAGATTCAACAAAGCCACGTGGAAGAAAGAACTGTTCCAGAGACACAAGAGTTGTGTAGAGGTACAAGAGGGGTTATAGAACCGAAACGGTACGGTTTTCTAGTTACTAAGGATGGTGAATCATTATTAGTTGATAATAATGATCCACTGACCTGTAAGGAAGAAGTAAGTGGCACAGATGTTTCCAGGTGGCAAGAAGCCATGAATTCTAAAATCGATTCCATGTACCAAAAACAAGTTTGAATTTTGGTAGATCCTCTAGTTTATGTAAATCCTATTGGTTGAAAATGGGTATTCAAGAATAAATTGGACATGGAAGGACAAGTCAGTACCTATAAGTCATGACTGGTTGCAAAAGGGTTCAAACAACGTCAATTCATTGACTAAGACGAAACCTTTTCACCAGTTGCAATGCTAAAATCCATCAAAATTTTATTGGCCATTGTCACTTAACATGGCTATGAAATTTAGAAAATGGATTTCAAAACATCATTCCTTAACAGGAACCTTCAGGAAGATGTATACATGACACAACCTGAAGGGTTTATGACTCAAAATGATTCCAATAAGGTATGAAAGTTGAAAAATCCATTTATGGATTAAAGCAAGCATCCAGGTCATGGAACATTCTTTTTAATGAAGCCATAATGAAATTTGGATTTATCAAGAAATAATAAGATCCTTGTATCTAAAAATGGTTTAGTGGGAGTGCAGTCGTTTTCCTAATAGTATATGTTGATGATATATTACTTATTAGAAATGAGATACCAGTCTTACAGTCTGTTAAGGCATGGTTGAATCAATGCTTCTTGATGGACTTAGACGAGGAAGCGTATATTCTTGGGATCAAGATCCACTGTGATAGATCCAATAGATTTTTGGGCCTAAGTCAAAGTACATACATTGATAATATACTGAAGTGATTCGGTATGGAATAATCCAAGAGGGGATTGTTATCAGTATCACATTGCATTCATCTTTATAAGAAAATGTGACCTAAAAAACATGATGAAATAAATATAATGGAAAGGACTCCATACACATTAATGATTAGGTTAGTCATGTATGCCATGTTATGTACTAGGCTGGATGTCACCTATGCATTGAGTGAGGTAGACATATATCAAGATGACCCAGGTAACCGTCATTGGATGGCAATTAGGACTATCCTAAAGTATCTGAGGCATACTAAGGATATGTTCATAGTTTATGGAGGAGATGAGAAAATAGTCATCAGATGATATGCAGATGCTAGTTTCTAGACTGATCAAGATGACATGAAGTCACAAACAGGATACATATTCACTTTGAATGGAGGTGCAGTGAGCTAGAAGAGATCAAAGTATAGTGTGGTTGCAGATTATATAGTAGAGTCTGAGTATTTCGTAGCTTTTGAGGTAACTAAAGAAGTAGCTTGGATGTGAAGATTTATTCGGGATATGGATGTGATACCTAGCAGTAAAGATCTCATCACATTGTACTGTGATAATACTATAGCGGTGGCTCTCACAAAAGAGCCAAGGTCACATCAGTAAACAAAGAAAAAACTTTGAAAATATCATCTCTTGAGGGAATTTTCTCAGTGATGTGCAGTTGTAGTGAGCAGTATTTCCATTAAAGACAATTTGGAGGACCCCTTGAATAAAGCATTGACTCGGTAGAAACATGGTCACCATGTAAGGTCTAGCGGACTGAAAGTCATAGGCAGTTGTCCCTAGTCCAAGTGAGAGTTTGTAAGAGTTGGTGTCCTAGAACCAACTGGTTGTAATTTTATTACATTTATATTTAATGTATTTAAATATTAAACATCTTATTACATATTGTTCATTGTTCTGCATGACTATGATGTAATAATGTCCTAGAGTATTTGTTGCATTGATAAGGTCATGGCAGTTCCCTACTATGATGAGAACCTTGAAATGCTATAACAATATTTTTAAATATAGTTCTATGGTTGGATGACATACTATAATGGTATACATGGCATGAAGACCTTAAAGTGTGATTACTCTTAAGCAGATAAGAATTCCTCTCATGAAGTTCGCATTTGGTAATCTCCAAGACAAAAGATTATGAGAACAGACCCGCCAGTAGAAATTTCACATATTTTGGTGTCATTAGATATTTCTATCTGTGATCATGTGTAATGATCCTTATACTTTAATAATATCATTAATACGTGTCACGACTCATGTAATTTGATTTACTATCAAAAAAATTCATGCAGACAGTTGGTGGGAAGTAGGGTATGTTGGGTGCATCACAAATGGAATATTATTAATTGAAAAGTTAAGGAAGGATTTGTCCCTTCCATTTATAGAAGTTGATATCATGTCCCTTTGATTGAAATAGAATTGTAATGCAAAATTAAATGGTTGTGGTGTAATGATAAGCTTATTTGAGTTAGTCAAAGAACAACATGTCAAGAATAAAAGTTGATGACAATATCATGAAACTTGCTTGATGAGATATTGCAACAAAGGGATTATATTACATAGTGAACGTTCATATGTGGATGTCGTTGTTGTGACTTTAAGTTCTTTTTCTTGGGTTCCTTGACCCGTTTCTAGAAAGTACTCTTGGACTTTAGGCAAGCCCGCCTAATGCCAATGAGAAAGAATCCTAGAGAGGTATACACTAAGTGTTTATGGTGGACTTAGTTAAATTCTATTTGAATTTAGTTAATAAATATTATTCTCAAGACAATGGAATAATTTTATTCAAGTTAAAATGATTGCATAAATTAAATAAATATTTATTCACCAGATTGTGGGAAAATAAATTTATTTATTTTATTGAACATTTAATAAATATTTATTTACTAGTTTGTAAATAAAATATTTATTTAAGAGAATAAATTATTTATTTATTTATTCAAGTGTTCAATAAATGGAAGTAGAGTTCGACAGGACTAAATCCAGTCTGGTAGTAAAATAATTATTTGCAAGACGATAAATAATTATTTAACTAGTTAACACAAATGAAAATAACGCTGCTATTATTTTGTAACGCGTAATTTTATTTATAATTCCGTTTTCGCAATTTGGAACATTATAAATAATGACGCGGTATTATTATTAATAGCATGGGTTTTATCTAAGGTTATGAATATATTTAATTGTTGTTACGCAATTAAATATTGTAACGAAAGCCCCTTGTTCATAAATAGACACATACGTCTATTCTTCCATGTACCAAACTGCACACCTGGTGAATTGAGAATTCTTGAGCTAAACAATTTCTCTCTCAAATCCTCTTTACGCCCCTCTCAAGAACGAGAGACGTTATTCATGCCCTAAGAACAATCAATCAAGAATGACCGACACAAGATACTCGCTTCACTACGCTAGCACCCGGAGAACAAGCGATGTCGATCGAAAGTCATCAGAGCACGTGTGGATCACCTGTAATGCTCCGACCCTAGTTACCCAGAGTCGGTGCATTATTACATAACATTGGCATGATCACAAAATATCAAGTCTCAGAAGACCGATTATTTTAGTAGTCTTGGAAATACTAGATTACTTCATAAGTTTTACATTACATTATAAAATGAAAAACTACAACAACATAGTCTCCATATGCCACACTCATATCCCTCAGACTATCCCTGCAGGTCAATCATAATATACTTCTTCGCATCCTGGGAAAAAATAAAACATAGAAAGGGGTGAGCTCATATGCTCAGTAAGGATAACAATATAGCGGAAACTTTCATAAATAATCATAAACATTTAAGGCAATGTAAGACTAGAACAAAAGCCTTTTAAACTTGAACTTCAGAATAATATGGTAAATATATAATCAAAAAATGGCATTTACTTATTCACATGGATATTATACTAGTCGTATAATCACATGTAATAACTAATTTAATAATGAGGGAATGTATATTACCAGACTTTAATTTCTATGTCAAGGCCTCATGCCAGAACCTAGGGGCTAACTATAACCGGACCCCAACCCGGAGAGCCTCTGTAACTGGAATCCAACCCAGAGAGCCTCTGTAACTGGACTCCAACCCGAACAGCCTCTGTAACTGGACTCCGACTCGGAGGGCCTGCTGTAACTGGACCCCAACTCGGAGGGCTTACTCTTACTGGTCCCCAACCCAGAACATACTAGTCCAATACATTCATCTTAAGAAAAGGTTGAAATATAACATAAACATTCATATTAAAACTAGCATACAGAATGTCAATACTTTAACCACAAATCATGAATGCCATAAAAATAACTCATCCATAGTCAAGCTTATTACAAAACCTTAAATACAATATGGAAGATTTGTATCATAATAAATCAACTTCAAAAAAAATGTAAAATTTATCAAAGGATGTTGACATAGATGAAATCAAAACTATTTGAGAGAAATATCTCTTTCTATTTTTAAATAATTTAAGAGTCACATAATTATAAAGAAAATATTTATTTTGAAAATATTCTTATTATAAAGACTCAGCCTTAAACATTACATAATATTGAATTAAATAAATAATTCACATTGCGGATCTTTTCAGGTTTAGAGTTTCAGGGAATTAGTACATAACTATTACGTCTCAAAATATTACAAGGTAGATATATCCACATCGTTTCCATTTTTTTCATAAAATAAAAACTCTTGAAAAAAAGAGTCATGTCTAGTTCCATGTTTTAGACAGCATGACTTTTCCTTGATCCCATCCTTGAACTTATTAATCTTTAAGTCATGTGAAAAAATTTCAAAAATTTTGATTATCATAAAAAGCTTAGTAAGGGTTATAAAACAAAGAATGATATTCAAGTTAATAACGTTCATTTTGTCGATATTTGGTACTTGAGTAAAAATGAGCACCTTATATTTACAAGTTGTCCATGTGGTCAAAGGTTCATTATATCCAGAATGATATTCATGATTTGGATATCATATATATCATATATGTCCAATATATACATGTTTTTATAATAGTACATAACATTTAGAGGTAAGAAATGAAATGCACCGTTCATGAAGACAGTAAGTCGTACGTACGCATGAACGCTACTTTCATTTCTGTTTCTTATTTTAATGGAAATTAAACATAATGATACATAGGTATATTATAATTCCAGTTTAATATAATATATAATATCATTAACTTCATCCTTTATACATCCCATATAAGGCATTAACGGATCAAATCACTTTGAGGGGGCGGTAGTCCGCACTTCCTCAAATGAGATTATCGTATTTACCCACTATGGAAACCTTAAAGGCATGATATAAATGGGAATTATAGAAGCATAAGAAAATCATAAACATAATATATATCATATATAAATACAGTTCCATCATAATGGCTACCATGAGAGGTGGTAAGATGTAATTGAACAATCATCGTTTCGTGAGGCCTTAGTTTGTCATCCACAGAAACATTATGTTCTTCATCGATTAGATGGAGGTGTGTGTAAGTGTAGTTCGAATACTTCTCATAAAAATATCCTAGTATATTGAGGATACTGGTGTTATTATAAAAGAAAATAATAAAAAAGAGTTTAGGGGTTGGAGAAGTAAAATAAAAGAAAACAATTTAAGAGAAACTGTTACCTTTAATTTGGGTAACTTCCTTTGGTTTGAACCAAAGGACTTATTGAAGTGCCTTCTGCCTAAGTTAAGGCTTCTAAGAGGAGGAGAGGGATGTAGGGAGCTTAATTGGGTAGAGTTTGGATGATCCAAATTTCTTGAGAGGTGTGAGGAATTGGTTAGAAGTGGTCTCCTTTTATAAGGGGGAGGAGGGGCTCTTTAGGAAAGTGTGAAACTATTATTTTATTATATAATTATATTCGGTTTCTAATGGTCCAAAAATCATTATAATAGAATATAAGATGAGTCATGGTTGAAATAAAATCATCCAATCATAATTGGACATTACTTGGATAATATTTCAATCATTATAATCTTATTTATTTAAATGATTTATTAATGAGGTAAATAATGCATCATTATTATGTCATAAATAATTTAATTTATTTGTGTCTAAAAATTATAAAAAAACTTCCATGATGTAGGAAATCTTTTTATATTTCCAGTGAATATTTATAGTCGAAAATAGGACTTATATAAAACCATATAAAAATTAATTACTAAAAGATTTTTGTTAATGTCAATTTTGTCTTCACATTAAACTAATTAATCTAAATTGTCATTATCACTGCCAAGTGGCTCAATGGGGTCCCAAAATCAACCCAAAGATGCCCATGGTCGTAAATGACTCAACAAATAAGTTTTGGACAAGTGTTAAGGTAATTTTAATTTATTATAATATTCTTTTTACCTTGAATTAACCTATTTACCTTTAACCGCGATAAATAAAAGTCAAAAGTTACTATTCACCAAAAATTATTTTCATCTTAATGAACCACATTTTACTTTTTTATAACAACCATGTATGTAGGATTTTTATTCAATTCAAATAAGTTGTAAAATTTCATTTAAATGAAAATGTCAGTTTTTTTAACTACCACTAAGTGGTGTCACTATTCATCAAAAATTGAAGTTTTTCAGAAAAATACCAAAAATTCAGCCTAATCATTATTTGATATTAAAATTTCAAAATTGATGTCTATTTTTCCAAATTCAAAACATAGAAGTGGTATTAATTAATTTAAAAATCAATTCTCGTTGTTAAAACAAATAGCGTGTTTTTAAGAAATAATAACTATTAAAAGATTGATACTTGTTTATGTCCAATTTCAAAGTGAAATTAATTATAATGACCAACATTAGATTAAATGGTAAAAATATATTTCAATTTAACTTTAAAACCAATTAAAAAGATAATCTAACCATATAAATAAATTATATTAAAAGTCACTTTTGAATTAAAATATAATATTTTTCACTATTCATTAAAAAATGAACTTTATCAGAAAAATACCAAAAAAAATACCCAAAGTAAAATTTGATGTCCCTATTCTAAAGAAGGATTTTATTTGGTCAATTATAATGTATTAAAGTGACCAAAACTATATTTAAAGAGGGTTTTCCATTAAAAGGCGATAAATCAGCCTTTCAATGTAAATTGTGATTAAAATTAGATTCATTCACATTTTAAGCCTCTAACTTTTATTGGATAAATGTAAATACATTTAACAAATATGTATAATCATATTGTATTTAGTTTCATTCATTCCCGCCAATACAATGTCTAGGAGTTAACTACCATTTAAAATAATAATATTATATTATTAGTGTGCAACGTAAGATTCCAAAGAAACCTATTGTTACGTATCGGGTACGCTATAGAACATAGAAACCCCTTTAAAGTAAAATTAATATTTAATTCAAAAATATTAATAAATATGAAATATGTCTTATTCTTCATTTACCTGTGATGTTACACTTATAATCTTGTAAGGGGAGCTTTGACGATGTTTTAACAGCGAAAAATAGCTGCACCCACCGTATATGTAACATCCCGGATCCGGGTACCACTCCATGATGCCCCGAACCTGGTTGGTCACATGACCTCAAGTGCATTTCCCCAAACGCCAGAGGCTACCGACTAGCAGCGAGGGCCTAGGTCTGATAGTGGGGAAACTATGCCCTCATTTGTCAAAGTGTAGCACAGCGGAATACAAGAACAAACATACAACAGCAGCAGAAGAAGTAAAACATACATAACTTAAATGAACAACAGTAATAAAAAGAACCAGTAGTCATATATATATATGTATGTCAAGATTCAGCATGTCACTATTCTATGAAAATAGCCAGAACATGTTACACAGCAGTACAATATGATACAATGGAAAGTACAGGTACAGCAGAACAAAACAGAACAGCCGAAAGCATCGCAAGCCTGAGCTCGGTCCCATGCTCCCCTACACCTCAGCAACACTCATGTACCTATATAGGGACCCTTGCCCTTATCCATACCTACAAAAATATAGTCTGTTTGGGCTGAAGACATGACCCAAACTGGGTGTGAGAAATGAATCCCATTAGGCACCCACCAAAGATCCATGCCCAACTGTCAGTGTAAATGTGTAACAGCAGTGTGCAGTAGTAAATGAAATAAACTAAGTAGTACTCAAAAGTAACTAACTTTACTAGTTATAATGCCATTTTAATTATTACTTATCACCTCCAAGCTTGTGCTTCGGCTTGGCGGGTATTCATAGGAAATCACCTCAGTGGATATTCTAAATATTCGTGTCCTCAGACATACTATCCTTACCCTCAGGTAATCAGAGTCCCAACCCGCAGTTAATTTCCCTCAGGCATAACAGATATTTCCCTCAGGCATACGAAGAGTCGCCCTTAGGCACAGAATCTACTGCCCTCAGGCATGGAAGGAGTTTCCCTCAGGCTAAACAGATCATCGCCCTCAGGCTAAAATGAACACTGCCCTCAGGCGCAAGTAACCAGGCTGAGCCCAACAGATAAGCAAGCAATTATATAAAATTCCTCTCAAGGAAATTTAAAGCATGCTACAATTTACGGTATACCCTCGGGTAACCTGTCCAAATGGCTAAACAGAGGAACGCACCCCTGGGGATGGTCCTCGATCCAAGTAGCGATCCCAAACAATAGTTATACATGTTCATTAAACTACCTATGCAATTCTAGGTATTTAATTATGCAAGGCCTTAGCCATACGATACCCCATTCATGGGTGCGTATCACAATGGTACACAAATTCACCACAGTAGTTGGAAATAAACACTAGACCACCTACCTCTATTGCCCCTGACCGATATACACGAACGATGCTCCTCGAAACGCCCAAGAACGACATAGATCTAAGGTAAAAGAATTCTCATTCAAATGTAAATAACTCCCTTTAGAGGAAGAATTGGCAAGTGCTATGCAAAGAGAAGGAATAACTCACCCGTGTGGTTCCAACGAGATCAACGGAGGTGGAATCGGATTCCCGGTGCTTGATCGGGTGATCTCCAAAGCTCTGGCCATCCCTCCCGAGTTCTCCTCTGGTTCTAAGCCTTCCCTATGAATAGGGGAGGCTACTACCCATTTTAAGCAAAACAAAATAGACTATACAGCGTGTACTATTGAGTACACGGCATGTACTTTTCATTTTTAACTGTTCCTTCGGCAGCTTCTTTACACCGCGGCACTTTTCATCTGTTGACATGATTACACGGCATGTATTCATGATTACATGGTGTGTACTGTCACTCAACTTCCACTGCCTTACTGTTTGTCTTCCGACTGAATACACGGCATGTAAATACCCACTATATGGCGTGTAGTCGGTTTTTACACCCATCATCATCGACCGGCCTACACGCCCTGTGTACTCCTTCCACATGGCCAAATTACACGGCATGTGGAAAAGTACACGGCGTGTAGTCACAAAATTTAAGATTTTCCCCCATTTTTCTTATTTTCTAAAAAACACTTAAGGAAAAGAGAAAAGAAGAAACTCGTACCTCAAGAATAAGAACTGGGTTCTTACAAACTTCCCCCCTTAAAAAAATTCATCCCCGAATTTCCCTTCCAAGGATGGTGAAGATAACGCTCAGAATAACTATGGCCACTGAGCATGTATGTTGTTCTCCCGCTCCCAAGTTTTATACTACACTCGTCCATGATGCCATAGCATCCATACGAGAGGAACTGACCGGCCTCGGAGAACCTTCATGCTTCTATCCACGATATGAATCGGATTCTCCTCGAAGGATGCATCTATCTGAAGCTCAACCTCCTCTGGCTGAAAGACGTGAGACGGGTCTGAATGATAGCGGCGCAAATGAGATACATGGAAGACATCATGCATGGCCCGGTACCTCTGTGGTAACTGAAACTGATAGGCAACCAGCCTGACTCTCTCCAGAATCTCAAATGGCCCCACATACCTCGGTGAAAGTTTACCCTGTCTCTTGATTTGCCTGTGTCCCAACCTCGGTGAAACACACAAGAAAACCTGATCCCCGACCAAAAACTCTAAGGGTCCTCTACGGCGATCAGCATAAGATTTCTGACGAGGTTGTGCAGTAGCCATCCGCTTCTGAATCAACTGGACCTTCTCAAAAGTCTCCTGCATGAGACGTGGTCCCAGTAAAGCTGTCTCACCTGTCTCCAACCAGCACAGGGGTGATCATCATGGACTACCATATAAATCCTTGTAAGGTTCCATATCAATAGTTTCTTGAAAACTATTATTATAGGAAAACTAGACTAGGGGTATATGCTTCTCCCAGGAGCCCCCAAAGCCTAGGATGCATGCACGCAGCATGTCCTCTAGCACCTGTATTGTATGCTCTGATTGACCATCGATCTGAGGGTGGTAAGTTATGCTCAGAAGCACCTGTATACCCAGTGCCCTCTGAAAACACTGCCAGAAACGAGACGTAAAACGGGCATCCATATCTAAAACGATAGAACGAGGGACCCCATGAATACGTACAACCTCTCGGATATATCGATTTCTGAGCTCGTTAACACCAAAAGTCTCCTTGATCAGCAAAAAGTGATCTACCTTTGTGAGTCTGTCCACAAAAACCCGCACGGTATCATTGTCTCGAGGTGACCTCAGCAACCTAGTCAAGAAGTCCATCGCAACATCATCCCATTTCCACTCTGAAATGGGTAATTGTTGTAACAGTCCAGCTGGCCTCTGATGCTCCGCCTTCACCTGCTGACAGGTGGAACATCTTGTAACAAAACCAACTACTTCTCTCTTCATACCCGGCCACTAGTACTGACGTCTCAAGTCACGGTACATCTTGGTAACTCCAGGATGAACTGCCCAAGCTGAAGCATGAAACTCTCACATCAGATCCTCGCGTATATCCCCTGGAACCCACACTCTTCCATGGAAACGTAGTACCTCATCATCTCCTATCGTCCACCCAGGAGGAGGGTCCTCATTTGGCACCGACTCCCGTAGAACTAGGCCTTCTGAATTAGATAGTTGTCTCATCCTCACTCTATCTAGGAGGGTATAAGTCACAGCTAAAGATGAAAGATAGGTTTGCCCCTGACTGTCGTGCACCTCTAAATGCATTTCAGAGAACAAATCCATAAGCTTCCACTCATCACTGGCCTCATGAATTGCATGTGTCTGAGTCTTCCTACTCAGTGCATCAGCAACTGAATTACCCTTACCAGGTGTATAGGCAATCTCAAAATTGAAGGACTGAAGGTATTCAACCCACCTCTGCTACCTCAGATTCAATTCACGCTGAGTAAAGATATACTTGATACTTTTGTGGTCGATGAAAACCACAAAATGCTCTCCCAAGAGATAGTGTATCCAACTGCGTAACGTATGAACAACTACAGCTAACTCGAGATCATGCGTCGGGTAATTCCTCTCATATGGCCTCAACTGTTGAGACCCATATGCAACAAATCGATCGCCCTGCATTAACACATCTTCCAGCCCAATACCTAATGCATCATAGTAAACTTTATAGCTCTTTCCCTACTTTGGGAGTATCAGTATTGGTGTTGATGTCAACTTCCCCTTCAGCTCCTGAAAGGTTGTCTCACAAGCTTCTGGCCAAACAAACTTCACACCCTTCTTAGTCAAACCCATCAACGGCGCTGCTAAGTGGGAGAAGTCATGTATAAAGCGCCTGTAGTAACTAGCCAGCCCCAAGAAACTCCGTATCTCAAACACGTTCTTAGGCTTCTCCCAGGAAACTACTGCTCTCACCTTATCTAGGTCTACTGAAACTCCTACCTCTGAGATGTTATGACCCAAAAAGTGAATATGGTCCATCCAAAAGTGGAACTTTGAGAGCTTAGTATATAGCTGATGCTCTCTCAGTGTACTCAGCACGATCTCAAGATGGGTGGCATGGTCGTGTCGAGTGTGAGAGTACACCAAGATATCGTCCATGAATACTACCATAAAAGAATCCAGATAAGGATGGAACACACAATTCATCTGAACGGCATAACCAAGTACTCATATAGACCATACCTACTCATGAAGGCTGTGAGAGGTATATCAGATGGTCTAACACACAACTGATAATATCCTGATCTCAATTCAATCTTTGAGAACACTCGTGAACCTCGAAGTTGATCAAAAAGATCATCAATCCTTGGTAAGGGATATTGGTTCTTAACCGTCAACTAGTTCAGCTTTCAATAGTCCATACAAAGTTTGAGGGTACCATCCGCCTTCTTCGCAAAAAGGACCGAAGAACACCAAGGAGAAGTACCGGGTCGGATAAAACCCTTTGACTTTAACTCCTCTAACTGTCTCTTGAGCTCCTGAAACTCAGTTATAGTCATCCTATAAGGAGGAATGGATACCGGTGCTGCTCTTGGCACAAGATCAATAGAGAAATTAACCTCGCGCTCTAGAGGTAGACCTGAAAAGTCGTCCGGGAAGATATCCCTGAAAAGATCAACCACTGGAGGGAATTCCTTCTGAAAAGTCCCCTGATCATCCAGATATAAACTCGCAATCTGGGCTGTGACTCCACCTCGCCCATGATGCTCTGGTCCATCTCGACTCACCTGAACATCCCACTAGCCTTTGTATAGAAACTCTTTGCCCTCTGGTGATGTGAAACGCACCCTACGATGATAGCAGTCCACAAAGGCTCAAAAGGGAACCAACCAGTCTATCCCGAGAATGACATCATAGCTTGTCATCTCCAAGACATAGAGGTCCCAAAGGAAGTGACACCCACCAACCTCAAGGGGGAACTCCTTGCACTGATGCACACCAGCCGTTCTAGTTCCCAACAGAGTGTCTAGAGTCATAAAATCAGAAGAAGAAGAAACACAGATCCCAAGGCTCTCCACAACAGGCACAGATACAAAGCTATGTGTAGCCCCCATATCGAAAAGTACTGAAGATAAGACAGAAGCTACTAGAATAGTACCTCTGACAGTAGAAGGTCCAGGATCCTGCTCCTGTTGGGTCTGTTGAACTGCATATGCCTTCCTAGTGTCGCGGCCCTACGACACAGCCTGGCTACCCTGAGTTGTCCTGCCCTGCTGCCTCTGAGATCCTGGTGTCTGACTACCATGACCACGACCACCATCTCTGCCTGCACGCCCCGATGTATTCTAGTTTCCCGACTGGTAAGAAGTTGTTGGTCCTACTCCCTCATGCGGAGTATGTACAGAACCCCTCTCACTATCCATTGGTAGAAACGCCCTACAAAAGCACTACAGATGCCCCATCTTGCTGCAAGCTCGGCATTCCACTAGCTCATGTGGGCACTAAGACCTCTTGTGCCCCTATTTACCATACTAGTAGCACAAAACCTGGCTACCTGAAGTATTCCTCTGGCTAGTACTACCACCGTGAGAGAAATTCATCTGCCTCTTCCTCTTACCAGTAGAAACAGTACCAGAAACTGGTGCTGAACCGCCCTGGCCCACACCACTAGCTTCCCGCAGGTTCTGCTCAGTAATCAGTGTCTGGTTCACAGTAGCATTCATGGTAGGCAACCTAAAAACATTCATCAGTGCACAGATTTTATATCAAATATCATCCTCAAAGCATCTATCCCTCAACATCTCATCACCCACCAGAACGGGTGCAAAATGCTAAAGCTCTGTGAAACGAGCAGAATAATCCATCACTGACATAGCGCCCTGTTGCAGATTCATGAACTCTCGAGCTCTATCTGCCTTCAGCGTCTCTGAAAAGAAGAAGTCATAGAATGCTGTCTGAAAATCTTCTCATGCCATGTATCTGTGATGCTCTGACTGGGTAGTAACATCTCACCATTTCTTGGCGGAATCACGCAGCATGTACATCGTGAGCTTGACCCTCCACCCTGGAGGCATCTCTAGATGCTCGAAAATAGTCTGCAATGAATCCAGCCAAGACTCTGCAGCCTGTGTTCCTCCATCCCCTGAAAACATAGGCAGATTTTGTTGCTGGAAGATACGTTCCAGCTCTGCCATAGATGTGGCAGCTAGCGGTGCTCCCTGAAAGGTCTGCATGAACAGCATAAAGCCTTCACGGAACTGCGCATCCGTGCCTGTGTCTGGTATAACAGCTGGCACCGCATCTGGATCTTCTGGAGGATCCACTGGTAGCCCATGGCCTACCATCTCTGGATTATAATCGTTTCCTCTCTCTTGGTGAACAACGTGTGGTCGCCTCGGAGGCATGACTCTACAAGGTCAAATGCACACCTTAGATCAAGATTATCAAAGACTGAAAACAAGGATACGGAGAAGGAAAGTTTCCAAAATTTAAAAAACTTGACTACATGGCGTATATAAAACTACACGGTGTGTTCTCTCAAGCCATTCACATGGTCGTGTACCCCAGCTTAAACTGGTTGTGTAACACCCTAAACACATGGCGTGCCTTCTAAATACACGGCGTGTACCTGAATACTCCTTTCCTGCCTAAGTCCTTCTATACGGCTAAGCCACACGACTCACTTTGAATAAGACTACACGGCGTGTATGGAATCTACACGGCGTGTATGGTTTAATTTACAACTGCCCATGTCATTAGTGACACGGCTGACTACTCAGCTGACACCACACGGTGGGTGACACCCGCACACGACGTGTACACCACCCCATTTACCAAGCCACACAGCTAAGTCCACATGGTCTCCCACCGATAAGGTCTACATGATGTGTCCCTCAGGTACACGGTGTGTTCAAGAAGAGGTAACATTGACCCATGTTTGTTAGCTACATGGTCGGGTCCCCATGCCAGAGTACACGGTGTGTTCCAAGGTGGACATGGCGTGTATGTCTCAAGGTCTCCTCCGTCCGTGTTGTTAGTTACACGAGTGGACTCCGGGTCAACACTACACGGTGTGTACATACGGTACACGGCGTGTTTTTACCAAGCCTTTCCCTACCCTGTGTCCCCGCCCACACAGTCTATGACATGGGATGAGTCTACACGGCGTGTACTGAGGGTACACGGCGTGTACTCAAAAAGTTTTCATTTCTTACCGAACATAAGAACACACAGCATGTTTCTGAGGAACTACACGGCGTGTATGCTGAGTTTTCTAGATAGTAAGCCTCAAATACTACTCTGAAACCCAAAAAATACTGAAAAATAACACCTAAGTGCCAAATTCCGATCCGTGAGGGCCCATACTCCCCGCGAATCAAATTTTGACATCTTATACATGTTATACACAAGTAAACAAGTCAATGATCCACCAAATTATGGTCATTGAGGTCCCATACTCCCCAAAAACCAAAGTTTGACGTCCATCCTATCAACAGGCTCACACAAAATACCTTATCACATAGTAGGTATTTATCAAAGCAGCTATCACAACAGCATGTTTTTCTATCACAACGACTATCACAATAGCATGCAATTTCTAATGCGCCTACATGTCATGAAACTATGCATGGCATGTGATTTCTAGCATGTGCCTAAATGATGCATGATATGGAATACCCTCATCTCATCGGGTTGCAACTAAATAGAACCCATGGATAACATATAAATAATACAATTACAAGTGTGTTACCCAATGATGAAAATCAGATCAACTGTAAATTGAAAAATCAATAAAATTGCAATAACGATAAAGGTTGGTTGGCTTTTCCATGTACACAGGTTAGCTACTCCCGGGCACAGCTTATTACCAACTACCATTTCCATCCTATCCCTGAATAAGGCTTTAAATAGTAGGTCAAAGAAAAGAAACCCTTTTGATACCACTTTGTAACGTCCCAGATCCGGGTACCACTCCACGGTGCCCCGAACCCGGTTGGTCACATGACCTCAAGCGCATTTCCCCAAATGCCAGAGGCTGCTGACTAGCAGCGAGGGCCCAAGTCTGATAGTGGGGAAACTATGCTCTCATTTGTCAAAGTGTAGTACAGCGGAATACAAGAACAAACATACAACAGCAGCGAAAGAAGTAAAACATACATAACTGAAATGAACAACTGCGGTAAAAAAACCAGTAGTCATATATATATATATATATATGTATGTATGTCAAGATACAGCATGTCGCTGTTCTATGAAAACAGCCAGAACGTGTTACACAGCAGTACAATATGATACAATAAAAAGTACAGGTACAGCAGAACAAAACAGAACAGCTAGCAGCATCGCGACCCTGAGCTCGGTCCCATGCTCCCCTACACCTCAGAAACACTCATGTACCTGTATAGGGACCCTTTCTCTTATCCATACCTATATAAATATAGTTTTTTGGGCCGAAGACATGACCCAAACAAGGTGTGAGAAATGAATCCCAGTAGGCACCCACCAAAGATCTGTGCCCAACTATCAGTGTAAATATGCAGCAACAGTGTGCAGTAGTAAAAACAATAAACTAAGAAGTACTCAAAAGTAACTAACTTTACTAGTTATAATGTCATTTTAATTATTACTTATCACCTCCAAGCTTGTGCTTCAGCTTGGCAGGTATTCATAGGAAATCACCTTAGTGAATATTCTAAATATCTGTGTCCTCAGACATACTATCCTTACCCTCAGGTAATCAGAGTCCCAACACACAGGTAATTTCCCTCAAGCATAATAGATATTTCCCTCAGGCGTACGAAGAGTTGCCCTCAGGCACAGAATCTACTGCCCTCAGGCATTGAAGGAGTTGCCCTCAGGCTAAACAGAACAATACCCTCAGGCTAAAATGAACATTGCCCTCAGGCACAAGTAACCGGGCCGAGCTCAACAAATAAGCAAGAAATTATATAAAATTCCTCTCAAGGAAATTTAAATCATGCTATATTTTACGATATACCCTCGGGTAACCTGGCCAAACAGCTAAACAGAAGAACGCACCCCTGGGGATGGTCCTGGATCCAATCAGCGATCCCAAACAACAGTTATACATGTTCATTAAACTACTTATGCAATTATAGGTATTTAATTATGCAAGGCCTCAGCCATACGATACCCCATTCATGGGCGCGTATCACAACGGTACACAAATTCACCACAGTAGTTGGAAATAAATACTAGACCACCTACCTCTATTGCCCCTGACCGATAGATGCGAACGACGCTCCTCGAAACGCCTGAGAACGACGTAGATCTGAGGTAAAATAATTCCCATTCAAACATAAATAACTCCCTTTAGAAGAATAATTGGCAAGTTCTACGCAAGGAGAAGGAAGAACTCACCCGTGCGGTTCCAACGAGATTGACGGAGGCGGAATCGGATTCCCAGTGCTCGATCGGGTGATCTCCAAAGCTCCGACCATCCCTCCCGAGTTCTCCTCTGGTTCTAAGCCTTCCCTGTGAACAGGGGAGGCTACTACCCATTTTAAATGAAAAAAAAAGACTACATGGTGTGTACTTTCCATTTTGTAACTGTTCCTTCGGCGGCTTCTTTACACTGCACCACTGTTCATCTGTCGACATGAGTACACGGCATGTATATATGATTACACGGCATGTACTATCGCTCAGCTTCCACTGCCTTACTGTTTTCCTGCCGACTGACTACATGGCATGTAAATACCCACTACACGGTGTGTAGTCGGTTTTTACACCCAACATCGTCGATCGGCCTACACGCCCTGTGTACTCCTTCCACACGACCAAAGTACATGGCGTGTGGAAAAGTACATGGCGTGTAGTCAAAAAATTTAGGATTTTCCCCCATTTTCCTTATTTTTCTCAAAAACACTTAAGGAAAAGAGAAAATAAGAAACACGTACCTCAAGAATAAGAACCGGGTTCTTACAGTATAAGTTAAAAAAACATTATTTCCTTAACTTTGTTGAAAAGGTCGTAAAGTACCTTGTTTGGAAAAAGACAGAAAGATTCCTTTCAAACCATTTTATAAAAAGTAAAACAAGGGTATAAAAGACTTTAAACCATAGTAAAAATGTTTTGAAATTCATTTTTAAGAAACATAGATGTGGATGATAAAGTGGTCCCAGTAGATATTTACGTGTAAATAACCTCAGATAATTAAGAGATTGTAGAATTAACTCTTACCTTGTACTTTTCCTTGGTCGAGGGTACGTTAACCTCCTGTATAATAGTTAAATTATTTTTATTAAATTATAAAATAAAAATATACATAATTATGATATCATATATGATCTTCTAATAATGCTTTGTTAATAATATTTTAGTATTATCATTGTTTCAGGTGTTAACTGATTCATTTTCCTTTATATTATTTGTTACGTGAGTCATGTTTGTTATGGATGGGATGTTTTTTATTCATATCCATAATGATATCAAGTCTTTAAACATTATTTTTAATCATCAAATGAAAATTAGTCTTGAATGGTTACGATGGGGAATGAATCTCATCGCGTTTGTGGAGACGGTAATCCGTACGTACGCACGAGCGATATATCATTATTTTGATATTAAAATCATATATGATTGGATGGTATATAATATATAAAGAATCATTAACATGTTATATTTATTATTTACATCAATTATATATCATTATTATATCCATCCAAATAAAAATGTATTGAATAACAACTACACCACGACGTGGAGACGGTAAGTCATACCTACGCATGTATGGTGACATGTCATTCATAGGATGGATAGAATAATGAATATGGTTGTACCATATTTATAATAGCATAATAGTATATATAATATACTAGAGTTATTTTTTTACAATGGAAACAACAAGAAAAGAAGAAGTGGAAGAAGAAAAGAACTTGAAAGAGGTGATGAAATATTTACCTCTTCTTCGGGTTCTTCCTTTTGATTTGATCAAAAGGGATTATTAGGTTAGCTTTTTGACCAAATTAAGGCCTCTATGATGAAGGGAGGATATTTAATAGGATATTTGGGTAGGGTTTGGCTAAGCCAAATGGATTTTAAGGTGTGAATTTGAGAGAATGGGGAGTGCCCTTTTATAAGAGGGGTGAGGGGCACCTTAGGAAAAGATTGAAATATTATTTTATAATAAAATCATATTTGGTTTATAATGGCTCCAAATTGATTTATTTATAAGATAAAGTGGGTATGGGTCGAAAGAATTTCAAACAATAGGTTTTAGACAAGTTTAGTTTACCATTTTAACCTTATCTTTTAGATTTAACTCTAAGTTAAATAATTTAACTTTTACCATGTCTTCTTATATTCTTACACTATATGGTTAATAAACTTACTATAAACATCCAAGAGAACCTCAAGTGGTTAATTAATGATATATATAATATTATTTAATCCCTTTGGCCAAACTTTAGATTTTTATGAATATTATATCAACCAATAATATAGTATTTTTTTTTTAAAAATAATTTATGTCAATTTTGACACTATTTGGTATTTTGTTTTTGTGAAAGCCATAACAACCTTATCACTTCAAATAAAAATTATCTAATGAACCCTAACATGTCATATTATCCTAGAAAATTAGTGGAATTCATCAAAAGTCTCAAATTACATTTATTTGGATATTTATAATATCAATTATTTTAATCTTTCATTAATAAGGTAATTATTGCATCATCATTGTGTCACAAATAAATTAAATTATTTAATGTCTAAAAATTAAAATAAAATACCATTATGTAGTAAATCCTTTTTATCTTTATAATTAATATTTATAGTCAAATTTATCTATATAACCCTATATTAAAATGTTTTAGTTGTGAAAACTTGAATTTAACACTTTTAACTCTTCGTTAAATTAAATAATAATAACTGTTATAATCTAATCCAAGTGGACCTAAAGGGTCATATTTTATTCCTAAGATTGTTTTTTGTTGAATTACACTTATCCAATAGAATTAGGACATGTTTTAGGGTAATAATAATATCATTTTTACCTTTAATTACCCTATTTACTTTTCACCATGGTAAATAAAAGTCAAAAGTTATTATTCACCAAAAATTATTTTTATCTTATTGAACCACATTTTACTTACTAATATCAATCGTGTCTCTCAGATTTTTGATATTCAAATCACAAAAGCGGTAAAATTATGTTTTATACAAATTTTCAAATGCTCCTAGAAGGTGGGTAAAAGACAGTAAAAAGTCCAATAAAATTTTATACATCTAATTTTATTATAAAAAAGACTCCAATAAATTAAATTGAACTAATATTGTTATTATGTATCTATTTTGACTTCAAATAAATTTAAATAAAATAATTAATTATTTAAATAAAAAGTGGGTTTTAAACAACGCAGTGTTTTTCACTATTCATCAAAAATTGAAAGTTTTTAGAAAAATACCAAAAATTCACCATAAGCTAATTTTGATATTCTAAATTAAAAAATGAATTCTATTTTACCAATTTCAAGACATAAAAGTTACATTAATTAATTTAAAATTAATTTTTGTTGTCAAAACCAAAAAGCGGGTTTTTTTTAAAAAAAGTAAAAACTATCAAAAGATTGGCATGTGTTTATGTCAAATTTAAATGTGAAATTACTTATAATGACCTAAATTGTATTAAATGATAAAAATACAATCTCATTATACTTCCAAACCATTAAAATTCATAATTTATCACTATGAATTATTTCGATTAAAAAACTTTTCAATTAAAATATAGTATTTTCACTATTCATCAAAATATGAAAGTTATCATAAAAGTACTAAAAATTTATCCAAACTAAATTTTTTATGTCCCGCTTCTAAAGATGAATTTAATTTCATTAAATTGAATATATAAAAGTGTCAAATATTTGTTTTAAAAAGGGTTCTCCATTAAAAGGCGGTAAAATTGCATTTTTTGAAAAATACTTCTTTTATTTGAAAAAAAATGAATTTGTTCTTATATTATGTCTAATAAACACATAATATGGATGCTAAAATTATAAGGATTTTATAAAGTTAAAAATTCAGTTAATACTATTTATAACCGCTTTTGAATGGCTAGTTTGGTAAGTCGTGGTGTGCTTGAACTCAGTGTTGCGTGTAGTGCAAGTTATTGAATTACTTTGAAGAAATAACATACTATGAAATATTGAGGTGTTACATTCTTCCCTCCTTCAATAAATTTCATCCTCTCAATTTTAAATTGTTCTTCAAAAATAAAAGGTTGAAAATAAAAAATACCTTTGTGGGAAAACCCACATCGGAAATTGGGTTAATAAAATTTAGTCTTAGTAAGAGGAAAAGGGAAATGAAAGGGTCACCACCAAATTATGATCTCGATTAGGAGAACATTGGTGGAAATTAGAGACAGATAATTAGAGGAAAATGTAAATATTTATAGGGAGTGATTGAGGTCATCAATCACAAACAAGTGTAAAATTGAGGGCCTGAAATCCATTAATCTATGATGATTTAAAATACCATCGGTTCAATAAAATATAAGGTATTAGGATAACACATTTTTTGTTTTAAGATCCATTCCCTAAAGTTTAAGAATTAATTTATCCATAGAATAAGAGGGAAAAAATTATATAGTTATATATATATACTTGACAAGTAGAGTTTCATCCTTTAACCAATTCCTACCACAAACTCGTCTTTCACTCCAAAATATTTCAAAAAAATATATTCTATTTATCCTAATCATATAGGGTTCCAAAAATAATGAATTTATAATTCACCTATCATAACTTTTAAAAAAGAAACTACATTATACAATCTAGGACATCATGTAGGCCAGTGGTAGGTGATGCACCCTTATCGCCCTTCAGTTGTGGGTTCAAGTTTCGCGGCCTTTTCGGACGCGACTGGTTATCACCATACCTCTGGGTTGTCCTTTTTATAACAATACAAAAATAACCTTAACAATGGCATCCAATTTCAAACTTAATCCATTCCAACCTTTAGAATTATCCAAAATACTTCTATCCAAACTCACAGTCCAAAATTTATAAGGAAGTTAAACACAATGAAGATCCTTTTCACCACGTAATAACATGTGAACACCTTCATCATGTATTCTTTTTTTTAAACATGGTAACACCATGATTTACCATAAAACCTTATTGATTACATTCATGCTCCCTTATTCTTTATATAATACTGGATATATTCCTTATATCCAAAAAATTTTAATATTACAAAAATGATGAAATAAACAAACTATTAATCAGTTCTAAGGAATTCAATAATATCCAATATAATTTATCCAAATCAACCATCTCTTATTCCAAAATCACTACCTCATTATCAGGACCATATTAAGTATTACCTTTCCTTCAACCATGTATTTTCCAAAAATTGTAGCTTACTATTGAGTCACTTTTCTTAGAATCATATAATCTCAAATCCTTAATAAAATAGTACTGCAGTACAATCCTTATTTATCTCCATAATTCATATAACCGGTATATTATTGATACAACACTCAAATGAAATAATTCTATAATAATAACATAAGAACACTAGTCATTCCTCTTCATCAGAGGTAGTATCATAACTTGGTTATTATCCAATAGCATCATTTGTGGTATACTCTGATGACTAGAACATTGATTCACATAGTGTCTCAATGCCTTGCAGATGAAGCATTTTACATTTGAAACCTTTTTCTTAACCTTTCAATCACGTACTTGGTGTCCTTTTTCTCCATACTTATAACAAACTCTCATTCCCTTCAAGCATTTACCAAGGTGATTCTTTCCACATTTATCACATATGGAAAAATCATTTTTCCCCTCTTCCCTTTATCCATCTTTCTCTCTGTCATCCTTTTCTTCTCTTACTTCCCTTTAAAGCCATGGGACTCAGAGAATTCTTTATTTATCTTATTAACACGTGATATTATTTCTTCATATGTTGAGAATACATGGGAGACTATTTCCCTTCTAAATGTGGGCTTAATACCATGAATGATATGATTCTTCTTACTCTTTGGATCATACGTATTACTGGAGTTCTCATTCCTTCTACTGGGCGCCATTTCTATACAATGACATACATTAGGTCAGTTTATGAATCGCAATGAATAATTCCTAACTTGTAAAATACCTAACGTAAATTGAACAGTTTATGGATATAATCCGTAATTATAAAAATATTTTCTTTGAGGAGGTATATACTCATAAATCCTTCATAATGATTTGTAAAGAAAATGAGAATTATCCTAATCATATCCCCCGGGAGTGTCGTCACCAATAGTGCAGCAAGGCCCATTGTCGTGCACCAATTCTCGTTCGAGTCTAGCTCAAAGCGGTGTTTTTGGGTTTTACCCCTAGGTACATCTGTGTCAAAGCCGCCTCTACCTGCTCGTATCCAGACAGGGATGTATTTGCTTGGAAAACTCACAAAATCTCTACATTACCAAAATTCTAGGAAGTTCTTCTATACCAATCCTCAAAGTTTATCTTAGGGTAATGTGCTCTAATCAGAGTTTATCTAAATCTATTTTCCAAGGTTATTGATAAACTTCCTCTGATACCAACTGTAATGCCCCAACCCTAGTTACCCAGAGTTGGTGCATTATTACATAACATTGGCATGATCACAAAAGATCAAGTCACGAAAGACCGATTAGTTTAGTAGACTTAGAAATACTATATACATTCATAAGTTTTACATTACATTATAAAATGAAAAAATATAACAACATAGTCTTCATAGGCCACACTCATATCCCTTAGACTATCCCTACAGGTCAGTCATAATATACTTCTTCACATCCTAGGAAAAATAAAGCATAGAAAGGGGTGAGCTCAGATGCTCAGTAAGGATAAAAATATAGAGGAAACTTTCATAAATAAGCATAAACATTTAAGGCAATGTAATACTAGAACAAAAGCCTTTTAAACTTGAACTTCAGAATAATATGGAAAAGATAAAATCAAACAATGTCATTAACTTATTCACATGGATATTATACTAGTTGAATAATCACATGTAATAACTAATTTTATAATGATGGAATGTATAGTACCGGACCTTAATTTATGTGTCAAGGCCTCGTGCCGGGACCTAGGGGCTAACTGTAACCGGACCCCAACCCGGAGAGCCTCTGTAACCGGACTCCAACCCAGAGAGCCTCTGTAACCGGACTCCAACCCGGAGAGCCTCTATAACCGGACTCCAACCTGGAGGGTCTACTGTAATTGGACCCCAACCCAAAGGGATTAATTTTACTGGTCCTCAACCCGGAACATACTAGTCCAATACATTCATCTTTAGAAAAGGTTAAAATATAACATAAACATTCGTATTAAAACTAGTATACGAAATGTCAATACTTTAACCATAAACCATGAATGGCATAAAAATAACTCATCCACAGTCAAACATATCACAAAACCTTAAATACAATATGGAAGATTTTTATCATAATAAATCAACTTAAAAAAAGTGTAAAATTTATCAAAGGATGTTGACATAGATGAAATCAAAACTATTTGAGAGAAATATCTCTTTCTATTTTGAAATCATTTAAGAGTCACATAATTATAAAGAAAAAATCTATTTTGAAAATATTCTTATAAGCTTGTAAGGGAAGCTTCAACGATGTTATAACGGTGGAAAATAGCCGCACCCGCCGTATAAGTTAAAAAAACATTCTTTCTTTGACTTTTTCGAAAAGGTCGTAAAGTACCTTGTTTGGAAAATGACAGAAAAAATCCTTTAAAATCATTTTATAAAAAGTAAAACAAGGGTATAAACGACTTCAACCCATAGTAAAAAAATTTTGAAATACATTTTTAAGAAACGCAGATGTGGATGATAAAGAGGTCCTGGTAGATATTTGCTTGTAAACAACCTCGGATAATTAAGAGATTGTAGAATTAACACTTACCTTGTACCTTTCCTTGGTAGAGGGTATGTTAACCTCCAGTATAATAGTTAAAAAACTTTTATTAAAATATACAATAACCATATACATAATTATGATATCATATATGATCTTCTAATAATGTTTTGTTAATAATATTTTAGTATTATCGTCGTTTCGGGTGTTAACTGATTCGTTTTCCTTTATATTATTTGTTACGTGAGTCATGTTTTTTATGGATGGGATGTTTCTTATTCATATCCAGAATTATATCAAATATTTAAACATTATTTTTAATCATTAAATGAAAATTAGTCTTGAATGGTTACGATGGGGAATAAATCTCATCGCGTTCGTGGAGACGGTAATCCGTACGTACGCACGAGTGACAATATCATTCTTTTGATATTAAAATCATATATAATTGGATGTTATATCATATATACAGAATCATTAACATGTTCTATTTATTATTTACATCAATTATACATCATTATAATACCCATCCTAATAATAATGTATTGAATAACAACTACACCACGACGTGGAGACGGTAAGCCGTACGTACGCACATATGGTGACATGTCATTCATAGGATGGATAGAATAATGAATATGGTTGTACCATATTTATAATAACATAAAATTATATAGAAGATACTGGAGTTATTTTTTTACAATGGAAACAACAAGGAAAAAAGAAGTGGAAGAAGAAAAGAACTTGAAAGAGGTGATGAAATATTTACCTCTTCTTCGGGTTCTTCCTTTTGATTTGATCAAAAGGGCTCCTTAGGTTAGCTTTTATGACCAAAGGAAGGCCTCTAGGATTAATGGAGGATGGTTGAGAGGATATTTGGGCAGGGGTTGGCCGAGCCAAATGACTTTGAAGATGTGAATTTGAGAGAAGGGGGAGTGCCCTTTTTATAAGAGGGGTGAGGGGCACCTAAGGAAAAGATTGAAATATTATTTTATAATAAAATCATATTCAGTTTATAAAGGCACCAAATTGATTTATTTCTAAGCTAAATTGGGTATGGGTCGAAATACTCTCAACCAATAGGTTTTAGACAAGTTTAGGTTACCATTTTAACCATATCTTTTATACTTAACTCTAAGTTAAATAATTTAACTTTTACCGTGTCTTCTCGTATTCCTACACTATATGGTTAATAAACTTACTATAAACATCCAGGAGAACCTCAAGTGGTTCATTAATGACACATATAATATTATTTAAGCCCTTTGGCTAAACCTTAGATTTTTAGGAATATTATATCAGCTAATAATATAGTATTTGTTTTAAAAATTAATTTATGTCAATTTTGACACTATTTGGTATTTTGTTTTTGTGAAAGTCATAACAACCTTATCACTTCGAACAAAATTTATCTAATCAACCCTAAAATGTCATATTAACCTGAAAAATTAGTGGAATTCATCAAAAGTCTCAAATTAATTTTATTTGGATATTTATAATATCAATTATTTTAATCTTTCATTAATAAGGTAATTATTGCATCATCATTGTGTCATAAATAAATTAAATTATTTAATATCAAAAAATTATAAATAAAATACCATTATGTAGGAAATATTTTTATCTTTCTAATGAATATTGATATTCGAATTTATCTTATGTATAACCCTATATTAAAATGTTTTAGTTATGAAAACTTGAATTTAACACTTTTAACTCTTCTTTAAATTAAATAATAATAAATGCCCTAATCTAATCCAAGTGGACATAAAGGGTCATATTTTATTCCTAAGGTTGTTTTTGTTCAAATTAAACTTATCCAATAGAATTAGGACATGTTTTAGGGTAATAATAATATCATTTTTACCTTTAATTACCCTATTTACTTTTAATCGTGGTAAATAAAAGTCAAAAGTTGTCATTCACCGAAAATTATTTTTATCTTATTGAACTACATTTTACTTACTGACATCAATCGTGTCTCTCAGATTTTTTAAATTCAACTCACAAAAGTGGTAAAATTAAGTTTTATACAAATTTTCAAATGCTCTTAAAAGGTGGGTAAAAGACGGTAAAAAGTTCAATAAAATTTTATACATCTAATTTTATTATAAAAAAGACTCTAATGATTTACATTGAACTAATATTTTTATTATGTATCTATTTTCACTTAAAATAAATTTAAATAAAATAATTAATTATTTAAATAAAAAGTGGGTTTAAAAAAATAATGTAGTGTTTTTCACTATTCATCAAAAATTGAAAGTTTTCAGAAAAATACAAAAAATTCACCCTAAGCTAATTTTGATATTCCGAATTCAAAAATGAATTCTATTTTACCAATTTCAAAACATAGAAGTTGCATTAATTAATTTAAAATTAATTCCCGTTGTCAAAACCAAAAAACGGGGTTTTTTTTAAAAGTAAAAACTATCAAAAGATTGACATGTGTTTATATCAAACTTAAATGTGAAATTACTTATAATGACCTACATTGTATTAAATGATAAAAATATAATCTAATTATACTTCCAAACCATTCAAATTCATAATTTATCAGTATAAATTATTTCGATTAAAAAAGTTTTCAATTAAAATATAGTATTTTTCACTATTCATCAAAATATGAAAGTTATCAGAAAAGTACCAAAAATTTATCCAAACTAAAATTTTATGTCCCGCTTCTAAAGATGAATTTAATTTCATTAAATTGAATATATAAAAGTGTCAAATATTGGTTTTAAAAAGGGTTCTCCATTAAAAGGCGGAAAAATTGAATTTTTTGAAAAATACTTTTTTTATTTGAAAAAAAAATGAATTTGTTCTTATATTATGTCTAAGAAACACATAATATGGATGTTAAAATTATAAGAATTATATAAAGTTCAAAATTCAGTTAATATTATTCATAACCGCTTTTGAACGACTAGTTTGGTAAGTCGTGATGCGCTTGAACTTGGTGTTGCGTGTAGTGCAAGTTATTGAATTACTTTGAAGAAATAATGTACTATGAAATCTTGGGGTGTTACATCACCGCTAGAGGGGTTATAGTTTGGATCATTGCAAGCGCAACAAGATAATTTGAAAGGGTCATTCCGAACGATCAACATCATCAACGAAGAAAATAACGAATATCCATGTATTGTTTTCTTTATGAAATTAATTAAATTAATTATAAACATGATGTGCATGATCCTCTCTAAAGGTTTCGGGTCTCTTCCTTCTTTATCTAAATCTTTGATTCTATTATGTAGAGACTGGTGTTCATCGTCGTATTGATCTCGGAATAATCATTGATCATGGTAAAAATCAAAGTTAGGTGTCGGCCCCACCACGCTTCCGTTGCGCTCGGAACCTTCACTTTACCCAAAAGGAAATGATATGTTTTAACCATACTGTTCATTTTGTAATCTTAAATGAAACTGAAGTAAATGGGTGATGATGATATTGGAATGAGATGTATTGAATGATTGTGATCCATCATTCATATTTACATGTATTCAGTGTGGTCATTACCTCATTCATATCTTACTTCACTGTATCTTTGCAAGCCACTTGGAGATAAGGAATCGTGCATAATCATCCATGTCCCAATTTAGTACCCATAACTCACATCAGACGTTGATGATAGAATTATGATGTAATCATCAAATACACCATACATGAGTCTCCTATAAGCACTTTTTACACCCTCACTTCAGGAGATAGCTCAGTAGGTCATGGTAACTCTCACACCTTGAATTACCTATATCATAGTAAATTGTGCAAGTTCATGTACTACTCTATGGATACTTGTCTGGTTAAGGAAAGTTATTTTTTCAACAAAAAAATCAATATATATGTGGTATAACATTCCATTTTCTCTAAAAACAAAAAAATAACATATAAGTACTTTTATCCTGATTATGGACTAGACACTACCTTTTAAATCATTAAATGTCTTCCATTGTTTTATCGAACACTAGTAGCTCTCACTACTAGACATAAAATACTCAGTATCTAGAGTATTCTAGTGGAATGGATCCAAGAAACATATCCTCACAATCTAAGCTATGACTACTCCATTGCTCGGAGAGTTTCAGGGTATGTGTTTGATTGACCAACCGCATTAACTTGAAACTCCTTGAATTACTGAGTGATGACCCGACTTCTAATATTATAAACTTGGTTTATTCAAGGCTTTGACTATAATGTTTCTACAATCTATTTATGGACACTTCATTTCTTTCATCTTCAGTTAAGTCGACCTATTGCTCTCATAATAAATCTTCTATCCTAGGAGACACCTTCAACTAGTGTTGATGAGCACCTCGTACACTCGGTTTTTTTCAAATTCAAACGACAAAAGACATTTTTACATAATATTTCATTGAGTGTATTATAATTACTTAACGAAATGAAATCGTTTTTCATCTAATATGCATGTACAATGTGATCGCATGCATAATTGATCATCCAATAAATAGGAAATCATTCATCACGTCATGTTCATTTTTTTATACGTGCTTGCATATTATTTTATGTGATCACATGTAAAAATACACATATATAAAATAATAAACCATACTTAAATTAAAATTAACTGATGTGATCATGAGCTGATACTAATGGTTGATTCATTGAATAATGGATCAACATAAACCATAAGAGATGCTCCTTTTGTCAAACTCTAGTCTAGTACGTCACCAAATCACGATGCGAACTACATCTCTATTCATCCTCATTATTAATCAACAATATAAGCTTGGGGATCCCAAGAATGGAGAATATAAATACATATCTTTTATTGGGACACGTAGTCCCCTAAACAAATAATGACGTATAAGTCAATTCATACGTCGTCATTTATTAAATAATTATGGCAAACCACGTACTGCAATAATTAAATTGCTAAATAAACAAACAGTAGAAATTCGTTGATCAGTCTAAGTATCATGATCATTCGATACACATTAAACCCGTGTATGTTAATTAAATGCATAAATCAAAAAATAAACTTGCAATAAATTATTTTCGATGAAGATTTTAATAAATTAAAATAATTCAGTCTTATTTTAATTCAAAAATTTACTTCGTTTGGTTCCATTAATTAATTTAATTATAGTAAAAAATTTATCCTAATTTTAAAATACTACGTACTAAATTAATTATTTTTCTATTCATCCATGAGATTGTAGGGAGGGGAAAACTAGGCTGCCGACATAGAAGAATAATTTTTTGTCTTCTTAGTGAGTCGGCTGGATCGCGGTTTTGACATTAGGTTCGTATTTTTTTGCTTTTCCTTGAATCACGGGTCTCGACCCACTTGCCACTCCCGTTTAAATTTTCATAGGCAATACAAATTAGCCTTTTGTTTTTAATTATTAATTTTTTATTTGAGGCGATCCGCCACTAGACTTATTTTCTCATTCTTAAATAAATTTAAAATTTATAAATCTCGTTACATAGGCAGGAGAACGATTTTATTAAAAAAAATGTTATTTCCACATATATGTTGAATAATCCCCCGTCGGTACATGACTGTTCCGGCCACATGAGAATTGGCCTGCAAAATGGGTTTCACTGGAAATAGCCACTATCACTTACCGTGAAAACAACATATAAATAAATATGTTCTTAAATTTTAACCCCGCGTGCACTATAGTGATCATTCTTCTGACATTTTGATAACTATATCTTAGTCATATATGCTGTTGGACATGCCCTCTTCATGAATGTATTAAAAACATAATTTTCGTGGCTTTAAAATTTCATGTGTAACATCTCTACGATACAATTTGAAGGAATCTGAACCCGAGCGATGCAAAAACTGATAGGCTGAGGATTTCAAAAAAAAAAAAAATCATGCCAATCAACGTAACTATGTTGTCACCGGCGAAACATGAACTCATTAGGATCTTACCTGAAACTTTATGCAAACAAAACCTTCATCCGCTCATCATCCGTGATCTTTGCTTGATGGAACTGAAGCCAATTCCCTCTAGATTGTCCACAGGCACTTCAAAAGTTTGAGGGAGCGTCGATCATTGAATTATGAGTACTAGAACAGAAATATGATGACGTCTTCAATGTCCCCACGATCGTCATAGTGACGATGCACCAATCCATGAAGAAGACCTTCGATTGAAAGCATGGTTCATCGGCTTCTCTCTATAGGATGCAGTAGAGGAGAGTGAGGGAGACTATCATCCGTTGTGTGATGAATAATATGTCATGCGTGTGGCTCTCCTCATTTATATAGTGATATCCTCAAATACCAAAAATGAGCCCCCAACCCCCCAAAAATTATTATTCACTCCAAATGACATATTAGAACTATTTTACTGATTCATAAATATCATTTATATTTTTATCACTTGTAATATAATAAATATATTCTCTGATAATAAACGAGTCATTGCCTCAACTTGGTATTCTCGCAAGTAATAAAGGAACCTCGAATATTAAAATAATGTTCGTTCGTTAAATATTTTCTCATGCATTTGCTTTAATAATTATAAATAAGTTTATTAAACAAACTTAATTCCAATTATTCTAATATTGAATAATATGAATTTATTTATTCGTTGGACATTGTATATACTCGGACATCCTTGGACCCCAGTTGTGGGGCCAACCATGTCCTAATGTCATATTCCTCAGAATATGCAATTTTTTAATATGATTATCTTATGACTCTCTAGGCTCTTATATCGGTAACAATGAATATTATTCATGGAACAGGAGAGGAGTTAAGAAACTCATCAAGAGTCATAAAGAGATAAATAGTAGTCATAGAAATGACGACCTTCCTATGAACACATACCATGTAATATAATGTCTTTGTCTCATGATATCTAATAAAGCAGGATGCACACTTCATGTCATCATCCTTTCCTGCAATATTGTTTGTTAACCTTACTGGATATACATACATTCTTCTACCATGACCATGAATTTAGTGAAGGTATTACCATCTGGATCAACTAGGCCCAAGATATCTCTTCCTACCGGAAGTGAAAAATTCTTTCTTGATTATTCAACCAATATTATACCACCAATGATGAAACCAACACAAGATTCATCGCTATGAATTCAATGTCATAATTATTTTCTTGAATCAATGTATATGATCACATGGTATTCATTGATAATTTTCTCAAGTCAATAGAACATTACACATGATCATAGACATGAACTACCAATAAAGTGTAAGAGTTTGTGTCCTAGAACCCACTGGTTTTACTTTGTGATTACATGACTATTTAATGTATTATTCCATATTGTTCATTGTTCTGCATGACTATGATGTAATAACGCCCTAGAGTATTTGTTACATTGATAAGGTCATGACAGTTCTCCGCTATGATGAAAACCTAAAAATTCTATAACAATATTCTTAAATATAGTTCTGCAGTTGAATGACATACTATGATCGAACACATAGCATGCAGACCGTCAGGTGCGTGTACTCGTAAGCAGATGAGACTTCCTCTCATGAAATTCACACTTGGTAATCTCCAAGATATGAGATTATGAGAACAGACCCGCTAGTAGGAATTCTACATGTTTTTGTGTCATCCAATATTTATATCCGCGAGTCTGTGTAATGATCCTTAGACTTTAAGATTATCTTTAATACGTGTCACAACTCGCGCACTTTGATTTACTGACAAAAACCGTCACGCAAACAGTTGGCGCGAAGTAGGGTATGTTGGGTGCGTCACGAGTGACATGTTATTAATGGATAAGTCGAGGAAGGATTTGTCCTTTCCATTTATAAAAGTTGATATCTCAACCCTTTGATTGAAATAGAACCGTCACGCAAAATTCCATGGCCATGGTGCAACGATGACTTTATTTCAGGTAGTCAAAGAACGACGTATCAAGCATAAAAGTTGATGACACTATCATGAAATCTACTTGATGAGATATTGCGACAAAGGGATTATATTACACAGTGAGCGTTAGTATGTGAATGTCTTTGTTGTGACTTAAAGTTCTTTCTCTTGGGTGTATTGATCTGTTTCTAGACAATACTTTTGAACTTTAGGCAAGCCCGCCAAATGCCAATGAGAAAGAATCCTAGAGGGTCGCACACAAAGTGTTTTTTGGTGGTTTCGGTTAAATTCTATTTTAATTTAATTAATGAAATAAATATTATTCTCAAGATCGTGGAATAATTTTATTCAAGTTAAAATGATCGCATAAATTAAATAAAATTCATTTATTTATTTTATTGATCATTTAATAAATATTTATTTACTACTTTGTAAATAAAATATCTATTTAAGAGAATAAATTATTTATTTATTTATTCGGGTGTTCAATAAATGAAAGTGGAGTTCGAGCGGACCAAGGTCGGTCCGGTAGTAAAATATTTATATGTAAGACGGTAAATAATTATTTAACTAGTTGACACAAGTTAAAATAATAATGACGCTGCTATTATTTTGTGATGTAGAATTTTATTTTATAATTCCGTTTTGTGCAAGTTGGCGCACCATGAATAATTACACGGTATTATTATTATGAGCATGAGTTTTCTCTAAGTTTATGAATGTATTTAATTGTTGCTATGTAATTAAATATTGTAACTGAAATTCCATGTATATAAATAGACAAGTAGGCCTATTATGCCATACAACACACCAATGCCTGGTGAATTGAGAATTGTTGAGCCAAACAATTTTTCTCTCGAATCCTCTTTTCTCCCCTCTCAAGAACGAGAGACGTTCTTCAAGGCTGAAGAATAAGCGATTAAGAACGACTGACACAAGACACTCGCTTCGCCACACTAGCACCTGGAGAACGAGCGGTGTCGATCGGAGGCCATCGGAGCACATGTGGATCACCGCTAGATGGATTCTAGTTTGGATCCTTACAAGTGCAATGAGATAATCCAGAAGGGTCATTCTGGACGATCAACATCATCAACGATGAAAAATACCAAAGATCCAGGTATTATGTTTTTATGAAATTAATTATAAACATGATGTGCAAGATCATATCTAAAGGTTTCAGGCCTCTTTCTTCTTTATCTAAATCTTTGATTATATTCTGTGGAGACTGACGTTCATCGTCGTATTGATCCTAGTATAATCATTGATCATGGTAAAAATCAAAATTGGGTACCGTCCCAACCACATTTCCACTGCACCCAAAACCTTCAAGTGGTATCAGAGGGAGGTTACATCATAGTTTATAATTATTTAAATATTTCGTTGATGAATTACACATTTAATAATTTAGTTGTTTCAATTCAAGTTAATTGTTCTGTAAATATGAATCTCGAGATCTATTCCTCCTCTTTCATTTCTCGTTCACCTTACAGAAACAATCTTTTATTTTAATTTTGATTAAAATAAAATAGAGGATCTTATCCGGAGGTGCCAAAGCTTCCTGGCCATACAACACTAGAACACACGACGTGTATTCGGCAGTACACGTCGTATAGTCAAGACTCAATGCATCAGACTGGTCCGCCAAACCAAGCCATGTGTTGGAGTCTTTCTAAGTCTTAAATGACTCAGTGTGTTGACCAGGAATAGGTGGCACACGATTTCCGGATTACACGCCATGTGGCCCAAATGGACACGACGTGCAGTCCCTTCGGGTTAGGGTTGGACCGTGTACTCCATACATGGCTAGCCCGACTAGAGACCGTGTAACGAGGAACTACACGACGTGTGGCCAACTGGACACGCCGTGTACTCTGAAGATTTCTGAAGTACACTCACACACCGTTTCCCCAGGCGTGTACTTCGGATGGACGATGAACAATAGTACACGCCGTGTAGTTGGAACTACACGTTGTGCACTCATCCAAACTATGCAGATTTATTAAGATTTATTATTATATTATACAAACCCTTGAGATGTGTACCATCGTGCGGGCGTAAACCTCAGACACAACATGTGATAAGTGTTTTATATATGTGTGTTTAATTTAACATCTGCGTAATGTTCATTTCTACTCATTGGGTAGTTACGAATAGGAATTCACCAGGTTGCCTCCAAGGTACAAGTTATGTACAAAGATATTTTTAAATGAATTTATTTGTTTAATATTATGATGGATGAGAATCTCAAGGAAATCCAGAAAAAGGATTTAAGATAAAAGGATTTATTAATTAAAGATGTTAATTAATTGATTTAAGCGTGATTTATCTTAAACAAAAACGATTAAAGAATTGAATGCTAGTTTTATTTATGCTAAATATCGTTGCATGTATGGATGATCATGAGCTAGACCAAGACCTTTGTATGTAGATGATTTATTTTAATTAATTTATTTAAATTAAATTTGTTGGTCTGTGAGCCTTCTCCTCATTAATATGTAAGGCCTGCATGCCCAATGTTTCTTTTATGTAAAACCCCCTTTTACCCCTCACCTACATGTGAGTTAAAAAAGGGCATATGTAATGGATGAAACTGCCAAGCTAGTGGAGACGGTTCAAGCTGGAGCCGTGACGAAACCAATTCCAGGAGATACAGAGGTGGATAGGTGGAGGCTGTAAACACAAACCCAAAAGGTTCAAGGTGTTTCTCCCCTAGGGCAGGGTTAGTTTATCAACTGCTAGATAAACTAACCATTAGAAAAGCTCATGATCATACTATTTAATTTAATTTATTTCTTCCATTTGCATGGTTTATCATTATGGATGTGTTGTTTCAATCACATAATTAATAAATTAAACAAGCATGCAAGATGAAACTAAAATAAACCAGACTTATGCGTAAATATTATCAAGACATGGTTAATCACTTAAGTAAGTTTCACTTAATATTAACAAGCATGTGATAATAAGCAACTCACGCATAAGATATAAAAATACCTCAAATAAAATATTAAGTCAGACCAAGCCTCCCGTTACTTGATTAAGGAAAAAACACAATAAAACTATGTGTTTGACCAAACCTTGTTGGGACACTTACTTATATAGGAATCCCTTATGAAAGGTTTCGGGTTGGCTTAACTATATTACATCAAGAGGAGTATCCCTTGCTAGACTTGGTGTAATATTGGAAGAAAGAGTTGAGGAAATCCAAAGTCATGATTTCAGGATTGGGGAGTCCACTCAACAGATCAAGGAGCTGTAAGCCTACAGTTGGAAAAGACCTACCTACCTAAATACCTTCTAATAGCTTGACCAGCCCTTGTTGGGGTTATGCGAAGGGGAATATGGATCCTTGCCAATAGAATGTCATGGAAACTGTACATTCCGAGTTCAATGGTGAGGGCCATTGGGACTTGATAAAATAATGGGAGACTTAATAAAATTTATTATTTCTCATAAAATGTAATCAAGAAAGTACTAATGATATGCTCTTTTAATTGTAGAATAAAAATGACAAGCTCATCAACCACACTATCCCTACGATCAATTCTGGATAAAGACAACATCCTCATCGGTAGTAACTTCCAGGAATGGTTTAGACACCTTTAGGTTATCCTACACCATGAACGGAAGTCTTACATGCTGGAGTCAGCATTACCTGATCCACCAACCAAAGAGGCGAGTGATGAGGATTTCCTGGTATATGGGAAACATATGAACAACACGGTCGATGTTCAATGTTTGATGTTATCATCAATGTATAGTGATCTCATGAAGTCTCATGAAAACATGGATACTTATAGCATGCTTGATCACCTCTGTGGTCTTTACCAGGAGAGAGAAAGACAGGAAAGGTTTGAGATCTCTAAGGAACTCTTTCAGAGTAAGCTTGGAGAAGGTTCCCCAACTGGGCCTCATGTAGTCAAGCTCATTGGCTATATTGAGCGCCTAGAGGTTCTAGGGTTTAAACTTCCTGAAGAACTGGGCACTGATCTCATTATCACATCACTCTCTCAAATCTTCTCTAACTTTGTTGTCAATTTCAATATGAACAACATTGAGAAGTCTCTATCTGATCTTATTATCCTAATTTGCCAAGTGGACAATGATATGAAGCGCGAAAATCCTTCTGTCCTTATGGTGAATAAGAGGAAAGGGATGGAAAAGTGCTTTAAGCCCACTTCTTTATGGACTTCCATGAAAAGGAAGATCAAAGGAGAGGCAAGGGAATAGGATGTTGTTTGTTTCGCATGTGGCAAGAAGGGCCATTGGAAGAAGAACTGCACCCAGCCTAAGAAGCAAGGGGAAGCTTCAGGTGCATTTGTTATCGAATGCAATCTATCTATTTCTACAAATTGGGTATTAGATACAGCTTGTGGTGCTCACATATGTATCCAAATACAGGAACCAAGTAGATTTAGGAAGATTGATCGAGGGGAGGTAGATCTACGAGCAGCCAACGGAGCCAGACTTACTACCATAGTTGTTGGGGACTACCACCTCACATTCCCAACTGGGATGATCTTGGTGTTAAAGGGTTGTTTTTATGTGCCTTCTATAACCAAAAACAAAATTTCTATATCTAGACTAGATATAGATGGATTTGTTTTCAAGTTTGGAAATGAATGTTGCTTCTTTTATAAAGATATCATTTGTTTTGGTAGGGCACATTTATACAATGGTCTTTATGTGTTGAAGTACACAAACCAAGTAATTGCAATCGATGAAAAAGATAATTCACATGACTCATACCACACCCAACTTTGGCATCACCAGTTAGGTCATGTAAATGAGAAACGCTTGACAAAGTTACATCAAGATAGAGATTTAGATTTTTTTAACTAAAACCACTTGGTGTATGTCATGCATGTTTACAAGAAAAAATGGTCAAATCCCCATTTGGTGGGAAAGGTGAAATGGTTAAAGAGCTTCTTGAATTGGTTCATACCGATGTGTGTGGACCATTTCTAGTTGAATCAAGGGGTGGGTATTCATACTTCATAACTTTTACTGATGATTTTAGTAGATATGGATATATCTACTTAATGAGGTATAAGTCAGATTCCTTTGATAAATTCAAGGAATACAAGAATGAGGTTGAGAACCATCTTGGTAAGAAGATTTAGAAACTCCGCTCAGACCAAGGTGGGGAATATCTTAATTAGGACTTCATTGATTACTTACGAGAGTTTGGGATCCTATTCCAACTCACTCCTCCTTACACACCTCATTAGAATGGTGTAAGCAAAAGGAGGAACCACACCTTGTTGGACATGGTGAGATCAATGATGAGTCATGCAAGTTTTCCATTATCCTTTTGGGGGTATGCATTACAAAAAGAGGAACACATACTAAACCAAGTACCAACTAAATTGATAAATGGCATTCCACACAAGTTTTGGAGTGGAAAAAAAGCAATGATATCAAATTTACATGTGTGGGGTAGCGAAGAATTTGTTAAGGTCTCTTTAGGTAAAAAACTTGCACCCTGAGGCCCAAATGTCCCAAAGGCCTTCATTTTTATTTATTTATTGATAACTCCCCTTTCAAGGGATGTGGTGGAACCCTTACAAGTCCCGTAGGCTCAGAGATTACATGGCCCGTAAGCTTAAGAGATTTCATGACCCGAAGGTCTTAGAGAATTCAACCAGACTATCTACAAGGAATTGCCCCTCCTCAACATCTGTATCATGATAGTAGCTCTTTACCTTCGCATGGCCGTCTGGCTAGGATTCCTGTGCAAGCACAGGCTGGTCCCGATGACATAGCCATACCCTCTCATTCTGAAAAATCCATTTGACTCTGCTCTGGTGAGTGCACATGCTCTGAATCCTCTTTTGGGGCCGAACCTTTTTTGTAGTGTGTTTGGGGTAACTACATGTGTCCTGAAGACCTTGAGGTGGACTGAAGGCCTTAAAGGTGGCCCAAAATCCCTACTAACCTGAAGGTATGGGTGGCCCTAAAGCCTTAAGGACTCCAATCCCAAACCGGTGGCCCAAGGTGAATAGTTCTAGCTGCTACAGTGCCGAACAATACCTGCTACAGTAACTACTACAGTGCCTGCTACAGTACTCGCACGGTGTGCAGTTCTGCTATAGTACCTTTATAGTGTACAGTTCTGCTATAGTACCACACAGTGTATAGTTCTGCTATAGTACTGCTACAGTTCCTGTTACAGTACCTGCTATAGTGCTTCTACAGTACCCCTGGAAATATGCCTCTACCTGGTTTTGAACTTGGGTCTTGTGGATGCACTTAAAGATACCTCACCAACTGGGCTGAGGCTCATGTGAACCCTAAGTCACTAAGTGTACCTTTATAGGATACCCTAAGGAAACAAGGGTATATTACTTATACAACCCCTTAGAAAAAATTTATAGTGGCAAGACATGCCATATTACTTGAGAGGGAGAACATATCCAAAAGAGATAGTGTGACCAAGATAGACTTCGATGAAGTCGAGGCTCAAAGTACACACGAGTTGGTACATGAACAAATTTCACAAATTCCCATGGAAGAAGAATCTGTTCCAGAGACACAAGTACTGTGTAGGAGTACAAGAGAGGTTAGGGAACCAGAACATTACAATTTTCTAGTTACCAAGGATGGTAACTCATTATTATTTGATAATAATGATTCTCTAACCTATAAGGAAGCAGTAAGTGTCACGGACATTGCCAAGTGGCAAGAAGCCATGAATTCTGAAATGAATTCCATATACCAAAACCAAGTCTGGATTTTGGCAGATCCTCTAGTTGATGTAAATATTATTGGTTTAAAATGGGTATTCAAGAAGAAACTAGACATGGAAGGAAAAGTCAATACCTATAAGGCATGACTAGTTGCAAAAGGGTTTAAACAACGTCAAGGAATTGACTATGATGAAACATTATCACCAATTGCAATGTTTAAATCCATCAGAATTATACTTTCCATTGTAGTTTACCATGACTATGAGATTTGGAAAATGGATTTAAAAACATCATTCCTTAACTGGAACCTTTAGGAAGATGTCTACATGACACAACCTGAAGAGTTTGTGACTCTAAAGGATTCCAATAAGGTATGAAAGTTAAAGAAATCCATTTATGGATTAAAGCAAGCATCCAGGTCATGGAACATTCGTTTTGATGAATCCATAAAATAATTTTGTTTTATAAAGAATTAATGTGAGCCTTGTATCTACAAACATTTTAGTGGGAGTGCATTAATTTTTCTAATAGTATATGTTAATGACATATTACATATTGGAAACGAGATACCAGTCTTACAGTCTATTAAGGCATGGTTGAATCAATGCTTCTCCATAAAAAACTTGGGTGAGATAGCATATATTCTTTGGATCAAGATCCATCATGATAGATCCAAGAGATTCCAGGGCCTATGTCAAAGTAAATACATCTATAAGATACTGAAGAGATTCAGTATGGAACAATCCAAGAGGGGATTGTTGCCAGCGTCACATGACATTCATCTTTCCAAGAAAATGTGTCCTCAGACACATGAGGAAAGAAAGATAATGGCAAGGACTCCATACGCATCAGCGATTGGGTCAGTCATGTATTCCATGCTATGTACTAGGTTGGATGTCGCCTATGCATTGAGTGTGGTAGGCAGATATCAAGCTGACCCAGATGACCGCCATTGGATGGCAGTCAAGACTATCCTAAAGTATATGAGGCATACTAAGGATATGTTCTTGGTTTATATAGGAGATGAGGAACTAGTCATCAAAGGATATGCAAACACTTGTTTCTAGACTAATCAATATGACATGAAGTCACAAACCGGATACATATTCACTTTTAATGGAGGTGCAGTGAGCTGGAAGAGCTCAAAGAAGAGTGTGGTCGTAGATTCTACAACAGATTCCGAGTATATCGTAGCTTCTAAGGTAGCTGTTGGTCGGAGTGGATACTCAAGAGGGGGGGGGGGTGAATTGAGTTCCAATTAAAATTTCTGATAAAATATTTCTCTTAAAATCCCCCAATTAAAAACAAAGTTAAACTGTAGTGAATTTGTAAAACTGTAAGGGTTCGATTAGGTTCTCAAAATATTGATTAGATCTCAGTTAATTTAATCCAAAGATTAAATCATCTTTTGAAACTAACCTACTGATTTACAATAGTTACAAACACTTTCTAGATTAACTATCAAATTAACTTTAAAACAAATTGTATTTCAAAGTAATTAGCAGTAGAAAATAAATTATGTAATATAGTTTAAACTTAATCTAAGATGCACAACAGATATAACCAAGAGGTTCAGTCTCAATATGAGACTTAGTCCTCTCAAACAATTTATATAAATTTGATCCACACCCTGGATCAGGGTAAACAACAGTGCAAAGACTTTCCAGGTACTAAGACCTCTACCACAATTATACGGGGAAAAACAAAACAACACCACACTGGCTGTCCAGGTCTTACTTGACCTCTACCACTATCCACAGTAGGATACAAAAGAGTTATGGAAGGTTTGTGTGAGGATTTAGAGATCCTCCAATTTAGTACAGGAGACAGTGTGTGTATAAAATATACAGAGTATACAAACTGCTCGAAATGTAAATACAAGAATCACTAAGAGAGTAGATATGAGTTTAGAATGATCTAGTGATTTAAAGTGAAGCTCTGGACTCCTTTGATTTGTCAGAAATGATTCTGAGTCCTTCTCTAGTTTTTGTTTGGAAAACAGTGTGTCGTTTGCTTCCTTGGTTTTCAGGTTCAGCTTGATCAGCTTGAGTGTATGAGAAGCTCATTGTAGTTCTTCACTCCTTGACTGAAGTTTGGTTTATGTTCTCCTCTTGTATGAATCACTTCGTGTATGTCCAGTGTTCTTTGAGTATGGATGTAGTCTTTTTGTATTCACCACTTTACAACATTCTTATTCCATTTTTGTACACCCTTTCTTTCATCCTATTCTGCACAACATTTGTTCTTCCTTTTATAGCTTTTAGCTCCGACAATGGGAATGATTACCTTTTCATGGGTACTAGGTACGGTTCCCTGACATGCCAACAACCCACATTAATTAACATTAATTGCATTAAAATCATCAAATGTGACAGTTGCTTAATAAATAAATAATGTTGACAAAAGTATAGTTTAGGAATCAGTGACTGGTAAGTCTTTCATCAGTAGCTTTCTGTCGGCAGATGTGTAACATTGGACTTTGTATAGCAGTGAGCTCCCATCAGTAGCTCTTTGTCCTTGTACCGATAGCTCCTTGTATCGGTAGATGTTACTCTGTATCAGTAGCTCTATGTATCAGTGACTCCTTCTATTAGTAGCTCTTGGTCTATCAGTAGCTCGGTTGTGTCGGTGGCTCTTTTTTATCGATGGATCATTTTGTATTCGTGACTCTGTATCGGTAAACTTTGTATCAGTAGCTTGTGCATATCGGTAGCTTCGTTCTGTACCAGTGATTGAGTGTATACCAGTAGACTTATGCATACCAGCAGACTTGTTCTATCGGTAGCTCTGCTTCCATCGGTAGCTGTCTGTATCGGTGGACTTGATCTATCAGTGACATGTGCTTACCGGTGGGCTTATACATACTGGTAGCTCTGTGTATCGGTGACCTTTTCTTAACAGTGACTATGTCTATCGGTAGACTAAGTACCAGTAGACTTATATCAGTAGCTATAAGCATATCAGTGACTTAACACTTATCTGCTTTATGAAAAACATATCCGATTGAGTTAGAATTATTTCAAAATTCATATAAACATAGATAAATATTGATTAACATATTTCAAAGATTATTTTAATATTATTATCAGCTTGATAATAGAATGTCTCATATTGAAAGAATTATTATATAGATAAACATTATTTGGGATTATCAAAGTAAGTGAAAGCATAATTGGGATTATTAAAACAGGTGAGGTAAAAAATCTCCCCCTTTTTGATAATCACAACTTATGATATTATAAGCCCAAAATAATTATTAATGTATCAGAAGATATTGTATTAGATCAAATTGTATCAGAGAAAACAATGTATTATAAAACATATATAACAAAGATAAAATCTAAAACAAATGTACGAGAGGAAAAATGAATTAAGCTCATAAAAGATAGTATTACTCCCCCTTTGTCATAAAAGATATTAGTTCTCCCTCAGATATGTTTCCCTTAGATAGTATTTCTCCCACTTTGTGATAATCAAAAAGTGGTACATGAAGGAAATACAGGAGAAGAGAAGTAACAGAGGGTAAAAGAAAGTAAGATCATATATATTTCTTGGAGCAAACAGATACAAAGAAATACATAAATAAAACAATAAGAAATACAGGTGATTCCTATCAAAAATCCTAATCATAGATCAATCCATATCCTCAGAATGAGATTTCCCTTTGGGATCCGAAGAGTATTCAAGTGTAGTGGATGCGGGTGAAGGATTAGGAACACCAAAGATGATCAGAGGTGGCTGAGCTACTGAAAATATTCTTGGACTATACTGTGTAGCTCTCTGAGTGATCACAGGAGTAAGGATTCAGATAGCTTGGGATGGAGTCATCTGAGCAGGAGAAGTAGTAGAGGCAGAGGCAGGTAAATCTGGAGGTATAATCACTGGCCGAGCATCAACATGCAGGAAAGGCAACAAGAGGTTTCTGAAATCCATAATGATTCCTCCTCCTATTTACATGGTATAAATGAAATCGTCCTTGTTTTCTATGAATTTTTCCAGTGCAGGTGTCAACTCTCTGAGCTTGCTGACTTGTTCTCTGAAGGTTTGATTGGCTGGTGGTAGCTTTATGTTTTCTAACAGAAGCTTGAAATGGTTGTTGAGCTGATTCTTGGTGTAAACCCTTTGAAAATATTAATCTACCTTGTCTTCCACTTCTTTCTGAGAAGAATAAGCTTCTCTCATATAGTCTTGAAATTTTTTCATAATATCTCTAGTGGTATCTCTAGTTGAAGTCACCACTTTGGTCAGATCTGATGAGTCCACAGAGCCACTGGTTGACGCCGAACCAAGATCCTCCTTCATTAAAGCTTTAATCTGATCCAAATCCACTTAAGGTTTGGAAGCAAGATAACCAAGAGAGAAAGTTACAGTTTCCTTGAAACTCTTTGTTAGCCCACTAATAAGATTTTTCACTATAGAATCTTGGTCACCAATATGATTCTCCACAGACTTTTTAAAACCTTCAAAAACTGAAACCATCTGGCTCAACACACTCTTTACATAAGCCAAATCCTTGTCTGCTTGAGATTTTGAACTCATATAGGATTTCAGAGAGACAACTGATTACTTTAGAACTTAAACATCCTTTTCCAGGCTAGTCATCTGATTCTGGAAAGCTTTTACTTCATCTACTATCTTTGCCACAAAGGTTGATATATTACAACCAAGAGAGAGTTCAAAATACTTTTCCAAATTTCTCATCTCTTCAACAAAGTGATTCTTTAACTCAGCAACAGAAGCACTCAAAGACTCTTTCAGCTCATCCTTTAAGGATGCTAAGTCATCCCTGGTAATCATATCAGCAGGTGCAACCACAACAGGTTCTCTTTCATACACTATACTGGTCATAGAGTCATTCATAATTGATTGAATAGATGACACCAGTGAAGCTTCCATTTTCATTATTTCTTCCATAAAACTGATTTTGAGATCAGACTTGAGCTTATCCAGATCATGTGTTCTGAACACATCTTCAGGTAATATCTCGAACTGAATATCATAATTGATTTTTGGTCTCCAAAGGGATGTATCATTATCAGAGTCTGGATAATCTAATCCACAAACTACAAACTCTGGGTCCTCTACCCAGTCTTCAAACTCAACAGCCACTGAGACACTGCCAAACCTGGTTGGATGCTCCCCCTCAACTGGTGCATTCTCCTGTATGGCAACAACATCTTCAACAAATCTTTCTTCCTTATAAGAATCTTTCACAACCATCTCTATTTCTGCAACAGTAGGAGGTTCCTCAGGAATAGGTAAAGGTCTATCAACTTCATCAAATTCCTTATCAGGCATTAGGGAATGTCCAATCAGTGGACTAAGGCTCAAGCTAACAAAAACAGATGCTTCACTTTCATGCACTTATACTTCATCTTCTCAAGAAGCCTCTTCCTGATATGCTTTATGTTGTTCTTCCTCATCCATAGGTGCCTCTTTATTACTTACACCCAAAATAGTTTCGGTACTAGGTAGGTTCAAAGAATCACTCTCCTTTTCTTGTGATACAACTTCAGGAGCTGGGATTGGAGGAAAGTCTGGATCTCCTCCATCTGCTGCAGAGGAATCTTCCTCTTATGAATCATCACTATACTGTGGCTATTCTTCATCAGGTCTCAGACCTGGGTCCCTCACATCCTTAGGTCTTGAAGGATGATCCACAGGATTGAACTTATCATATAACTTTTTGTCATCAGTAACCCACTCTCCTTTCCATGGGTTCCAGTTTATCTTCATGTATTTATATACAGTGCTTGTGATACATAAGTTGTTTCTTACCACTACTGTCTCATCCAGATACCCAGCTACTCCTTTTACCTTAATCATTATTGAGATCAACTTGGAAAAGAATAAGGCATTGGTCTTTGATTTTGTCCTAGTCATATCCTCCATTTGAATCATTAGCAGCCTGCATAGATTTACTTTCACACCATGTCTCAAGAGATATAACAGATATATATCTTGATATCTCAAAATTTTAAAGTCCCCCCTCCTTAGAATTAAAACATGATGAACAAACTTGAACAACAATCTGTTCTCTCCATCCATTTCAGCAGCCACCACTTGTCTTTTCTTGCCACTACCGGTGAGCTCCTCTAAGGCAGTCTCATAATCAAATATGTCACTTGTAGGTGGTACTGATTTCAAGAAATATCAAGAAACACCTTCATGTGGAACCTTCAGGCATTCATCCCACTCAATAGAATAAAAAGCTATCTCCTTTCTATTCACGACAGATACCATCCTATTCTCGACTTCTGATTTCTCAAAATGAACATACTCATAGAACTGTTTTACCAGCTTCAGATAGTAGGGGCCATTGTTGTTCGAAAATCATTCTACCCACTTCTGATCTTCCAGCACCTCTAGAACTAGCGATTTACTAGACAACAACCATTCCACACATAGCTCTTTTTCGATCACAATAACTATATTTTGTAAATACGGGTTCAATAGTTTCCTCCCTGACCTTTTTCTACTAACACTGCTACTTACTTCTTGGTCTGTCTTTTGCTTCTTCGCATTAGGCTCATCAATGTCATCTCTGACAGTGGGCATTTTGGTTTTTTCCATTTCTGGTTCGAGGAACTTAGGTTTTTCACGAGATTTGGGAGCTAAGGCTTGAGGGAAAAGGGATTGAGGTGGATCGAGAAGTAATTAAGACTTAGTTTTATCATTTAGGAATCATAAAATAAATAATTAAAATATAATAAGTAAAGTATAAACGATACATATTCTGGTGGAAATCAGAAGTTTAAAACAACGCATACTTAACGGTAGGGTATACCGATGAGGTATATCGGTGAGGTTTTATACCGGTGAGGTATATCGGCGAGGTTTCATACCGGTGAGGTATATCAGTGAGGTATATCGGTGAGTTTTCATACCGGTGAGGTATATCGGTGATGTTTCATACCAGTGAGGTATATCAGTGAGGTTTCATACCAGTGAGGTATATCAGTGAGGTTTCATACCGGTGATCTATCATTCCTAACTCATGTCTAATGTAACTTAACCTATCAGAACTTAATGGCTTTGTGAAAATGTCAGCTAATTGATGTTCAATACTGTCACGACCCGCCCTCGGGGCCCGTGCCGTGACTACCCCAAGCCCGCCTTCCATAGGCCAGGGGCTGGCGACTAGCACCAAGGCGTAAATCCCAACAAAAAGGGAAGGCATTGACTTTGAAAAGTAAACAAGCACCACAGAGTAAGCAAGCGGAAAAGTAAACATTAAGTAAAAACTGTACAAGCTGTGCTGAAAGTAAAAAGGGGCCGGAAATACAAGCCCAACTGTAAAGTACAACTGAAAGGAAAAAAAGCAACTGAAAGGAAAAACTGCAGCGTCGAGCCGTCCTATGGAAGTCCCACCTGAAGGGTGGGTACAGATAGCCTCCACTGCTCCTCGGGTCCACCTAACCGCTCCGAGTACGTCCCGCCCAGTGGTCGACCTCCAGGTACTGTCCTGCTCCGCACGCCTCCTCCACGATCAGCGCTGTCCGTCGTCTTCAACCAACACCACGAAGTGCGGGCATAGCCCGTGCAGGGGTGAGTATAAGCTACTCAGTAGGGACCCCGAGACCCCCGAAGGTCTCCCGAAATCCACAAAGGATAAGCCACGAAGGAGAGATACAATCACGAAGTAACATCTGACACGGCTTAGGTATATGCCCATACATATACCTAAGTCATCAATTCCCCGATCGACTCCAATGTCCGAGCCCTAGCACAACCCAGTCCACACAGGAAAGCAAAACACATACCCACGCAGGATAGAACAACACAATCCACAAAGGAGAGTAAACACTAAATCCACATAGGATAGCTCAACACAATCCGCAAAGGAGAGAAACACAAGATTCAGCTCACACAGGTATACTTCTTCGGATGACGAAAAGATGATCTCTGATCCATATAAGTCGTCGGACCCACGAAGGATCGATAGGTAACTAATCTCTGCAGTGACCCACACAGGATCGGACCCACACAGGATCGGGCCCACGCAGGACCTGTAGGAGTTGGCTCACACAGAACCGCTGAGTGTTGACCCATACAGGATCAGATCCGTACAGGATCGGGCCCACACAGGACCGGGCCCACGCAGGACCTGTAGCACTGATCCACGTAGGATCGCTGAGTGCAGTAGTCGTCGCAGTCCGCTGAGGATCTCTGCACAGTCGTCGCCGCAGTCCACTGAGGATCTCTGCACGGTCGTCGTCGGATTCCACGGAGGATCTCTGCACAGTCGTCGCCGTCGAGGAAGCAGTCACAGCCAACACTAGGGTTCCCGCACACAGCAAGCTCGTTTGGGAGGGTCCGCTCCACGAGCCGAGAGGCTGATACATCAATTGTCACGAAGTCCAGAGTTGATGTATCCAAAAGTTCCGCATCGTAAACAGGAACTCAACGCAACAGACGGCGCGTCGATCGGACGCCCGGTCTGAGAGTTATTGGCTTTTTCGTCCCAGGGGCCCGGTTGGTTTTTAAGGACAAACCAACCCAACCGTACTCCACCTACGTCCAAACCTCGGGCGGAGGGTGCCAAAAGATCCGTCTCACAAAGAGGAACTCAACAAAGCTGACGGCACGTCAATCGGACGTCCGTGCCTCAAGATATGAGCGTTTCCGCTCCGAGGGCCCGGTTGGTTTCGTGTACGAACCAACCCGGCCGAACTCAAAGTATTCCGAAACCTTGAGTGTGATATACCGAAACGACCGTCTCGATCCAAGGATCGCGTTTCCGCTGACGGCGGGTCGTTTGGAGGCCCGTAGTTTAAGATACGGCCATTTGAACGAAGTCTGTCCGAAGACGGGGGGTCCGGGCCCGGGCCGACCCGGCCCGACTCCCCCTGGTTGGCCCGGCCCGGCCCGGACAGGGCCGGTCCGGCTCGGCTCGGTCGAGCGGTCGAGCGGCCGACGCGGGGGAAAGCCGCCGCCCCGCGTGACACTCCCGCGGCACCCGCGGGGTGTCGCGGGACAACCCCGCGGCACCCGCGGGGTGTCGCGCTGGACACCCGCGGGGTGCCGCCGCCTCCGGCCGCCTGCGCCGCCGCGCCGGCGACCCGCGCCACCACCGGCTTCCGCGGGCCGCTAGAGTCGCTCCGGTGGCCCGTTTTCCTTCCCGTCTGCGCCGTTGTTCCTCCCGGGTTCCGTTCTTTACTGCGAGATCATCAAACACCCGTTGCGGCACGTTCCGTCGTCGCCCGCCAAATCCGAAAAACACGAAGAACGACAGAGGGTTGCCGGTCCGTGTTCGTTTGACCCGCACCCTCCGCGTTAGATAATAAAAAAACAACGGGAGAAATTGTTCAACACATGAACCGAAAATTTTAATAAAATAAAATTTTTCATTTGAAACCGGCTCTTTAATTTTTAAAGAACGTTCACGGGAATATAAGAGGGGTATTCCAAAATTATAAAATCCCTATCTCGTTGATCGTCGCGCGCGGGCGTTCTTCGCGGAAAAGCTCGTCGCGGAAGAGAGTGATCATCGCATCGTCGCGGGGAGGCGTCGCGTCGTCGCGGAATCCGGCGTTGAGTCGGTGAGCTCAACGGACCAAGAAAAACAGATTTAAATTATAAATAATTAAATCTGTGTTTAAAACCAAAAAGGAAGGAACCTTGTGAGGAAACCCGAAATCACTCACCTCAACGATCGGTGATCGGAGATCGAGGCGGAGAAGGACGTTTCGGACGGAAGCGTCATCAATTTCCGGGTTCGGCGTTCTTCACGTTCTTCACGTTCTTCGCGAGGGAGAAGAAGAAACAAGGATCCTCTCAAATCTTCTCCAAAGATTTTGGGTTGGTCTTATTTTATTAATATGCCAACACACGAAAACAGGTTAAGAAACGATTGAATTAATTCGTTGAATTAATTCAACGAAAGAAACAGGCCATTTAATTCACGAAATAAACCGCCCAATTAAATGGTCTGTTAAGAATTTAGAAAACGCGTCAGTTGACTTTCATTAAGACGGGTTTTCACGGGTGCGTTTCTTAGCGGAAAGAAACGGCGGGGCTCGTGCGGGCCCCACCTCACAAATATCCTACCAAGGGGGTAGGATATTTCTGGATAGCATCCTATCCAGTTCAACTCAGTTCAAGCCGCCTTTAAGTGGCTTCAAGTGGCTTCCAAGTGGCCTAAGTGAAATAAAATAAAGTTGTCGCAAAATTATTTTATTTCTTAACTTTAAGCCCGAAAATTAAAAACCACACCCGAGCAAACGCAACTCCGGAAGAGGCGTTTCTAAGCGAAAACTGGCGCTGCGATTTCATTGGTGCCCTCAGAATTCGATTCCGGGCACCGGTTCAAAAGTTAGAAAAACTCGCTCGCCCGTTCACTGAACGTACCCGAGCCAATCTTCGGAAAATGATTCCGGGCACACCGGGCCTCGGAATCAGGTGCCGTCAGAAACTGCGCTCTTGTAAAATTCCAAAGAAAATTAAGAAAAAAAAATTTCCTTGAAATTTACGGGTCTTTACATTACTCCCACCTCAGGACTTTACGTCCCCGTAATGATACATCAAAAACTAGGGAAACAAATGTGGGTACTGAGCACGCATCTGAGCCTCCCGCTCCCACTTCCACTCAGGGACCTCCAAGGGATGTACCAAGCCTGCTGGTACTTGATGCTTTGCCTTCACCTGCTGGCAGGTGAGGCACCGTGAAACGAACTCTGCCACATCCTTCTTCATGCCCGGCCACCAGTGCTGTTGTCTGAGATCCTGGTACATCTTCGCCACTCCAGGATGTACCGCCAAAGGAGAAGTGTGATACGCTCTCAGCACCTCCTCTCGTAAAGCGACTGGTACCAAGGTACGTCCTCTGAAAAGGACATCGTGCTCTGCTCCAAGGGAGAAACCATGAGGTGCCTGTCCCGAGGATATCTGTGCACGCCGTGTCTCACAGTCAATGTCCCCACGCTGTGCCTCTCTGACCCGCTGAAGAAGTGGAGGAGAGACTGTGAGAGACTGAAGGAAGGCTGCTCCGTCTCTATCCACGAAGGATATCTGCAAAGCGGCTAGCTGCTCTGTCGCCTCCTCAAGTAGCTGGATGCCCATCCTCCTGATGAGGGCATCAGCCACCACGTTCCCCTTCCCAGGAGTATAGACTATCTCAAAGTCATAGTCCTGGAGGAACTCGAGCCATCGCCTCTATCTCAGGTTCAGGTCCTTCTGAGAGAAGATGTACCTGAGACTCTGGTGGTCAGAAAAGACTGTGAAGCGCTCTCCCATCAGATAGTGTCGCCATGTCTTCAGGGCAAAGACCACTGCTGTCAACTCCAAGTCAGGGGTAGCGTAGTTCTACTCATGAGGCCTCAACTGACGTGATCTGTAGGCAATCACGGCCCGCTCCTGCATCAGGACACACCCGAGTCCGGTCCCTGATGCATCGCAGTAGACTACGTATCCAACTCCCTCCTCAGGCAACCTCAAGATAGGTGCGCTGGTCAACCTCTGCCTCAGCTCCTGGAAGCTCTGCTGACATCTGTCTGACCACACGAAGGGTTTCCCCTTCTTTATCAACGCTAAGAGTGGGGCCGCAACTCTGGAGAATTCCGGAACAAATCTCCGATAGTATCCGGCTAGGCCCAAGAAACTCCGCACCTCTGTCACGCTCTTGGGTGGCTCCCAAGCTAGCACTGCCTCGATCTTCGCGGGATCCACTACAACTCCCGCCTCAGAAATGACGTGCCCCAAGAAGTGGACCTCACGTAACCAGAACTGACACTTCGAGAGCTTGCCATAAATCTGGTGCTCTCGGAGTGTGTCTAGTACAACACGCAGGTGGTAGGCGTGCTCCTCCTCCATCGTCGAGTACACCAAAATGTCGTCGATGAAGACCACGACAAATCGATCGAGGTATGGCTGGAAGATCCTGTTCATGAGGCTCATGAACACTGCTGGAGCGTTGGTCAAGCCGAAAGGCATAACCAAGAACTCATAGTGGCCATACCGACACCTGAAGGCCGTCTTCTGCACATCCTCGTTTCAAACTCTAAGCTGATGATAGCCTGACCTGAGGTCTATCTTCGAGAACCACCGTGCTCCCTTGAGCTGGTTGAAGAGGTCATCAATCCTGGGTAGCGGATACTTGTTCCTCACTGCCACCTGATTCAGGCGACGATAATCGACACACAGTCGCAAGCTCCCGTCCGCCTTCTTGGCAAACAAAATCGGGGAAGCCCAGGGCGAAACACTGGGTCGGATGAACCCCTTGCCCTACAAGTCCTCCAATTGTACCCGCAGCTCTCGAAGCTCAGAGGGGGCCATCCGATATGCTGGAGTGGATATCGGGGCTGTCCTGGGGTATAGGTCAATATAAAAGTCTACCTCTCTGCGAGGAGGTAGTCCTGGAACGTCGTCGGGAAAGACGTCCGCGTACTGATCCACCACTGCAGGAAAACTGGGACTCCGCACGTCAACTGCTCCCGGGATGAGGCTAGCCAACTGATGAGTGATGGGCTGACCTCTCCTCTGCGTGAGTCCATCCTGTGCTGCTAAGGCTCCCTTCTCGCCGGTGAAGGTGAACCTGCTCTCGTCGGTGCACACACATCGCACCTTGCGCCTAATGCAGTCAATCTGAGCATGGACCGTAGATAACCAATCCATGCCCAAGATGATGTCGTAAGGCCTCGACGCCGCTACAAGAAGATCCAAGCCGAAGCTCTCGCCTCCTAGAGTAAGCTCACACTGCTGGCACCAGTGTGTAATCGTCGAGTCTGCTCCCGTAGGAGTCTCTAGCCGTAAGGATCGAGCCAACGGCTCTGTCGGAATCTCCGAGCTCCAAACAAGGGCAGTGGCTATGAAAGAGTGACTCGCTCCAGTGTCTATCAGAACTGCAGCAAGGGTGGAATAGACACAGATCGTACCTCGAATAATCTCTGGCGCACCGTGGTCGTAGGCCTCCGCTGCCTGGAGCTGAGCCTGTCTCTGCCCGCCAACTCCCTGTGGTCGGGGCGGGCCTCCTGGTGGTGGTGGTGGCAGAGCCTCAAAGCGTCGCCCACCACCTGCTGCTCAGCCAGTTCCTCTGCCTCGTCCGCCTCCTCCCTGCGGACCGCCACGGTCGACCCTCTGCCTCTGCCTGGGTGGTCCCTCCACCGTCTGCGGACCCTCGGTACGACGGGTCGGGCAGTCACGAGCCATGTGGCCCCGCCCGCCGCACTCGTAGCACTGCCTGCCTCTCGGAAGACTGGCTCCGGGCTGGGTGCCCTGCACTGCTGAGCCAGTGTCCCGAGGTCGCCTGCCGGAAGGTCTGGTCTGCCTGGAACCCTGAGTCATCCGCCGGCTACCAGCTGCCGAAGACTCCGCTATCTGCCGCCCTGCGGTAGGTCTCGCTGTGGACTCAGCCAGGAAGCTCTCGATCAGGAGGGCTCGCTCCAGTACTCCTGCCTGGGTCGGGATGCTGAGGGAGATCAGCGATGCCCTGATCTCGTGTCTCAAACCCTGCTCGAAGGTCCGGGCCCGGAAGAAGGGGTCCCGTACCATGTCTGTCGAGTACCGAGAAAGGTCGGTGAACCTCGCCGCGTACTGAGCGACCGTCAAGCTGCCCTTCCGTAGCTGAAGAAGCTCCTGGATGCGCACCGCACGGAGGGTGGCCGGGACGAACTCTAAGCGGAAGAGGCTCTCGAAGTCCGTCCAGATGAGGGTGGCCTCATCGTGTACCTGGAGCATCAGGCTCCACCAGCGTTCGGCTGCTGCGTGCAGTAGGCTCGCCGCGAGGATCACCATGAGGTCTGCTGGTGTCATCACTAGCCTGAAAACTCGGACGACCGCCTCCAGCCAGTCCTCGGCTGCCTGGGGGTCCGACTCCCCACGGAACCTGGGTGGTCGCTGGCGCTGGAACTCATGCAAAGCTCCGAGGCGTCGTGCATCGTCAGCTGCCAATGCTGGAAGCATCGGGGGCTCGGCGGGTAAAGGTACCGCCGGTGCCTCTGCTGTCAACGGGCCCTGTACCGAGGCCTCGTCGCTCGGCGGGCTGTCGTCGCGCACTACTCTAGGAACACTAGCTGGCTGCTGTCGTCGTGCCATCCTGAAAAGGAAACAAGTGCACCATGGTCAGAACAGTATACCTGGTGAGCTGACACAAGTAATCACAAAGAAAACTTGAAACACACATGCAATCAATATTTTCATGCATTAAGTCGGAAACCAGAAGTCAGGGTCCTGGTGTATGGATACGTCGGCCGCCGCACCAACACTGGACTCCCTGGACTGATAACCACACTTAATACGCTAAACACTATTGCTTCACATAGAAGAAAGATCCGATTCTGCGGTAGAACCGACCCCCTCTGATACCAATTTGTCACGACCCGTCCTCGGGGCCCGTGCCGTGACTACCCCAAGCCCGCCTTCCATAGGCCAAGGGCTGGAGACTAGCACCAAGGCGTAAATCCCAACAAAAAGGGAAGGTATTGCCTTTGAAAAGTAAACAAGAACCACAGAGTAAGCAAGCAGAAAAGTAAACACTAAGTAAAAACTGTACAAGCTGTGCTGAAAGTAAAAAGGGGCCGGAAATAAAAGCCCAACTGAAAGGAAAAACAACAACTGAAAGGAAAAACTGCAGCGTCGAGTCGTCCTCTGGAAGTCCCACCTGAAGGGTGGGTACAGATAGCCTCCACTGCTCCTCGGGTCCACCTAACCGCTCCGAGTACGTCCCGCCCAATGGTCCACCTCCAGGTACTGTCCTGCTCCGCACGCCTCCTCCACGATCAGCGTTGTCCGTCGTCTGCAACCAACACCACGAAGTGCGGGCATAGCCCGTGCAGGGGTGAGTATAAGCTACTCAGTAGGGACCCCGAGAACCCTGAAGGTCTCCCGAAATCCACAAAGGATAAGCCACGAAGGAGAGATACAATCACGAAGTAACATCTGACACGGCTTAGGTATATGCCCATACATATACCTAAGTCATCAATTCCCCGATCGGCTCCAACGTCCGAGCCCTAGCACAACCCAGTCCACACAGGAAAGCAAAACGCATACCCATGCAGGATAGAACAACACAATCCACAAAGGAGAGTAAACAGTAAATCCACACAGGATAACTCAACACAATCCACAAAGGAGAGAAACACAAGATTCAGCTCACACAGGTATACTTCTTCGGATGACGAAAATATGATCTCTGATCCATATAAGTCGTCGGACCAACGAAGGATCGATAGGTAACTAATCTCTGCAGTGACCCACACAGGATCGGACCCACACAGGATCGGGCCCACGCAGGACCTGTAGGAGTTGGCTCACACAGAACCGCTGAGTGTTGACCCACACAGGATCGGATCCGTACAGGATCGGGCCCACACAGGACCGGGCCCACGCAGGACCTGTAGCACTGATCCACGTAGGATCGCTGAGTGCAGTAGTCGTCGCAGTCCGCTGAGGATCTCTGCACAGTCGTCGCCGCAGTCCACTGAGGATCTCTGCACGGTCGTCGTCGGAGTCCACGGAGGATCTCTGCACAGTCGTCGCCGTCGAGGAAGCAGTCGCAGCCAGCACTAGGGTTCCCGCACACAACAAGCTCGTTCGGGAGGGTCTGCTCCACGAGCCGAGAGGCTGATACATCAACTATCACGAAGTCCAGAGTTGATGTATCCAAAAGTTCCGCATCGTAAACAGGAACTCAACGCAACAGACGGCGCGTCGATCGGACGCCCGGTCTGAGAGTTATTGGCTTTTTTGTCCCAGGGGCCCGGTTGGTTTTTAAGGACAAACCAACCCAACCGTACTCCTCCTACGTCCAAACCTCGGGCGGAGGGTGCCAAAATATCCGTCTCACAAAGAGGAACTCAACAAAGCTGACGACACGTCAATCGGACGTCCGTGACTCAAGATATGAGCGTTTCCGCTCCGAGGGCCCGGTTGGTTTCGTGTACGAACCAACCCGGCCGAACTCAAAGTATTCCGAAACCTTGAGTGCGATATACCGAAACGACCGTCTCGATCCAAGGATCGCGTTTCCGCTGACGGCAGGTCGTTTGGAGGCCTGTAGTTCAAGATAAGGCCATTTGAACGAAGTCTGTCCGAAGACGGGGGGTCCGAGCCCGGGCCGACCAGGCCCGACCCCCCCTTGGTTGGCCCGAACCGGGTCGGGTCCGACCCGGTTGGCCCGGCCCGGCCCGGCCAGGTCCGGTCTGGCTCGGCTCGGCCGAGCGGCCGACGCGGGGGAAAGCCGCCGTCCCGCGTGACACTCCCGCGACACCCGCGGGGTGTCGCGTGACAACCCCGCGGCACCCGCGGGGTGTCGCGCTGGACACCCGCAGCACCCGCGGGGTGCCGCCGCCTCCGGCCGCCGGCGCCGCCGCGCCGGTGACCCGCGCCACCACCGGCTTCCGCGGGCCGCCAGAGTCGCTCCGGTGGCCCGTTTTCCTTCCGGTTTGCGCCGTTGTTCCTCCTGGGTTCCGTTCTTTACTGCGGGATCATCAAACACCCATTGCGGCACGTTCCGTCGTCGCCCGCCAAATCCGCAAAACACGAAGAACGACGGAGGGTTGCCGGGCCGTGTTCGTTTGACCCGCACCCTCCGCGTTAGATAATAAAAAAAACAACGGGAGAAATTGTTCAACACATGAACTGACAATTTTAATAAAATAAAATTGTTCATTTGAAACCGGCTCTTTAATTTTTAAAGAACGTTCACGGGAATATAAGAGGGGTATTCCAAAATTATAAAATCCCTACCTCATTGATCGTCGCGCGCGGGCGTTCTTCTCGGAAAAGCTCGTCGCAGAAGAGAGGTATCGTCGCGTCGTCGCGGGGAGGCGCCGCGTCGTCGCGGAATCCGGCGTTGAGTCGGTGAGCTCAACGGACCAAGAACAACAGATTTAAATTATAAATAATTAAATCTGTGTTTAAAACCTAAAAGGAAGGAACCTTGTGAGGAAACCCGAAATCACTCACCTCAACGGTCGGTGATCGGAGATCGGGGCGGAGAAGGACGTCTCGGACGGAAGCGTCGTCGATTTCAGGGTTCGGCGTTCTTCGCGTTCTTCACGTTCTTCGCGAGGGAGAAGAAGAAACAAGGATCCTCTCAAATCTTCTCCAAAGATTTTGGGTTGGTCTTATTTTATTAATATGCCAACACACGAAAACAGGTTAAGAAACGATTGAATTAATTCGTTGAATTAATTCAACGAAAGAAACAGGCCATTTAATTCACGAAATAAACCACCCAATTAAATGGTCTGTTAAGAATTTAGAAAATGCCTCAGTTGACTTTCATTAAGACGGGTTTTCACGGGTGCGTTTCTTAGCGGAAAGAAACGGCGGGGCTCGTGCGGGCCCCACCTCACAAATATCCTACCAAGGGGGTAGGATATTTCTGGATAACATCCTATCCAGTTCAACTCAGTTCAAGCCGCCTTTAAGTGGCTTCAAGTGGCTTCCAAGTGGCTTAAGTGAAATAAAATAAAGTTGTCGCAAAATTATTTTATTTCTTAACTTTAAGCCCGAAAATTAAAAACCACACCCGAGCAAACGCAACTCCAGAAGAGGCGTTTCTAAGCGAAAACCGGCGCTGCGATTTCATTGGTGCCCTCAGAATTCGATTCCGGGAACCGGTTCAAAAGTTAGAAAAACTCGCTCGCCCGTTCACTGAACGTACCCGAGCCAATCTTCGGAAAATGATTCCGGGCACACCGGGCCTCGGAATCAGGTGCCGTCAGAAACTGCGCTCTTGTAAAATTCCAAAGAAAATTAAGAAAAAAAAATTCCTTGAAATTTACGGGTCTTTACAAATACCTATAAATTCAAGAGTAATATCACCTTTTTGGTAATGATCTCTCAAGAAATGGTGCCTTACATCAATGTGTTTTGTCCTAGAGTGAGATATAGGGTTCTTTGAAATATTAATTGCACTAGTATTATCACAGTTTATTGAAACATGCTTAAAATCATATCCATAGTCCAAAAGAGTGTGTTTCATCCACAAAATTTGTGCACAACAACTACCAGCAGCTATATACTCTACTTCAGCAGTAGACAAAGCAACTAAATTCTGTTTCTTAATACACCAAGATACTAAGGATTTTCCCAATAAATGACATGTTCCAGATGTTCTTTTTCTATCAAACTTGCAACCAGCAAAGTCAGCATCTGAATAACTCATTAATTCAAAATACTGTCCTTTCAGATAAAACAAACCCAAATTTACAGTATGTTTAAGATACTTAAAAATTATTTTAACAGCAAGCAAATGAGATTCTTTAGGATTATCTTGAAATCTTTCACACATACATACACTAAAAATAATATCTGGTCGACTAGCAGTAAGCTAAAGTAATCTTCCAATCATACCACTGTAACTTGTTTGATCCACTGGTTTCCTAGTTTCATCAATGTCCAATTTACAAACAATACTCATAGGTGTATCACTTTTCTTAATACTATCCAAACCAAAACGTTTTAAAATATCCTTTGTATATTTACTTAGATTAAAAATAATACCATTTTCATTTTGAAAAACATGAAATCCAAGAAAATATTTGAGTTCTCCCATTAAACTCATTTCAAATTCATTTTTCATACTCTTTAAAAAATCAGTACATAAAGAATGTTTAGAAGATCCAAAAATAATATCATCAACATAGATTTTTACTATCAAAACATCTTTAGAAATTATTTTAATAAAAAGATTTGGATCAGCAATCCCTTTAGTAAAACCATTTTAAATAAGAAAATTGCTAAGTCTATCATACCAAGCTCGTGGAGCTTGTTTTAAACCATATAAAGATTTAGAAAGTTTAAAAACATGATTTTGGAAATGGGGATTTGTAAATCCAGGTGGTTGTTCAACAAAAACATCTTCAATTATAAAACCATTTAGAAAATCACTTTTAACATCCATTTGATATAACTTGAAATTCAGATGAGCAACATAGGCAAGTAGAATCCTAATAGCTTCTAATATAGCTATAGGGGAAAAGGTTTCCTCATATTCTATTCCTTACTCTTGACTATACCCTTGTGCAACTAGCCTAGCTTTGTTTCTAACTATATTTCCTGATTCATAAACTTTGTTTCTAAAAACCCATTTAGTGCCTATGGTCAAAGTGTCCTTAGGTCTGTCAACTAATTCCCAAACTTTATTTCTTTCAAATTGATTTAGTTCTTCTTTCATATCCATTACTGTAAAGACCTGTAAAATTCAAGGGAAATTTTTTCTTAATTTTCTTTGGAATTTTATAAGAACGCGGTTTCTGACGGCACTTGATTCCGAGGCCCGGAGTGCCCGGAATCAATTTCCGAAGTTTGGCTCGGGTACGTTTAGTGAACGAACGAGCGGGAATTTCTAACTTTTGATCCGGTGCTCGGAATTGAAATCTGAGGGCACCGATGAACTCGCAGTGCCGATATTCTCTTAAGGAGACCTTTTCCTAAGTTGCGTTTATTGCGGGACGAAAGTTAGATTTGGGAGAAATTATAAGAAGTTAAATAAAAATGTGGAAACACTTTTTATTTTTATCTTGTTGGTTAACTTCTCTCAAAGGAAGTTAGGGGTGGGACCCACACCCACTTAACCTCCCTTGAGAGGATTAAGTGTGGTGGGGCCCACACGAACCCTAACTTTTCATCTTCTCTCAAAACCCCCTTTAACCCTTCTTAAAATGACATGACAACTTGTTAATTAATTTGGAGTTATTTTATTTGAATTTCAAACCTTTGAAATTCAATTTGATTAAGTGTGTGAATAAAATAATTCTCTAACTTATTTTATTTGGTTAGATTTCTCTAGCCTTCTTGAGAGGATTTTGGGTTCTCCTTCTTCTTCTTCAACTTTGACGAAGAACGCGAAGAATCTTTGAGCTCCGACGAAGAGCGCCGCTCCTCTCTTCTTCGTAGTCGGTTGCTTCCGAAGATCGACGACGCCTTCCGTGTCAACGAAAGGGAACGCCACTTCCTCCTCGGACTTCCTTCGTCGGCTTACGAAGATTCGAAAATGACGTACCTCTTCGGACGTACCTCTTCGTCAACTGATTTGACGAACGTTACCGCGACACCCGACCTCCGCGACGTTGTCTTCCGCGGGTCGTTGACGATCATCGATCTTGAAACCAAGGTAGGGGTTGTTGTTGATTAATTTATTTACTCTCGTTCTTGGTTCCATCATGATAGTCTTGTGGATGATTATTTAAGAGTTATCATCTAACGAGAGGGGGGTCGGACCGCGCAAACACGGCCGAATTCCCCTCCATTGTTCGTGATTATATTTATTTTCTTGTGGATGAACGAGATGGCGTGGTGTCGTCGCACCACGCGGGAATTCACACGGTTGTATTGTGCGGCGCCGTCGCGCCGCGCCGTGGAAGGATTATCAAGAACGCGACGCCGTCGCGCCGCGTCGAAGAAAATCAAAGGCGTGGTGGAGGGGCGCGGTGCCGTCGCACCGCGCCGGACGACGAACACCGCGGCCGGTTCCGGGCCGCCGGTGTCGGAAGCAGGAAGGGGACCGGCCTTGCCGGTCCCATTGAGGAAGGACCGGCCGGCCATGTCGGGCCGGCCGGAAGAGAGGTGCCGGGGGAATTAATTCCCCCGGCTGGCCACAAGAAGGCCCCCCTACGTGAGGGGGGGACCGGTTACACAAAGGGGGGGAAGCGCCCCCCCGTTTTCCACAAAGCAGGCCCCCACGAGGGGGGCCGGTTTCTTCAAAAGGCGAGGCTTAAGCCGCGCCGCCAGCCAACAAAAGCGGGGGCCTTGCCCCCCGCGTGCTGCACCCGTGCGGCGCCAGGCCGCACCGCCGCCGGCCGGGCCGCGCCGGACCCGGGTCGGGTCGACCCGGTTCGGGCCGGGTCGGCCCGGACCCGGACCCCCCATTTTCGAGACGATTTCGGTCTTTTTTCCATAACTTGAGCCACAGACCTCCGATTGATGAACCGTCAGCGACAATGCGATCCTTGGATCGAGACGGTCGATTCGGTATATCGCACTCAAAGTTTCGGAATACTTTGAGTTTGGCCGGGTTGGTTCGCACACGAAACCAACCAGGCCCTCGGAGCAGAAACACTCATATCTTGAGCTACGAACGTCCGATTGACGTGCCGTCAGCTTTGTTGTGTTCCTCTTAGTGAGATGGATCTTTTGGCATACTCCGCCCGAGGTTTGGACGCAGGTGGAGTACGGTCGGGTTGGTTTTGCCTTAAAAACCAACCGGGCCCCTGGGACGAAAAGGCCAATAACTCTCAGACCGGGCGTCCGATCGACGCGCCGTCTGTTGCGTTGAGTTCCTGTTGACAATAAGGAACCTTTGGATACATCAACTCTGGGCTTTGTGACAATTGATGTATCAGCCTCTCAGCTCGTGGAGCGGACCCTCCTGAACGAGCTTGTTGTGTGCGGGAACCCTAGTGCTGGCTGCGACTGTTACTGCTACTGCTACTGCTACTGTGACTGCGACGACGACAGTACATAGATCCTGTGTTGATTTGACGACGACTACAGCACTCAGCGATCCTACGTGGATCAGTGCTACAGGTCCTGTGTGGGCCCGATCCTGTGTGGGTCTTTGCGCTCAGCGGTCCTGTGTGAACCAGCGCCTACAGGTCCTGTGTGGGCCCGATCCTGTGTGGGTCTTTTGCGGGGGTTAGTTACCTATCGATCCTTCGTGGGTCCGACGACTTAGATGGATTAGAGATCATCTTTATCGTCTTTCGAAGAAATATACCTGTGTGAGCTGAATCCAGTTGCTTTCCTGTGTGGATTGTGTTGTGCTATCCTGTGTGGATTTCAATTTTGCTTTCCTGTGTGGAATACGTATACTTTCCTGTGTGGACTGAGTTGTACTCGGGCTCGGAGGTTGGAGCGTATTGGAATTGATGACTTAGGTATATGTATGGGCATATACCTAAGCAGTGTCGGTTGTTACCTTGTAATTGTATCTTCCTTTGTGGTTTATCCTTTGTGGATTTTGGGAGACCTTCGGGGGTCTCGGGGTCCCTACTGAGTAGCTTATACTCACCCCTGCACGGGCTATGCCCGCACTACGTTGTGTTGGTTGCAGACGACGGACAACGTTGATCTTGGCTAAGGCTTGCAGAGCAGGACGGTACCTGGAGGTGGACCACAGGGCGGGACGTGTTCGGAGCGGACGGCGGGACCCGTGGAGCAGTGGAGCTATCTATACCCATCCTTCAGGTGGGATCTCCAGTGGACAGCTCGGTGTAGCGGCTTTTACTTACAGTTACTATTTTCCCTTTCGAGTTGTACTTTACTTTCAGTTTGGGTTTGTATACTGGCCCATTTACTTTTACGCACTTTCAGTTGTACTCTGTTTTTACTTAGTGTTTACTTCCCGCTTGCTTACTCTGTGGTGTTTGTTTACTTTACAAAGGCAATGCCTTCCCTTTTTACCGGGAATTACGCCTTGGTGCTAGTCGCCAGCCCCTGGCCTATGGAAGGCGGGCTTGGGGTAGTCATGGCACGGACCCCAAGGGCGGGTCGTGACAAATTGGTATCAGAGGAGTTCAGTTCTACCGCGAACTCTGATCTTTTCTATGTGAAGCAATAATGTTTAGCGTATTGAGTGTGGTTCTCAGTCCAGGGAGTCCAGTGTTGGTGCGGCGGCCGACGTATCCGTACACCAGGACCCTGACTTCTGATTTCTGACTTAATGCACGAAAACATTGATTGCGTGTGTGTTTCAAAGTTTTATTTGTGATTACTTATATCAGCTCACCAGGTATACTGTTCTGACCGTGGCGCACCTGTTTCCTTTCAGGATGACCCCACGATGGTAGCCAGCTAGGGTTCCGAGAGTCGAGTGTGACGACAGCCCACCGAGCGACGAGGCTTCGGTGCAGGGCCCTTTGTCAGCAGTGGCACCGGTGGTAGCTCTACCCGTCGAGCCACCGATGCTTCCAGCACCAGCCGCTGACGATGCACGTCGCCTCAGCGCACTGCATGAGTTTCAGCGCCAGCGACCACCCAGGTTTCGCGGGGAGACGGATCCCCAGGCAGCCGAGGACTGGTTGGAGGCAGTAGTACGTGTGTTTAGGCTAGTGAGGACACCAGCAGACCTCATGGTGATCCTCGCTGCGAGCCTACTACACGCAGCAGCAGGACGATGGTGGAGCTTGATGCTCCAGGTGCACGATGAGGCATCTCTTCTATGGACGGACTTTGAGAGCCTCTTCCGCTCGGAGTTCGTCCCAGCCACTCTTCGTGCGATGCGTATCCAGGAGCTTCTTCAGCTGCGGCAGGGCAGCTTGACGGTCGCTCAGTACTCAGCGAGATTTACCGATCTCTCGCGCTACTCGACCGACATGGTACGGGACCCATTCTTCCGGGCCCGGACCTTCGAGCAGGGTTTGAGACACGAGATCAGGGCATCGCTGATCTCCCTCAGAATACCGACTCAGACAGAAGTACTGGAGCGGGCCCTTTTGATCGAGAGCTTCCTTGCTGAGTCTACACCAGCACCGAGACCCACCGCAGGGCGGCACGTGGCAGAGTCATCTGCAGCAGGCAGTCGACGGATGACTCAGGGGTTCAGGCAGACCAGACCTTCGGGCAGATGACCTCAGGACACTGGCTCAGCAGTGCGGGGCACACAGCGAGGAGCCAGTCTTTCGAGAGGCAGACAGTGCTACTCGTGCGGCGGGCAGGGCCACATGGCTCGTGACTGCCCGACCCGCCGTGCCGAGGAGCAGCAGACAGTTGAGGGACCACCGAGGCAGAGGCAAAGGGTCGACCGTGGCGGTCCGTAGGGAGGAGGCGGATGAGGCAGAGGAGCTGGCCGAGCAGCAGGTGGTGGGCGACGTTTTGAGGCTCTGCCACCACCACTACCAGGAGGTCCACCCCGACCACAGGGAGCTGGCGGGCAGAGACAGACACAACTCCAGGAAGTAGAGGCCTACGACCACGGCGCACCCGAGATGATTCGAGGTACTATCTGTGTCTATTCCACCCTTGCTAAAGTTCTTATAGACACAGGAGCGAGTCACTCTTTCATAGCCGCTGCCCTTGTTCGGAGCTCGGAGATTCTGACAGAGCCGTTGGCTCGATCCTTACGGCTAGAGACTCCTACGGGAGCAGACTCGACGATTATGCACTGGTGCCGGCAGTGTGAGCTTACTCTAGGAGGCGAGAGCTTCGGCTGGGATCTTCTTGTAGCAGCGTCGAGGCCTTACGACGTCATCTTGGGCATGGATTGGCTATCTATGGTCCATGCGCAGATTGACTGTTTTAGGCGCAAGGTGCGATGTGTATGCACCGACGGGAGCAGGTTCACCTTCACCGGCGAGAAGGGAGCCTTTGTAGCACATGATGGACTTCCACGGAGGAGAGGACAGCCCATCACTCATCAGTTAGCTAGCCTCATCCTTGGAGTAGTTGACGTGCGGAGTCCTGGTTTTCCTGTAGTGGTGGATCAGTTTGCGGACATTTTTCCCAACAACGTTCCAGGGATACCTCCTCGCAGAGAGGTAGACTTTTATATTGAATTGTACCCCGGGAAAACCCCGATATCCACTCCAGCATATCGGATGGTCCCTGCCGAGCTTTGAGAGCTACGGGTACAGTTGGAGGACTTGCAGGGCAAGGGGTTCATCCGACCCAGTGTTTCACCCTGGGCTTCCCCGATATTGTTCGCCAAGAAGGCGGACGGGAGCCTGCGGCTTTGTGTTGACTATCGTCGCCTGAACCAGGTGACAGTGAGGAAAAAGTATCCGCTACCGAGGATTGATGACCTCTTTGATCAGCTCAAGGGAGCACGGTGGTTCTCGAAGATAGACCTCATGTCAGGCTATCATCAGCTCAGAGTCAGAGACAAGGATGTGTAGAAGACGGCCTTCAGATGTCGGTATGGCCACTATGAGTTCTTGGTTATGCCTTTCGGTGTAACCAATGCTCCAGCAGTGTTCATGGCCCTCATGAACAGTATCTTTCAGCCGTACCTTGATCGGTTTGTCGTAGTCTTCATCGACGACATTCTGATTTACTCTACGACCGAGGAGGAGCACGCCTATCACTTATGAGTTGTACTAGACACACTCCGAGAGCACCAGCTTTATGGTAAGCTCTCGAAGTGCCAGTTCTGGATACGTGAGGTCCACTTCTTGGGACACGTTATCTCTGAGGCGGGAGTTGCAGTGGATCCTGCGAAGATCGAGGCTGTGTTAGCATGGGATCCACCCAGGAGCGTGACTGAGGTTCGGAGTTTCCTGGGACTAGCTGGTTACTATCGGAGATTCGTGCCAGACTTCTCTAGAGTTGCGGCACCACTCACAGCTTTGACGAAGAAGGGGAAACCCTTCGTGTGGTTAGACAGATGTCAGTAGATCTTTCAGGAGCTGAGACAGAGATTGACCAGCGCACCTATCTTGAGGTTGCATGAGGAAGGAGTAGGGTACGTAGTCTACTGCGATGCATCAGGGACCGGACTCGGATGTGTTCTGATGCAGGAGCGGGCAGTGATCGCCTATAGATCACATCAGTTGAGACCGCATGAGCAGAACTACGCTACCCATGACCTGGAGTTAGCAGCAGTGGTCTTCGCTCTGAAGACATGGCGATGGGTGAGCACTTTACAGTCTTTTCCGATCATCAGAGTCTCAGGTTTATCTTCTCGCAGAAGGACCTGAACCTGAGACAACGACGATGGATCGAGTTCCTCTAGGACTATGACTTTGAGATAGTCTATACTCCTGGGAAGGGGAACGTAGTAGCTGATGCCCTCAGCAGGAGGACGGGCATTCAGCTACTTGAGGAGGCGACATAGCAGCTAGCCTCTTTGCAGATATCCTTCGTGGATAGAGATGGAGCAGCCTTCCTCCAGTCTCTCACAGTCACCCCTCCTCTACTACAGCGGGTCAGAGAGGCACAACGTGAGGACGCTGACTGTGAGACACGGCGTGCACAGATATCCTCAGAACAGGCACCTGATGGTTTCTCCCTTGGAGCAGAGGACGACATCCTTTTCAGAGGACGTACCATGGTACCAGTCGCTTTGCGAGAGGAAGTGATGAGAGAGTTTCACACTTCTCCTTTGGCGGTACATCCTGGAGTGGCGAAGATGTACCAGGACCTCAGACGACAGCACTGGTGGCCGGACATGAAGAAGGCAATAGCAGAGTTCGTTTCTCGATGCCTCACCTGCCAGCAGGTGAAGGCAGAGCATCAGGTACCAGCAGGCTTGGTATAGCCCTTGGAGGTTCCGGAGTGGAAGTGGGACGGCATATCTATGGAATTTGTGACTGGACTTCCACGCACATCCAGAGGTCACGACTCCATCTGGGTGATTGTTGACCGACTCATCAAGTCGGCACACTTCTTACCCATCAGAGAGCAGGGCTCAGTGGAGAGCTTGGGACAACTCTACGTTCAGGAGATTGTGCGGCTCCACGGTGTGCCATCATCTATCGTCTCCGATCGAGATGCTCGCTTTACTTCCCGGCTTTGGAAGGGGTTACAAGAGGCGTTCGGGACGCAGCTACGTCTGAGCACAGCTTTTCACCCTCAGACGGATGGTCAGACGGAGAGGACCATCCAGACTCTCGAGGACATGCTCCGCGCATGTGTCCTCAACTTTAGTCGTAGTTGGGAGGACCACTTACCCTTGGTGGAGTTTGCATACAACAACAGCTACCACTCCACCATCGGGATGGCACCGTACGAGGCGTTGTACGACCGACCTTGTAGATCTCCTTTGTGCTGGACAGACCCTGGGGAGTCAGCACTTGTGGGACCGGAGATGGTCCAGGCCACGACAGAGAAGGTCCAGGTCATCCAGGAGAGGATGAGGACAGCTCAGAGCCGGCAGAAGTCATACGCTGATAGGAGGCGGAGGCCACTGGAGTTCGAGGATGGCGACCACGTCTTCTTGCGGGTCTCACCTCGACGTGGTATTCAGAGATTTGGCCGTGGCGGCAAGTTATCTCCTTGCTTCATCGGACCCTTCCAGGTCCTCAGTAGGATTGGCGAGGTGGCTTATCGCTTGGCTCTACCACCTCAGTTGCACCGGGTGCATGACGTCTTCCACGTATCTCAGCTGAGGAGATACGTGCATGACCCGACGCACATCATTGACCATGGGGAGCTTGACATCGACGATGGGGCGACTTTTACGGAGGTCCCGGTGGAGATAGAGGATCGACAGGAGAGGGTCCTACGTGGGCGATCGATTCCTCTTGTGCGCATCAGATGGAAGCACGGGAACCTCCAGGAGAGCACATGGGAGCGGGAGGCTCAGATGAATGCTCAGTACCCTCATTTGTTCTCCTAGTTTTTTTGTTGTATCTTTACGGGGACGTAAAGCCCTGAGGTGGGAGTAATGTAAAGACCCGTAAAATTCAAGGGAAATTTTTTCTTAATTTTCTTTGGAATTTTATAAGAACGCGGTTTCTGACGGGACTTGATTCCGAGGCCCGGAGTGCCTGAAATCAATTTCCGAAGTTTGGCTCGGGTACGTTCAGTGAACGAACGAGCGAGAATTTCTAACTTTTGATCCGGTGCTCGGAATTGAAATCCGAGGGCACCGATGAACTCGCAGCGCCGATATTCTCTTAAGGAGACCTTTTCCGAAGTTGCATTTATTACGGGACGAAAGTTAGATTTGGGAGAAATTATAAGAAGTTAAATAAAAATGTGGAAACAATTTTTATTTTTATCTTGTTGGTTAACTTCTCTCAAAGGAAGTTAGGGGTGGGACCCACACCCACTTAACCTCCCTTGAGAGGATTAAGTGTGGTGGGGCCCACACGAACCCTAACGTTTCATCTTCTCTCAAAACTCCCTTTAACCCCTCTTAAAATGACATGACAACTTGTTAATTAATTTGGAGTTATTTTATTTGAATTTCAAACCTTTGAAATTCAATTTGATTAAGTGTGTGAATAAAATAAGTCTCTAACTTATTTTATTTGGTTATATTTCTCTAGCCTTCTTGAGAGGATTTTGGGTTCTCATTCTTCTTCTTCAACTTTGACGAAGAACGCGAAGAACCTTCGAGCTCCGACGAAGAACGCCGCTCCTCTCTTCTTCGTAGCCGGTTGCTTCCGAAGATCGCCGACGCCTTCCGTGTCAACGAAAGGGAACGCCGCTTCCTCCTCAGACTTCCTTCGTCGGCTTACGAAGATTCGCCAACGACGTACCTCTTCGGACGTACCTCTTCGTCAACGAATTTGACGAACGTTACCGCGACACCCGACCTCCGCGACGTTGTCTTCCGCGGGTCGTTGACGATCATCGATCTTGAAACCAAGGTAGGGGTTGTTGTTGATTAATTTATTTACTCTCGTTCTTGGTTCCATCATGATAGTCTTGTGGATGATTATTTAAGAGTTATCATCTAACGAGAGGGAGGTCGGACCGCGCAAACACGGCCGAATTCCCCTCCATTGTTCGTGATTATATTTATTTTATTTTGGATGAACGAGATGGCGTGGTGCCGTCGCACCACGCGGGAATTAGCACGGTTGTATTGCGCGGCGCCGTCGCGCCGCGCCGTGGAAGGATTATCAAGAACGCGACGCCGTCGCGCCGCGTCGAAGGAAATCAAAGGCGTGGTGGAGGGGCGCGGTGCCGTCGCACCGCGCCGGACGACGAACACCGCGGCCGGTTCCGGGCCGCCGGTGTCGGAAGCCGGAAGGGGACCGGCCTTGCCGGTCCCGTTGAGGAAGGACCGGCCGGCCATGTCGGGCCGGCCAGAAGAGAGGTGCCGGGGGAATTAATTCCCCCGGCTGGCCACAAGAAGGTCCCCCCACGTGAGGGGGGGACCAGTTACACAAAGGGGGGGGCAGCGCCCCCCCGTTTTCCACAAAGCAGGCCCCTACGAGGGGGGGCAGTTTCTTCAAAAGGCGCGGCTTAAGCCGCACCGCCAGCCAACAAAAGCGGGGGCCTTGCCCCCCGCGCGCTGCACCCGTGCGGCGCCAGGCCGCACCGCCGCTGGTCGGGCCGCGCCGGGCCGCGCCGCCGCGCCGGGCCGCGCCGCCGCGCCGGGCCGCGCCGCCGCGCCGGGCCGCGCCGCCGCGCCGGGCCGCGCCGCCGCGCCGGGCCGCGCCGCCGCGCCGGGCCGCGCCGCCGCGCCGGGCCGCGCCGCCGCGCCGGGCCGCGCCGCCGCGCCGGGCCGCGCCGCCGCGCCGGGCCGCGCCGCCGCGCCGGGCCGCGCCGCCGCGCCGGGCCGCGCCGCCGCGCCGGGCCGCGCCGCCGCGCCGGGCCGCGCCGCCGCGCCGGGCCGCGCCGCCGCGCCGGGCCGCGCCGCCGCGCCGGGCCGCGCCGCCGCGCCGGGCCGCGCCGCCGCGCCGGGCCGCGCCGCCGCGCCGGGCCGCGCCGCCGCGCCGGGCCGCGCCGCCGCGCCGGGCCGCGCCGCCGCGCCGGGCCGCGCCGCCGCGCCGGGCCGCGCCGGGCCGCGCCGGGCCGCGCCGGGCCGCGCCGGGCCGCGCCGGGCCGCGCCGGGCCGCGCCGGACCGCGCGGCCGCGCCGGACCGCGCCGCCGCGCCGGGCCGCGCCGGACCGCGCCGCCGCGCCGGGCCGCGCCGGACCGCGCCGCCGCGCCGGGCCGCGCCGGGCCGCGCCGGACCGCGCCGCCGCGCCGGACCGCGCCGGCCCGCGCCGCCGCGTCGGGCCGCGCCGGACCGCGCCGGCCCGCGCCGCCGCGTCGGGCCGCGCCGGACCGCGCCGCCGCGCCGGGCCGCGCCGGACCGCGCCGCCGCGCCGGACCGCGCCGCCGCGCCGGGCCGCGCCGGACCGCGCCGCCGCGCCGGACCGCGCCGCCGCGCCGGGCTGCGCCGGACCGCGCCGCCGCGCCGGGCCGCGCCGCCGCGCCGGGCCGCGCCGGGCCGCGCCGGGCCGCGCCGGACCGCGCCGCCGCGCCGGGCCGCGCCGGGCCGCGCCGGACCGCGCCGCCGCGCCGGGCCGCGCCGGGCCGCGCCGGACCGCGCCGCCGCGCCGGGCCGCGCCGGACCGCGCCGCCGCGCCGGGCCGCGCCGGGCCGCGCCGGACCGCGCCGCCGCGCCGGGCCGCGCCGGGCCGCGCCGGGCCGCGCCGGACCGCGCCGCCGCGCCGGGCCGCGCCGGGCCGCGCCGGACCGCGCCGCCGCGCCGGGCCGCGCCGGGCCGCGCCGGACCGCGCCGCCGCGCCGGGCCGCGCCGGGCCGCGCCGGACCGCGCCGCCGCGCCGGGCCGCGCCGGGCCGCGCCGGACCGCGCCGCCGCGCCGGGCCGCGCCGGGCCGCGCCGGACCGCGCCGCCGCGCCGGGCCGCGCCGGGCCGCGCCGGACCGCGCCGCCGCGCCGGGCCGCGCCGGACCGCGCCGCCGCGCCGGGCCGCGCCGGACCGCGCCGCCGCACCGGGCCGCGCCGCCGCGCCGGGCCGCGCCGGGCCGCGCCGCCGCGCCGGGCCGCGCCGCCGCGCCGGGCCGCGCCGCCGCGCCGGGCCGCGCCGGACCGCACCGCCGCGCCGGGCCGCGCCGCCTCGCCGGACCGCCGCCGGCCGGGCCGGGTCGGACCCGGGTCGACCCGGTTCGGGCCGACCCAGGGGGGTCGGGCCGGGTCGGCCCGGACCCGGACCCCCCGTTTTCGAGATGATTTCGGTCTTTTGGCCATAACTTGAGCCACGGATCTCCGATTGACGAACCGTCAGTGGCAATACGATCCTTGGATCGAGACGGTCGATTCGGTATATTGCACTCAAAGTTTAGGAATACTTTGAGTTCGGCCGGGTTGGTTCGTACACGAAACCAACCGGGCCCTCGGAGCGGAAACGCTCATATCTTGAGCTACGGACGTCCGATTGACGTGAAGTAAGCTTTGTTGTGTTCCTCTTAGTGAGACGGATCTTTTGGCATGCTCCGCCCGAGGTTTGGACGCAGGTGGAGTACGGTCGGGTTGGTTTTGCCTTAAAAACCAACCGGGCCCCTGGGACGAAAAAGACCAATAACTCTCAGACCGGGCGTCCGATCGACGCGCCGTCTGTTGCGTTGAGTTCCTGTTGACGATACAGAACATTTGGATACATCAACTCTGGACTTTGTGACAGTTGATGTATCAGCCTCTCAGCTCGTGGAGCGGACCCTCCTGAACGAGCTTGCTGTGTGCGGGAACCCTAGTGCTGGCTGCGACTGTTACTGCTACTGCTACTGCTACTGTGACTGCGACGACGACAGTACAGAGATCCTGTGTGGATTTGACGACGACTACAGCACTCAGCGATCCTACGTGGATCAGTGCTACAGGTCCTGTGTGGGCCCGATCCTGTGTGGATCTTTGCGCTCAACGGTCCTGTGTGAACTAGCGCCTACAGGTCCTGTGTGGGCCCGATCCTGTGTGAGTCTTTTTGCGGGGGTTAGTTACCTATCGATCCTTCGTGGGTCCGACGACTTAGATGGATCAGAGATCATCTTTATCATCTTTCGAAGAAATATACCTATGTGAGCTGAATCCAGTTGCTTTCCTGTGTGGATTGTGTTGTGCTATCCTGTGTGGATTTCGTTTTGCTTTCCTGTGTGGAATACGTATACTTTCCTGTGTGGACTGAGTTGTACTCGGGCTCGGAGGTTGGAGCGTATTGGAATTGATGACTTAGGTATATGTATGGGCATATACCTAAGCAGTGTCGGTTGTTACCTCGTAATTGTATCTTCCTTTGTGGTTTATCCTTTGTGGATTTTGGGAGACCTTCGGGGGTCTCGGGGTCCCTACTGAGTAGCTTATACTCACCCCTGCACGGGCTATGCCCGCACTACGTTGTGTTGGTTGTAGACGACGGACAGCGTTGATCTTGGCTGAGGCTTGCAGAGCAGGACGGTACCTGGAGGTGGACCACAGGGCGGGACGTGTTCGGAGCGGACGACGGGACCCGTGGAGCAGTGGAGCTATCTGTACCCATCCTTCAGGTGGGATCTCCAGTGGACAACTCGGTGTAGCGGCTTTTACTTACAGTTGCTGTTTTCCCTTTCGAGTTGTACTTTACTTTCAGTTTGGGTTTGTATACTGGCCCATTTACTTTTCCGCACTTTCAGTTGTACTCTGTTTTTACTTAGTGTTTACTTCCCGCTTGCTTACTCTGTGGTGTTTGTTTACTTTACAAAGGCAATGCCTTCCCTTTTTACCGGGAATTACGCCTTGGTGCTAGTCGCCATCCCCTGGCCTATGGAAGGCGGGCTTGGGGTAGTCACGGCACGGACCCCGAGGGCAGGTCGTGACAATTACCCAAAATTCATCATTGATTGAATCATTGATATTTTTAGGTTCTAACTGTGAAAGAAAAGCTTTATGTTCAACCTGATTTCTTAGAGAAGCTCTAGTATGTGTCCCTCTATCATGATTACCAACAACATCATCTAAAGGATGATTCTTTAGAATCCTAGTTGATCTAGTAAAGGTAGGACTAGAAATTTCAGGTTCATCTATAGGTTCGGGTTCAACAGAAGCAGGTTCTGGAAAGTTTTCAGAACTAGTTGTCTTTACAGCAGGTTCTTTGGTTTTATCATTAAGGTCCAGAACTGACAGATCTTCTTCAAGATTTTCAATGGAAGATTTGGGTTCATGTGGATCAGTTTCATCAAAATTGATGTGAACAGACTCTTCCATGCATTTGGTTCTTTTATTGAAAACTCTATAGGCTTTTCTAGTTAAATAATAACCAAGAAAAATTCCTTCATCACTTTTAGAAGAAAACTTGTCAAGATTATCCTTTGTATTAAGAATAAAAACTTTGCAACCAAAAACTCTGAAGTAATTAACCTTAGGTTTCATATTGTTCCAAAACTCATAAGGGGTTTTCTTGAGAACGGGTCTAATCAAGACTCTATTGATAATATAGAAAGATGTATTTATAGCTTCAACCAAAAAGTAAACAGGCAGGTCATATTCATTAAGAATAGTTCTTACAATTTCTTGAAGGGTTCTATTTCTTTTTTCTACTACACCATTCTACAGAGGTGTTCTAGGGGCAGAGAGGTTGTGATTATATCCATTGTGTGAGAAGTAAGATTCAAACTCATGATTTTCAAACTCACGACCATGATCACTTCTCAGGGTCTTAATCTTAAGTCCACTAAGTTTCTCTACAGACTTGGAGTATTTAATAAAGTAAGAATAAGCTTCACTTTTGTGAGCTAAGAAGTATACCCAAGTGTATCTAGAAAAGTCATCTACTAAGACATAGACATAGTGCTTCCCATTTAAACTAGAAACTCTAGAAGGTCCAAAAATATCCATGTGAACCAACTTGAGAGGTTGAGAAGTTGAAACTTCTTTCTTTGATTTAAAAGAAACTTTATGTTTCTTTCCCTTTTGACAGGGATTACAAACTTTATCAGCTGGGAATTCAAGTTTGGGTAGGTATCTAACTAAGTTTTTCCTAGTCAGTTTTCTAAGTGAATAAACATTGTAGTGTCCTAATCTTCTATACCATAGCCAAGACTCTTTATGAAAATCATTTAAGCAAGTAATGTTTTTTTTAGCTAAAGAATTCAAATCAATAACATCAACATTTTCATTTCTCAAAGCAGAAAACACTAAAACATTTTTGGAATTAAAAACATTAAAATAATAATTTTCAAATTTAACATTGAAACCATCATTACAAAATTGAGAGATAATTAACAGATTATATTTAAGTCCATCAAAAAATAAAACTTTGGAAATTAAAACTGAATTAGTGTTACCAATCTGGCCTAGGCCAATGATTTTTCCTTTAGAGTTATCACCAAAGGTGACATGGTCTCCATCAACTTTGATTAAAATCTTGAAGCATGAGTAGTCTTCAGTCATGTGTCTTGAACATCCACTGTCCAAGTACCATACCTTCTTATGAGAACTCTTCAAGCAAGTTTCCTACAAAACAGGTTTAAACAGAAAATGATTTTGGTTCCCAGATTTTCTTGGGTCCAGACAGGTTAGAAAACAAAGCCTTAGGTAACCAGATTTTTCTCATGGGTATCATATAGTTTAAATAATCGATAGACATTGAAAGATAAACTTTATTTGATCTATAACCATGTGAGTAACTAGTTGAAGAATATGAATTTACAGAACTAGAACTAGCATCATTCTGTCCAGATTTTGAAATAAATCTAGTTTTAGCAATTTTTCTTTTTCCAGGATGATAGCCTATACCAGTGGTATATTTTGGTGCCACTTGTTTTCCTAAAATTTTTGTAAGAGTATCTTTTCCATTTGTGAATTTTTCTAAGTCATTCCTTAATTAATCATTAGAAATTTTCAGTTCAATATTTTTCTTAAGTAATTGAGCATTCTTTTCCTTTTCTATATCAAGGGAGGATTTAAAAGAACTAGTTAGAGAATGCTATTTCTTCAAAGTTTTATACTTATCCTTAATCTCATTATAGATTTCTTCTAGCATATTACAATATTCAAATAATTATTCACTAGACATATTTTCAGATTTATAATCGAATCAACTCCAGAATAATATTAATTTAAAGCAAGAGTATCCAATGTTACCTCAGATGTGTTTGTCATGAAACACATGTTAGCTTTTTGAGATTTTTCATCTTGAGTAGAATCAGAATCAGTTGAACTGTCCTCTAAAGCACTACAAGTTGCTTTCATAGATTTACTATACTTATTGTCCTTGTAGTCATGTTTCTTTTTGAACTTCAATTTTTGACAGTCTGCTTTTACATGTCCTTTCCTTTTGCATTCATAGCAGACAATCTCATCACTTTTATCAAGCTTCTTCCAGTCCTTCTTCCAATGACCTTTGTTATCATATTTTCCTTTGTAATTTGATTTTCTAAAGAATTTCTTCTTCCTGTAGAACTTCTTGAATCTTATGGCTATCTGAGCCATCTCAACATCACTATGAGATGCACTCTCATCACTGCTTGAACTATCACTTTTACTTTGAATTTTTTCCTTTGTCATTACTATTTGAAGTAGATGTCTTGAAGGCTACTGACTTCTTCCTTGTTTCATTATCATCTTCTTTGTTGACCTTCGGCTCTTCCTTATACATCATTAACTTACTAATTAATTCTTTAACATCCAGTTTGTTGATGTCGCATAATTCTCTAATGGAAACAGATGTGCCTCTCCATCGTTCTGGAAAACATCTTAATATCCTCATGATCTGTTCTTTTGCAGGAACAACTTTACCAAGATAGATCATAGTGTTGAAAATCTCATTGAACCTGAGATACATGTCAGAAATGGGTTCATTAGGCTTCATTTTAAAATTATCATATTTAATAGTGTATGTGTTCAGTCTCATTTTCTTAACACTGGTTGTTCCATCAAGGGAAATAGCCAATGTTTCCCAAATTTCATAAGTAGTTTTACAAGTAGATATTCTGTTAAATTCCTCATCACCTAAAGCACATTACAAAGCATTCATTTATTTATAGTTATTATTATAAGATGTTTTAGTAGGTTCATCCCAAGTAGTTTGTTCAGATTATGGAATCTTATATTGTGTTTCTATAGCAGTCCAAATATCAAATCCCGTACTCTATAAATGAATTTTTATTTTAACCTTCCATTGGGCATAATTTGTACCATTACATAAGGGTGTCCTATTGGTAGTATTACCTTATAATCTATTTTCCATAATTCGATTTTAGAAAATGTATTTAAAGTGATAAAATTTAGAACTAACAGAAATTTAAGATCTTTGAGATACAACTAAAATCACAGTTGAAAAACAGAGTGTTTTGAAAAACTTTAATAATAAACAGCCTCTGATACCAAATGTTAGTTGGAGTGGATACTCAAGAGGGGGGGGGGGGGGTGAATTGAGTTCCAATTAAAATTTCTGTTAAAATATTTCTCTTAAAATCCCCCAATTAAAAACAAAGTTAAACTGTAGTGAATTTGTAAAACTGTAAGGGTTCGATTAGGTTCTCAAAAGATCGATTAGATCTCAGTTAATTTAATCTGAAGATTAAATTAGCCTTTGAAACTAACCTACTGATTTAAAATAGTTACAAACACTTTCTAGATTAACTATTAAAGTAACTTTAAAACAAATTGTATTTCAAAGTAATTACCAGCAGAAAATAAAGTATGTAATACAGTTTAGAATTAATCTAAGATGCACAACAGATATAACCAAGAGGTTCAGTATCAAGCTGAGACTTAGTCCTCTCAAAAAATTTATATAAATTTAATCCACACCCTGGATCGGGGTAAACAACAGTGCAAAGACTATCCAGGTACTAAGACCTCTACCACAGTTATACGTGGGAAAACAAAACAACAACACACTAGCTGTCCAGGTCTTACTTGACCTCTACCACTATCCACAATGGGATACAAAAGAGTTATGGAAGGTTTGTGTGAGGATTTAGAGATCCTCTAGTTTAGCACAGGAGACAGTGTGTGTATAAAATATACAAAGTATACACACTGCTCGAAATGTAAATACAAGAATCACTAAGTGAGTATATATGAGTTTAGAATGCTCTAGTGATTTGAAGTGCAGCTCTGGAATCCTTTGATTTGTCAGAAATGATTCTAAGTCCTTCTCCGGTTTTTGTTTATAAAACAGAGTGTCGTTTACTTCCTTGGTTTTCAGGTTCAGCTTGATCAGATTGAGTGTATGAGTAGATCGTTGTAGTTCTTCACTCCTTGACTGAATTTTGGTTTGTATTCTCCTCTTGTATGAATCACTTCGTGTATGTCCAGTGTTCTTCAAGTATGGATGTAGTCTTTTTGTATGCAGCACCTTACAACATTATTTTTCCCTTTTTGGGCACCATTTCTTTCATCCTATTCTGCATGACATTTGTTCTTCCTTTTGTAGCTTTCAGCTCTGGAAATGGGAATGATTACCTTTTCATGGGTACTAGGTACGGTTCCCTGACATGCCATCAACCCACATTAATTAACATTAATTGCATTAAAATCATCAAATGTGACTGTTGATTAATAAATAAATAATGTTGACAAAAGTAGAGTTTAGGAATCAGTGACCGGTAAGTCTTTCATCAATAGCTTTCTGTCGGTAGATGTGTAACGATGGAATTTTTATAGTAGTGAGCTCCCATCAGTATCTATTTTTCCTTGTACCGGTAGCTCCTTGTATCGGTAGCTGTTACTCCGTATTAGTAGCTCTATGTACCGATGACTCCTTCTATCGGTAGCTCTTGGTTTATCGGTAGCTTGCTTGTGTCGGTGGCTCTTTTGTATCGGTGGCTCATTTTGTATTCTTGAATCTGTATCGGTAAACTTTTTATTGGTAGCTTGTGCATATCGGTAGCTTCATTCTGTACCAATGATTGAGTGTATACCAGTAGACTTATGCATACTGGAAGACTTGTTCTATCGGTAGCTCTACTTCCATCGGTAGCTGTCTGTATCGGTGGACTTGATCTATCAGGGACATGTGCTTACCGGTGGAATTATAAATACCGGTAGCTCTGCGTATCGGTGACCTTTTCTTAATGTTGAATATGTCTATCGGTAAACTAAGTACCGGTAGACCTGTATCAGTAACTATAAGCATATCAATGACTTAACACTTATCTGCTTTATGCAAAACATATCCGATTGAGTTAGAATTATTTCAAAATTCATATAAACATAGATAAACATTGATTAACATATTTCAAATATTATTTTAATATTATTATCAGATTGATAATAGAATGTCATGTATTGAAAGAATTAATATATAGATAACCATTATTTGGGATTATCAAAGTAATTGAAATCATAAGTTGGATTATTAAAACAGGTGAGGTCAACAGCAGCTAAGGAATCATTTTGGATGTGAAGCTTCATCCAGGAGCTAGATGTGATACCTAGAAGTAAAGATCCTATCACACTGTACTGTGATAATACTACAATGGTGGATCTTATAAAAGATCCAATGTCACATCAGTGGATGAAGCACATACTTAGGAAGTATCATATCTCAAGGGATTTTTCTCAGAGAGGTGAAGTTGCAGTGAGCAGTATTTCTATATAAGACAATGTGGCAGACCCCTTAACCAAATCCTTGACTCAAAAAAAAAACATGATCTTCATGTGAGGTCTAGCGGACTGAAATTTGTAGATAGTTGGATCTAGTGCAAGTGGGAGTTTTTAAGAGTTGGTGTCCTAGAACCAACTAGTTTTACTTTGATTATATAGATATTTAATGTATTATTACATATTGTTCATTTTTCTGCATGACTATGATGTAATAATGTCCTAGAGTATTTGTTATATTGATAAGATCATGGAAGTTCTACACTATGATGAGAACCTTGAAATGCTATAATAATATTCTTAAATTTAATTCTACGGTTGGATGACATACTATGATCAGACACATAGCATGCAGACCGTCAGGTGCGAGTACTCGTATGCAGATGAGACTTACTCTCATGAAGTTTGCACTTGGTAATCTCCAAGATAGAAGATTATGAGAACTAACCCACTAGTAGGAATTCTACATGTTTTGGTGTCATCAGATATTTCTATCTGCGAGTGTGTGTAATGATCCTTAGACTTTAAGATTATCATTGATACATGTCATGACTCGCGCACTTTGATTTACTGATGAAAACCGTGACATAGATAGTTGGCAGGAAGTAGGATACATTGGGTGCGTCGGGAGTGACATTTTATTAATGGATAATTCAAGGAAGGATTTGTCCCTTCCATTTATGGAAGTTGATATCTCGGCTCTTTGATTGAAATAGAACTGTCACGCGAAATTCCATGGTCATGGTGTAACGATGAGTTTATTTTTGGTAGTCAAAGAATGACGTATCAAGCATAAAAGTTGATGAAACTATCATGAAACCTGCTTGATGAGATATTGCAAAAAAGGGATTATATTATATAGTGACCATTCATATGTGGATGTCATTTTTGCGAATTTACATTCTTTCTCTTGGGTTCCTTGACCCATTGCTAGACAATACTCTTGGACTTTAGGCAAGCCTACCTAATTTCAATGGGAAAGAATCCTAGAGGGTCACACACTAAGTGTTTTTGGTGGTCTCAGTTAAATTCTATTTGAATTTAATTAATGAAATAAATATTATTCTCAAGACCATGGAATAATTTTATTCAAGTTAAAATGATACCATAAATTAAATAAAATATATTTTTTATTTTATTAAACATTTCATAAATTTTTATTTACTAGTTTGTAAATAAAATATTTATTTAAGAGAATAATTTATTTATTTATTTATTCCGGTGTTCAATAAATGGAAGTGGTGTACAAGTAGTCCAAGGTCGGTTTGATAGTAATATAATTATTTGCAAGACGATAAATAATTATTTAACTAGTTGGCACAAGTTAAAATAATAATGATGCTGCTATTTTTTGGTGATGTGGAATTTCATTTTATAATTCTATTTTGTGCAAGTTGGCGCACCATGAATAATGATGCGGTATTATTATTATTAGCATTATTTTTCTCTAAGTTCATGAATGTATTTAATTTTTTCTATGCAATTAAATATTGTAACTGAAATTCCTTGTATATAAATAGAAAAGTAGGCCTATTATGCCATACACCACACCAAACGCCTGGTGAATTGAGAATTATTGAGCCAAAAAATTTCTCTCTTGAATCCTCTTCTCTCTCCTCTCAAGAACGAGAGATGTTCTTCAAATCCGAAGAATAAGTGATCAATAACGACCGACATAAGACACCCACTTCCCTGCACTAGCACCCGGAGAATGAGCGGTGTCGATCCGAGGCCATTGGAGCACATGTGGATCACCATTTGAGGGATTCTAGTTTGGATCCTTACAAGCGCAATGTGATAATCCAGAAGGGTCATTCCAGACAATCAACATCATCAACAAAGAAAAATACCAAAGATCCAGGTATTTTTTTATGAAATTAATTAAATTAATTATAAACATGATGTGAAAGATCCTCTCTAAAGGTTTAGGGACTCTTTCTTATTTATCTAAATCTTTGATTATATTACATGGAGACTCGTGTTCATCATTGTATTGATCCCAGAATAATCACTGATCATGGTAAAAATCAAAATTGGGTACCAATCTCAACCACACTTCCACTGCACCCGAAACCTTCATAAAACCTATAACACGAGGTGTTCCTATTTGATGTTTACTCATAATCATCTCCTCTACTCGAGATCACCAATCGAAAAAATCATGAGAATAAGTATCAATTCTTATGATCCCCTATCACCAGATAGTTAGCATCTTATATGTCTAGTTAGTATGATTTATCTTGACCATATGACTTATATTTAAGAATAATGTCATAATATATCAAGGTTGTCCTTATAGCCTGGGAACTGTTATAACCTTTTGAAATGATAAAAAATATATGGGCATTACCATTTAAATTATGGATGTAGAAATATCCATAATATTATGATATGTATACATATGCATATCTCATTGTATATATGAAATTTTAAACAAAAATTACAGTTTATTGGAACTATGGAACCCACTATAAAAAAATTTCGAATCTCAAATGGCTATATTTTGGACTATTTATTGCTTGTCGAAGCATTTAAGGATGATAATGAGAATGGGGATTAAATTATAAATATACACCAATAGATAATTATAAAAGTCCCACCATTAAGATGTAAAGCCACTAGTGGACATTAAGAGTTGGTATACACTGGTGCCTTTGATGGTTCTATACCCACCCTATAATAATAAAAAGAAATTTCAGTCATATATAATGAGGACATACACTGTGATTCTATGAAACACTATTTTTCTAACTTCTCAATTCAATCTCAGTTGAATATTTTTAATGGACTATTTAAATACAATTGATCAACTGAAGCTGATCAGATTAGTTGCATCAAATATTATCACTTTCTATCTTGTTATCTTTCTATTCTAGGTTAAATTTTGAGTTTTGTTTCTTATAATATGTTTATTAATTAACACAAGAACATGTATTGTATTGAAGAGTTCCAACCAAACTTTCTTCCATTATTTTACATCTATTATCCCATGTAGAGCTGTAAAAGAGGCTGTGTGTAGCCTAGACATCCTATGAGAAGTTATTTTATGTAAATCATGGTGCATGTTATTGATAGGTTTATTCATTAATAATCTTATAAGAATAGAATAATTGCAACATATAGAGGAATATGTATTGGTTTTAGACTAAACCTCTTGTTTTATTCAATTGTCTAATTTTTAGTTTTGTTTGCTCTATTTTTAAAATAATGTTGTTTTAGTTTTCAATGATATATAGAAAATAACTACTTTGGTATTTAGATTTAATAAGTGTTTTATATACAGTGTTTGAAAAATTATTTTTTTAAAATTTAAAAGTGTTTTAATACATGTTTTAAATCAGTTATGATTGATCTTTTGAGACTCTTGCTGAAAATTTCAAATTATATACTTCTATTGTTTTAGTTAAATAGGTTGTTTTCATAAATTATAGGATTTAGTTTTAAATTTATTTTTATAGAAATTTGATTTTGAAACATAATTCAACCCCAAATTGAGTTTCCACTATGGAAAACATAATTTTTTTATCCCAATGTGAAACTGATAAGAGAAATTCAAAGGCAAGAGAGTTTCATTTTGTAATTTCCTTTACATAAAATAATGTAAGTGTAATTATCAAATGAAAATGAAACAAAATGATATATTTTGAATTTAGGATGGATATAGGAGAATTAATATCATCTAATTAAATAAATTAAGGTTTTGGATATATTTTCAATGGATTATCACATTATTTTCAACCTTTATTACCTGATTTACCCATTATATTGGTGTTAAATTCAACCATGATCACTTTTCAGAATTCCTAAAAATGAAAGGGGTATATTTAAAAAATTTGAACCCCCTAATTTCAAATATATAATCCATTTCATCAAATTGAATTCCTATAATTTATTGAAATTAATTTTAAAATAATCTAGCAAAATGTGATGAAAAATGGTTTCTAAAAAAATGTATTTTTTGCTTAAAAATTGATTTATATTAGAATCATGTAAAATAATGATCACATTGGAATAAATTATATTATTTTAATTTAAATATATTTTATATTACTCTATTACCAAATAGATAATAAAATTGGACTTTTATATTACTTGATTTAAAGAAAATCAATTATTGCTTTTTAAAATTTGGTATTTTAACTATTTATTAAGAAATAAATCTTTTTAGAAAAATACCTAAAATTAAACCTACACTAATATTTACATAATAATTTCAAAATTGATATAAATGTCACATAATAATATTTAAGTATTTTTTCTTGGTTTATTTAAAGTGGTTATTTCTTATAAATCAAGCTATCAAAGAAATTAAATTTATCTAATGGGAAATATATCATAGAATCTCAGGGTGTTACTTTCTACCCCATATAATAATTTAAAGATTGAAATTACATCACTCCCATTAAAAAATATAAGGATAATATTTCCTCATTAGATACTTGGGTTCCCACTTAACTTCCTGAAATTTATTTTTTTCCAAAATACTTGTCTAGAAGAGTGTTCTTGTTTCATAGTACTTTCTATCTATGATTTAGAATCTCTGACGTTTGTTCCTCATATGATAGATTATTCTCTAGTTACATGAAATATGAGACTAGTATATGTGGAGTAATAGGTATTTAGTTCCTCATGAGATATACATGAAATACTTCATGAACTTGAGGGAGAGTCAGTGTAAGCTCCAAGAAATAAGATATCATTATGATACAATAAAAAAATTTCAAAGGGACTGATAAATCTATGACTAAGCTTTACCCTCTTTCAAAATCTCATAAATATCTTCCTTGGAGATATTAATTGGAATATGTTTCCACCAACTTCAAATTTTAGATCTAGCCAATAATTTTTAGAAAAACTATTTTTGTAAACTCTGAGGTGACCTTATGTGTTCTTGAATGGATCTAATGATCTCTTCCATTTTATCATCTAGACCAGGTCCCAATAGCTTTCTTCCACCAACTTCATCCCAACACTTTGTAGTTATGCACTTCCATATATAAATGATTTCATGAGGAGCTATATTAATGCTCGAGTGAAAGCTATTATTGTATGTGAATTATACCAAAGGAAGGTATTGATCCTAACCACCATTGAAATACATGAAGAAATCTATCAACATGTCTTATAGATCCTAAATGGTGATTTTAGACTGAACATCTACCATTGATGATAAGTTGTACTAAAACTCAACTCTGTATCTAGATCCTATTGATGGTATCTACAAAACATTGATGTAAAAACCTCATAACCTGATTAGATATAACTGAGAGTGTTACTCCATGAAAATTTACAACATTATTAATGTATAACTGTGTAAACTAATCAAGATATAAATATTCTGTAATTAAGATAATATGTAATGATTTCTTATAATGATTGACTATAACCAAAATAGAACTATACCCTTTAGATGTTTTGGGGATTCTGATGATGAAATCCATGATAATGTGTTACCATTCCCATTCTGTTAAGCGTAATGTTTGAAACAACCCCTTAGACTTTTGTCACTCAGCCTTAACATTCTGACACACAAGGCATCAAGATACATACTATAAAATATTAATTTTCTTGCTATCCCAATAGAGATAATATTTCAGATCTCTATACATCTTTTCAATTTCATGATGAATAAAGGTTGATAAATTATGGTCTCTATTCAATAAATCCCTTTTAACTCTAGTATTCATGAAACACATAACCAGTTTCTGAACTGTATCATTCCATAATTATCAAGATTTAACTCAAGAAAATTCCTAAACTTCTTATGTAATTCCATATCTTCCTTCTTTTCCTTATCAATCCTCTCAAGTATGGATGTTTGAGCATTAATTTGAGAAACATAAGATTTATCCCCTTTATTAATGATTTCAATACCCAAATTCTATACATATATAAATATTGGATATATTTAAATCCTTATCATAGATAGACTAACATACTCTTTCTAACACATATCATTAGTCACTGTGTTCACCTTCCCTAGGTGGGAATGTTTTAAGAAGTCATAATATTTGATCTAATCTAACCATATTCTCTGGTGATTCTTTAACTCTTTCTATGTAAAAATACACTTCAAGATTTTATGATCGGTATATATATCACACCTTTCAACATATTGTTAATGACTCTATATAATCATCGATAAAATTACCATTGATAGCTCCAAATAATGATTCGAGTAATTTTTCACATGAATATTCAATTGGTGAGAGGTATATTCTATCACCATATCATTCTACATGAGGACGCATCCTAGTTACTTATTTGATTCATCACTATATATCACAAAACCTTCTATACTACATGAAAAATAACCAACTATATCTTTAGTTCTTAGAAATTCTGTACATATTCATATATCCTTAGTAAATTGGATCCCTTCCAAGTTAACATGGTGATTTTTTAGATAGTCATGATATCTCTCTCACAGACTATCGATAGTATCTAGTTATTATAATAAAACTATAGATATAAATTAACATAGTTGGTCTAAATCATTGCTCAATAAGATCCATATTTCAAGGATCCATTGATATACATCCATAAGAAATTATATGACATATGAATGTGACTTTTTTTAATCCAAAATATACACATGGTAAATTTGTCATATATATTTTCTTTCCTTAGGGTCATCTGCACAATCCGTAAATATTCATCATGTTATTTCTTACTCTTAAAATATATAATAATATCATTTATAAATACTAGCACAATCAAATCAATGTAATATCTAAAGACTCTATTCATAAAATCCAAAAATATGAGAGAAGCATTAGTAAGTCCAAATGAAATTACTATAAATTCATAATGACCATACGCCATACAAAAGGTTGTCTTTGGTATATCCTCATTCTTGACCCTTTATTGATGATATCCATATTAAAGATATATCTTGGAAAAATATTGAGCTACTCAAAATTCATCAAATAGATCATCGATGCAGGGAAGAGAATACTTGTTCATAATAGTGAGTTTTTAAGTTCCCAATAATTAATGAAAAAATTTATTTACCCATATTTATTCATAATAAAAAGAATAGAAGTTCCCCATTATGAATCATTATAATGAATAAATTCATTATATATATTCTCTTGGATTTCTTATTCAATTCATGAAACTCAATTGGTACCATTTATAATGGATTATTTGAAATAGTTGTAGCCCCATTAATGAGTTCTATAGAAAACTGAACTTCAAGATTCACAATAAGACTAATAAACACTTATATAAATACATCAAAAAACTCCTATACAATATGCATATAATCAAAATTGAGTTTCTTTCAAACCATATGAGATAAATATCCGACATGAATAGGTAGTAAAACCTATACGATGGATGTTATTTCCATTAGAACTTTAGATTCATCCTCTTAGTGATGGTTTATCATATGATGATTCACCATATCGAATGTAACATCCCATCCTCAAAAATTGATATGGGATCTATACTATGAGAGATAATAAATCTATAAAATTATATCAAATTCAACTAGATGAAAAATAATAATATTTTTATGAAGAAAATTCTCACAAACATTTATCATAGAAGACCTATAGACTTGAGATGTGATCGTTATACCATTAATATTTTTCACTACCAACTTAATATCTAATCATTGAGGTGGTGATGTGATACCCATATAAAGGTATTCATAAATAAACAATTGGTTAACACCTGAATCAAATAAAAAATCTCACTTATAGTGTAGATGATAAGTGTACCTTTCACCACATCACATGAAACTTCCTCTTATTATAGTAAATCTATATTCTTGTACTTCTCCCCTTGTCTTCTTCTATGGTAAGTTCTATTGATGCTTGTGGATCTAGTATAAAAAATTACTCATATATTTATAGTTAAATAACCGGATAACATTTGTTTATTTTTTACCATTCATTCATTACCATGATGACACTTATCTTGTAAAGAGCGCAACTCCAATATCTTAGAGCCAATTCTTACTTTATTAATTTAGAACTTGATACAGGTGATCAGATCCCGAAGGACTGAATAGTTAAGTATTCTTGAAGAACAATATACATACATGATTACCATATTATATTAAAAATATAAAATATATAGCATCAAAGCATTATTTTATTTGTGATATTATTCATTATATCATTATTCATATCCTAGGAAAAGGAAAACAAATAAATGTTGATTCAGAAATTATATTTCTCACCTTTCTATTACTTTAGTTTTGTAAATCAAAAATACCTTCCTAAAAACATGTTTAATAACTTTTCATTTCCAAATTGTTTTATAATGTTTTTTTAGAAAACATTAAATTTTACCATAGTGAGAATAAGTTGTAATTTATTATGAATATAAACAATACATTCATCATTACAATTATCGTACTGAGTATGAGTATGATAAAAATTGGGCTCACCTTTATTAGAACCATTTTTAGAATTTCTATCTTATCTTCCACACTAAAAAAGTATTAACAACTGTAATGATACTGGTACCAATAAACATCAAACTAAAACACCATGTAGATTATTATAATGAAAATTTTAAGAAATTCCATCAAACAGACTATGTTTATAATCTAAATAGGGAAGACTTATTTCTATAGTAATGGAACAACTTTTATATTGTGATAGTGTAAATTAATACGATGTTTGAAATTCATTTATGTTAGATAGGTATGAAATTTTAAGTTCCAGGTGTCCAAGTCATTGTGAAAAACTTAGAGAAAATATGACCATTGGGAATAAATTATGACTATTGTGAAATTGCCTACAAATACCCAGTCATTTTAAGAGTTTTAAGCTAATATATTTTTTCTGAGTTATAAAGATAATGGTTGATTACATCCACTCATGATTTTTTATGCAGATCACATAGCATGAAAAAATTGTTCCTAGCCTTTTGTAATTCATTAGAGAGAGTCTTTATAAGGAAACCTAGTCAGGTTGCCTCCATAAGATTTTTTTTGCATTGTAATCATGCATCTAATTATTGTGATTATGATAGAGGGATTATAGGGATAAGAAGATAGAGAATCAGATCATCTTGATCGAGGGCTCATGAGGACCGTGAGACAGAGAATCTAATCCATCAGATCACGATATTTTGTGGCTAGGAAGATACAATTGATATTCACATCGAGGGATTTCCCCATTGAGGAAAGACATACTTTATTGTAAGTATAAAACAAGGGATACCTTTAGCCAACGTTTTTTTCTACCTTACTCTTAAGAATAAAATAGTTCTCTTATTAATAATAGATGTAATTCATTCTTTCATTTCATTGCTATTTTATTTCTTATTTATTTAAAAGTATTTATTCCACTACATTTATATAAAATAAAGTGAAACATCATATTTAAATTTATTTAATGATTTTTTATATGTACTAAAATCATTAAGATAAATAGAATTTATTTAATCAGATCCATAGTAATTCCGTTTTTTACACTATGGTTTAATCATATTGATTTTAATTATGATTCAATAACTCTGATATATTGAAATTAATCTCGATTATAATAATTTATTAATCAGACCGAGTTCCAAGTCTGAATCCGATTGTTTTACTTAAAGAGGTTTTAGAATTTGTTTAGTTTTAAATATTTTAAACTATTTTTTAAAACTAAAATTCCCCCCCTCATATAATAGATCAATTAATAACATATTATTATGATCCTAGTATCAATATAAATAATATTGATATAAAAAAATTGGCATCATAGGAGGATTCCAATGATCATATATTTTCTGAACTTTTGTTTCTTTACTATTGAATGTTTGTTTATGTTTTGTTATAAACTCTTTGTTTACAAAAATTTTGTTACACTAAAGTGTATTGTGAATAAATAATATATTTATTTTAAATATGGTAGGAATGAATGTTAGATCTACAGAAAATTTAAATCAAGGAATACATTATATCATTGATGGTAATGACTTTGAGTACTAGAGGGATAAGATGAAGACTTTTGTTATTAACACAAGGTTTGATATATTTGTTATGTTAACTAGAGATTACAAAATTCTTGATAAAAAATTTACCCCTTTGACACAATAAGAAAAATAGGAATATCAGTTGAATTACATAGTTAGAAATACTTTGTTATTATCCATGATAAGAAGTATTTACAGTTAAATATCATCTTATGAAGCTGCTAATAGTTTTTGGAAAAATCTTAAAGTAACACATTTTGGAACTTCAAAGGCTATAGAAACTAGAATAGAAATGTTAATATTTGGTTATCAAGACTTCAATTTTCTACTAGGTGAATTATTTTCTAATATGAACTAGAGATTCATGAAGTTTATTAATAGTCTAAAATCCATTAGAGAAAAAGATCTTGATGATGAAATAATTATTAAGAAGATAATAGATATAATTCCAAATGAATGAGAATAAAAAAACTCATATTGATGGGACAAGGATGATAAAAAATATTAATCATGATGATCATATTGTAACCCTTATAAAGTATGAGGGAAGATTAAACAAATATTATAAAAATAAAAAATAAAAAATGGAGGAGTTTCTTTTACCACTACTACCTTGCTTCCTAAAGTTCAATCTGCTGAGAAAGTTGTTAAGTCATTAAGAAAGAAGAAAGTATTTATTTAATCTGATTCAAGTACTTCTGAAAATTCTGAAAATGAGCTATAAAATATCACCAGAAGGATGAAAAAGATTGTTGGAAAGAAGTATTTTCAATATCATTACAAAAAAGGTCATAAGGATAGAAGTGTAAAGAAAAATGAAGTTACTTATTATGAATTCAAGAAAGATTTACATATTAGACCAAATTATTCAATGATAAAGATAAAATATATAAAAGAAAATAATTATGAAAGGAAATTAAAGAGATATTAAAAATATAAGGTCAATAAAGTTATCAAGGTTGCTGACACATAGAGTTTCAGTGGAGGTGATTCTAGTGAAAATTATCTAAGAATAAATGTTCTGGTCAGAGGAACTTAGGTATTTTTTCTAAAGTACCACAAGTAAATCATTTTTTATGGAAAAGGTATGAATATATGAGAATCTTAAAAATATGTATGTTAGTGAAAAATATCATGATGAGAAGGATTCAATATCTTTAAAAGAAGAATCTTCCTCAGACAGTGATAATAATTCATTACCCTCTTATGATGAAGTTTCATGTTTTCTAGACTTTTAGAAAAAAAAAATTTCAAAATTTTTGAAAAACATGACAATGATAAGGAAAAACTTGGTAAGGATGATTCAATGATAAATATTTTAACAAATAAAATATCATATAATTCCACATATCTTGACAAGACTAATTTTTAAAAGAATAATATTTATAAAAATTTATAAAAATAAATTTATGAAAAATATGTTTTAGAAACTAAACTTAATTCTAAAACTAATACTAATGTAGATAAAGATTTAGTTGTAAAACTAAAATCTGAAATATAAAGTTTGAGAAAACTTTTTTCAAAATTTACTACTAGTAAATAAAACTTTAATAAATTGTATAAACAAATCAATCCTCATGGTAATGGTTCCATAATGGGCTACACATATACAAAACCGGTTTTTAGTAAGACTTTCTTTTTTCCTAAAAAATCCCAATCTTTGTACTAAATTACAAATAAATGGTCATTGGAAAAATAAATTTTCCTCAAATAAATTTAAATCCCATGGTTTTTACAAAGCTTATTTTTCAAAAAGAAAATTGATTCCTAAATTATTTTTTTCAAACATTATCGAACCCAAGACGGATTGGGTTCCAAAAGTCTAATGTTTTTGTTTTCAGGAAAACAAAGAAAGTACCAACAATAAGAATACATGGTATATATATAGTAAATTTTCTAGGAATATGATTAGTAACAAAGAATATTTTGAAAATATTATCATGATGAAAGGTGTAAAAGTTACTTTTAGAGATAATGGATAAGGAGATATTTTCAGTATAGGTAACATTGTTATTATTGGAAAAACATTAATTTCAAATGTTTTGTTTTATAAAGGTCTTAATCAAAAAATTACAAGAATAAGTCAATTATGTGATAAAGGATACCTTGTGAACTTTATAAATGATAATTTTTTATTACATAGTTCTAAGGATGAATTTATTTTTTGTGCTAATCTACATGATAATGTTTACACTCTTAACTTAGAAGACATTAAGAGCTAAGAATTACCTTGAATAATTGCAATGAAATATCAATCTTGGTTATGACATAGAATTTTAGGACATTGTAACCTTAGAAACCTATTTAAGTTAACTAAGAAAAGACTTGTTAAGGATATCTAGAACTTAGGTTTGATACTTCAAAAGTATGAGACCCTTGTCAACATGGTAACCAAAATAAGTAAAGTTTTAAACATATTAGTGAAGTATCAACTTCTAATTATTTATAGCTATTGCACATGGAATTATTTTTTCCATCAAAAACTTTAAGTATTGGAGGAAAATACTACGTATATTTATTAGTTGATGTTGATACTAGATACACATGGGTTTATTTTCTCACAAATAAATTAGAAGCTTTTTGTTATTTTAAAACTTTTGTAGACAAAGTTAAAAATGAGAAACACATTCCCTTGATAACTATTCTTAGTGATCATGGTGGAGAATTTGTAAATTATAATTTTGAAATTTTTTGTAGTAATAAAGTTATAGAAACAAACTTTTCATCTCTTAGAACCCCTCAACAAAATGGTGTAGTTGAAAGAATAAATATAATTCTTCATGAAATAACTAGAACCATGTTGAGTGAATACTCAATTGATAAATTTTTTTGGGATAAATTAGTGAGTACTACCTTCTTTACTATAAATTAATTTTTAATAAGACACTTTCTTAATAAAACACCTTATGAGTTGTGGATGGAAAGAAAACCTAAATTTTCTTACATCAGATTTTTTTTGGTTGTAAAGTATTCATTCTGAATATTAAATATATAACTTACATAAATCTGCACTCAAATCAAAAAAAAAATATATTTTTAGGTTATTACACCACTTCTAAGGCTCATAGAGTTTTAAATAAAATTCTTGTATAGTTAAAGAAACAATACATGTTAATTTTAATGAAATAAAACCTTTTATTTTCAAAAAACCTCAACCTGCATCCTCCTTGGATGTTATTTCTAAAACTAATTTTCAACCTTTGTTTGAAAATTATTCTCATAAGGATATAACTTAAGAAATTGTTTTCAAAATTATTCTTAAAGAATATATTTTACCTTATATTTAAGAACATACTTTTCAAATCCCAATAAGTCAATTTTTTATTAAGAATCATCCTAATGATAGTATCATTGGTGATGTAGATCAACCAGTTAGGACCAGAAGTTCCTTAAGAAATGAAATTGAACATCTAGCATTAATTTCCCAATTTGAACCTAAGAATCCAGACGAGGATTTTGGTGATGAGGATTGGATTAATGAAATGCGAGATTATCTTAATGAATTTGAGAGGAAAAAGTCCAGACTTTAGTTGAATGACGAAAATAAACTTCAATAATTGGTGTAAAATGGTTTTTTAGAAAAAATGTGATGAAAATGGAATTATTGTTAGAAATAATATAGAATTGTTAAAAATGGTTATAATTAACAAGAAGGAATTTATTATTAAGAAACCTATGCACTGGTAACTAGACTTGAGTCTATTCATATTTTACTATCCTTTGTAGCATTCTTTATTTTCAATCATTTTCAAATGGATGTGAAGTGTAATTTTATTAATGGATATGTTCAGAAGGATGTTCATGTTGAACAACCCCCTCATTTTGATAATAAAAAATATCATGAATAAATTTATAAACATATAAAAGATTTATATGGACATAAAAAATCCCCTAAATCCCGATATGATAGGTTATAAGGATTTTTGTTACAAAACAACTTTGTTAAGGGAGATTCAGATCCAATAGTTTTTATAAAATAAGTAAAAAAATATTATGAGTGTTTAAATTTATGTTGATGAAATTATATTCATCTCAACTAAAAAATATTTAATATATTCTTTTGTGGATCTTATAAAATCTGAGTTTGAGATGAGTATGATGGGTGAGTAAACATTTTTCCTTTTTTCTAAATATAAAAAAACTAGAAGGAATATATATATATATCTCAACATAAGTATATTAAATATATTCTTAAAATTTTTTGTGAAGAAAATACTACAAGTATTAACAGTCCTATAGGTTCCTCAAATACTCTAGATCATAATGAGGATAGAAAACCAGTTGATCAAAATACATTTAGTGGTATGATGGGAAATTTACTATACTTAACTATTGGTCATCCATAATATCATGCTAATCCAAAGGAATGCCATCTAAAATCTATAAAAAGAATTTTTTGTTGTCTAAAGGGAACTATGGATTTATGACCTTTCTATTATTATGGAAATGTTTTTGAACAAAAATGTTTTTTAAATGGTGACTTTAGTGGTTATATAATGGATAGGAAAATAAATTCAAGAACTTGTCATTTATTAGGAGATTATTTAGTTTCTTAGTCTTGTATGAAACAAAAATTAGTAGCACTTTCCATTATTGAAGAAAAATATGTGGCAGGTAGAAGTTGTTGTGCTAAAGTATTGTGTATGCAACACACACTCTTAGACTATAGATTGAGTTTTACTAAAACTCAAATATTATTTGATAATACTAGTTATATTTCCTTAAGTAAAAACTCATAACATCACTCATGTGATAAAAACATAGATATAAGACACTAATTATTTATAGATCACACACTTAAAGGGGATCTCATTTTACAATTCATCATAATGAAAGATCAACTGGATGATATTTTTACAAAACCTCTTCCTTCCAATAGATTTGAATATATTAAATAGATGTAAGGAATGATCAATATAAAGTAATCATTCATATATAATTCTTTTTTACCTATCTAATTATATTAATTTACTCTTTTTATAGGGGGAGTATATATGTTTGTTGTTTTTTAAAAAAAAATTATCTTTCTTAATTTTTTAGTTTTATTTAAAAAATTTGGAGTCAGAATACTGAAAAGGATTTTTAGACTTTGAAAACTTTATAAAATTATCTGAATTTAGTTTTTGTTAGAAAAAATCATATTTGAAAAAAATTGTATTGATATCTGTCACGACCCGCCCTCGGGGCCCGTGCCGTGACTACCCCAAGCCCGCCTTCCATAGGCCAGGGGCTGGCGACTAGCACCAAGACGTAAATCCCAGAAAAAGGGAAGACATTGCCTTTTAAAAGTAAACAACCACCATAGAGTAAGCAAGCAGAAAAGTAAACACTAAGTAAAAACCGTAACAAGCTGTGCTGAAAGTAAAAGGGGCCGGAAATACAAGCCCAACTGTAAAGTACAACTGAAAGGAAAAAATAGCAACTGAAAAGAAAAGCTGTAGCGTCGAGCCGTCCTCTGGAAGTCCCACCTGAAGGGTGGGTACAGATAGCCTCCACTGCTCCTCGGGTCCACCTGACTGCTCCGAGTACGTCCCGCCCAATGGTCCACCTCCAGGTACCGTCCTGCTCCGCAAGCCTCCACCACGATCAGTGCTGTCCGTCGTCTGCAACCAACACAACAAAGTGCGGGCATAGCCCGTGCAGGGGTGAGTATAAGCTACTTAGTAGGGACCCCGAGACCCCCGAAGGTCTCCTAGAATCCACAAAGGATAATCCACAAAGGAAATATACAATCACGAAGTAACAACCGACACTGCTTAGGTATATGCCCATACATATACCTAAGTCATCAATTCCCGATTGGCTCCAACATCCGAGCCCAAGCACAACCCAATCCACACAGGAAAGAAAAACTTAAACCCACACAAGATAGCTCAACACAATCCGAAAAGGAGAGTAAACAGTAAATCCACACAGGATAGCTCAACACAATCCACAAAGGAGAGTAACACAAGATTCAGCTCACACAGGTATACTTCTTCGGATGACGATAAAGATGATCACTGATCCATCTAAGTCATCGGACCCACAGAGGATAGATAGGTACTAACCCCCGCAATGACCCACACAAGATCGATAGGTAACTAACCCCCGCAAAGACCCACACAGGATCAGGCCCACACAGGACCTGTAGGCGCTGGCTCACACAGAACTGCTGAGCGCTGACCCACACAGGATCGGATCCACACAGGATCTGTAGCACTGATCCACATAGGATCGCTGAGTGCATTAGTCATCGTAGTCCACTGAGGATCTCTGCATAGTCGTCGTCGCAGTCCACTGAGGATCTCTGCACAGTCATCGCTGTCGAAGTAGTAGTCGCAACCAGCACTAGGGTTCCCGCACACCGCAAGCTCGTTCGGGAGGGTCCGCTCTATGAGCCGAGAGGCTGATACATCAACTAACACAAAGTCTGAATTTGATGTATCCAAAAGTTCCGTATCGACAACAGGAACTCAACGTCGCAGACGGCGCGTCAATCGGACGCCTGGTCTGAGAGTTGTTGGTTTTTTCGTCCCAGGGGCCCGGTTGGTTTTTTAAGGCAAAACCAACCCAACCGTACTCCACCTACGTCCAAACCTCGAGCGGAACGAGCCAAAAGATCCATCTTACTTAGAGGAATCCACCAAAGCTGACGGCACGTCAATCGGACGTCCGTAGATCAAGATATGAGCGTTTCCGCTCCGAGGGCCCGGTTGGTTTCGTGTACGAACCAACCCGGACAAACCCAAAGTATTCCTAAACCTTGAGTTCGATATACCAAAACGACCGTCTCGATCCAAGGATCGCGTTTCTGCTGACAGCGCGTCGTTCGGAGGCCCGTAGCTCAAGTTACAGGAAAAAGACCGAAAACGGTTCGAAGACGGTGGGTCCGGGCCCGGGCCGACCCCCCCTGGGTCGGCCGAACCGGGTCGACCCGACCCGGTCCAACCCGGTCGGACCCGGTCCGGCCCGGCCGGTCGGACCGGCTTGGCTCGGCTCGGCCGAGCGCTCGGGTGCCGCGGGGTGATGCCCCCGCGGGTTGGAGGTGCCGCGGCCCCGCGTGGGGCCGCGCTGATTCAGCGGACGCGGCATGCGTCCCGTGCGGGCGAGCCAGACCCGCGCGTCCACGGGTCCACTGGCTGCCGCCGCTTCGGCTTCAGCCGCGGCGGCCCTGTTCGGCGGCGCACCGGGGTGCTGCCGCCTCCGGCCACCGGCGCCGGCGCGCCGGTGACCCGCGCCGCCGGCAGCTTCCGCGGGCCACCGGAGTTGCTCCGGTGGTCCGTTTTCCTTCACGTCTACGCCGTTGCCCCTCCCGGGTTCCGTTATTCACTACGGGATCATCAAAACTCCCTTGCGTCACGTTTTGCCGTCGCCCGCCAAATCCGCACAACCACGAAGAACGACGGAGGGTTGTCGGACCGTGTTCGTTTGGCCCGCACCCTCCACGTTAGATAAAAACAACAAAAGAATTATTCAACACATTAAACACCAATTTTAATAAAATAAAATTGTTCATATGAATCCGGTTCTTTAATTTTAAAGAAACATTCACGGGAATATAAAAAAAAATTCACAACAACCCCTACCTCGCCAAGTCGTCGCACGCGGGTTCTTCGCGGATTTGATCGTCGCGGAAGGAGGGGATCGTCGCGTCATCGTGGTATCCGACATTGCGTCGACGAACTCAAGTAGTTGGTGATCGGAGATTGGGGTGGGGAAGAACGTCTCGGATGAAGCATCGTCAAACTCTGAGGGTGACGGCGTTCTTCGCGTTCTTCGCGTTCTTCGCGTTCTTCGCAAAGGAGGATGAAGGCACAAGAATTCTGTCAAAGCTTCTCAACGTGCAATCCTCCAAATGTCGTGTTGGTCTTATTTTATTATTACGCCAACAAACGAAAAAGTGGTAAGTAACGACCCATTAATTCATAGAATTAATTCAACGAAAGAAACTGCCCATTTAATTCACGAATAAAACCGCCCAATTAAATGGTGCGTTAAGAATTTAAGAAAACGCATCAGTTGACTTTCATAATGACGGGTTTTCACGGGTGCATTACTTAGCGGAAAAGAAACGGCGGGTCTCATGCAGGCCCCACCTCACAAATATCCTACCAAGGGGTAGGATATTTTTGGATAGCACCCTATCCGGATCAACTCAGCTTAAGCCGCTTTAAGTGGCTTCAAGTGGATTCCAAGTGTCTTAAGTGAAATAAAATAAAGTTTGTCGTACAATTATTTTATTTCTTAACTTTAAGCCCAAAAATTAAAAACCACCACCGAGCAAACGCAACTTCGGAAGAGGCGTTTCTAAGCAAATACCGGTGCTGCGATTTCATCGGTGCCCTCAGAATTCGATTCTGGGCACCAGTTCAAAAGTTAGAAAAACCCGCTCGTCCGTTCACTGAACGTACCCGAGACAAACTTCAGAAAATGATTCCGGGCACACCGGGCCTCGGAATCAGGTTCCGTCAGAAACTGCATTCTTGTAAAATTCCAAAGAAAATTAAGAAAAAAATTTACTTGAAATTTTCGGGTCTTTACATTACTCCCACCTTAGGGATTTACGTCCCCGTAAAGATACATCATAAACTAGGGAAACAAATGTGGGTAATGAGCACGCATCTGAGCCTCCCGCTCCCATGTGTTCTCCTGGAGGTTCTCATGCTGCCATCTGATGCACACAAGAGGAATCGATCACCCACATAGGACCCGCTCCTATCGATCCTCTATCTCCACCGGGACCTCCGTACAAGTCGCCCCATCATCCAGGTCTAGCTCCCCATGGTCAATGATGTGTGTCGGGTCGTGCACGTATCTCCTCAGCTGAGATACGTGGAAGACGTCGTGCACCCGGTGCAACTGAGGTGGTAGAGCCAGGTGATAAGCCACCTCGCCAATCCTGCTAAGGACCTGGAATGGTCCAATGAAGCGTGGAGACAACTTGCCGCCTCGACCAAATCTCCACAAACCACGTCGAGGTGAGACACACAAGAAGACATGGTCGCCATCCTCGAACTCTAGTGGCCTCCGCCTCCTGTCAGCATAAGACTTATGCCGGCTCTGAGCTGTCCTCATCCGCTCTTGGATGACCTAGACCTTCTCTGTCGTGGCCCGGACCATCTCTGGTCCCACAAGTGCTGACTCCCCAGGGTCTGTCCAACACAAAGGAGATCTGCAAGGTCTGCCGTACAACGCCTCGTATGGTGCCATCCCGATGGTGGAGTGGTAGCTGTTGTTGTACGCGAACTCCACCAAGGGTAGGTGATCCTCCCAGCTGCGACCAAAGTCAAGGACACATGCACGGAGCATGTCCTCGAGAGTCTGAATGGTCCTCTCTATCTGACCATCCGTCTGAGGGTGAAAGGCGGTGCTCAGACGTAGCCGCGTCCCGAACGCCTCCTGCAACCCCTTCCAAAGCCGGGAAGTAAAGAGAGCGTCCTGATCGGAGACGATAGACGATGGAACACCGTGAAGCTGTACAATCTCCTGAACATAGAGACGCCCCAAGCTCTCCACTGAGCCCTGCTCTCAGATGGTTAAGAAGTGTGCCGACTTGGTGAGTCGGTCAACAATCACCCAAATGGTGTCGTGACCTCTGGAAGTGTGTGGAAGTCCAGTCACGAAGTCCATAGATATCCCGTCCCACTTCCACTCGGGGTCCTCCAAGGGCTGTACCAAGCCTGCTGGTACCTGATGCTCTGCCTTCACCTGCTGGCAGGTGAGGCACTGAGAAACGCACTCTGCCACAGCCTTCTTCATGCCCGGCCACCAGTGCTGTCGTCTGAGATCCTGGTACATCTTCGCCACTCCAGGATGTACCGCCAAAGGAGAAGTGTGAAACTCTCTCAGCACCTCCTCTCGTAAAGTGACTGTTACCAAGGTACATCCTCTGAAAATGACGTCGTGCTCTGCTCCAAGGGAGAAACCATTGGGTGCCTGTCCCGAGGATATCTGTGCACGCCACGTCTCACAGTCAGCATCCCCACGCTGTGCCTCTATGACCCGCTGTAGAAGTGGAGGAGAGACTGTGAGAGACTGAAGGAAGGCTACTCCGTCCCTATCCATGAAGGATATCTGCAAGGCGGCTAGCTTCTCTGTCGCCTCCTCAAGTAGCTGAATGCCCATCCTCCTGCTGAGGGCATCTGCTACTACGTTCCCCTTCCCAGGAGTATAGACTATCTCAAAGTCATAGTCCTGGAGGAACTCGAGCCATTGCCGCTGTCTCAGGTTCAAGTCCTTCTGAGAGAATATGTACCTGAGACTCTGGTGGTCAGAAAATACTGTAAAGCGCTCGCCCATCAGATAGTGCCGCCATGTCTTCAGAGTGAAGACCACTACTGCTTACTCCAGGTCATGGGTAGCGTAGTTCTGCTCATGTGGCCTCAACTAACGTGATCCATAGGCAATCACGGCCCGATCCTGTATTAGGACACATCCGAGTCCGGTCCCTGATGCATCGCATTAGACTACGTATCCAACTCCCTCCTCAGGCAACCTCAAGATAGGTGCGCTGGTCAATCTCTGCCTCAGCTCCTGGAAGCTCTGTTGACACCTATCTGACCACACAAAGGGTTTCTCCTTCTTCGTCAAAGATGAGAGTGGTGCCACAACTCTGGAGAAGTCCAACACAAATCTCCGATAGTATCCAGCTAGACCCAATAAACTCCGTACCTCCGTCACGTTCCTGGGTGGCTCCCAAGCTAGCACTGCCTCGATCTTCGCAGGATCCACTGCAACTCCCGCATCAGAAATGACGTGCCCCAAGAAGTGGACCTCACGTAACCAGAACTGGCACTTCGAGAGCTTACCATAAATCTGGTGCTCTCAGAGTGTGTCTAGCACAACCCGCAAGTGGTAGGCGTGCTCCTCCTCCGTGGTCGAGTACACCAAAATGTCGTCAATGAAGACCACGACAAATCGATCGAGGTATGGCTGGAAGATCCTGTTCATGAGGCTCATGAACACTATTGGAGCATTGGTTACACCGAATGGCATAAACAAGAACTCATAATGGCCATACCGACACCTGAAGGCCGTCTTCTGCATGTCCTCGTCTCGAACTCTGAGCTGATGATAGCCTGACCTGAGGTCTATCTTCGAGAACCACCGTGCTCCCTTGAGATGATCGAAGAGGTCATCAATCCTCGGTAGAGGATACTTGTTCCTCACTGTCACCCGGTTCAGGCGATGATAGTCGACACACAGTCGCAAGCTCCCGTCCGCCTTCTTGGCGAACAAAATCGGGGAAGCCCAGGGTGAAACACTGGGTCGGATGAACCCCTTGCCCTGCAAGTCCTCCAACTATACCCGCAGCTCTCGAAGCTCAGCGGGGGCCATCCGATATGCTGGAGTGGATATCGGGGCTGTCCCGGGGTACAGGTCAATATAAAAGTCTACCTCTCTGTGAGGAGGTAGTCCTGGAACGTCGTCGGGGAAGACGTCCGCATACTGATCCACCACTTTAGGAAAACTAGGACTACTCACGTCCACTGCTCCTAGGATGAGACTATCCAACTGATGAGTGATGGGCTGTCCCCTCCTCTGCGAGAGTCCATCCTGTGCTGCAAAGGCCCCCTTTTCGCTGGTGAAGGTGAACCTGCTCCCGTCGGTGTACACACATCGCACCTTGCGCCTAAAACAGTCAATCTGAGCATGGACTGTAGATAACCAATCCATGCCCAAGATGACGTCGTAAGGCCTCGACGCCACTACAAGAAGATCCCAGCCGAAGCTCTCGCCTCCTAGAGTAAGCTCACACTGCTGGCACCAGTGCGTAATCGTCGAGTCTGCTCCCGTAGGGGTCTCTAGCCGTAAGGATCGAGCCAACGGCTCTATCGGAATCTCCGAGCTCCGAACAAGGGCAACGGCTATGAAAGAGTGACTCGCTCCTGTGTTTATAAGAACTGCAACAAGGGTGGAATAGACACATATCGTACCTTGAATCATCTCTGGCGCGCTGTGGTCGTAGGCCTCCGCTGCCTAGAGCTGTGCCTGTCTCTGCCCGCCAGCTCCCTGTGGTCGGGGCGGACCTCCTGGTGGTGGTGGTGGCAGCGCCTCAAAGCGTCGCCCACCACCTGCTGCTCGGCCAACTCCTCTGCCTCATCCGCCTCCTCCCTGCGGACCGCCATGGTCGACCCTCTGCCTCTACCTAGGTGGTCCCTCCACCGTCTGGTGCTCCTCGGTACGACGGGTCGGGCAGTCACGAGCCATGTGGCCCTGCCCGCCCCACGCGTAGCACTGCCTGCCTCTCGAAAGACTGGCTACGCGCTGTGTGCCCCGAACTGCTGAGCTAGTGTCCTGAGGCTGTCTACGAGAGGGTCTGGTCTGCCTGGAACCCTGATTCATCCGTCGGCTCCCTGCTGCCGAAGACTCCACTACCTGCCGCCCTGCGGTAGGTCTCACTGCTGAAGTAGACTCAGCCAGAAAGCTCTCGATCAGAAGGGGTCGCTCTAGTACTCCTGCCTGGGTCGGGATGCTGAGGGAGATCAGCGATGCCCTGATCTCGTGTCTCAATACCTGCTCGAAGGTCCGGGCCCGGAAGAAGGGGTCCCGCACCATGTCGGTCGAGTAGCGAGAAAGATCGGTGAACCTCGCCGCATACTGGGCGACTGTCAAGCTGCCCTGCCGCAACTGAAGAAGCTCCTGGATGCGCACCGCACAGAGGGTGGCCGGGACGAACTCTGAGCGGAAGAGGATCTCGAAGTCCGTCCATAGAAGAGATGCCTCATCGTGCACCTGGAGCATTAAGCTCCACCATCATCCTGCTGCTGCGTGCAGTAGGCTCGCCGCGAGGATCACCATGAGGTCTACTGGTGTCCTCACTAGCCTGAAAACTCGAACGACCGCCTCCAGCCAGTCCTCGGCTGCCTGGGGGTCCATCTCCCCACGAAACCTGGATGGTCGCTGGTGCTGGAACTCATGCAGAGCTCTGAGGCGACGTGCATCGTCAGCGGTCGTGGCGGGGAGCATCGGTAGCTCGGTGGGTAGAGGTACCGCCGGTGCCTCCGCCGTCAAAGGGCCCTGCACCGAGGCCTCGTCGTTCGACGGGCTGTCGCCGCACTCTACTCTTGGAACCCTAGCTGGCTGCCTTCGTGGGGCCATACTAAAAAGGAAACAAGTGCGCCACGGTCAGAACAGTACACCTGGTGAGCTGACACAAGTAATCACAAAGAAAACTTGAAACACACATGCAATCAATGTTTTCGTGCATTAAGTCGGAAATCAGAAGTCAGGGTCCTGGTGTACGGATACGTTGGCCACCTCACCAACACTGGACTCCCTGGACTGATAACCACCCTCAATACGCTAAACCCTATTGCTTCACATAGAAGAAAGATCAGAGTCTGCGGTAGAACCGACCACCTTTGATACCAATTTGTCACGACCCGCCCTCGGGGCCCGTGCCATGACTACCCCAAGCCCGCATTCCATAGGCCAGGGGCTGGCAACTAGCACCAAGGCGTAAAACCCGGAAAAATGGAAGGCATTGACTTTGAAAAGTAAACAAGCACCACAGAGTAAGCAAGCGGAAAAGTAAACACTAAGTAAAAACCGTAACAAGTTGTGCTGAAATTAAAAGGGGCCAGAAACACAAGCCCAACTGTAAAGTAAAACTGAAAGGGAAAAATAGAAACTGAAAAGAAAAGCTGCAGCGTCGATCCGTCCTCTGAAAGTACCACCTGAAGGGTGGGTACAGATAGCCTCCACTGCTCCTCGGGTCCACCTGACTGCTCTGAGTACGTCCCGCCCAATGGTCCACCTCCAGGTACCATCCTACTCCGCAAGCCTCCACCACGATCAGTGCTGTCCGTCGTCTGCAACCAACACAACGAAGTATGAGCATAGCCCCTGCAGGGGTGAGTATAAGCTACTTAGTAGGGACCCCGAGACCCCCGAAGGTCTCCTAGAATCCACAAAGGATAATCCACAAAGGAAAGATACAATCAAAAAGTAACAACCGACACTGCTTAGGTATATGCCCATACATATACCTAAGTCATCAATTCCCGATCGGCTCCAACATCCGATCCCAAGCACAACCCAGTCCACACAGGAAAGAAAAACGTAAACCCACACAGGATAGCTCAACACAATCCACAAAGGAGAGTAAACAGTAAATCCACACAGGATAGCTCAACACAATCCACAAAGGAGAGTAACACAAGATTCAGCTCACACAGGTATACTTCTTCAGATGACGATAAAGATGATCACTGATCCATCTAAGTCGTCGGACCCACAAAGGATCGATAGGTACTAAACCCCGCAATGACCCACACAAGATCAATAGGTAACTAACCCCCGCAAAGACCCACACAGGATCGGGCTCACACAGGACCTGTAGGCGCTGACTCACACAGAACCGCTGAGCACTGACCCACATAGGATCGGATCCACACAGGATCTGTAGCACTGATCCACGTAGGATCGCTGAGTGCAGTAGTCATCGCAGTCCACTGAGGATCTCTGCACAGTCTTCGTCGCAGTCCACTGAGGATCTCTGCACAATCGTCGCTGTCGAAGTAGCAGTCGCAGCCAGCACTAGGGTTCCCGCACACAACAAGCTCGTTCGGGATGGTCCGCTCCACGAGCCGAGAGGCTGATACATCAACTGACACAAATTCCGAAGTTGATGTATCCAAAAGTTCCGTATCGACAACAGGAACTCAACGTCGCAGACGACACGTCAATCGGACGCCCGGTCTGAGAGTTATTGGCTTTTTCATCCCAGGGGCCCGGTTGGGTTTTTAAGGAAAAACCAACCCGAACATACTCCACCTACATCCAAACCTCGGGCGGAGTGAGCCAAAAGATCCGTATTACTTAGAGGAATCCACCAAAGCTGACGGCACGTCAATCAGACATCCTTAGCTCTAGATATGAGCGTTTCCGCTCCGAGGGCCCGGTTGGTTTCGTGTACGAACCAACCCGGCCAAACCCAAAGTATTCCGAAACCTTGAGTGCAATATACCAAAACGACCGTATCGATCTAAGGATCGAGTTGCCGCTGACGGCGCGTCGTTCGGAGGCCTGTAACTCAAGTTATGGGAAAAAGACTGAAAACGGTCCGAAGACGGGGGGTCCGGGCCTGGGCCGACCCGGCCCGACCCCCCCTGGGTCGGCCGAACCGGGTCGACCCAACCCGGTCCAACCCGGCCGGACCCGGTCCGGCCCGACCAGGGTGCGGCCCAGCCGGTTGGACCGGCCTGGCTCAGCTCGGCCGAGCGGCCGAGCGCTCGGGTGCCGCGGGGCGCTGCCCCCGCAGGTTGGAGGTGCTGCGGCCCCGCGTGGGGCCGGGTTGATTCAGCGGACGCGGCATGTCGCCGCGTCCCGTGCGGGTGAGCCGGACCCGCACGGCCGCGGGTCCTCTGGCCGCCACCGCCGTGGCTTCAGCCGGGGCGCCGCCGCCTCCGGCCGCCGGCAACTTCCGCGGGCCACCGGAGTTGCTCTGGTGGTCCGTTTTCCTTCCCGTCTGCGCCGTTGCACCTCCCGGGTTCCGTTCTTCACTGCGGGATCATCAAAACGCCCTTGAGTCAAGTTTTTCCATCGCTCTCCAAATCCGCACAACCACGAAGAACGGCGGAGGGTTGTCGGGCCGTGTTCGTTTGGCCCGCACCCTCCGCGTTAGATAAAAACAACGAAAGAATTATTCAACTCATGAAACAACAATTTTAATAAATTAAAATTGTTCATATGAATCCGGTTCATTAATTTTAAAGAAACGTTCACGGGAATATAAAAAAAAATTCACAACAACCCCTAACTCGCCAAGTCGTCGCACGCGGGTTCTTCGCGGATTTGATCGTCGCGGAAGGAGGGGATCATCATGTCATCGTGGTATCCGACGTTGCATCGAAGAACTCAAGCAGTTGGTGATCGGAGATCGGGGCGGGGAAGAACGTCTCAGATGAAGCGTCGTCAAACTCCGAGGGTGACGGCGTTCTTCGCGTTCTTTGCGTTCTTTGCGTTCTTCACGAAGGAGGATGAAGGCACAAGAATTCTGTCAAAGCCTCTCAACGTGTAATCCTCCAAATGTCGTGTTGGTCTTATTTTATTATTACGCCAACAAACGAAAAAGAGGTAAGTAACGACCCATTAATTCGTAGAATTAATTCAACGAAAGAAACTGCCCATTTAATTCACAAATAAAACCGCCCAATTAAATGGTGCGTTAAGAATTTAAGAAAACGCGTAAGTTGACTTTCATAATGATGGGTTTTTGCTGGTTCGTTACTTAGCGGAAAAGAAATGGCAGGGCTCGTGCGGGCCCCACCTCACAAATATCCTACCAAGGGGGTAGGATATTTTTGGATAGCACCCTATCCAGATCAACTCAGCTTAAGCCTCTTTAAGTGGCTTCAAGTGGCTTCCAAGTGGCTTAAGTGAAATAAAATAATGTTTTTCGTACAATTATTTTATTTCTTAACTTTAAGCCCGAAAATTAAAAACCACCACCGAGAAAACGCAACTCCGGAAGAGGCGTTTCTAAGAAAATATCGGTACTACGATTTCATCGGTGCCATCAGAATTCGATTCCGGGCACCAGTTCAAAAGTTAGAAAAACCCGCTCATCCGTTCACTGAACGTACCCGAGCCAAACTTCAGAAAATGATTCCGGGCACACCGGGCCTCGGAATCAGGTGCCGTCAGAAACTGCGCTCTTGTAAAATTCCAAAGAAAATTAAGAAAATAATTTCCTTGAAATTTTTGGATCTTTACAATATCTTCTAATATAACTATTATAATTAGTTTTCTTAATGAAAACATCACAATTAGTATTTCTTGAAAACTTTTTATAAGTTTTCCATTAAATTTTATTATTTTCGATATTTCATAATCAAAACTATCATAATCTAGTTAGATTTTAAAAAAGAAGAATAGGTTTTTCATACCAATGGATTTCTTCACTCCAAAAGGTAACTATCTATTATTTTAATTTTTTCACCATTTCAATATGATTAGTTTAATTTTTTTTGTTATATTATTAGTTTTATAAAAATTTAATTTTTTTTAAATTTTTTTAACAATCATATTCATCACCAATAAGATGTTTTTTTTAAATTCTGAGAGTTAAAAATTTAGAAATCTTTATTTGGATGATTTTAAATCGTCAGATTAGAATGAGTTTTCATCTCAACCATTTATAATGATATGAAATTTGAATGGTCACCTCAATTCCTATATATGGAGGGCCACCCCTTATGTCACACATCAGGGTTTCATAATTTTACCCTCAATTTTCTACACCTTCAAATGGTTCCAGTCCAAAAAGTTTTCTTTATGACAAATTCTTAAATTTTAATTCTAAATCCGATGGATTTTGGTAAATATTAAAAGAATTAGTTAATTTTTAGGGAAAGGTTAGTTGAAATAGATTTTTATAACAAATAAGATTCTACTTTATAGAAGCTCATATAATTTCAAGGTTGGGAATCGATCTGTTTAGAAAATACAGAGAAATATTTTTATTTTATTTATCTAGAACTTGTTCATGAAATAGTTAAAAAACTATGCATAACCCATTGGAAACTTTGGAGACCTTTTGGGAGTTCCCAATTCCCTGAATACATGTCTGACCTCTTAAATCTATGCTACTTCCTCTAACAGACCTCAATCACCACGTAAAATAGGTTATGTCTGAGAAGGACAAAAAACTAGGCATGACTCATTGGAAACTTTAGAGACCTTTTGGGGATACATTATCTAAACAACACAAAAAACATAAAAACAATTACAAAATCAATTCAAAATATAACCAGGAAGAATATCTCAAGATAAAACAATAGGATGATAAGCCAAACACATATATGCATAACCAAAATTTCCCTTTTCAAAAGCCACCATTTTCATTTAAATTTCAAAACTACTTTCTTCTAGGGCCATTTTACGAACAAAAAACCAATTCTTATGAAACAAAAACTCCATTATAAAACAAAAAAAGATTCTAAATCCATTTACCCTTTCAAAAACCACTTTAGAAAACAAGGATAAGCCTTTAATCTCAAACACACACCCATGTAATCTTAATAACCGTCACATGTTTTTCCATCCAATTCCAATTACATCATCCATGAACAAGTGCTCTGACACACTTTACATACATACCCTACACACATGTGACCTTCCATAGAGAGTACCAAGGGTCACATATCTCTTTTCCTCATCAAATCCAAGTGTGAATCAAAGTTTTTTTTAAAAAAATTTCCTTTAAAACCAATTTTACTAATTTGAAAACTACTAAGAAGAATACATTTTCCATTTCAAAGTCTCTTTTATTTTAAAAGAAACATTAAAATTTTAAACCACTCAAAAGAAATAATTTTAATTACAAAACTATTTTTATTTTTAGAATACACTCGCACTAAAAAAGATCAATACAAAGCACAACTTACACCAAACTACTAGAAGGAGGGATTAATGTCTATGACTAACTCAGTGACATGGTAGTGAGACATGCCCCCAAGTACTTTATAACACCAATAGGGACTTGAAAAATCCATTTGGACTCCAAATGGGTCACTAATACATGTGGGATCACAACGTGACACTGACTTGCCTCTGTTTTCATCCCTCAATACAAAATAAAGACAAACGACTCAATTCCAGGACTAACCCTAGTAACTTTAGGATCATTATGAACAAGGGTTCATGACTCCCTTCCTAGACCTACATCTCAAGTCCTGATAGTACTAATCTGCATCTACCAGACACTCTAAATAACAAGGTTCAGCTCTGATACCATTTTTTCATGTTCCAACCTAGGTTGACCTTGAAGCGGTCACCCAAGTCTGTCTGCGACATGGCCCAAAGGGAGTTCCCAAGCCCCACTAGCTGAAAAATAGTGCTGGGAACCAAAGTAAAATTATTGGGAATGATTTTGGAACGTAAAGAAAATAAAAATAAATAAAAATAAACTAAAAAATAGATAAAAACCAACATAAAAAATAAGATAAAGTCACGCAACCAAACGTACCTCCAAGTGAACTTGTGGGTCACCACCTGACACAGAACCACACTCACTATAAGAGCGATCCAAAACTCAAACATGAAACTATAAAGATAAAGTAGGCATGAGCACTAAAATTTCTAGTAGAATTGGAAAAGATAAACCACAAAATCCATGTATTTTACTTTCCTAAAAACATTCCATCAACACTAGTTTCAAATAAATTTATAAAAATAAGTTTTTCACATTTCTTTAAACAAACATGGATTCCTGTTTCAAAATACAACACATGACACACTTCATTTTTAAAATTGACTATCCTTTTGATGCAAAAAACTAAACCAAATATCTAATCAAAATAATACATGTTTGTGCTAAAAATAAATAAATAAATAAGTAAACAATGCATGTTGAAACTAATGAAAATGGAAAGTAAACAAGAAGATATAAAAGTAACCATGGGTGATCCTAAAAATACATAGAAGATCCCAAAACATACTCGATTTGAAACCCCATGTCGGTGCATGGTGAAGCCACTAAGTCAATAACAACTGGCCTCCATAAACTGACCAATCCAGTGGACACATCCCACTTGGCCTATCTACGATCTAGGGGGTACCAACCCGTCTAATTAGGGTTGGTCAGAAACTATCACTTAATGCCCTAAATGAAGACCAGGAACCCATGGTGATAGTAAACTATGTATATGGGAGGCCCTCACATGGGTGACTCACCATACCTACCACCACCGCACTTGCCTACCCCAAACACAGATATTACCTATATGATAACCCAGAAAGGGAAATACTATTCCCACTATATACATATACATATATACATCACTTTATTTAAAGTTCCAACTGGGCCATCATATAATTTGATCATTTAACCATTTCTTTGAAAACATGAAAAATGCCAAACAGGCCTTTAGCTTTACGCACCCAAATTCCCTTTTTCCAAAAAACACCTCAAAAGTGATTTCTAAATAGTATGAAACACCATTTCATTATACTTTTCCCAACGGATCTTTAGGTTCCATATTCCAATTTTTTTTCATAAAGCCTTTATAAACTTTAGAGAAATACACATTTTTATAAAACACGCCAAACAACCCCTTAAGAAAGCATTTACCAGAGCGATCTCCAAGTTCCAAATGGGCATACCTTTTAGGATTTCATTTAAACCCACATTTTTGAAATCACAAAAAGGAACTAACATTATTTAGAAACCAATAGACCAGTCAAGAAACTAAGGTCTAAGGAAACACTACTTTAAAGTGTCATTTTCATTTTAGGGAACATCCATGAGTTCACTTTCTGCACCCGTGGATGTTTCAACATCTAATAACACTTCCTAAAAATTCTAGGAAATACCCAAACCCCATTTTAGATTCATTTGAAAAAACACCACTTTCCTTCTAAAATAATCCATCCATCCAATTAAATTGAGAAAACACAAACAACCCCTTTTAAAGCCTTTCCCAATATAATTTCAAAAACCATATAAATTACCAATTAACACACAAGGATAAAACCAAAATCCAACCAAATTTATAAAATATCCTTATTTGTAAAAATCATCACAAATCACCCAATTTCTCAATAAAAATACAATTAGCATTTAATCAACCTCATTCCATATAAATTCACATAGACGTAATCAAGGAATCACCCAAAAAAATATTTTTAAAAAATTCAACCAATAAAAAAACAATATAATAATCCAAATACACACTTCATGATGGTGAAAATCATATTTTAAAAATTATCAAAACAAGATTCGGCATTTTCTCTACACATTGGGCATATATACACATATGCATAAACAATAAAACACCTCAAAAGCTATTTTTATGAAATTATACTATCATAAAAATGACAACATAAGTCAATTAAGGCCATTATTAAGATGCATAACATATTTAAAAATCAATTGAAAGCATGCAATAATCAATGGGTTGTGATGGAAAGAAAAAAGATGAAAACACCTACCTCATTGGTGTTTGAATGCAATGGCACTTCAGTGGAAGGGATAACTGAGCCTCACGAACCCTTTCTACACCCTCAAATCCCATAAAATAAAGTTATGAACAATACCTAACATATAGGTTTGAGATATGGAAAGAAAAACCCAAATTAGAAGAAAAAATAACTAGAGGGGGGGGGGGGGAGGCGCTGCTAGAGGAAGAGGATGATGCCGGTGGGGTTGCGCACTGGAGAGGGGGTCGACATCGGCAGGTTGAATGTCGAAGAGGGAGGGAGGCACAAACAAGGGTTTATGAGAATAATTGGCACTGTGAAGTGGAGGCACATATGAAGTGGAGACCACCGGTGAGGGAGAATTGGCCAGACAGGGGACCGCCAGTGAGAGGAGGGCGGTTGGAGAGGTGGTGCACACATGGGAAAGGGGCGACGTGTAGGGTGGAAGATAATGGGGGGGGGGGGGGGTCGTGCCATGGAAGGGAAGGGAAAATGGGAAATTATAGTTTAAATAATAATAATAATAATAGTTCCAATAATAATTATTATAATCATAATAATTTTATTCTTAATAATAATAGTAATACTAATATTGTTATTATTATTAACCATTCTTTTAATTTTATTTTATTTTTCATCAAATTTTATTATTTTTAGGCATAGAGTAGGCTGCATGGTTTGGACACATGGTCTGCTATACTGTGTGCTAATCGTGTATAGGGAAAAAACTCACTTGAAAGTTTTAAAATCCAAAATTTTTACCTAGAACTCAATCCGAACCTCAACCAAAAAAATTCAATACCAAGAAAATTATAGATAAAGGAGTTTCCAAGGTTGGGGTTTGATAAAAGGTAATATTATGCCCTTCATCTTGAAATTCCAAAAACCCAATTACATTCTTCTTAAATAACCCTTTTTGTTAAACATAAAGTTTAAATATACTTAAACCCCATGAAGTGTCTCTTGAAATGTTATTAGTCACTTCAAAATACCAAATTTTTTAAAATTATTTAATTCTATATTATGATTTCCAAAATAACTTATTATTTATTAGTCAAACCATTTAAGTAAAAATAATTTCATACTAACCAGGAAATCATGTAGGCTTGTGGTAGGTATCACACCCTTTTCATCATCCAATTGTGGGTTTAATCACTAGAGCCTTGCTGGAAGTGGTGAGTTGTCACTCGAAATACATGTTCACCTTTTTCTAAATATATAAAATTTCTAAGAATATGATAAATATCCTCAAATATAACATTACTCATAAAATCACTTTTCTTAACCACTATTGTTTTTAATACGATATATTCCCAAAATGTACCAACTCTTTTATCCCATTAATCCATAAATAAATCAGCCTCAAAATGATATTAACTATGAAGGTTATCAATGAAATTAAACTTATATAATAAAAAATAAAAAATAATTATTCCCCAAATAACATTTTTATTAAATCATATACTAATCTAAAGGGTTTTATTCCCATAAATATCTCCCAAAATATATTTAATCATGTTAAACTCCAATCACCTAAAATTTCACGAGGGATATATATACCTATAAAATCATTATCAACCTTAGAATTATCATCATAAGAAACTATAGGTTTATCCCAATAATAAAAACATATTAAGGGTTATCATTACCTCAATCCCGTGTTTTCCAAAAATATCATCTTATCACTAAATTACTTTTCTAGGTTATTGATACGATTCAACATATGTTTTCGAATCCTAAAATTAAAATATTATGGAAGAATCCTTATATATTTTAATATTCTTATATTCATAATATTATAATAAATATACAAGATACTTCTTATGTACCAAAATATAAACACTTTAATCCTTAAACTTCAATTATTTCCATATCATAAGTATTTCATTGGTCTAGGAGTTAACCCTTGTATTAGGAAATTGACTCAGATAATGAGTATATTCACTACACATAATGAATTAAACTACAAATGGCGTCACAAGATTTAATTTATTCCATTCTATCACTATAAAGATACAGACCCCAGTTTCCTAGTGTTGGTGCTTAAAATATGCTGTGTAATTTTTTTTATAAAAGCAACTGAGTAATTACACAGAACATTACACAAGAGAGGACCTTTACCAGTCTAGGTTTTGAAGAATTATATACAACTATTACAATTAATCAAAATTGTACAAAAATAAAATTAACTAAACAAAATAATCTTCAGTGTGCTGCCTCCACATAGAAAACACATCACTGATAAATATACTAAACCTGTAAAAATGAATTTAAAATGTAGGGTGAACATTTAAAATTCCCAATAAGGGGTTTTAAAATAATTAAAAAATTATTTTAAAACATTTCTTAAAAATAAATATACGTACTTAAAAGAAATTTTCATAACATTCGAATTATAAATAAATATATTTATAAAACCTTTAATTTATCAAAATAATTATAATTAAAAGAATGTTGGGATTTATCCTATTGAAAACAATAATTTTCTGGTGGGTTATTCATGATACTTGGAAGACCATAATAAAAACCACAATATGAGGCCATTAGTCATAACTCGTATGGAATAAGATTCCACTGATACTTATGGGTTTAGTCCCCATAATGTCACATAACATACTAGTTCTAATTTTAGAAAACAATTTCAATGGACCCGAATTTCTCAATCCTAACCCAAAACATTTCAAAATTACATACATAATATTAATTTATTTAAAAATAAAATAACCTTTCTCATAACATGTCATCAAAATTTTCTTGAGAGATTCTAAAACAATATTTAGGAGAATCCCATGCTTGAAATAACTGTCATTATTTATAATTCATAAATACAATGTATAAAGAATTAAAATGCATACTTGATCTTAAAATGCATGGGATGTCACTTATAATTTAGATGATGGACACACCTAATTATGCATGACATGCCAAGTGATTTAGATACAAATTTCACATAAAATAATAACTTGTTTATAATTTTCACATAAAATGATAACTATTATCATTTAAAAACTAAGATTAAAAATAAACATAAACCATAAATTGATAGAATACAAATAAATTATAAAATTTGCATATAGATTAGGAAATAAATGAATAAAACCTTTTCTATAAATAAATTGATATATATATATAAATATACGTCAATACATACATACATACATATATATATACATATTTTTAAACCACATAAATTGCTCAATGATAAAATTTAAACCCTTACAAACCGTAGGCTTTATAAATAAACATTTAAATCAAAACAATTATCTTATTTTTTTTCTTCTAAAAATAGATAACCATATATGTATAAATATACATATATTTATGAATATTTATGTAATTTATATACACATATATATGTAAAACTTTGTAAAATGAAAATAATTTGTTAAAATAAAATGAATCCTTACATGTCTTTAGTTCTGAAAAATACATAAAATAGATAGAACAAATATTTATACATACATATGTGTAAATCAGTACATATATATACATACATATATAAATACTTATAAATTGAGAATAATTTTATCCTTTACACACATAATTGACACTCATGAAATTGGAGTTTAATTTACACAAAATATAAACTCTCTTATATATAAATATAAGAATAAAAAATATAATCCTTGGTTTGGAAGACAATACTTATATATATATATATGTTTGATAAAAACATCTTGAAATTAAACATATATTTATATAAATAATAACTCAAAAATCATGGTTTTATTAACATATATAAAACATGGAAGTTTTAATGTAAAAGTTCCCTTATTGTAGACTAAAAGATTGGAGGAGTTTTGACTTCCTTCAAACTAGTGGGGACATAAAAGGGAGTTTGAGGAAGAAAAAAATGGGTATATTAGGTGTGTGAAAGGGGAATTATAAATGGAAAAATAATAACATATATCATTTAATCAATTCAAGAAATAAAACTATAGAATATTAGAAAATAAGATCAATTTTCTTTGTTTTTGTATATATATATATATATTTGAAACTTAAGCTTGCAAGGAAAGCTGTTGATAACCGGCTTAAAATAATACCTTCCTAGTCAAGTTGTGGAAAAATAAAATGAGATGGGGCTGAGGCTGAGGGATAATTCAACAGATGAGAAGGTCTAGACGATCGATCTACTGGTGAGAGAAAGGAAAATAGAGAAGATGTATAGTGTATCTTTCTTTCATTTAACATTTTATTTATTCATTTTTTTTGGTTTTGCATTTTACGTTTCCCATAACCGACCTTTCTCTTTTCTTTTTTGTATTTTGTGCATGTCATGCCTCACCCTTATCACCATTTGGGTATGTGTGTCATATTACATTTATTATTCATTAATATATATATATATTTCTTTTTTTTAAAAAAAATTTATGTTTATAATAAAATAATAAAACACACTAACACACACATATATAATTGATATTTATACTTATAATTATTTATATATATATTAAATCAAATTTTTTTATATACTAAATAATTATATATTTATAAAACATATAATATTTTTTTTCTATTTTTTATTATTTTAATTCTTTTATTTATTAATATAATTATATTAAAACAAAAAGTGTAACTTTTTTATACATGTATAAATTCGTTTTTTATTATATATATTTATAATTTCAAAAACATCATAATTCTTATATTTATATATTATAAAACATGTTACTATAATATGAACATTTAAAATTTATTTATTTCAAATCACCATAAAATCTTAATACAATTAATTAAAATAATGTAACTTAAAAAAAACCTTTGACATATTAATATTACAACTTGTATTACTTGAAAATAATTTATTTAATGTACTCAAATTATGATAAAATAATTAACATATTATTTATATCATCATAAAATACAAAATTTGATTAAATACAATCATTCAAAATATTTTGTTATTTTTTTTGATAAAATATTTTTTTGTTCAAATACTTTTATAATTATTTTTATTAAAATAATCAAATACATATATCCATATTAAAATATTTGTTTACACAATAAAATAATATTAATTTAAAATTAATTTGAAATATAATTGTTTATAAGTATTATTATTAATTAAAACACTTAATTTAAATTATTATCTTTCATAACTTAATGTATTATTAATAAAATTATTGGGGTGTTACATTATCCACCCTTAACAGAATTACATCCTCACAATGATTTTATTGGTAAAAAATAATTCTGAATTTCCATCTTCAGAATTAAGAAACACTAAGACCGCTAAACTTATAGAGTCTACTACAACATATAATCTACAAAGTTGTCTAGACCTTTCCTCTAATACCAATTATAAAGACCCAGACCCTAGTTTCACGAAGCCGGTGACTAAAACATGCTGTGTAATTTTTTTTAAAAAAGAAACTGAGTAATTACACAACACATTACACAATAGAGGACCTTTAGCAGTCTAGGTTTTGGAGAATCAGAAACAACTATTATAATTCATCAAAATTTTACAAAAATAAAATTAATTAAACAAAATAATCTTCAGTGCACTACCTCCACATAGAAAATACATCACTGATAAATCAACTAAACCTGTAAAAATGAATTTAAAATTTAGGGTGAACATTTAAAATACCCAGTAAGGGGTTTTAAAAAAATTAAAAAATTATAATAAAAATTTTCTTAACAATAAATATACATACTTAAAATAGATTTTCATAAAATTTAAATTGTAAATAAATATATTTAGAAATCTATTAATTTCTAAAAATAATTTCAATTGAAATAACATTGGTATTTCTCCTATTGAAAATAATAATTTTCTAGTGGGTCATTCCTGATACTTGGAAGACCATAATAAAAACCATAACGTGAGGACCCTAGTCATAACTCATATGGAACAAGGTTCCCTTCAGACTTATGGTATAAGGCCCCAACCTTAAACCTTACTTAATCTTGAGTTATTACAAGATTACACATTGTGGATCTTTTCAGGTTTAGAGTTTTAGAGAATTAGATCTTGAAACTTTCATTACATTCCACCTTTAAACAAAGTGGTTACATAAAAGACAGGATTCATTCTTCCCAACAACGGAAACATATTTAAAATAAAACATGGATTCTTTCTTGACACATCCTTGACACTATCACCACATCATGTACCTTTCCCTTGAACTGTGAAAAACATTTCAAAAACTTGGGATGAGCATAAAAAGCACAGTAAGGGTTATAAAAATATGGAAAGGAAACATGAGTTCATATATACATAAGAATGAAATCATACTTTACCCATAAAACATATGTACTTTAACATACCTCATCAAACCATGAATAAATCATAGAAAACATAAGACATAAAGGTAACTTGAGGCATTCATAACATTCTTACGTAGGGAGTAACCCTCTTGGTTACGTTTGGAATACCCATCACAGTATATTAACTAAATCTCTTCGGAGAAACCTTAACGTTTCACTCCTTCACGTTACCCAATGCATTGGAGAGCTATATCAGGCTCACCCGCCCTTAGTTTATCATGGAACCACCCGTTTTCATAATAATACCCAAGAACCATAACATAAATGTATCACATAAAACATGCATAAAGGAAACATAACATTTCCACATTTCAATCACAATATAACATTTTAGTATATTGAAATAATGAATCCATTCAAAAAGAAACCATTTCCAAAACCATTTAAAACATTTAATAAAGATATTTTTGAATCAAAGTATCCCATACCACCTTGAAGATTAAAATTTTAAACCATTAATATCCATATAAATAAATCCTTAAAACTATTTTGAAAACATGGATATTAATAAGAACAAATAATTAAAACATTTAAAATGATATTTTGGTTAAAGGGGTTTTACCCAAATTAGAGACACTTGAATACAATAATTGAGGAATAACATTTAGTCAGAACTTTATAATATCATGAGAATAAATGTATTCATGATATAATACTCCAAAGGACAGTATATACACCATATAAGAGTGAATTGGTGCATAACAACAATGAACCCTCATTAGAAATGTCAAATGTGATGAAATCCCTTATAAAGAAGGTATCCTTAAGGACAAATCAATCTCAAAAATATGTGTGACAAATATAAATACACCCAATATAAGTCGATATTAAGTGTAAAACAATAAAAGGTCATTCACACATATTCAATGGATGACATATTCAATGACTACATGTTGAACCCAAAGAAATCGAAATTGGGTTAAAAAGTTCCCTTGACAGCCTAACGACATCACATCAAAATAAGTTGATGAGAGATAAAAAGTGTATCTCATCACTTCGACATAAAATTTACATCAATAAGGATATATGAGAACATATCCCAACATAAAAATATGTAAATTAAAAGTCCCAACAAAAGAAGTCTTTTAAAGAAGAGGAGGGTGAAAGGTTCCCTTACCGACTTGGGTATCTTTCAAAACATACACCCCATGAAAGAAGGACAATATATAATTGATGTAAATACTCATAAAATAAATTATATTACACAAAGAGTAGAATAATGGGAAGTACATACACCACTCAATGGAATTTGTGGCAAATGTAGCATAAATCTCATGGGAATAAAAGTGAGATGAAAAATCCCTCACGAAAACTCGGCAGCCTAACGGTGCCACATAAAACTTCCGAATATGGATTGATGAGATAAAATAGGGTATCTCATCACATTACAATATAATATAAAGCAAGAGGAATATAGAAGAACATCCCCCAACATTACAAATAGGAGCTTAAAATAAGTGACATAAAGGAGAGTACTTAAAAAGAAAGAGAGAGGTTAGATCTCTTACGAAAGTTCGACAGCCTAACGGCGCCACTCAAAACTTCCAAAATGGATTGATGAGAGAGAATAGGGTCTCTAATCACATGAACATAAAAATTACAGTAAGTTTAATATAAAAGATCACACCAATAACAATAAATATGATCTTTAAAAGGAATGACATAAAAGTGTGTACTTAAAAAGAAAGAGAGGAGTAGGATCCCTTACCTTGGGTCTGACTTGACTCGATCGTTCTTTAATCTCCTGAATAATAAACTTGAGTTAATTTCTGCTTCCTTAAGAACCTTTTTCAAGTTCATTATTCCTTTTATATCACTTATTACCATGTCATAAACATTATGTAATCATTTAAGTTAATAATATTTGTTTTGCCGATATTTGGTTCTTAAGTCGAAAGTGGACTTCTTACAATTACATGTTGTTTTTGTGGCCAAATGTTTATTATATACAAAATTTTATTCATGATTTAGATATCATATATGTCATATATATCCAGTACATTCATGCATTTATAACATTACATAATCATTTAGAGGTAAGAAATGAAATGCACCGTTCATGGAGACGGTAAGCCGTACGTACGCATGAACGCTACTTTCATTTCTATTTCGTATTTTATAGAATGGAATAATAATGATATAAAGGTATATTATAATTCCAGTATAATATCATATATAATATCATAGTTCCATCCTTTATACGTCCCACATATGGTATTTAACGAATCAAATCACTTTGAGGGGGCGGTAGTCCGCACTTCCTTAAATGAAGATATCGCGTTTACCCCTAATGGAAACCATAAAGGTATGCCAAAAATGAAAAAAACATAAGCTTAAGTTAAAAATAAACATATTATATATCATATATAAAAATATTGACATCATAATGGCCACCTTTGAAGGTGTTAAATGAGTATTGAACAATCATCGTTTCGGGAGGCAGAATTTCGCCATCCACAGAAACCGTATGTTCTTTAACCATTTTATGTAGTTGTGTGAAAGTTTAGCTCGAATAAATCTTATAACAACATCCTAGTATATTGAAGATACTGGTGTTGTTACAAAAGAAGTAAATAAAAAGAGTTTAGGGGGTTGGAGAAGAAAAATAAAACAAATGAACATGAGAGAATGAATTACCTTTAAAAGTTTAACTCCTTTTGATTTGAGACTAAAGGCTTCCTTTGAAAGGATTATGCACAAAGGTAATCCTCTAGGATTAGGATAGGGATGTGGAGAGAGTAAATGGGCAGGGGTTGGCCGAGCCAAAGGCTTGAGGAGTGTGTTAAATGAGGTAGAGGTGGGGGCCTTTTATAAGAGGAGAGGAGGGGCACTTTTGGAAAGTAAGAAATATTACTTTATTTGAAAATGTGTTTCGGTTTCAAAAGGTCCCACATTGATATAATTCGTGGATAAGGTGTTAAGGGTTCGAAATCCACCCATCCAATAAGTTTTGGATATGTGTAGTTCATATATTTTACATTATCTTTCCATTTTATTTAAATCGTTAAATAATGAGGTCATCGCTGCATCATGATGATGTCATAAATAATTTAATTTATTTAGTGTTTAAAAATTATAAAAAAATACTATGATGTAGGAAATCGTTTTATCTTTCCAATGAATATTTATAATCAAAAATATGATCTTTATAACCCCATGTAAAAAGTGGTTTCGTAAAACATATGATGTTTGTGTCATTTTTACTTTTACATTAAATAAAAAGTTATTTATGTCATTTCCCAACCAAATTAGCTCCATGGGGGCCTCAAGTTGACCCATGGCTTGTCTTGGTCGGCCATGACACAACCAATGAGGGTTGGACATGTGTCAAGCTCATCTTATTTTATTAAAACATTATTTTTACCTTAAACTACACTAATTAACACTAATCGCGATTAAAAACTTAATAAGTTACTATTCACCAAAAAAATATTTTTATCCCAATGAACCACATTTTACTTCTTAATGACAACCATGTATGTCGGTTTTTTGAAATTCAAAATACAAATATGGAAAAATTTCATTTAAACGGAAAAATCAGTTTTTATAAGTACCACTTAGTGGTTTCACTATTCATCAAAAATTGAAGTTTTTCAGAAAAATCCCAAAAATTCACCATAAGATATATTTGATATTCTGAATTAAAAAATGAAGTCTATTTTACAAAATTTAAAACATATATGTCAGATTAATTAATTTAATAATTAATTACCGCTGTCAGAGCAAATAGCGTGTTTTTATGAAACAATAAGTATCAAAAGATTGACACTGGTTTAAGTCTCATTTCAAAGTGAAATTAATTCCAATGACCACTATTGGATTTAATGGTAAAAATATATTATAATTTCACTTTAAAACCAATGCAAAAGATAATCTAATCATATAAATAAATTAGATTAAAAATAGGTTTTGAATTAAAATACAACATTTTACACTATTCATTAAAAAAAATGAACTTTATCGGAAAGATACCAAAAATTTACACAAAGTAAATTTTGATGTCCCGATTCTTAATAAGAGTTTTATTTGGTCCAATATAATGTATAAAAGTGAACAAAACTATATTTAATGACGGTTCGCCATCAAAAGGCGATAAGTGAACCTTTAGTGAAAACTAGGGCATATACGCCTAAAATTGAATTCTTTCCGTATTTTAAGCCTTTATCTTTTATTGGATAAATGTAAAAACATTTAAAAACATATATAATCATATTTTAGTTATTTCTATCCATTCCCTCCATTACAACGGCTACATGTTAACTACTATTTAAAATAATATTATTTTATTATTAGAGTGCAACGTAAGATTCCCAAGAAACTCGTTCTTGCGTGTTGGGTACGCCATCGAGCATAGCGTCCCCTTTAAAGTCATATTAATATTTTACTCACAAATATGGATAAATATGAAAATGTCATATTCTTTATTTATCTGGGGTGTTACATCCTTCCCCCCTTTTGGGAATTGCGTCCTCACAATTTTAAAATTACGCTTGGAAACATCCTTGAAAGTCCCACATTGGAACAAGAGTCGGTAAAACAATCACTTTAAAATAAAGAAAGATAAATACAGAGGTCACCCGAGTTAACCCATACTAGGACCCCATGTAGGAAAACATGGACATGGAGGAGAAAACATTGGGTCATGTTCTGATGGAGATTGATAGAAAACATGTTTAGGAGAAAGTTAACAATAAGAAAATCACAAACTTGTGATGTGTTAAACGGTGTTGGGTTCCCCAGTAGGAAAAGTTAATAGACAACATTTTTTTAAGTTACTTAATATTGAGGAATTTATTCATAAGGAAGCATAATCACTTATCATGTTGACTTTCAACTTTTATTAGATTCCTTACACAAACTCATATTTTCTCCAAAAGACGAGTATTTAGGAACACTTGTTCGCATTAATAGTACTATAATCAACTTCTAGAGAATCAACTAACCCACAAAAGAGAACTATATACATCCCATGTCTTTAGGCTTTAACCAAAACCAAAACCAAAAAGGTTAGTACAGGGTCAGATAATCCAGAAAAGGATAACCCATTAAAAAGAAAATCTATTCTTAACCTCCAAAATTTGTCCAACAAAACCCAAAGTTCAACGAGGACCATCCGATAAAAAAATTTGTCCATAAAATTCTTTAAAGTAAACCAATATAAGATTGAAACCCAAATATTTGAAGGATTTAGTCACATAGTCTTCCAAGTTGAATCATAACATTTATCTCCAAACAACATCTGTTGCTCCTAAAGCCTCGTATTGAAAAGTAATTAACCTAATCACATATCCTTCATGATAGGTTAATCATTTTCATAAATAACCCAATATAAACTTAATCTTAATTGATAAAATCATATAACTATAAAGAATCAGTCAAACTAACCAGGGACTTCACGTAGTCCAGTGGTAGGCGATAAATACCAGTCGCACTTTGGTTGTGGGTTCGATTCCCGCAGCATTGTCCGACGCGACGGGTTGTCACACGGTCTGCGTGTTGTCCTTTTTCTAAAACTATATAATTCTTAAAACATCCCCCAAAACGAGATAAAATCTTCAAAAATGATCATAACATATTTTAACCTCAAGTTTATCTCATTCCTTTCATTTTCCATCATATCATAGAGTAACCCATAATTACCTAAAAAGTAAGGATCATATAAACCCTAATGGTTACCTTAATAATTATTACCTGATTTCCACATCGAGTTGGCCATCTCGTACATGATTCATTAGAGAACTCACCAAGGTTGAAGTGGTTGATCATGACTCCTTGATAGTTGGTTTAGAAAAACTACGAGATTCCTCATTGAATCCCCCATCTCATCCAGTATCTTAATCAGAGAACCACCACAGTTTCCTTCAAACCCATTGTCACTTTGGTTCCTGCTAGATCCAGCCATTTACTAAAACCAAAAAGGTCAGTGTGAGTATATCAACAAAACCATCATGTACTAATGAGGAAGGTAAACACTAAGATATACTTACTCATTCACTTTACCTAAAACTAGGACTCTTTCTGAAATCCTAACCATTATGGTAATGTCACTTATGCTTAAAGAATACCCTAACCTCTAAAGTTATCTAAACCGACCTTTGATACCAACTATAAGGCCCCAACCTTAAACCTTACTTAATCTTGAGTTATTACAAGATTACACATTGAGGATCTTTTCAGGTTTAGATTTTTAGAGAATTAGATCTTGAAACTTGCATTACATTCCACCTTTAAACAAAGTGGTTACATAAAAGACAGGATTCATTCTTCCCAACAACGGAAACATATTTAAAATAAAACATGGATTCTTTCTTGACACATCCTTGACACTATCACCACATCATGTACCTTTCCCTTGACCTGTGAAAAACATTTCAAAAACTTGGGATGAGCATAAAAATCTTAGTAAGGGTTATAAAAATATGGAAAGGAAACATGAGTTCATATATACATAAGAATGAAATCATACTTTACCCATAAAACATAGGTACTTTAACATACCTCATCAAACCATCAATAAATCATAGAAAACATAAGACATAAAGGTAACTTGAGGCATTCATAACATTCTTACGTAGGCAGTAACCCTCTTGGTTACGTTTGGAATACCCATCACAGTATATTCCTTAAATCTCTTCGGAGAAACCTTAACGTTTCACTCCTTCGCGTTACCCAATGCATTGGAGAGCTATATCGGGCTCACCTGCCCTTAGTTTATCACGGAACCACCCATTTTCATAACAATTCCCAAGAACCATAACATAAATGTATCACATAAAACATGAATAAAGGAAAAATAACATTTCCACATTTCAATCACAATATAACATTTTAGTATATTGAAATAATGAATCCATTCAAAAAGAAACCATTTCCAAAACCATTTAAAACATTTAATAAAGAGATTTTTGAATCAAAGTGTCCCATACCACCTTGAAGATTAAAATTTTAAACCATTAATATCCATATAAATAAATCCTTAAAACTATTTTGAAAACATGGATATTAATAAGAACAAATAATTAAAACATTTAAAACGATATTTTGGTTAAAGGGGTTTTACCCAAATTAGAGACACTTGAATACAATAATTGAGGAATAACATTTAGTCAGAACTTTATAATATCATGAGAATAAATGGATTCATTATATAATACTCCAAAGGATAGTATATACACCATATAAGAGTGAATTGGTGCATAACAACAATGAACCCTCATTAGAAATGTCAAATGTGATGAAATCCCTTATAAAGAAGGTATCCTTAAGGACAAATCAATCTCAAAAATATGTGTGACAAATATAAATACACCCAATATAAGTGGATATTAATTGTAAAACAATAAAAGGTCATTCACACATATTCAATGGATGACATATTCAATGACTACATGTTGAACCCAAAGAAATCGAAATAGGGTTAAAAAGTTCCCTTGACAGCCTAACGACATCACATCAAAATAAGTTGATGAGAGATAAAAAGTGTATCTCATAACTTGGACATAAAATTTACATCAATAAGGATATATGAGAACATATCCCAACATAAAAATATGTAAATTAAAAGACCCAACAAAAGAAGTCTTTTAAAGAAGAGGAGGGTGAAAGGTTCCCTTACCGACTTGGGTATCTTTCAAAACATACACCCCATGAAAGAAGGACAATATATCATTGATGTAAATACTCATAAAATAAATTATATTACACAAAGAGTAGAATAATGGGAAGTAAATACACCACTCAATGGAATTTGTGGAAAATGTAGCATAAATCTCACGGGAATAAAAGTGAGATGAAAAATCCCTCACGAAAACTCGGCAGCCTAACAGCGCCACATAAAACTTCCGAATATGGATTGATGAGATCAAATAGGGTATCTCATCACATTAAAATATAATGTACCGCAAGAGTAATATAAAAGAACATCCCCCAACATTACAAAGAGGAGCTTAAAAGAAGTGACATAAAGGAGAGTACTTAAAAAGAAAGAGATAGGTTAGATCTCTTACGAAAGTTCGACAGCCTAACGGCGCCACTCAAAACTTACAAAATGGATTGATGAGAGAGAATAGGGTCTCTCATCACATGAAAATAAAAATTACAGTAAGTTTAATATAAAATATCACCCCAATAATAAGAAATATGAGCTTTAAAAGGAATGACATAAAAGTGTGTACTTAAAAAGAAAGAGAGGAGTAGGATCCCTTACCTCGGGTCCGACTTGGCTCGATCGTTCTTTAATCTCCTGAATAATAAACTTGAGTTAATTTCTACTTCCTTAAGAAAATTTTTCAAGTTCATTATTCCTTTTATATCACTTATTACCATGTCATAAACATTATGTAATCATTTAAGTTAATAATATTTGTTTTGCCGATATTTGGTTCTTAAGTCGAAAGTGGACTTCTTACAATTACATGTTGTTTGTGTGGCCAAATTTTTATTATATCCAAAATTGTATTCATGATTTAGATATCATACATGTCATATATATCCAGTACATTCATGCATTTATAACATTACATAATCATTTATAGGTAAGAAATGAAATGCACCGTTCATGGAGACGGTAAGCCGTACGTACGCATGAACGCTACTTTCATTTCTATTTCGTATTTTATATAATGGAATAATAATGATATAAAGGTATATTATAATTCCAGTATAATATCATATATATTATCATAGTTCCATCCTTTATACGTCCCACATATGGTATTTAACGAATCAAATCACTTTGAGGGGGCGGTAGTCCGCACTTTCTTAAATGAAGATATCGCGTTTACCCATAATGGAAACCATAAAGGTATGCCCAAAATGAAAAAAAAACAGAAGCTTAAGTTAAACATAAACATATTATATATCATATATAAAAATAGTTACATCATAATGGCCACCTTTGAAGGTGTTAAATGAGTATTGAACAATCATCGTTTCGGGAGGCAGAATTTCGCCTTCCACGGAAACCGTATGTTCTTTAACCATTTTATGTAGTTGTGTGAGAGTGTAGCTTGAATAAATCTTATAACAACATCCTAGTATATTTAAGATACTTGTGTTGTTACAAAAGAAGTAAATAAAAAGATTTTAGGGGGTTGGAGAAGCAAAATAAAACAAATGAACATGAGAGAATGAATTACCTTTAAAAGTTTAACTCCTTTTGATTTGAGCCTAAAGGCTTCCTTTGAAAGGATTCTGCCCAAAGGTAATCCTCTAGGATGAGGATAGGGATGTGGAGAGAGTAAATGGGCAGGGTTTGGCCGATCAAAAGGCTTGAGGAGTGTGTTAAATGAGGTATAGGTGGGGGCCTTTTATAAGAGGAGAGGAGGGGCACTTTTGGAAAGTAAGAAATATTACTTTATTTGAAAATGTGTTTCGGTTTCAAAAGGTCCCACATTGATATAATTCGTGGATAAGGTGTTAAGGGTTAGAAATCCACCCATACAATAAGTTTTGGACATGTGTAGTTCATAGATTTTACATTATCTTTCCATTTTATTTAAATCGTTAAATAATGAGGTCATCGCTGCATCATCATGATGTCATAAATAATTTAATTTATTTAGTGTTTAAAATTATAAAAAAAATATTATGATGTAGGAAATCGTTTTATCTTTCCAATGACTATTTATAATAAAAAATATGATCTTTATAACCCCATGTAAAAATTGGTTTTGTAAAACATATGATGTTTGTGTCATTTTTACTTTTACATTAAATAAAAAGTTATTTATGTCATTTCCCAACCAAAGTAGCTCCATGAGGTCCTTAAGTTGACCCATGGCTTGTATTGGTCAGCCATGACACAACCAATGAGGGTTGGACATGTGTCAAGCTCATCTTATTTTATTAAAGCATTATTTTTACCTTAAACTACACTAATTACCACTAATCGCGATTAAAAACTTAATAAGTTACTATTCACCAAAAAAATATTTTTATCCCATTGAACCACATTTTACTTCTTAATGAAAACCATGTATGTCAGATTTTTGAAATTCAAAACACAAAGATGGAAATATTTCATTTAAACGGAAAAATCAGTTTTTATAAGTACCACTTAGTGGTTTCACTATTCATCAAAAATTGAAGTTTTTCAGAAAAATCCCAAAAATTCACCATAAGCTATATTTGATATTATGAATTCAAAAAATGAAGTCTATTTTACAAAATTTAAAACATATAAGTCAGATTAATTAATTTAATAATTAATTCCCGCTGTCAGAGCAAATAGCGTGTTTTTATGAAACAATAAGTATCAAAAGATTGACACTGGTTTAAGTCTCATTTCAAAGTGAAATTAATTTCAATGACCACTATTGGATTTAATGGTAAAAATATATTCTAATTTCACTTTAAAACCAATGCAAAAGATAATCTAATCATATAAATAAATTAGATTAAAAATAGGTTTTGAATTAAAATACAACATTTTACACTATTCATTAAAAAAAATGAACTTTATCGGAAAGATACCAAAAATTTGTACAAAGTAAATTTTGATGTCCCGATTCTTAATAAGAGTTTTATTTGGTCCAATAGAATGTATAAGAGTGAACAAAACTATATTTAATGACGGTTCGCCATCAAAAGGCGATAAGTGAACCTTTAGTGAAAACTAGGGCATATACGCCTAAAATTGAATTCTTTCCGTATTTTAAGCCTTTATCTTTTATTGGATAAATGTAAAAACATTTAAAAACATATATAATCATATTTTAGTTATTTCTATCCATTCCCTCCATTACAACGGCTACATGTTAACTACTATTTAAAATAATATTATTTTATTATTAGAGTGCAACGTAAGATTCCCAAGAAACTCGTTGTTGCGTGTTGGGTACGCCATCGAGCATAGCGTCCCCTTTAAAGTCATATTAATATTTTACTCACAAATATGGATAAATATGAAAATTTCATATTCTTTATTTACCTGGGGTGTTACATATGGGTTCACTCCCCATACCATCACATATAATACAAGTGCCAATTTTTGAAAACAATTTTAATAGACCCATCTATCTCAATCCTAACCCAAAAAATTTTAAAATTACATACATAATATTATTTTCTTCAAAATTTTTTTTATCATAACATGTTATTAATATTTTATTGAGAGATTATAAAATAGTATTTAGGAGAATCCCATTCTTGAAATAATAGTCATTATATATAATTAATAAATACAATGGATAAATAATTAAAATGCATACTTGATCTAAAAATGCATGGGATGTAATTTATAATTTAAATGATGGCCATACCTAATTATGCATTACATGATAAGGGGTCCATATACAAATTCCCACATGATATGATAGCTTGTTTATAATTTTCTCACAAAATGATAACTATTATCATTTAAAAACTAAGATTACACATAAACATAAAACATAGATTGATATAATAAAAATAAATTATAAACATTGTATATATATTTGGAAACAAATGACTAATAAAATTTTATAAATAAATTGATATACATATAAATAGATATCAATACACACACACACACATATATGCATGTTTTTAAACAACATAAATTGATCAATGATTGTCACGACCCCCTCCCTACAAAGAGTAACCCTCCTGGGATGGCAATGTGAGAAGGGAGATAATGACCCCCGAGTCCCGCCTCCAGTAGGCCCCGGGTTGGCGACTAGAACTGAGGGTATAAAAAACACACCAATGGGAGGTATTGCCCTATAAGAGAACACATGCAGAAGAGAGAGATAAGATAGACACCAACCAACTCCAACTCAACCAGTAAGATAAAAGAAATCCCAAGTAGACATATGAAATGTCATGAAAAACTAGTACAACTGAAAGGGGAAAACCTGCAAGTACCCAAAAGAAAGTAAAACAATAACAACCATAAGCCCGAACATCTCCTCCAACCACAAGCTAGTAGTAACCAGCCTGATCTCCAACCTTCTCCAAGTGACCTAAAAAATAGTTTATATATATGCATAGGGTGAGTATAACAGTATACTCAGTAGGATCCTCCTCGAATCCTATCGTGCAAAAGTAATGAAAGCATGCTAAAGCACAGTGAATAATAAGTGAAACTAACTCGTCATCTAAGCATCACTATTGGAAATATGATCTATACCAACAGTTTTGGGAAAACTATTGGTATAGTTCACTAATTTGGACCTATACCAACGGTTTGGCCAAAACTATTGGTATAGGTCACTTATATGGACTTGTACCAATGATTTTGGAAAAACCGTTGGTATAAGGGGAACCTATACCAACGGTTTGACCAAACCGTTGGTAGAGGTTCACTAATTTGGACATATACTAATAGTTTGTCTAAAACCGTTGGTATAGGTCCATTATAGAGACCCTATACCGATGGTTTGGCCAAACCGTTGGTATAGGTCCCCCTATACCAATGGTTTGTCCAAACCATTGGTATAGGTCCCAAAATCAAAGAACCTATACCAAAGGTTCTGAAAACCCTTGGTATAGGTCTATACCAATGGTTTTGAGAACCGTTGGTATAGGTACATGTATTTTTAATGGAATCTTCTTACAATGGACTTTAAATAAATCAAAATTTAAAATACTTGATAATACATATATATATTTACGAAATTATGTTCACAAAAGTATGTTAGGTTAGTGGTTAGGTCATTCAATAAAAAATGATAGGTGTTGGGATCAAAACCAACCAGATGATTATTTTTTGAATTACATATACCAATGGTTTATGGAACCGTTGGTATAGATTTTCATATTACTTATACCAAAAGTTTTCAAAAATCATTGTTATAGGTCTATACCAACGGTTTTTCCAAAATCGTTGGTATAGACCTATCCTCACATATTACTTGGAAACGGTTCTCCAAACCGTTGGTATAGCCTATACCAACGGTTTGGAGGCCTATACCAACGGTTTGGAGGCCTATACCAATGGTTCCAAACCGTTGGTATAGGGTATTTTTCTAGTAGTACAGTTATACTAAGTTCCCAGCCTCACCATGGATACTCTCACCAAGTAACTCATACAATATTATATAATATAATAAAGAATATCAAGGGTACCCCACTACTACTTCTCCACTGGTTTTCCACTTTTCCCCAATGTTGCACATCCTAAGTACCTCTCTCCAAAAAGGATTTCCCATAGACACCTGGGTGAGGCACCACAACATGCACCTCGTGCAATAAAACCACCACGTCCACATAAGAAAAGTAACCAAGTAGTTTTTGGGAGCCACCATAGCTCGCACAACATGCATCATACATCAGGTATTATACCTCAAGCCATTACAACCCATACACCAAGTAAGGATCCTCAAGCCATCACAACCTATATATGTTACACCTATAGTAGTTGATAGAAAACTATATCCAGAATATATGTGTATGAATAACCACAAGCCATTACATCCCTCTACACACATATATGGAGAAAACTAACCAATGTGAATGCCAGCATAAGTAACTACCAAGAGAATAGAGCGGGGCCAAAGGGGGTAGTCAGCCATCCATCCTCCCACTAGAATGTTGGGGAAAACACCCCCAAGGGCTCAGAATCCCCTGGGTGTTAGTTTCCCTTACTGAGAGGGTGGAGTAGCGTATAGAAACACAAAAAGTATAGAATATACTATACCTCACAACCACACTATGGGCATAACCTATTCTTAGAATCAACTACAGCTAACGCCTCTCAGACTCCGGGCTGCTACTTCTAAGACTAGGTATCCTATAAGCACACAACCATTTAAATAGATTTAATACATTATTTCATTCCCTTTTTACCAGTTTCACTTTACATTAATTAATTCTTTAAACATTAATTAACCAATAATAATTACACATTAAATTTCATTCGCATCACATCCAAACCCATGGGTTAACATCATTTATTCAATTATTCATTACAGAATTACTTTCCCATATTCCCAGGCATTCTAGAAGAAAAATAATCTATGCTACTAAACACAAGGGGGATCAAAACGGTGATTAGATGTACTACCTGTCGAGTCTTTTCTGCTTATAGAAAGAGCGTAGACCCATCCTCCCTTGAGAATCTAAACACGAAAAGCATGTGGCATACCCCATGCGTCTTTGACCCTATCAAAAGAAGGGTAAGTAAGACCATCTACCTTGAGTAGTGGGGAAAAGTAAAGCAGATAATCAACCAATAAGAATTAGTAAGCATCCAATAATCACATCCATCCCATTCCATCATCCCTAGTGTCTTCCCCAACACCCACATGTATAAACCGATGCATCTTGACACTCTAGGAATCATATACTTCCACAACCAATGGTCTCCATGCCCCCACATATCACAATAACCATCCATGATCATATCACAACACAAGCAGCATGAAAACAAACATCTTAACAATTGAGCTCTTGTCCCTTTAACAATCAAAAGGGTAACTCAGAACCCTTCAAGGAATTATCAAACAATCAGTTCTTTAATCCATCTTATATTAACCGATTTATTATTCATAGGTTCCAAATTTATGAAACCTAATCAGTAAGCTATCAAAAATAATTAAACATGCTTACTATGCCAATTTAATAAACATCAAATTAAAACAAGGAGAACTAGATTAATTTACACGACTCTTTATCTTTTAACCAAACAATTATCAATTAATTTATATTTACGTTCATTACCAATTTCCATCAAGAACGAACAACTAAACAAAGAAAGCATAAATATCACACTATCTAGAAAAATAAGAGGAAATAACATACGATCAATATCAATTTATTTATCCAGTTCAAATATGTATTATGTCAATTATATTGTCATACAGTGGAATAAAACATACTAACGATATAGTTGCACATAAAGGAAGATACAAGCAATGAATCCCCTAACTCAAATGGTTCTTAACATTCTTTATATGAGGACAGTCCACACAACAGATTACGATCACCTCCTCTTACGACAACTGCATCCACCCGAGGATGCCATGTTATGACCACACCAACCAAACCCAATAAAACTCCATTAGAATCATGGAGATCACATGCTATAATATGGAAAGGATAAATAGGATAAGATGAACCCCAAAAGAACAATGATAAAACATACCTTATATTGAATATTGGTGGATACTTCTTGGTTGCACCGAAACTGGGGGTGAACTTGTAGTAAGAAGGATGTCAAGGAAACCAATCTATTGGGAAAAGTTTGATATCACAATTCCTATAGTAAGGAAGGAAACGTTCGAGAATCTCACAACAGAGAAAAAGGAGGAAGAATAAGGGAGGAATATATATTGTCCCTTTTGAAGATTTAACGGAGCGACGATTTAAGATACGGTTGATTTCCTATTAAAAGTGGATCGCATTAAACCACATGGTTTGACCAAGTAAAAACATCCCAAGCCTTAGGGATAATTAATATAGGAGTTATGGGCTTTTAATCAGCCTTAGAGTCCTTAAAATGAGGCTTTAAATGCATTTTACATCAAAGTAAATGTCAAAGGGGAAAAACTGTAGGGAGTTGGAAATAGTGTACACCAAACTCAAAATTTGGAAAAGTAAATAGAGGCTACTATTAGAACCTCACTCTTCTGGAAAAACTATTCATGAACTCAAAATTTGGAAAAGGAAATAGAGGCTGTTGTTAGAACCTCACTATTCTGGAAACACTATTCCGGAACTCGAAATTTGGAAAAGGAAATAGAGGCCACTGTTAGAACCTCACTGGTATGAAAAAACTGTTCATGAACTCAAAATTTGGAAAAGTAAATGGAGGATACTATTAGAACCTCACTGTTCTAGAAACACTGTTCATGAACTTGAAATTTGGAAAATGAAATAGAGGCTGCTGTTAGAACCTCACTGTTCTGGAAACAGTGTTCATGAACTCGAAATTTGGTAAAGGAAATAGAGGCTGCTGTTAGAACATCACTATTATGGAAACACTGTTCAAGAACTCGAAATTTGGCAAAGAAAATAGAGGCTGCTATTAGAACCTCACTGTTTTGGAAACACTATTCATGAACTTGAAATTTGGAAAAGGAAAGAAAAGGTCACCATTGGAACCTCACCGTTCTGGAAACATTGTTCACAGAACTCAAAATTTGGAAAAGGAAGGAAAAGGTCACTTTTGGAACCTCACCTTTGGATTGTTTACTTAAGGTCACAGATGAAACTATTTGTATAAGGCTACCATTATACTGTTCACAAAAGGTCACTGATGACACTGTTCATAGAAGGTCAAGGATGTCACTGTTCATATAAGGTCATCTTTGCACTGTTCACAACTATCTGCCATTGGAACTGTTCACCAAGGGTCACCGATGTCACTATTCACAACTATCTAACATTGGAGCTATTCACCGAGGGTCACCGATGTCACTGTTTACAGAAGGTTACCGATGCACTGTTCACAATTGTCTACCATTGGAACTGTTCATCGAAATGGAAATTTGGAAAAGTGTTGGGGATAAGTCACCTTGACCTCCTGAAACACCTCAAACCCCATATTTTTACAAAGGAATGGACCAGGGAGGTCCGAGCCATTACATCAGATACCTCTCAAAACATTCTCATCCTTGAGAATTCAAAACCCACCTATATGAAGAAAAATGAAACGGGTCTGAACAACCACCCATTGAGGTACCTCTCAAAAGAGAGCAAGCCACAAGAAGCAATAAAAAAAATTCATATTATAAACATTAAAGGTTTATAACCATAATGGACACATGGATACATGAAAAGAGTTAAACATCAAACAAATCTGGGTACTGAGCACATATCTATGACTCACGTTCCCAGGTTCTCTCTTCCATGCCACCGTGTCACCACAAGACACGAACTAAGGGAATAGAATGCCCACGCAATAAATTCTCCTTACGGTCTTGGATCTCCACAGGTCGCTCCTCAAAGGTTGCATCATCATCAACATCAATCTCTCCCCAATCGATGATGTGAGAGTCATCATGAATATAACGAAGGAGTTGTGATATATGGAAAACATTAGGTATCCAACTCATCTACAGGGGAAGTGCTACTCAATACACCACAACTCCAACACGAGATAACACCTCGAAAGGCCCAACAAAGAGGGGAGAAAGATTACTCCCACGACCAAACCTTCACTGCCCATGATGGGGAGTCACCTTCAGAAAAACATGATCCCCAACTTTAAACTCTAAGTGTCTCCTCCTTTGATCATCATATGATTTTTGACGATCTTGCGCTGTCTTAATCCTCCCACGAATCACCTAAACCATCTCTATTTTATTCTACACTAGTTCGGTCTGAGAATTTTTGACTCTCCGACCCTAGTCCAGCATAATGGAGAATGGAAAGGTTGGTCATACAAGGTTTCAAATAGAGCTATACCATTGGTGGAGTGAATAGTATTATTGTATGCGAACTCCACCAAGGGTAAGTGCTTCATCCACAAACCTTGAAAATCAAGAACACAAGAGCGTAACATGTCTTCAAGAGTCTGGATGGTTCGCTCTGTCTGACCATCTGTTTGAGGATAAAAAGCAATGCTAAGGCATAATTGAGAACCGAAAGCATATTGGAGACCTCTCCACAACCTGGAGGTAAAATGAGGATCTCAATAAAAAATTACTGTCCTTGGGACTCCATGAAGTCTCACCACCTCCTCCAGATACTGCCTCGACAAAAATTCCACTGAGCTCAACTCCTTGATCGCTATGAAGTAGGTATTTTTTTTAAACGATCCACTACCACCCAAATAGAATCATGTCATCCCAGAGCTCTAGGTAAACCAGTAATAAAGTCCATTGAGATGTCCTCCCACTTCCACTGAGGAATCTCTAATGGCTGGATAAGACCCCCAAGAACACGGTATTCGGCCTTCACCTTATGGCAGACCAAACATCGAGACAAAAACTCCACAACCGCATGCTTCAGCCCCGAACACGTAAACTAGATCCTTAAGGCTCGGTACATATTTTTCGCACCAGGATGCACCACTAAAGGAGAACTATGAAACTCTATGAGAACCATCACATGCATCGTGAAAAGAACAAAAATCCTTCCCTGATACAACACTCGGTGTTGTTAATCCTCTGACCAACTATCAGGGGCCTCACCACAAACAACTCGGTCTCTCTAGACCTCCACCTCTAGATCCTCCAACTGCGAATCTTCCACCTTTTTCATCAGGGATGACTATACCGTCATCTGAAAAAGACAACCTCTAACCCCAAATTCTCCCATATCAAGATGTAATGCCAATAGCTCTTCCATTACTCTCCAAGAATCACCACATTCACGCACAACATCACTACGTGACTTTTGACTTAGCGCATCAACTACAAAATTCCCCTTTCTAGGTGTATATGATATTTTGAAGTTGTATTACTATAAGAAATCCATCCACTGATGCTATTGTAAGTTCAAGTCACGCTGGGAGAAAACATACCTCATACTCTTACGATCGGTGAAAACCACAAAGTGCTCACCAATGAGGTAGTGTCTCCACAACTTCAGAGTAAACACCATGGATTACAAATCAAGATCATGGGTGGAATAGTTATGTTTATGGGGACACAACTACTGAGACCCATAAGAAACAATTGTCCTCTGCTGCATGAGAACAAAGCCTAACCAAAGATACGAAGCATCGAAGAAAACATCAAACTGAACTCCCTCAATTAGAAGACAAAGAACTTGAGCACTTACTAACTTCTTCATTAGATATTCAAAATCTATCAGAAATTGATCATTCCATATGAACGGATGATCCTTCCTGGTAAAAGTTGTGAGAGGAGTCACAACTTGTGATAAATCAGCTACGAACCTCCTGTAGTAGCATGTGAGACCACAAAAACTTTGCACCTCTGACACTATATTGGGGGCTGCCCAAGACACAATTGATTTTATCTTCGATGGATCCACAACTACTCCCTACTGGGACACAACGTGCCCTAATAAATGGACTTCTCAAGCCCAAAACTCACACTTTGATAACTTCCCAAATAGCTGAAGTTGACAAAGAACTCTCAAAATGGTGTGTAGATTCTCTTCATGATCCTCCTCAGATGTGGAGTACACAAGGATGTCATCAATGAAAAACACCATGAACTTGTCCAGGAACTCATGGAATACAACATTCATAAATCCCATGAACACAGCTAGAGCATTCTTCATGCTGAATGACATTACAATGAACTCATAATTCCCATGACGACAATGAAAAGTAGTCTTCAGGATATCCTCATCCTTTTCACGCATCTGATGATATCCTGACCGCAAGTAGATCTTTGAGAAACAAATTTCACACTTTATTTGATCGAATAAATCATCAATCTGTAGAATAGGATATAGATTCTTTATTGTCACTTTGTTTAAGCGATGATAATCAACACACAACTGCAAACTGCCATCAACCTTCTTCACGAAAAAAACTGGTGCACCCCATGGTGACACAATTTTCCAAAAAAAACCGCACTATAATAGACCATCAAGCTATATACATATCTCTTGTAACTCAGAAGGGTCCATACTAAATGGAGACATAGATATAGGAGACACTCTTGGTTTTATATTGATCCCAAACTCAATCTTTTGTCGAGGGGGTAATGCTACAACCTCTTCTAGAAAGACATCAGGGTACTCTTCTACAACCCTAGGAAATGCCAACTTCTGAACCTCTGAAGAACTCAACATCATCTCAACCATCATGGATGATAAGGAAGAAACGCGCCTATTACCCATCCAAGGATCTTGCTTTCCAATGAACACCACCGGCTCTCCATCCGAATAAAAGAAAACAACCTACCTCCTGAAGAAATCCACGATATCCTGCACCCAATACAACCAATCCATGCTGAGGATGACATCATATGGTTGTATTATTAAGCAAAGAAAATCTCCCCAAGATCAGTGCTACCCCAACACTAGGTCACAGTCTCTACATACTTCAAACAAGTCAGTTCGACCTCCAACCGGCATAGTCAACACTAAGGGCACTGGAATCCTCTCCACCTTACGTCACAAAGCATGGACAAGGGTAGGTGATATGAATGAGTGTGTCACTCCTGAATCAAAAAAGACATACACCAAGGTAGAAAACCAAAAAAGGGTACCTTGAATGATGTCTGGCTCGCCTGGAGCTGGAAACGCTAAAGCATGAAACTGACCACGAACTCCTCCACAACATCTATAACCTTGATGATGACCACTACCACGACCGTGCTCTGCTCTCTAAGGATGAGGAGCATAAAGGGGATATCCTCTGCCTGCCCCATCTACCCTCTATGGATCTAAAGATGGTGCAACCTACTGCTGCTGCCTCAGATGGAACTGCCTCAACGGAGGAACCTGGAGCGGAGCACTTGGTGCACGATGACTGATCTGAAAGGTTAGGCACTCCCACTACGGATGACCTCAACCACCACAAGAAAAACAAGTGCCTGATCCCTTGGCATAGGCTTGAGAGTAATTTACTCCAGAGAAACGAGATGTGAAGGGCTGAGACCTACCCCCGACTAAACGAAAACTCTTCTGCCCTGAAAAACGGGAACCCCGGACCACAACTATGCTTCGTAAGGAATCATGATGACTCCCCTTTCATAATGATCAGGTTCTGGCCAAAGTCCTCTCGAAAACCTCTGCCCTCACCATCACCTCAAGATATGTCTTCAACATAAATGGGGTGACTTGGCACTGGATCTATGGATGCAAAGCCTCCTCGAAATTCCTCACCCTGGCCTCCTCATTTGGAAACAGGTCTGAATCATATCGCAAAAGGTTCCTGAAAAAAATTCCAAAATCTCGCACACTAGAGCTCCCCTATCGAAGGGTAAGAAGCTACTGGAGACGGGGAAACTTCATGATCGAGGAAAGAAACTATACTCTAATATTGTCACGAAAATCCTCCCATGTGATCGCTAACTCCTTACGATCCCTGAGGAATAAGAAGCACCACTGCCTCGCTGCTCCATGCAACATCATCACAACCAAGGACAACCAGTGCTCCTTCCGAGCATGGATCAAACTGAAGCCAATCTTGACCTCCTCTAACCAATATTCCTTGAATGCATCTTAAACAGAGCACTCGTATTTCTACAAAATATGGTGCTGAAACTCTCATAGTTTCCTCTTCCAAGTGTCATCATCGTCAACCTTTACCCTGTGATGATCTGCTGGAACAACCTGCTGGATATATTATGACCAAACATGATGAGGACGTCAAACTAGAGCCATACCTATAAAATAAAAAACCATTAGATATCCTAATCCTGGAATATGGAAGACTCAACATTAATTAATTAATTGTTTTCTTTCATTGATTTTAGGTTAACCTATCCCAAGGTATACCAATTCAAACACAAGCATAAAGAAGAATGATGCATGATCATTTCCTAGGTATCTACACTAAAACTAGTATCACCTTGTTTAGTAGCCATTGTAAACTTAAAGGACCGTAAATCAGATCATAGGGGTCCCTAAACTCCTATGTCTTAGTCGGTCTATAGTGTTTACATCACTTTCAAAACATGAATGACACCGTTTCCATACCAACCTATGCAACCTCACCCATGAATAACTCCAAACTCCATCCTATCCCTTAACCAGACCTCTGATACCACTCTGTCATGACCCCCTCCCCACAAAGAGTACCCATCCTGGTCCGGCAATGTGAGAAGGGAGATAATGACCCCCCGATTCCTACATCCATTAGGCCCCGGGTTGGCGACTAGCACCGAGGGTATAAAAAACACACAAATGGGAGGCATTACCCTATAAGAGAACACATGTAGAAGAGAGAGATAATATAGACACCAACCAACTCCGACTCAACCAATAATATTAAATAAATACCAAGTACACATATGAAATGTCATGCAAAACTACTACAACTAAAAGGGAAAAAACTTTAAGTACCCAAAAGAAAGTAAAACAACAACAACCACAAGCCCGAATAACTCCTGCAACCATAAGCTAGTAGTAACCATCCTGATATCCAACCTGATCCAAGTGACCTAAAAAATGGTTTATATATATATATCGGGTGAGTATAACAATATACTTAGTAGGATCCTCCCTGAAGCCTCTTGTGCAATATTAAAGAAAGCATGCTAAAGAATAGTGAACAACAAGTGAAACTAAATCGTCATCTAAACAGGTATACTAAGTTCCCAACCTCACCATGGCTACTCTCACCAAGTAATGAATACAAGAGTATATAATATAATAAAGAATATCAAGGGTACCCGCTACTAATTCCCCACTGGTTTGTTACTTTTCCCCAACTTCGCACATCCTAAGCATCTCTCTCCAAAAAGGCTTGCCCGCAGACACCTGGGTGAAGCACCACAATATACAACTCATGTAAAAAAACCACCACGTCCACATAAGAAAAGTAACCAGGTAGTTTCTGGGAGCCACCATAGCTCACATAACGTGTATCATACATCGGGTATTATACCTCAAGCCATTACAACCCATACACCGAGTAAGGATCCTCAAGCCATCACAACCTATACACGTTACACCTATATCAGTCCATAGAAAACTATATCTAGAATATATGTATGTGAATAACCACAATCCATTACATCCCTCTACACACATATATTGGGAAAACTAACCAATGTGCCTACTAGCACAAGTAACTACCAAGAGAAGAGAGCGGGGCCAAAGGGGGTAGTCAGCCATCCATCCTCCCACGAGAATGTTGGGGAAAACACCCCCCAGGGCTTAGAATCCCCGGGGTGTTAGTTTCCCTTATTGACAGGGTGGAGTAACATATAGAAACACAAAAAGTACAAAATATACTATACCTCACAACCACACTATGGGCATAACCTAGTCTTAGACTCAACTGCAGCTAACATCTCTCGGACTCTAGGATGATACTTCTAATACAAGGTATCCTATAAGATCAAAACCATTTAAAGAGGTTTAATATATTATTTCATTCCCTTTTTACCAGTTGCACTTTACGTTAATTAATTCTTTAAAAATTAATTAACCAATAACAATTCCACATTATATTTCATTTTCATCACACCCAAAGTCCGATGTCCTTTTAAAATTACAACCTCATAATTATGTTCCAGCAAACTCCAACCCAATGGGTTAACATAATTTATTAAATTATTCATTATAGAATTACTTTACCATATTCCCAGGCATTCTAGAAGAAAAACAATCTATTCTACTAAACAGAAGGGGGCTCAACACGGTGAGTAGATGTACTACCCGTCGAGTCTTTTCTGCCTATAACAAGAGCATAGACCCATCCTCCCTTGAGAAGCTAAACACGGAAAACACGTGGCATACCCCACACGTCTTCACCCCTTTCGGAAGAAGGGTAAGTAAGACCAACTACCTTGAGTAGTGGGTAAAGGTAAAGTAGATAATCAACCTATAAGAATCAGAAAGAATCCAACAATCACATCCATCCCATTCCATCATCCCTGGTGTTCTCCCCGACACCCACATGCATAAACTGATGTATATCGCTACTCTAGGCATCATCTACTGCCACAACCAAAGGTCTCCATGCCCCCACATATCACAACAACCACCCATGCTCATATCACAACACAAGTAGCATGAAAACAAACATCTTAACAATTGGGATCTTGGCCCTTTAACAATCAAGAGGGTAACCAAAAAACCTTCAAGGAATTATCATACAATCATTTCTTTAATCCATGTTGAATTAACTGATTTATTATTCATTGGTTCCAAATATGGGAAACCCAATTAGCAAGATATCAAAAATAATTATCCATACTTACTACACCAATTTGATTAACATAAAATTACAATAAGGAGAACAATATTCATTTACACGCCTCTTTATTTTTTAACCAAACAGTTATCAATTAATTTCTATTTAAATTCATTACCAATCTACATCAAGAACAAATAGCTAAACAAAGCATGCATAGATATCACACTATCTAGAAAAAATAAGAGGCAATAACATACGATTGATATCAATTTATTTATCTAGTTCAAATATTTATTATGTCAATTAAATTGTCATCCAGTGGGATAAAACATGCTAGTGATACAGTTGCACGTAAAGTAAGAGAGAAGCAACAAATCTCCTACCTCAAATGGTTCTTGACATTCTTTATATAAGAACAGTCTACACAACAAATTACGATCGCCTCCCCTTGCGACAACTGCATCCACCCGAGGATGCCACAGTACGACCACACCAACAAAACCCAAGAAAACTCCATTAGAAGCATGGAGATCATGTGATATAATATGAAAAGGAGAAACAAGGGAAGATGAACCCCAAAATAATGACGATAAAATATACCTTATATCGAAGATTGATGGATACTTCTTGGTTGCACCGAAACAGGGGGTGCACTTGCAGTAAGAAGGACGTCGTAGAAAAAAATCTTTGGGGAATAATTTGATCTCACGATTCCTATAGGTAGGAAGGAAAAGTTCAAGCGTCTCACACCAGAGAACAAGGAGGAAGAATAAGGGAGGAAGATATACTATCCCTTTTGAAGATTTAAAGGAGCGACAATTTATGATATGATTGATTTCCTATTAAAAGAAGATCGCATTAAACCACACAGTTTAACCAAGTAAAAACATCCTGAGCCTTAGGGACAATTAATATAGGAGTTATGGTCTTTGAATCGGCCTTACATTCCTTAAAATGAGGCTTTAAATGCATTTTACGTCAAAGGAAACGAAAATGGGGAAAAACTGTAGGGAGATGGAAACACTGTACACCAAAATCAAAATTCGGAAAAGGAAATAGAGGATGATATTAGAACTTCACTGTTCTTGAAACACTATTCATGAACTCAAAATTTGGCAAAGGAAATAGAGGCTGCTGTTAGAACCTCACTGTTCTAGGAACACTGTTCATGAACTCGAAATTTGGAAAAGGAAATAGAGGCTGCTGTTAGAAATTCACTAGTATGAAAACACTGTTCATGAACTCGAAATTTGGAAAAGGAAATAGAGGCTTCGGTTAGAAACTCACTGTTTGGGAAACACTATTTATGAACTCGAAATTTGGTAAAGGAAATAGAGGCTACTGTTAGAACCTCACTGTTCTAAAAACACTGTTCATGAACTCGAAATTTGGCAAAGGGAATAGATGCTGCTTTTAGAACCTCACTGTTCTGGAAAGACTGTTCATGAAATCTAAATTTGGTAAAGGAAATAGAGGCTGCTGTTAGAACCTCATTGTTCTGGAAACACTGTTCATGAACTCGAAATTTGGAAAAGGAAATAGAGGCTGCTGTTAGAACCTCACTGTTCTGGAAACACTGTTCATGAACTCGAAATTTGGTAAAGGAAATAAAGGTTTCTGTTAGAACCTCACTGTTCTGGAATCACTATTCATGAACTTGAAATTTGGAAAAGGAAAGAAAAGGTCACCATTGGAACCTCACCATTCTGGAAACACTGTTCACAAAACTCAAAATTTGGAAAAGGAAAGAAAAGGTCACCGTTGGAACCTCACCTTTGGATTGTTTACTTAAGGTTACTGATGACACTATTCGTATAAGGTTACCGTTATACTATTCATAGAAGTTCACTAATGACACTGTTCATAGAAGGTCAAGAATGTCACTATTCACATAAGGTCACCATTACACTGTTCACAACTGTCTACCATTGGAATTGTTCATCGAGGGTTACCGATGTCACTGTTCACAAAAGGTTACCGATGCATTGTTCACAACTGTCTACCATTGGAACTGTTCATCGAAATGGAAATTTGAAAAAGTGTTGGGGATAAGTCACCTTGACCTCCCAGAACACCTCAAACACCATATTTTTACAAAGGAATGGACCAGTGAGGTCTGAGCCATTATAATGATAAAATTAAAACCCTTGCAAACTGTATGCTTTAAAAATAAACATTTAAATCAAAAACATTTTCTTATTTTTTCTTTTTTTGAAAATAGATACTTATATATGAATATATATAAACATATATTTATATATATTTATGTAATATATGTACACATATATATGTAAAACTATGTAAAAATAAAATAATTTGATAAAATAAGATAAAACCTTAAATGGTTTTAGTTCTAAATAATACATAAAATATATAGAACTAATATTTATACATATATATGTATAAATCAGTATATATATATATACATACACATATAAATCATTATAAATTTAATATAATTTTATCCCTTACAAATATAATTGAAATGAAAGTAAATTAAAAGTTTAATTTACACAAAATATAAACTCTCTTTAATATAAATATAAGAATTAAATATATAATCCTTGGTTTGGAAGATAATAATTATATATATATATAAATTTGATAATCATATCTTGAAATTACACATCTATTTATATAAATCATAACTCCAAAATCATGGGTTTTTTTAACATATATAAAACATAGAAATTTGAATGTAAAAATTCCCTTACCTCATTGTAGACTATAATATAGGAGGGGTTTTGACTGCCTTTAAAATAGTGGGGAGAGGAGAGGGAGTCTGAGGAAGAAGAAATCGAGAATATTGGGTGTGAAAAAGGGGATTTATAAACAAAATAATAATAACATATATTATTTAATAAATTCAAAGATGAAAACTGTAGAATTTTAGAAAACAAGATTAGTTGTATTTGTTTATTATAATATATATATATATATATATATATATATATATATTTATATATTTTAAACTTAAGCTTGCAAGGGAATCCGATGATAATCAGCTTAAAATAATACCATCCATGTTGAGTTGTGGAAAACTAAACTGAGTTGGGTTCGAGGCTAAGGGATACTTCAATAGAGGAGAAGGTCTGGACGACTGATCAAATGGTTCTAGAAAGGAAAATATGGAAGATTTACAATGATTTTTTTTCATTTAACATTTTATTTATTTAGTTTTTTTGGTTTTGCGTTTCATGTTTCCCATAACCCACTTTTCTCTTTCATTTTTTTCTTTTCTGTGTGTCATGCCTCACCCTTATCCTCATTTGGGTATGTGTGTCACATTACATTTATTATCCATTAATACACATATTTCTAAAACAAAACAATTTTTGTTTATAATAAAATAATAAAACATATATATATGAAAATGATAGTTATACATATATATATATATATTAAATTACATTTTTCTATATAAAAAATAATTATATATTTATAAAACATATCATTAGAGTTGGCAATGACTATGAAGCTAAATTAATGGGAAATGATTCATGTAATCGGGTACGCTATCCACTTTAATTGGAAATGACTATGGATAGAATCTGATTCTTAGATTGCGATTCAGGCCTTGAGAACAAAGACGCGTAATGTTCCTTGAAGAGTGATATATTATTAGGTTGACTATCTTAACAAGCTCAATCAAATTCATCTACTTGTGTCACATGCCTATCGGGAGGCTAATTAGGTGGCAGATGCTCTAGCAAAGATGATGATCATTTAAATGGATATGATGTGGTCTTTTACGACCCCAGAATACTATGCCTCATTGGTGGAGATGGATAAATGCTGTGTCACACACTCCCATTTCTTTAATAATCCCTTGTATTCATGATTATTTACCCCTTTTTATTTAATAATTTCTTAGGCCCGGTTTCCACCGAACCTTGGAATTTTGGAGTATATATTTGTTTTTTTATTATATATATTTATAATTTCAAAAACATCATAATTCTTATATTTTTATTTTATAAAACATGTTACTATAATATGAAAATTTAAAATTTATTTATTTCAAATCACCTTAAATTTTTAATCCCATTAATTAAAATAATTTCACTTAATTTTTTTTTTGAAATTTTAATATCACAACTTATATTAATTGAAAATATTTTATTTAATGTACTCAAATTACGATAAAATAATTAACATATTATTTTTATCATCGAAAAATACAAAATTTTATGAAATACATTCAATCAAAATATTTTGTTAATTTTTTTTGATAAAATAAATTATGTTATTCAAATAATTTTATAATTATTTTTATTAAAATAATACAATAGATATATCCACATTAAAATATTATTTTAAAAATAAAATAGTATTAATTTAAAATTAATTTGAAATATAATTGTTTATAAGTATTATTATTAATTAAAACACTTAATTTAAATTATTATCTATCATAACTTACTAAATTATTAAAATAATTAATTGGGTGTTACAATCATACTCTATATTTTTTATTGATAGTTTATTGATTTACACCATTATTTTCCACACATAAAACACTTTCCATTTATTTGAGAAATTCACCAAGATGTCACTTTACACATCTCAAACATGAAAAAAACTATTCCTTCTTTCCTCCATAGTCTCCACTAACCATGTTCTCAATAAAATATATCCTTCTTTTTCATAGTGAGTTTGAGTGAAACTTAAGGTTTAATTTTTTTAATCAAATATCATGATAGTTGATTAAACATATTCAAAATTTCTTTTAATGTATTCATCATATAATTTGTTTCATATATTCATCATATTTTCCATCATGTTCAATATTAATATAGTTATGTCTCATTCTATACATTGAATGAAACCAAAAATCATAGCATAGGAAAGAATAATCATTGTTCGAAACCACATAATATCCACCCTACTAATTTTTAGGATGATATAATATAGGTAGAATTATAATCAAAGTTATTCATGGGGTTATGTTCCCTAATATTTTATTCCTTAAATCTAGTTCCCATGGTTTTTAATAAACTTTCTTTAATACTGACTATAAAGACCCCAACTTCAGTAGCTCAATTCTGGTGGTTACATTTTTACATCGGCACTAGATAAAAGGGATCACACCCTAAAGGACCAAATAGTTTAGTAATATTAAAGAACTAGATAAATACATGATCCCCATATTACATTGGAAATATAGTATACATAGCCTAAAAAAATTATTTCATCTTTCATATTATTTATAATATCTGTCTTCATTTCAAGGGGAAAATAAAACAAATAAGAGGGTGATCTCATATGATTAGTAAAGGTTACTTAAAGTGGGATCTATCATGAGTAAAAAAAGTAATAGTCAATATGGAAAGTTAAATAAATAAAAACACATTTTATTTAATAAAAAACTTAATCAAAAAATGAATCCATGGAAAATATCAATGTAGTACACCCATGAATGATAACAATAATTGAATTCTTAATGAAGTAAATGCTTAATATTGAATGTAATGATCTCAAACATCATTGTATCTATACTGTCGAGGCCTTGTGCCAAGATAGTTTAAAACTATGTGTAATCATACACCAAAAACTGATTTAATTCAATCTTACAGATTTGTCTAATGAGACTATCGATTCATCAAGATGATATATAAATTCAAGACCCACCCACCAATACATTCCCGATGTGTTCTTTATATATCGAATGTTCAATTTAATTCACAAACAATACGCCTTATCAAAAAATATCCATATTGATTAAATAATAAATATTTATGATTAATTCACAAGTAAATCTAATACATTCAAACTATAACACCACATGTATAAATGGTATACATTTTATGAAATAATCATATCCATGATAAAAAGAATATGGATATTTAAGATAAAGGTAATGTTTAATGATCAAAATTAAGTGAATGTTTCGAAGGATGGTAACATTAAAACATATCCCCAACAATTAATAAGTAAAATAAAAGGGTTTTTTTCATTGATGAGCAGAAATTCCATCAAAATGTTATTAAAACATTCTTAAGGAAAATAATCTTTCCTTTATTTTGAAATCAATTATTAAAAAAACCACACAAATTTAAAGTAAAACATATTCCTTGAAAATAAAATTTTAAAACTATAAAGAATATTTAATTAAAAGATTAGTCATAAAGGAAGGAAAATCCTCTCATTCTACATAATTAAAAAAATCCTTCTATACTATTGTCGAAAAGGGCACAAAGTACATCATATTGAAAATAGAAAAATGATTCTTTTCAAACCATTTTATAAAAACTAAAACATTAGTATAAATATATTTTGATAAATCATTATATAAGTATAAAAAAATTGAATTTTTGTAGAGAAAATATTTATATGGAATAAAAATACATCCGATCAAAAGATAAATAAGATCAATTTTTTGTTTTAAACATTTATTTGATAGATTCAAGTTCCATGGAGATAAAAAATTGTAAGAAAATATGGAGAAAATTAAAGAGATAAAACATGAAATGAACATTAATCATCATGAATAAATATACATTCATGTTAATTACTTAAATGTGGAATTATATACACTATATAAAAATAAATTGGTGCATAATACCAAATATGTCTCAATGGATAGGAAACTGAGATGAAATCCCTTAAGGAGATCTTATCATTGAAATAAGAATTTAACAATGAAGATATTGTGTTTAAAAAATGGAATACACATAACAAAATTGAAAATAAAAAATATTACAATAAAATATCATTTCACATATAATAATGGTATAACATAGTCGATGAAGTTGAATTATAACCCAATAAATAGAGATTGAGTTAAGAAACCCCATACCTCAGGCCCGACATGTCACATAGGTTCTCTACCCTCCCGTATAAAAAAATTAAATTTATTATACTTACATAAAAACTATATTACCATATTTTATTACTTATATATTCCATTTATAATATTTTATCTCTCATTTTTTAGTAATATTTTATTATTATCATTATTTCAAGTGTTAACTACTTTGTTTTTCATGTAGGTTTTAATTTAGTAGTCTCTTTACCTGTATCTTTGTCATGGTTCCATCATCTCAATGACGTTATTTAATATATATATATACCATATATATTCAATATATAGTTATATATAATAATCAACTGTGATAAATATAGAAAAAATAAATTACACTGTTCATGGAGACGTTAGGTCGTACATATGTATGAACACTGTTTCTACATTTCGATGGATAGAAAAAAATAAATGTAAATAATTAATAGTATTTAAATAATAATTCTTATATTATATATATCACACATATCCATTAAATACATCCTTCTTTATATCCACTTAAAATTAAAATAAAAAATGGAATACATCACTTCATGGAGGTGGTAGTCGACATATACACACGTGTGGAATTATTGTTTCCCAAAAGATTGGAAGGTAAATTGTTATATATGATATTATAGTTCCAAAATTAAATATATTTCATAAATATCATAAATAACCATTATTGACATCTTTATAACCATCTATGTAAAGTGGTGATGAAGAACAAATTACACCGCTACGTTGAGGCGGTAAGTCATATATACACATGAGTGATAAATTTTCATTTTATAGGATGGAAAATGGATGAAACCATACTTATAATAACATATTAGTATATTTAAGATATTTGAATTATTATTTTAGTATGGTTACATCACATTAACATAAAGTATAAGAAGAAATAAACTTGATAGACTCAGTGAAGAAGATTACCTCTTCTTTGATAGTAGTTATTTATATATCTCCTTAAGAGACCTAGGTTAGTTCTTTTGGGGAGACCATAAACTAAAGAACATGTATAATAAAGCTTATAATAGTAATTATTAGGTTTTTTTTGATATATATCGCTCCAAGTGGTGTAAACAAGTGAGATATGTGGAACCCTTTTATAATTGAGGTGCAGGGTAATTTTGGAATTTCATAAAAAAATTAAAATATAATAAGACTATTCTAGATCCAAATGATTCCAAATGGTCATGAATTTTATGAAAAACGTTTATAGGGATGAAATAATCTCAACCAATAGAATTTAGACAAATTTTGATATAATTTTAATCTTTATCTTTTTATCAAGGCTTAGTTAATTATTTTTGACGTTAACCATGGTAACCACTATTTCAATCACAAAGTGTTAATAATGTTATTATAAATATAAAATTTACTCACAAATTCAGAATTGATGATTTTTAAACCATTTTACATTCTCATGGATGAAGATAATATTTTTAGTAAATTTAAGTATTTTAATAAAATATTATTTTGTGAAAATATCATTAATATCAATTTTGATACTATTCATTTAATTTGACTTTGAATAGATCAATTAAAAAGGGTAATTCAAATATAAAACTTAAAAACTATTGAAAATTTTAATATATATCTATAAAATTCTTAGTACATGCTATATAATTCCAAATATATCAATTTTAATATTTTAAAAACTATTTATTTTATTTTTCTATTAATTAAAAAAATATTGTATTAGCGTTGAATATGAATTTAAGGTAATTATAAAATTAATAAACATTTCAAACAAAAATATATCATGAAAATAATTTATTTAATCTCAAAATATACATATAGTTTCATTTATATCACGAGTTTTTACCTATATATATGCATAATATATATTTAAAACATAGAGAAGGACATTTTTAAACTTTCTTTGATTTAAATATTATAAGCGTCATTTTCATGAAAAAGTGTCCCTTAAACATGAACATTTTGAGTATTAAGTGATAAAGATCTAATTATATTCATCTAATAGGAATTAATATGAAAAATTATGGCCTTATCATTTAGTTTTGACTAAGATCAACTAAATTTACCCTTTACTCTAGTTATAAATTTTACCATGGTTATTATTCATATTGATCAAAAATAAAAGGGGAATATTTATAAAATTTGAACCGCTTGATTCCAAATCATCAATTAATTTTATAAAATTAAATAATAAAATTTTCATAAATTAATTTTAAAATAAGTGCATGAAATGAGATAAAAAATCTTTTTAGAAAAATATGATTTTTAAGGATAAATTTGATTTACTCTTATACCATGCGTAGTAAAAAATATATGAATGTTAAAATATTTTATTTAATATATAATATATAAATTTCAATAAAATAATTCACTAATAATGATTATATTAATTTATTATGATGAAAACACGTTGGGTTCATAAAAAAAGTTTTTCAGAAAAATTTATTTTTATGTATAAAAATGTTTTTATACCAAATTTAAAAATATAATTTACTAAAATGAATTTATTTTGATTATTAATAATATAATAAAACTAATTTTTAATTAAATCAATTTTAAAATAAATAATTAAATTTCTAAATGGTTTAAAAACTATAGTTTTCAATAAATCAGTATTTTTACTATTCATTAGAAAATGAATATTTTCAGAAAATTATAAAACTTTCACCAAAAGAAAAATTTTATTTGATGACTTAATTTTTTTATTATTTTTATAAATTTTAAGTTTTATAATTTCTTAAAAATATTAATAATATTTCTTCACAAAAAGCAATAAAAATCATTTTTAATGAAAATATATTTCTAAAGCATAAAATAACCATTCTGAAAATTGAGTACTGGTTTCCTAATCATTTATCAATTCATTTTTATTGAGTAGGTCCAATATATATAAATTACATAATTTTTTTAATACTATTCATAATTTTTAACTCAACTGCTTGCTGATAATTATTACCTTAAATAATAATATTTTAATAGTATATTAGGGTTCTCTTAGACTTAGTGTTGCTTGTTGTGTATTCTATTGAATATATATTTCTTATTTTCAATTATTGGGGTGTTAAATATCCCACCATTGGTAAAAAACACCAATTTAATTCAAATATTTTCTAGGATTTTTCTTTCTAGAATTTTTAAATGATGAAATTTTCTTCATTTCCTTCCTCTTCATTGATGTGTTACCTTTTTCTTGGTTCTCATCTCAAGACTTCTTCTATCGATTTATATTAAAGATATCAGATCTATAAAATTATTTCACTATTTTTGTAGAACTTGATACTATATCATCATACCATGATTTTTTTTGAAACAATATCCCTTAGGAAACTCAGCTTAATCCCATCAATGGAACTGTCAATATTTCTTTCCAAATTATGTATAAAGTCCATATAATGTTTTGATAATTATGTAATGTTATCCTCATACTATTCTTGATGTTTTTATGCCTTTTTATTTAAGGTGAGGAACTTCTTATCTATTTTACCTAACTGTTCTCGAGGGTAGTATTTCTCAATGAATTTCAATTTAAAAGTACTCTATTCCATTCTTTCTATTTTATCAAACAATTTTGTGTTTTTGATCAATGAACACCATTGGTCAAATTCTCCTTTCAATTAATACACTACCAAAATAAACATTTTACTTTCATTACTTAAAAAATATTGGAATATTTTTTGATAGAATTATTCCATTACTTCACTACCAATGGATTTTTAGTTCCATTAAAATATGGAGGATTCTATCAATTAATCTAATACATCAAAACTAAATCACAATGTGGAATGACATGATTATTCATATTGAAAAGGTTACTCATCATAGTATGAGTCATTTCCCCTAATATGAATATGATCTAGTCAGTTCCAACACTAGATATATTGGATTTTTTCGTAAGGAAATTCCAATATTGACTATAGGTGTTGATTACATCTATTATATTAGTCATAATCACTAAATAATTTCACACAATAAAATTATTCATAATCATTATGAATATTGATTCATAAAATAAAAAATCCCTATAATTTTAAAGTTACTAAATTCTATAAGGTATAATCATAATTCCCATGCTATCTCTCTTTATTTAAAATCTAGTTCCCATATATTGTAGTAATATTTTTCGGATACCAATAGTAATAACCCCAACTCTAGTAACCTAGATTTGGTGTATACTTTATTATATTTACATAAGATACACGAGATTACATCACTATGTATCGATCAATTTAGTAGTATTGAATAACCATATACATACATGATTCTCATATTAAATTGGTAATATAAAGAAATTTATCATAATAAACATTATTTCATCCTTGATATTATTCATAAAACCCTTCTTCATATCTCAAGGAAAGGAATATGAATAGAGGATGATATCAAATTCTCTATAAGGGTTACACACACTAGAAACTATCATGAATAAATGAGGTTCATTTAATATTGAATGGTGTATAACTAAAAAAACATATCATTTATTAAATAACATTTGCACAAAATGTATCTATGAATAATATCAATACAATAATCTCATTTATGATAGTTACTATATTCTAAATGAATTAAACTATTAATGTTGGATGTAAATAATTAAAACATCATTATATATTACCATCATGGCATTATTTCAAGTTAGTTTAATTGATGAGTTGGTATAAAACAAAAACATATTTAAAAAGTTTGTTCTAATGATTTTCTCATCAGACCTATCACTAAATTGTGGGGCTATCTATAACCTAGACACACCTATGACTAAATTTCCTATTCATTATAAATATATGGAATGATCATTTTAATTCATAAACAATATTAATTATAAAAAAATCTTTATTGTGTAAAGAATATAGAATATCCTGATTTCCCATTAAAATAAAATAGTTATCATAGAAAAAAACATGTATATAACTGTAAAAAGTTTTAGAAAATAATAATATACCTAATAGAAAGAATATGAATATTTAATAGAATTGTAATGTCTAATGAAAAATGATTATATAAAAATGTCCTTTTCAACATAATGTTAATGACTAAAAATTAATAATAGATAAACTACAACCATCAATTCTTTATAATTTTGTTATAAAGTCATATCCATAAGATAAATAAATAAAATGGAAGTAAGTGATTAAAAATAATATTTCATTAAATATTTTTCTTTTTTAAAACCATGGAAAACTTATAGAAGATTCTAAAATATCATTAAATGGTTATGAAGGTAGGAAAATATGATAACATCATATATGTTAAAAAACATTCCTTTTGACTTTTTGTAAATAATATTGAACATGAAACTTTCTAAAATATTAGATATATTACATTAAATCCATTTAAAATATCAAAAATAATATAGAATATCCATAATAAATCATTTTAATAAATAAAAAGTACTTTTTTAAAAAAATTTATATTTATTTGGACAAAGAATAAAAGTAACCCAAATCAAATGAAAAGTAAGATTACATTTTATTTTAAACATTTTTTTCCTTGATACATGTGAAAAAGAGGAAAAACTGGAAAAAACATGGAAACACATTAAATATATGAATGATAATAAAATATATAGATTTAATGAAGGATTTATAATAATATTCCTTCAATGAAATAATTATAATCCCAAAAAAATTATTTTGTAAAATAAATTCTCAGCTATTGGGTAACATTTATATTGTAAAACCATGAAATTGTAAACATGAGTTGAAACATTAATCAGTATGAATAAATATATATTAATTTTAAAAACACAATTGTGTTATTATATAAAATATATAAATATAAATAGGTTCATAATACCAAATAAGTTTTAATGGAGTTAAAATTGAGATGAAATCCCTTACCTTAAACTCGACTTGCCTCATAAGTCATTTTAACATATTATATAATAAATTTAGAATTATTATTCTTATATAATAGATGAATATTCATATCTATTATATCGTATAAGATCTATTTATAATAACTTATGGCCCGTTTATTAATAATATTTTATTTTTATCGTTGTTTCAAGTCTTAACCACTTCGTTTTTCATGAAAGTTTTGATTCGGAAGTTGTGGTCATTTTATATTTATCTTGGTTATATCATATCTATAATTTTAATAATGATATAAATATAATAAATACTTATTATATAAATATTTATAATCATATGAGAGAGATGGACATGAATAATGAATCACATTGCTTCTTGGATATGACAAGTCATACATAAGCACTAGAAACAATATTATTTTTTAATGGGAGGACGGGTAAGGAACTAGGTGATATCATATACATAATTAATTATAATTATTTCATATGTTTCATATGTATTAATTAGTTCTATAATTATCAGAATCCATGTAAGTCGGTAAGGGAAATCAAATTATATTAGTTTTCAAGGCGATAGTTTGTCTTATACACGAGTGATGGTTTTGTTTCCCATTTGATAGAGAAATATATGGATATATATAATTCCATAAACACAAATTTATCTAATTGTATGGTATATCATAGTATTAATATATTTAAAATTTCAGTTCCTAAATTAAGGTGGTAAAAGAAGACTAAAAATGAAAGTGTCTGGTAAAGATGATTACCTCTACTTTAAAGTAGCTCCTTCAAATCCACTCTTAAGGGACCTAGGGATTTCCTTTTGGGAAAAAAAAACATTAACTTGGATAAGGATTTTTATAATCTTTTTTTGGAAATTATTTTTCATGATAAGTGGATTTAGGTGTTTTATAGAAGAGTGTAGGGGCAATTCCTTTATGTATTGAACTACAAGACTCACATAGAATTAACAAAAAGATTCAAATATAATAAATTTATTTTCAGGATAAAGTGGAACCATGTGGAAATAATTTCAAAGATAATATAAGATATGTTTTAAATCCATTCAACCAATAAAATTTTACATTTTTAAGTTTTATTTTAAACCTTACCATTTTGTTTTACCCCTTAGTTAATCAATTTTAACCTTAATCACAGTAACACCATTTTTCAATCATAAAGGTTTATAATTTTACATATAAGGTAATAATATTATAATATATGGGATAAGAATGATATTTTAGACCAATTATCATCTTAATTTCCTTATTTTAGGATTTTTATGATTTTTAAATAATTTAAGATAATATTATATAACATAAAATAATATTAAATATATTTTAAGAACTATTTTTATAATTTGAATTTAATGGAATCTAGAAATTGATGGAATTCAAATATAATATTTTTTACCATTAATAATATATTATTATTATTTATAATGTTGTTTTGAAACAATAATTCACCCCCAAAAAATTAGATTTAATATTTTTAAAACTATTTACTTTGATTATTTCACGTCTTGTAGAAGCATTGTGTAAGAATTATATAAGTTTATAAAGTAATTATATAATAATTAATTTTTTTAATTAAATTACCATAAAAATATATTTCCATTATTCAAAAATTACCTTTAGTATTCATTGAAAACTTATTTTTATTCTAATGTGAACTTAAAAGATAAATTTAATAGAAAGAGAGTGAAATTTAGTATTTTTCTTTACATAAAATAATATAATATTCTTTATCAAAGGAATATTTTAAAAAATCCCCTACATTCAAATTTAGGATTCCTATTGTGAAATTAATCTCATAAAATGAAATTAAGTAATGTTTTGGATATATTTTTAGTGCGTTTTCACATTATTTTTAACCATAAATGATTTACTATTTATTGAGGTAAAAAATATTATAATGATTACTATTCATAATTTCTAAAAATTAAATAGACATATTTACCAAATTTAAACCTCCATATTCAAAATATAATATTAATTTTTTCAAATTAAAATTCTATATGCTTTCTTAAATTATTTTTAAAATAAACCCACAAAATGTGACATAAATGATTTTCCAAACAAATGTATTGAAGACTAAAAATTGACTTATATAAAAATCATGAAAAATGAATATCCTAATGGAATTATTAATAATATTATAATTAATTAGATCTTATATAACATTAATAAAAATTAAAAAATAAAATTTGGATTTTAATTTTCTTGTTTCAAAGAAAAAAACTAATTGTTGAACCAAAAACTAGTATTTACCACTATTCAATGTAAAATAAATTTCTTCAGAAAAAACCCAAAAATTATACTTGAAATAATATTTTAATATTGATATTAATAATGATATAATCACTAAATAATAATATTTCAATTGTTTTTTTGGTTCATTTATACTTGGTGTTATGAGTAAAGGAAGAAATCAATGAAATTAGACTTATCTAGAGAGAAATATATTATATATTCTCAAGGTGTAACATCATAGATATTATCAGTTCATTTTAATCCACAAGTGTCATTCTAGTGGATTAAATGGACTTTTTGAGTATATATCATTCCATAGATTGGATTTTCATCTTTATTAGTGAACCTTATATATGGGTTGTCCTTATTTTCTTTCTTTGGTCAGTGTGTGTGAGTTAAGTAGTGAGATAACTCACTCTAAAAAATAACAAGGGTTAGTTTCGTAGGAAATATTAAAAGGGAAAATTGAATGTTGGTTCATTGATTCACCCGCCCCACTCTCATTGGTTTTACACAATCAAAGGGGAAACTATAGGTCCCTCATTTATCATAGAACATTCTCTCTAATATCAATTATATTCAAATGTTTTTAATTATATAAGATCATGAAATATTGTTATACTACTAATGGATTTTTTAATTCAGAGAGGTTTTATTTTCACTCCATCATAGGTGATATGTTGAATGAATTATGTTATTGAGATAATATTAATGTATTTTTCAATTTGTATACCATGATTAATATATAAATAACAATTTTAAAGGGCTTATAATACCATGTTATTAGTAATACATTATTTCAAACATGGATTACAATATCCTAATGATATATTCATAGGAATATATTTGTATCTAGTATAAAAACTATTATTATATTAGAGATTATGAATATAAATATTCTATTAAATCTAAATTTATAAAATTTGTTTTTTGAATGTATCAGGTCTTTTATATTATATCATATATAAAATCATACCCCAATAGTTTTGTTTTCTTTATATTTATTACACTAATATGTTATCATTCATATCATTCAATATAAAGAATCATAAAGTAAAATTTATATGAATAAATTATTATTTTTTTCTTCTATAATAACTTTATAGATAAAATATTTTGATCCAATAATCCTTTAAAATCCATAGGCAAATTACTAAACATGAATTATAGAGGCTTAATAGTCTATTAAAATTAAAAAACCAATAGTGGCCCACTATAAGACCCCAATATAGTAGGTTGGGGGAATCAATGTATATATTTTTAGCTTCCCATATTTTACAATATCCTATAATAAATTAACAATTATATTTTAATACACATTATATTATTTACCATGCTAAAGATGAAATAAATCCTAAGAAAAAAAACATGAAAATTATAAAATTGAAAATAAAATAATAAAACAAGGACAAATAATAATACTATAATGTTATCAAGAAATAAAATCTTTCCAAAGTGAAGAATAAATATTATTTGGAGAATATAACCCCACATAAATATGAGAACTCATTGAGTATAATTGATCATAAATAAAATCCAATGAAAACCAATCTTTTTCTACTACCTTCTTTTTCCTCTTAAACATAATATTCTAAAAATCCAAGGTAGATTGAACTCCATCATCAATATCACCCTTAGAATAATTTTTTTTATAAACTATATTTAGTGAAATAGCTTTTATATGAGACTCCATATGTAATAACCCCAAATATGATAGCCCAAAGTCGATAGTTACTTTATTACACTACCACTAGATATAATTAATTACATACCTAAGGACCAAAGAGTTTATTAGTATTGATGAACCTTATACATACATGATTCCCGTATTACATTGGAAGTATAAAGTAAATAGAAAAAAAACAATGTTCTTGAATCCTTGATATTATTCATAATATTCATTTTTATATCAGTGGGAAAAGAAAACAAATTAAAGGGTGAGATCAGATACTCAGTAGCAGTTTCATACAATGAAAGGTATCATGTGTAAATAAAACATAATAAATATTTAAAGTTAAATAAAATAAAATAAATTCCATTTGATAAATAAATTTATCACTAAATTCATCCAGGAATAAGATCAATATAGTAATCTCATGACTGATAATAATAACTAAATTCTAAATAATGGAAATGCTTAATATTGGACATCACGATCACGGACATCATAGAATATACACCGTTGCATCCCTTTACCAAGACAGTTTAAAAATATGGATATTAATACACTAAAAACCCATTTAATGCTTGATTAATGATTTTTCTCATGAGACCTATCAATATATCAAGGTCTGTAAAATTATAGGCCTCACCCATCACTATATGTCCAATGCATTCCTCTATTTCAAATGATCTATTTAATTCATGGAAAATATGAATTATTATAAAATATCCCCATTAATAAAATACTTTGGATTTATCAATAATTACACAGTAACTCAAATAAATTCAGTATATAACCCTCTATGTATAAATGTTATATGGTTTAAGAAATAATCATATTAATATTACAAATAATATAGATATTTAGGAGAAATGTAATATCCAATGATAAAAAATAAGTGAATATTTCAATAGATGGAATAATTACAACATATCCTTGGTAGTTAATAAGTAAAATTATGGTTTTTTTCTTTGATGAATAGAAATTAATTAAAATTATTATTAAAACATTCTTGAGGAAAATAACCTTTCCTTTTTTCAAATAACTTGTCCAAAATAAGAATGCACAATTATAAAGTAAAAATATTTATTTTAAAATAACCTTGTAAACATATGAATGAATATTCAAAGAAAATATAATTTATGAAATAATGAAAAGTTTTTCATGCTGTATAAGCTAAAAAAAATTCCATCTAAACTTTTTTTATAGAAGTCACAAAGTACCTCATTTGGAAAATGAAAAAATATCCCTTTTAAACCATTTTATAAAAACTGAAACATGGGTAAGAATTTATTTTAATAAATAATTTTAGAAGTATTAAAACCTTATTTAGAGAATTATTGAGAAAATATATATATTAAATAAAAATATATCTGGTCAAAAGTGAAATATGATCGATTTTCCTTTTAAATATATATTTTCACGATTCATGTTCCAAAGAGAGAAAAATTTAGAATTAAATATGGAAACTATTTAAGATAATAAAAATGAAATTAAATTTAACAATAATTAATAAATATATATTCATTTAAATTACCAAAAAGGGTCATTTTATACAACACTTAAAAATAAATATTTGAAAAATACCAAATATTTATCCATAGAGTGTAAATTGAAATGAAATCCCCTAGCTCAGGTCTAAATTTTCATATAGGTGCTCTTACCTACCATATAAAAAATCTTAATTTATTATAGATATATAAAATAACAAAATTCATATCTATGATATCATATATGATCCATTTATAATATCTTATCACATGTTTGTTAACAATCTTTTATTATTATCATTGTTTTTTGTGTTGACTACTTTGTTTTTCAAGTATGTTTTGATTTGGTAGTTTGGGTACTTGGATATTTAGTATGGTTATATCATCACCATATTTTAATTAATGGTATTAATATCATATAAATTATATATATATATATATATAAATATAAATTCATTCATAAAAGTTGGAAATAGAAAAATGAATTACACCGTTCATGGAGATGGTAGGTCATATGTACGCATGAACATTGTTTTCACTTTTCGATGGATAGATCAAAAGAGAGTTGAATAATAATTAATATTTATGGAATCATTATCAGATAATATATATAATATATATTGATTAAATATATCCTTATTATTATCCATGTAAAATGTAAATGGAAAACAGATCACATTGCATTGTGCAGGTTGTAGTTCACACGTATGCACGATCGACGTTATCGTTTTCCAAAAGATTGGATGGTAAGAAGGTATATATGCTATCATAGTTAAAGAATCATATTTATTTCATTAATATCATATATAATCATTATTTATATCTTTATAACCATCTAAATAAGGTGGTTATGAAAAATGAATTACACCGCTACGTGGAGACGGTAAGCCGTACATGCACACGAGTGGTGTTTTCACTTTTCATAGGATGAAAAAGAGATTTAATATAGTTGTAACATAATATTAATGAAAAAATAGTATATTTATTACACTTTATTTATTTATTTAGTTTGATTATAACACTTTAATATGAATACGAAGAAGCAAACATGAAGGACTCGTTAACGACGACTACCTATTCTTCGGTAGAAGTCCTCTAGATCTCTCTTTAAGGGGTATATGGTAGGAATTTTGGGGAAACATAATCTCAAAAACTTGAATAATTATGTTTATATAAGGAATGGATAGTATTTTTTTGATATATTTGGATCAATTTTGTGTAATAAAGTGGGGGAGGAGGTTCCCCTTTATAGTTGAGGTGAGGGCCGCTTTTGGCATTTCTTATAAAAATTAAAAAATAATAAAAATATTATAGATCCAATTGCTTTCAAATGGACATTGATTCAAATAAAAACTATATAGGGTTGAAATAAATTCTAAAAATGAGAGTTATACCAGTTTGGATTTCATTTTAATCCTTATATATTTGATTAACCCCTTGGGAAATTATTTTAGACCTTAACCGTGATAACCACTATTTTAATCAAAAAGGGTTAATAATTTTATTATAAATGAAACAAATGACTCATTAATGGACCATAGATGATGTTATAAACCATTTTAAATTTAAAAGAAAAATATAATATTTTTATGGATTAAAAAAAAATTAAAAATATTATTTTGATAAAATACTAGTAATGCCAATTTTGATAATATTCATTTATTTTGACATTAAATACATCAATAAAAAAGGTTAATTAAAAAACAAAAATCCTTTATAACTATAATAAAATTTCATATAGATATATAAAATTTGTGTTGCACATTATATCATTCAAATTATATCAATTTTAATATTTTTAAATCATTTATTTTTTATGTTAATTAATTAAATATTGTATTATCATTGCATAAGAATTTCAGGTAATTATATAATTTATAAAAATTATAAATAAATTTATATCCTGAATATAATTTCATTAATCTCAAAATTAAAATTTAATTTCATCCATATATTTAATTTTTACCTACGTGTACACATAATATATATTTAAAACTAAGAGAGTGACATTTTGTAACTTTCTCTGATTTAAATCCTATAAGGGTCATTGTCATGGAAATGTTTCCATAAAAAAAAATTATATTTAGATCCTAAAGTGATAAATTTTTAATTATATTTATCTAATAATAATTAAGATGAAAAATTATGGGTGTATAACTTATTTTTAACCAAGATTAAACAAATTTTCCCTTTACCGAGGTGATAAATTTTACCACGGTTAATATTCTTATTGATAAAAAATAAAAGGGTCCTATTTAACACATTTTATCCAAAAAATTAAAAATATGGTATAATATTTATCAAATTTAGTACTAATGAGTTGAATAAATTAATTTTAAAAATACAAAAAAATCAATTTTTAGAAAAATGTGATTTTTAAGCATAAACTAGATTTATTATTTTCCTCTGAATAATAAAAATATTATGTGAATTTAATTTTTTTTTATTGATTATATAATATATAAATTTAATTAAAATAATTAAATTATAATCGTCAATTTATTTTATTAATATTAATAAATTTTGCGTGTAAAAAAACCCAGTTTTTCAGAAAGACCTTTTTATGTATAAAAATTATTTTATACCAAATTTAAACATAAAATTGATTCAAATTAACTTAATTTTTTTAAATTATATAATAGAACTAATTTTACATTGAAACAACTTTCAAATAAAATGTAACTTTTCAATGGTTGATACAAAAATATAGTTTTCAATATAAATTAGTATTTTCACTATTCACTAGAAAATGAAACTTTTTAGAAAAATTTGAATATTTCACCACAATAAATTTATGATATAATGATTTTATAAATGATATTATTTTTATAAAATAATAATTATATAATTTACATAAAATAATTATAATATTTTCTCAAAGAAATAATAAAAATATTTTTTGATGAAAACATATTTCTTAATCATAAAATAACCTTAATATAAAATTAATACTGATTTCCTAAGTATTAATCAATGGGTTTTTATAGAGAAGGTCCTATATATATATATATCATAATTATATTAATAATATTATTACCCTCTAATTCAATGGATAGGTGATACGTGTTACATTAAATAATAATATTTTAATAGTATATTGGTGTTTGTTTATACTTAGTATTGTGTATTATATACACTATCAAACATAGTGTTATTATTTTAAATTATTAGTGTGTTACATTCTACCCCCATTCAATGAATTAAATCCTGTAAATTTTTTACTTTCAAAAATTATGGGTTTGAAATTCAGAAATACCCTTTTGGATAACCCACATCGTAAAAAAGGTTTAATAAAACTTCCTCTTAAAAAGTGGAAAAAATAAATATTAAGGAAATCACAAAACTAAGTTTCTGAATATGATAAAATAGGTGGGATGTGATAATATTCACATGGAAAAAATAAATAACTCCAAAGGAATAATAGAGAGTGATTGAGAACATGGTAATGTGAAAGGTAACCATCACAAAACCATAAATATGTGATAGGTTAATAGGCCACTGATTTCTCTATAAGAAAACTAATAACCTTTTTATTTCATAGAAATTTTCTTAAAGTAAATGGATTCATTCACTAGAAAGATAAATAATTTGAGAAAATAAAGTTGATTTTTTTCCTTGTTTCATGCAAAATCTCATCCTTTGGTTGTGCTTCAATCAATTTCCATCCATATCTTAATCTTGGAAATTGATATTCAAGTTGATTTTTTCATACCAGAATTACTTTTAAGGAATCAAATGATCCATAATTCGTTTCCTTAGCCTATAAATTTTGTAAAAAATAAAATATTTATCACAAATGATACAATATGATAAATAATACTTTAACCTCCAACAATTATATCAAAAGTTCAACTTTAACCACCCCATTATTATTTTACCATAAGAAACCATTGAAATAATTCAGACCAAATTAAAAACTTGAAAATATGAAATATTTGATCAAGAATTTCCTAATTTCACATTCTAAACATGTGATCACATATACTAATAACCTAAATCGATTTTAAATTTATCTTTATTCCATATATCCCATAAATCCAAAAACACAGAAAACTCCATCATAAATTAATTTTTCATCAAATCACTAATCATTTTCAAGGTCATCCATACTGTCACATTTACTTCATCATTGTTAATATACTATTTATACCAACTAAAAATTATTAACTCAATAATAGGAACATATTACCGGTTATATTTCCCTTCTTTATATATTCTCTAAAAATATCAGTTTTCCATTGAATCACTTTTCTTAGTTATCAGTACCATTCAACATATGCTTTAGAATACCCAAATAAAATTAATTTAGAAAAACCTTATATTTTATATGACTATTATAACCAATATATCATTTATAAAATATTTTTACACAATTCTTGAATACAAATGGACAAGAACATTATTCATTATACATTAGATGTGATAATAGAATATGCTTGGCCTTATGCTCTTGAATTATTCTATATAAAGTTCCATTGATGATTTGGGAACTGGTTTAAATAATTCCCCATATTTTCATAGTTTAAGAACAGGATAATAGTGGATTATTTATTCTCTTTATATTCATTATCTAGACGGCCCTTATCTCTACAATTTTCAAAAACACCCATACCCTTCAATCATTTTTAGGACGTTTCCAACTATAATTTTCACCTGATGGAAATTAATTCATTTTTCTTCTTATCCTTTAATGTTTTCTCTTTTAAGAGTTCTCATTAAACCTCTTCTCATTTTTATTTCCCTTGAGGATGTTGAACCTATAAAATTCCATCTCTGTCTTAATGTAACTTGATACTATATCATCATAAGATGAAGATGTTTGAGAAACCACCTCCTTTAATAAAATTGGATGAATCCCATAAAATTAATATTAAATATTATATTCCTGAGTACATATGTTGTCTGTGGTTTTCCTTCCAAGTTGGGTAAATATAGGCTCATACTCCACCATACTTTTTTCTTCCTTATTCTTTAAAATGAGGAACTTCTATTCCAATTCTACTATATGTTCTTGAGGGAATTATTTATAAATGAAAATCATGTTCTAATTAATCAATTTCAAAATATCTATTTCTTCACACTATTTAGTATTCTTGATCAGTGAGCACCATTGATCATAATCACCTTTTAAACAATAAACTACCAGAATACCCTTTTCAGTTTCATTATATCCCTAATCAAGGAATATCTTTCTGAGATATTTAATCCATTTCTTAAATACCAATGGATTACTAGTTCCACTAAAACATGGAGTATTTTTCAAATTAAGTTATCCAAAATAGAATAATCATGTTGTGGAATAATATATTATTCCATATAGAAAAGTTTATTTGTTATAACCTAAGTAAAATTCCCTAATATAGCCATGATATTCTCAGTTCCAATAGTATTTGTATTAGTTTTCTCATCAAAGAAATGAATACTTTTTCTATCGGTATTGAATCTCTTTCATCCATTAGAATCCATCAATAAATAATGGTACACAATGGGTTAGATCATAATCATCATGAATATTGATACATAAAATAAAATCCCTATAATGGTAAAAATTCTCAAATACTATAAGGGATGATCATAGTTATCATCTTAACTATGTGTAAACAAAATCAAGTTCCCAAGGATTATACTAAACATACTCTTATTCTAACTATAAAAACCCTAAGTCTTGTAGCCCAAATTCTGTGGTTACTTTATTACATTGGCACCATAAACAAAGAATCACATCCCAAAGGAAAAAATAATTTATTAGTATTTAAGAACTAGATACATGCATGACTCCCATATTATACTGGAAGTATGAAATACATAGCATAAAAATGTTCTTTCATCCTTGATATTATTCATAATATCAGTATTTATATCCTAAGGAAATGAAACAAATGGGCGAGCTTAGATGATCAGTAAGGTTTATTAAAAGAATAATTTATCATGAGTAAATAAAGAATAAAAAATATGACAATATAAATAACTAAAAACACATTTCATTTAATCAATTAATTTAGAGAAAAATGAATTCATCGATAATATCAATACATTAATATCATGAATGATAATAATAAATAAATTCTAAATGAATAAAATTATTAATATTGGATGTCATGATCTCATGCATCATGGTTTATATACCATTGAGGCCTTGTTCTAAGATAGATTAAAACTATGGGTAAACATATGCCAAAACCCATTTAACATTAGATTTTTTATTTGTCTCACGAGACCTATCAACGCATCGAGGGGATATATAATTCCAAGCATCACTCATCACTACATGTCTAATGCATTCCTCTATATATAATTATATATTTAATTCTTGAAGAATATGAACTTTCAAAAAATATTAATATTGGGTAAATACTATATATTTATCAATAATTCTACATCAAATAAAATAATTTCAATATATAAAAAAGTATGTATAAATGGTATCCACTTTAGGAAATAACCATATTCCTGATACAATGAATAATGATATTTAATATAATGGTAATATCCAATTATAAAAAGTAAGTGAATGTTTCGAAGAATGGTAAAATTACAACATATCCCCATCAGTGAGTAAGTGAAATAAAGGTTATTTTCATTGATGAATAAAATTCAATTAAAATATTATTAAAATATTCTAGAATAAAATAACCTTTCAATTTTTGAAATAATTTATTTAAAATAAAAATATGAAAATATAAGATTTTTTTATTTTAAAATAATCTTGTAAACATATAAAAGAAGAATAAATTAAATTATTAGTCCTCACAATGTGAAAATACACTCGTACTATATAATTTAAATAAATATTCCTTCCATACTTTTTTTAAAAAAGTCACAAAGTACCTTATTTAGAAAATGAAAAAAATATTCCTTTCAACTCATTTTGTAAATAATCAAACATGGGTAAAAATTTATTCTAATAAATTATTTTAGAAGTGATTTAAAAAAATTTAGATAAGATATGAATATGGTGTAAGAGTTGTTGTCTTAGAACCAACTGGTTTTAATTTTATAAAATGGATATTTAATGTGTTATTACATATTGTTCATTGTTCTGCATGACTATGAGGTAATAATGACCTAGAGTATTTGTTGCATTGATAAGGTCATGGAAGTTCCCCGCTATGATGAGATACTTGAAATGCTATAACAATATTCTTAAATATAGTTCTGCGGTTGAATGACATACTATGATGGGACACATAGGATACATACCGTTAGGTGCGAGTACTCGTAAGCAGATCAGACTTCCTCTCATGAAGTTCTCACTTGGTAATCTCCAAGATAAGAGATTATGAGAACAAAACCTCTAGTAGGAATTCCACATATTTTGGTGTCATCAGATATTTCTATCTACGAGGATGTTTAATTATCTTTAGACTTTAAGATTATCATTAATATGTGTCACGACTCGCACACTTTGATTTACTAACAAAAACCGTCATAAAAATAGTTGGTGAGAACTAGGGTATGTTGGGTGCATCATGAGTGACATGATATTAATGGATAAGTTAAATAAGTATTTTCCACTTCTATTTATGGAAGTTGATATCTCAGACCTTTGATTGAAATAGAACTGTGACTTGAAATTCTATAGTGATGGTGTAACGACGAGTTTATTTTAGGTAGTCAAAGAATGACGTATCAAGTACAAAGGTTGATGACACTATTATGAAACCTTCTTGATGAGATATTGAGACAAAGAGATTATATTACACAGTGACCATTCATATGTGGATGTCATTATTGCAACTTTAAGTTCTTTCTCTTGGGTGCCTTGACCTGTTTCTAGATATTACTCTTGGACTTTAGGCAAGCCCGCCTAATGCCAATGAGAAAAAAATCCTAGAGGGTCACACACTAAGTGTCTTTGGTGTTCTTGGTTAAATTATATTTTAATTTAATTAATAAATATTATTCTCAAGATAGTGGAATAATTTTATTCACGTTAAAATGATTGCATAAATTAAATAAATATTTATCCATCGGATTGTGGGTAAAATATTTATTTATTTTATTGAACATTTAATAAATATTTATTTACTATTTTGTAAATAAAATATTTATTTAAGAGAATAAATTATTTATTTATTTATTTGGGTGTCTAATAAATGGAAGTGGAGTTCGAGTGAAGAAAGACCGGTCCGGTTGTAAAATAATCATTTGCAAGACGATAAATAGTTATTTAACTAGTTGGAAAAAATTAAAATAACACTGCTATTATTTTGTGATGCGGAATTTTATTTATAATTCCGTTTTGCACAAGTTGGCACACCATAAATAATGATGCGGTATTATTATTAAAATCATGGGTTTTCTCTAAGTTCATGAATATATTTAATTATTGCTATGCAATTAAATATTGTAATTGAAATTACATGTATATAAATAGACAAGTATTCTTATTGTGCCAATGACCACACCAGATGCCTAGTAAATTGAGAATTGTTGAGCCAAACAATTTATATCTGGAATACTCCTCTCTCTCCTCTCAATAATGAAAGACATTCGTTAAGACTGAAGAACAAGAGATCAAGAACGACTGACACAAGACACTCGCTTCGCCGCACTAGCACTCGAAGAATGAGTAGTGTCGATCAGAGGCCATCAGAGCATGTGTGGATCACCACTAGAGGGATTCTAGTTTGAATCCTTACAAGTGAAATGCGACAATCCAGAAGGGTCATTCTGAATGATCTACATCATCAATAATGAAAATACCAAAGTTCCAAGTATTATTTTATTTATGAAATTAATTAAATTAATTATAAAAATGATGCAGAAGATAATCTATAAAGGTTTCAGGACTCTTCCTTATTTATCTAAATTTTTGATTATATTCCATGGAGACTGGCGTTCAATATCATACTGATCCCAGAATAATCATTGATCATGGTAAAAAATTAAATTTGGGTGTTGTCCCAACCAAGCTTCTACTACGCCCGGAACCTCCACGTGGTATGAGAGAGGTTACATCGTAGTTTATAATTATTTAAATATTTCATTGATGATTTGCGTATTTAATAATTTAGTTGTTTCAATTAAAGTTAATCATTCTACAAATATGAATCTCGAGATCTTTTACTCTTTCATTTCTCATTCACCTTGTAGAAAAAATATTTTCTTTTAATTTTGATTACAATAAAACAGAGGATCTCATCCGGAGGTGCTAAAGGATTCTAGAATTATAAAAAAATAACACATGACATGTATTCCATAGTAAACACCATGCAGCCAAGGTTCAATGTGCCGGCTCTGGCCCACCAAACCAAGATGTGTCATTGGATTTTGTCTAAGTCTTAATGACTCTGTGTGTTGACCAGAAATATGTGGCATGTAGTTTTTGGATTACATGCCATTTGGCCCATTGGAAATGACGTGTAGTCCCTTCGGGTTAGTACTGGACTGTGTACCCCATACACGACTTGCCTAGATATAGACTGTGTAACGAGGAACTAAATGGTGTGTGCCCTACTGGACATGCCGTGTACTCTGAAGATTTCTGAAGTACACTCACACATTGTTTCCCCATGCGTGTACTTCGGATAGGCAGTAAAAAATAGCACACACTGTGTAGTTGGAACTACATGCCTTGTACTCATCCAAATTATATAGATTTATTAAAATTTATTATTATATTATACAAACCCTTGAGACGTGTACCATCGTACAAACATAAAGATGATGGATAACACATGATAGGTGTTATATATATATATGTGTTTAATTTAACATCTACGTAATGTTCATTTCTACTCATTGGGTAGTTATGAATAGGAATTCACTGGGTTTCCTCTAAGGTACAAGTTAAGTTCAAAGATAATTTTAAATGAATTTATTTGTTTAAAATTATGATGGATGTGAATATCAAGTAAATTAAAAAAAAGGTTTAAGATAAAAGGATTGATTGATTAAAGAAGATAATTAATTGATTCGAGCATTATTTATCTTAAACAAGAAAGATTAAAGAATTGAATGCTAGTTTTATTTATACGTAAATATCATTGCATGTATGGATGATCATGATCTATACCAAGACCTTTGTATGTGCATGGTTTCTTTTAATTAATTAATTTAAATTAAATTTGTTGGGCTACGAGCATCCTCATCATTAATATGTAGGACTTGTGTGCCCAAGATTTATTTTATGTAAAACCCCTTTTTACCCCTCACTTACATGTGAGTAAAAAAGGCATATGTAATGGATGAAACTCCCAAGCTAGTGGAGGTAGTTTAAGCTTGAGCCAAGACGAAACCAATCCCAAGAGATACAGAGGTGGATAGGTGGAAAGCTATAAACATGAACCCAAAAGGTTCAAGATGTTTCTCCCCAAGGTCAGGGTTTGTTTATCAACTCCTAGATAAACTAACCATTAGAAAAGATCATGATCATTATCTTTATCTTTAATTTATTTCTATCAGTTTCAGGTTTATCATTATGGATGTGTTGTCACGATCACATAATTATTAAATTAAACAAACATGCAAGATAGAACTAAAATAAACCAGACTTATGAGTAAATATTATTAAGACAAGGTTAATCACTTAAGTAAGTTCCACTTAATATTAACAAACATGTGATAATGATAATAATAAATTCATTCATAAGAGATAAAAATACCTCAAATAAAATATTAAGTCAGAACAAGCCTTCCGTTACTTGATTAAGGAAAAAACTCAATAAAACTATGTGTTTAACCAACCCTTATTGGGATACTCACTTTTATATAGAAATCCCTTATTAAAGGTTTTGGGTTTACTTAACTATATTACATCAATAGGAGTATCCCTTGCTAGAATTGGTGTAATATTGGAGGTAAGAGTTGAGGAAATCCAAAGTCATGATTTTAGGATTGGGGAGTCCACTCAAAAGATCAAGGAGATGCAATCCCATAGTTGACAAAGAACTGCCTACCTAAATACCATCTAATAGCTTGACCAACCCTTTTTGGGGTTATGTGAAGGGAAATATGGATCCTTGCCACTAGAATTTTAAGGAAACTTGACATTTTGTGTTCAATGGTGAGGGCCATTGGGACTTGATAAAATAGTGTGATACTTAATAAAAATTTATGAATTCTCATAAAATGTAATCAAGAAATTACTAATGATATGCTCTTTTAATTGTAGAAAGAAAATGACAAGATTGTCAACCACACCATCCCTATGATCAATTCTAGATAAAGGCAACATCCTCACCAGCAGTAACTTCTAGAAATGGTTTAGACGCCTTGGGGTTGTCCTACACAATGAACTGAAGTCTTACGTGCTGGAGTCAGCATTACCTGATCCACCTGCCAAAGTGGTGAGTGATGAGGATTTAAGGGTCTATGAGAAACATATGAATGATGCGGTCAATGTTTATTGTATGATGATATCATCAATGTCTAGTGAGCTCATGAAGTCTCATGAAAACATGGATTCTTATAGCATGCTCAAGCACCTCTGTGGTCTTTACTAGGAGATATCAAGACAGTAAAGGTTTGAGATCTCTAAGTCACTCTTTCAAAGTAAGTTTAGAGAAGGTTCCCCAACTAGGCCTCATGTATTCAAGATCGTTGGCTACATTGAGTGCCTGGAGGTTCTAGTGTTTAAACTCCCCGAAGAAGTGGGCATCGATCTCATTCTCGCATAACTCCCTCATAGGTTCTCAATATTTGTTGTCAATTTCAATATGAAAAACATTGAGAAGTCTCTATTTGATATTCTTATCTTTATTCTCCAAGTGGACAAAGATATGAAGCGTGGAAAGCCTTCTATCCTTATGGTGAATAAGAGGAAAGGGGAGTAGAAGAGATTTAAGCCCAATGCTTCTTCATAGCCTTCCAAGAAAAGGAAAATCAAAGGGTAGACAAAGGAATCATAGGCTGTTTGTTTCACATGTGGAAAGAAGGGCCACTGTAAGAAGAACTCCACCCAGCCTGTGAAGCAAGGGGAAGATTCAGGTACATTTGTTATCGAATTCAATCTATCTGTTTCTAAAAATTGGGTACTAGATAGAGATTTTGGTGCTTGAATATGTATCCAAATACAGGAACCAAGTAGATTCAAGAATATTGACTGAGGGGAGGTAGATTTATGAGCAGCCAATGGAGCCAGACTTGTTGCTGTAGCTGTCGGGGACTACCACCTAACATTTCCAATTGGGATGATCTTGGTGTTAAAGGGTTGTTATCATGTGCCTTGTATTACGAAAAACATTTTTTCTATATCAATATTAGATACATATGGATTTGTTTTCAAGTTTTTAAATTAATGTTGCTTCTTTTACAAAGATAGAATTTGTTTTGGTAGGGCACATTTATACAATGGTCTTTATGTGTTGGATTACACAAACCAAGTAATGAAAATCGATAACAAAGACACTTCACATGACTCACACCACACCTTAATTCGAAATCACTGTTTAGTTCATGTAAACAAGAAACAATTGAAAAATTTACATCAATATGGATATTTATATTCTTTCAAACTAAAACCACTTGGCATATGTCCGTCGTGTTTACAAGGAAAAATAACCAAATCTCAATTTAGTGGGAAAGGTGAAAGGGATAAATAACTTCTTGAATTGGTTCATACCGATGTGTGTGGACCATTTCTAGTTGAAGAAATGAGTGGGTACTAATACTTCATAAATTTTACTGATTATTTTAGTAGATATAAATATATCTACTTAATGAGGTATAAGTCAGATTCTTTTGATAAGTTCAAAGAATACAAGAATGAAGTAGAGAAACAGATTGGTAATAATATTAAGAAACTCCGCTCAAACCGAGGTGGAGAATATCTTAATCATGAATTCATTGATTACTTACAAGAGTTTGAGATCCTATCCCAACTCACTCCTCCAAACATGCCCCAGTGGAATGGTGTGAGAGAAAGGAGGAACCACACCCTGTTGGACATGGTGAGATCAATACTGAGTCATGAAACTCTTCCATTATCCTTTTGGAGATATGCATTACAAACAGTAGCACACATACTAAACCAAGTACCAACTAAATCAATAAATTGTATTCTATATGATTTCTATAGTGGAAGAAAATCCATGTTTTTAAATTTACATGTGTGGGGTAGCGAAGCGTTTGTTGTCTCTTCAGGTAAGAAACTCTCTCCCCGAGGAAAAAAGTGTACCTTTATAGGATACCACAAGGAAACAAGGGGATATTACCTATACAACCCCTCATAAGAAAAGGTTACAGTGGAAAGACATGAAATGTTACTTGAGAGGGAGAACATCTAAAAAAGCGATAGTGGGAGCGAGATAGACTTTGATGAAGTTGCGACTCAAGGTACACAAGAGTTGGTACAAGAATAGATTCCACAATGCCCAGTGGAAGAAGAATCCATTCCAGAGACATAAGTACTTCATAGGATTACACGAGAGGTTAAAGAACTAGAATGGTATATTTTTCTATTCATCGATAATGGTGACTCATTATTAGTTGATAACAATGATCCTCTAACCTAAAAGGAAACAGTAAGTGGAACAAACCTTGCCAAGTGGCAAGAAGCCATGAATTCTGAAATGGATTCCATGTATCAAAACCAAGTTTGGATTTTGGTAGATCCTCTAGTTGATGTAAAGCATGTTGGTTGAAAATGGGTATTCAAGATAAAATTGGACATGGAATGGCAACTCAGTACCTATAAGGAATGACTGGTTGGAAACATTTTTAAACAATGTTAAGGAATTGAATATGATGAAACCTTTTCACCAGTTGCAATGCTGATGTCCATCATAATTCTACTTGCCATTGCGGCTTAACCTGACTATGAGATTTGTAAAATGGATTTCAAAACAGACTTCTATAACAGGAACCTTCAAGAACATGTCAACATGACACAACCTTAAGGGGTTTTGACCCCAAAGGATTACAATAATGTATTCAAGTTGCAAAAATACATCTATGGATTAAAGAAAGAATCCATGTCATGGAACATTAATTTTGATGAATCCATAACATAATTTGGTTTTATCAAGAATAAATGTGATCCTTGTGTCTACAAAACATTTAGTGAGAGTGCAGTTGTTTTTATAATAGTATATGTTGATGACATATTACTTATTGGAAACAAGATACCAATCTTACAGTCTATTAAGGCATGGTTGAATCAATGCATCTCCATAAAGGACTTGGGTGAGGCAACATATATTCTTGGGATCAAGATCTATCATGATAGATACAAGAGATTGCTGGGACTAAGTCAAAGTACAAACATTGATAAGATACAGAATAGATTCAGTATGGAACAATCCAAGAGGGGATTGATGCTAGCATCGCATGGCATTCATATTTCCAAGAAAATGTGTCCTTAGACACCAGAGGAAAGAAAGATAATGGCAAGGACTCTATACGCATCAGTGATTGGGTCAGTCATGTATGCCATATTATGTACTAGGCTGGATGTCTCCTATTCATTAAGTGTGGTAGGCATATATCAAGCTGACCCTGGAGACTGCCATTGGATGGCAGTCAAGACTATCCTAAAGTATCTGAGGCATACTAAGGATATGTTCCTGGTTTATGGAGGAGGTTATGAACTTGTTATCAAAGGATATACAGATGCTAGTTTCCAGACTGATGAAGATGACCTAAAGTCACAAACAGGATACATATTCACTTTGAATGGAGGTGTAATGAGATGGAAGAGCTCAAATCAGAGTGAGGTCACATATTCTACAGCAGAGTCCGAGTATATCACAGCTTATGAGGAAACTAAAGAAGTAGTTTGGATGTGAAGCTTCATCCAGGAGCTGGATGTGATACCTAGTAGTAAAGATCCCATCACACTGTACTATGATAATACTGCAGCGATGACTCTCACAAAAGATCCAAGGTCACATAAGGGGACGATGCACATACTTCAGATGTATCATCTTTTGTGGGATTTTTCTCAGATAGGTGAAGTTTCAGTGAGGAGTATTTACATGGAAGAGAATGTGGAAGACCCCTTGAATAAAGCCTTGTCTCAACAGAAACATGATCACCAAGTGAGGTCTAGCGGACTGAAATTCATAGGCAGTTGGCTCTAGTCCAAGTGGGAGTTTTTAAGAGTTGGTGTCCTAGAACCAATCAGTTTTACTTTTATTACATGTATATTTAATGTATTATTACATATTGTTCATTGTTTTGCATGAATATAATGTAATAATTTCCTAGATTATTTGTTTCATTGATAAGGTCATGGAAGTTCTCTACTATGATGAGAACCTTGAAATTCTATAACAATATTCTTAAATATAGTTCTGTGGTTGGATGACACACCATGATGGTATACATAGCATATATACTGTCAGGTGTGAGTACTCGTAAGCAAATGAGAGTTCCTCTCATGAAATTTGCACTTGGTAATCTCCAAGATAAAAGATTATGAGAACATACCCGTTAGTAGGAATTTCAAATGTTTTGGTGTCATCGGATATTTATATCTACGAGGATGTGTAATGATCCTTAGACTTTAAGATTATCATTAATATGTGTCAAAACTCGTGCACTTTTAGTTTTTGATGAAAACCATCACACATATAGTTGTCGAGAAGTAGGGTACGTTGGGTGCATCACAAGTGACATGATATTAATGGATAAGTCGATGAAGAATTTGTCCATTCCATTTGTGGAATTTGATATCTCTGACCTTTGATTGAAATAGAACCGTGATGTGAAATTCACTATCCATGGTATAACGAAGAGTTTATTTCAGGTAGTCAAAGAACAACGTATCAAGTATAAAGGTTGATGACACTATCATGAAACCTTCTTGATGAGATATAGAGAAAAATAGATTATATTACATAGTAAGCATTCATATGTTGATATCATTGTTGCGACTTTAAGTTCTTTCTCTTGGGTTCCTTGATCCTTTACTAGATAATACTGTTGGAATTTAGGCAAGCCCACCTAATGCCAACGAGAAAGAATCATAGAGGGTCACACATTAAGTGTATTTGGTGGTCTCAGTTAAATTCTATTTGAATTTAATTAATAAATATTATTCTCAAGACATTGGAATAATTTTATTCAAGTTAAAACGATTGCATAAATTAAATAAATATTTATTCACCAGATTGTGGGTAAAATATTTATTTATTTTGTTGAATATTTAATAAATATTTATTTACTAGTTTATAAATAAAATATTTATTTAATAGAATAGATTATTTATTTATTTATTTGGGTTTTCTTTAAATGGAATTGGATTTCGAGCAGAACAAGGCTGATCTGGTTGTAAAATAATTATTTACAAGACGATACATAATTGTTTAACTAGTTGGCACAAATTAAAATAACACTGCTATTATTTTGTGAAGAAAATTTTTATTTATAATTTCATTTTGCACAAGTTGGCACACCATAAATAAAGACGCGATATTATTATTAAAAGCATGGGTTTTCTCTAAGTTCATGAATGTATTTAATTATTGCTATGCAATTAAATATTGTAACTGAAATTCCATGTATATAAATAGACAAGTATGCCTATTATTCCATAGACCACACCAGATGCCTAGTTAATTGAGAATTGTTGATCCAAACAATTTCTCTCTTGAATCCCCCTCTCTATCCTCTCAAGAACGAGAGACATTCTTCAAGACCTAAGAACAAGCGATCAAGAATGACTAAAATAAGATACTCACTTCATTGCACTAGCACCTGGAGAATGAGAAATGTCGACCGGAGGACATCAGAGCATATGTGGATCACTGCTAGAGGGATTCTAGTTTGAATCCTCACAATTTTAATGAGATAATCCGAAAGGGTCATTCCGAACAGTCAACATCATCAATGAAAAAAATACCAAAGCTCCAGGCATTATTTTATTTATGAAATTAATTAAATTAATTATAAACATGATGTGAAAGATCCTCTCTAAATGTTTCGGGCCTCTTCTTTCTTTATCAAAATCTTTGATTCTATTCCATGGAGACTGGTGCTCATCATTGTATTGATCCCAGAATAATCATTAATCTTGGTAAAAAATTAATGTTGGGTGACATCCCAACCACACTTTTTCTACGCCCAAAACCTTCATATGGAAGGAACATATATCTGATCCGAAGAGAAATAATATCATTTTTCATTTAATCATTTATTTACTTGATTCAAGTTCCAAAGAGAGGAAAAGATGTAAGTAAAAAATGTAAACTCTTTAAGAGAGTAAACTTGAAATGAAAATTAATCATAATTAATAAATAGTTATTTAGGTTAATTACGTCATAGGGAAATTGTATACACCACATAAAAATAAATTGGTGCATATTACCAAATATGTATCTATGGAGTGGAAATTGAGATGAGATCCCTTACATCATGTCTACGTTGTCTCATAAGTGGTCTAACCTACTATATAATAAATTTAAATTTATTATACATATATAAATGCACCATATCTATATCCATGATACCATATACTATCCATTTATAATATCTTTTCACATTTTTATTAATAATAATTTATTATTATCATTGTTTCAGGTATTAATTGCTATGTTTTTCAATTATGTGTTGATTCTATTATTCTGGTACATGTATATTTATTATGGTTCTATCACCAATACAATTTAATTAATGGTATAAATAAAATATAAATCACATATATATATATATAATTAGTGTAATTCATAAAATATAGAAATAGAATAATGAATTACATTGTTCATGGAGATGGTAGGCCATACGTACGCATGAACACTATTTTCAATTTTTGACAAATGTAACAATATAAAGGTGAATAATAAGTAATATTTATAGAATAATAATTAAATTATATATATCATATACAATCATTAAATATATCCTTATTACAATCTGTATAAAATGTAAAAGGAAAATAGATCACATCACTTTGTGGAGGCGGTAGTCCACACGTACGGACAATCGTTGTTGTCATTTCCATTATATTTGAAGCTAAGAAGATATAAATGATATTATAATTTCAAAATCACATTTATTTCATAAATATATAATATTTTAATTACTTATAGCTTTTTAATAATCTATATAAAGTGGTGGCATAAAATGAATTACACCACAATGTGGAGACGATAAGCCGTATGTACGCACAAGTGTTGTTTTCACTTTTAATAGGATAGAAAATAGATGGAATATGGTTTTATAATAATTAGAATAAAAAATTAGTATATTTATTATATTAAAATTATTTTTTTATTATGGGAACAACAATTTAATTGGAATTAGAAGAATAAATAAACTTAATGGACTCAGTAAAGATGATTACTTATTATTCTGTAGAAGTATTGTAGATCTCTCTTTAAGGGACCTAGGGAAGGTCTTTTGGGGAGAATAGTATCTAAATAACCTAGATAACTATTTTTATAGTCAGAATGGGTATTGTTTGGATGATCTATTAGGCTCAATGTGGTGTAAATAAGCGAGGGGGGAGGTGTCTTTTTATAATTGAGTTGATATGAACTTTTGGAATTTCGTAAAAAATTAAATTATAAGAAGACAATTATACAAAAAAATGATTCCAAATGGAAATTAATTAAAAGGGAAATTGTCAAGAGTTTAAATAAAATCTAAAAATTATTTTTGGACAAGTTTTTATATTATTTCAATCCTTATCATCTTAATTAATTCCTTGGTTAATTACTTTTGACCTTAACTAGGATAACCACTATTTTACTTATAAAGGGTTAATAATTTTATTATAAATATAAAATTGACTCATAAATAGAACATGGATGATGTTTTCCACCATTTTCCATTAACAGGTCCAAATATATCATTTTAATTAATTTTAAATATTTTAATAAATTATTATTTTGGTAAAATATCATTAATATAAATTTTGATTCTACTCATTTAATTTGTCTTTAAATACATGAATAAAAAAATTAAATAGAATATAATATTTTAAAACCACCCTATAAATTCATATATATCTATAATATTTTTCTAAAACATTATTACATTCAAATTATATCAATTTTAATATTTTTAAAATCATTTATTTCATTTTCCTGTCAATTAAATAATTACATTATTAGAGTTTCACAAGTGTTTAAAGTAATTATATTATTTCTAAAAATTATAAATAAATTTGTATCATTAAAATAATTTAATTATTCTCAAAATATACTTTTATTTTATTTTATATCAGGAATTTTCTCTATTTTGATACATAATATATTTTTAAAACATAGAAAGGGACATTTTTGTAACTTTCATTGTTTTAAATATTATAAAGGTCATTTTCATGGACAAGACTCCATAAAAAAAGTCTATTTTAATCCTAAGGTTTTTATTTTTAATTATACACATCCAATAATAATTAAGATGAAAATATATGGCATTATCACTGAGTTTTAACCTAGATTAACCGAATTTACCCTTTATTGAGGTGATAAATTTTACCACGGTTACAATTAAAATTAACCAAAAATAAAATGGACCAATTTAGAAAATATGAATATATTTATTCCAAATATGGAATGAATTTTATCAAATTAAATTACAATATCTGGAATAAATTAATTTTAAAACAAGTGTGCAAAACACGACAATAATCACTTTTTAGACAAATGTTGTTTTTAAGCATGAATTAGATTTAATCTTATTCCAGACATAGTAAAAATATAATATAAATGTTATAATATTTTATTGAATATATAATATAAAACTTACAGTAAATTAATTCACCAATATTTATTAATTTAATTTATTAATAAGAAAACATGTTGCGCACATAAAAGCAATTTTTCAAAAAAATGTGTTTATATGTATGAAAATGATTTTATAAAAAATTTTAACATATAATTGATTATAATGAACATAATTTTATTATTAATAATATAATAGAACTCATTTTAAATGTAAACCATGTTAAAATAAAATTTAATTTTTAAAATGGTCAAACCAAAAATATAGTTTTCAACAAAAATTGGTATTTTCACTGTTTACAGGAAAATAAATATTTTCAAAAAAATATTAATATTTTACATTAATATTTTTTTATGATTTCAAAAATGATATTGTTTTTATAAAATCAATATTATATAAGTTATATAAATTAATTGTAATATTTTCTCTCAAAAAAAATAACAATCATTTTTAAAGAAAAGTTATTTCATAAGCATAAAATATCCTTACTGAAAATTGAGTACTATTTATAAGAGTTAATAAATTATTTTTTAGTAATTATGTTGCATATATATATATATCATAATTTGGTTAATACTATTCGTACTCTCTAATTCATTATATATGTGATAATTTTTACAATAAATAATTATATTTTAATAGTATATTGGGGTTTGTATAAACTCGGTGTTACATTTTGAGTACGATATCAAACATAGTGTTCTTATTTTAATTTCAATAGGTGTTACAAACTATGATTTTTTACCATTATATGAAACATACCCTTCAAAAATAGAGAATAATTATGGTAATGTTGAACTACAAGATAAAAATCACGATGTAGCTCACCACCATTAGAATCCTTCACATAACCATCCATTCGATTACATGACACATATTTGACCATTAATCCTACATCCAGTAGGTCTTTTATAGATATTGTTACACCAAATCCCATTGGGTGTTGTTTTTCTTTATTTATTCATTATAAATATTTCTTTTCACATCTTTAGATATCAATATTTTTTATAGAACCAACTCCATTAGTTCATAACTTTGAGATATTATCAGTATTCAAATTCATTTTTTTCTAACTTCAACTTTCAAAAACCCCCCTCTATATTATAAATACATTCCTATACCATTTGTACCATAACCTTCATAGCTCTTTGTCTGATGATTTGTCATAAAATCACCACTTCGTTTCTTATATGTTTTACTAAAACAACTCGATCTTTGTAACATAGAAAATTTTAAATTCTTCATAACATGAATATTTTTTAAAGATTAATTTTTTATAAACATCAATATAAATTATGAAAACTATTTAGTAATCATGATGTTAGACAAATTTAGGATAAACATAAAATCATATAAATAACTAAAATAAGTAATTCAAACATTATTAGAAACTATTTTCTAACCTAAAACAAAAATCATTCACAAGTAATATTTTGAAAAAAATAAAAAAAATTATTTAGAAATCAACCAAAAAGATCTTCAGTATCCCCCTTTAGATCAGTTAGAACATTCTCAATAACTTGTTTCTCATACTTTTTTAAAACCGTGACCTTTCTCTAAAGAGTGTATTGGAACCACACTACACAATTAATCTATGTTTTTGATGGAATTACATCCCTTGGTGAAAACCATTTTCACATCCATTAATTGATATTACCACCCTCAATCATCTTAACACACAAAATGATTACTTTGGGACCTTTATACTATCATATTCTCTAATAAAACCAGCTCCTATTTCCTAAAATAGTGAGAATAGAGTTTTACTTTTCTCAACCGTGAAAAATATAATCCAAAGGATCATTGGGGTTACTCAATAACTTTATTAAGTATGTAGTAGATGATGAACTCATAGTTTAACCGTTCACTCCTTAAATCATTCCTTTGGAATAAATTTGGTGAAAATATTAGCATTATAATATTTAATTGAAATATAATCTAGAAGTATAGATCCATTTTTAACTTCCTACTTAATGAAGTGATATTTAATATAAATGTGATTTCATCTATAATGTTGTATTGTTTTTTGGGAAATCTCAATGGAACTTTGGTTATAAAAAATAATCATAATTTTTTTCCAATATTCTCCCTCAAATATTTTATCTAAAATTTCATCCACATAATTTATGTAAATTCCATGGTTCAAAAAATATATCCTTATTATATTTTAAATAATTTAATAGAATTTTTTTTATTACTACTAAATAATAGAAAAATTTATACCAAAAATAAATTTCCTCTTGATATTGACTTTAGATCATTACAATATCTATCCAAATTAGAATTACTGAACCCATTAAAGGTTAAATCATTACTCCTCTTACAAATGAGGGCTTAATTTCACATTCCTCTAAAATAACAAATAATTCCTTTTACTTTAAGCTTGAGTGATTCCTTTGGATCACTCTGATACCATGTACACAATGTTACAACATATTAAAATTCTCATCTTGAAGAAGAAATATAGAGCATAATTCTAATAAAATTTCAAAAGTATTTCTATTTAATACGTTCATTAGAATAATATTTACACATCTACTTCACAAAATAAATAGGAGTAAAAAAAAACTTTTGAACATGTAAGACCAGAATGAAATTTAACTATTTGAGAATTGAAATCTCAAAGATATTTTTCATTTGTTTAGTAAATTCTTAAGAAATTATTATCCTTTTCACCTAAAAATTATACCATCAATTTCAATAATGAAAATCACTCAATTCCTTTAATTACATATTTCTTTTGAAATTTAATTTATAAAAATTCAACTCTTCAGGAAACTATCATGTTTTTATACAAGGAATGAGGGGACTATTTTAATCCTCTAAAATATTTGTATAGTTTACACACAATCATTCCATAATTACTATGGATGAAGACACCCATTTTAACATTATAAATGTATTCAATTTCTCTATTCATGAATGTTGAGATAAAATCCATTTGATTTAATTTGTAATTTTTTGAGTAATAAAAGTAAAAAAACTCTGATAATGTAGAGTATTGAAACTGAAGTAAATGTTTCTTAAGAAAACTCATGCCACCTGAGAATATTCTTTTCAAAATATTTAGACTTTATTTCTTGATTTTTTACTATTTGTTGAATTTATTTTTAAACACCTATATTATCCCTATAATGTTATTATTTTGGACATGGAACAAGATCCAAGGTGTCATTATTATCAATTTAATACTAAAATTGATTCATATTATTTAACCATTATTTATATTCAAATATTTCAAAAACCAATTTTTATTACAATAGTAAGATAAGTGATATCTTAACCTCAAGTGTCAATTTTTGATTGGTTTGAACTGGAGAATCCTAATTTCTGAATATGTTATTAGATTCAATATGTTTATATAAAGTCTAATTGTTTTTGTGATTTTATTCCTATTTTACTTTCCTCATCAATGGACTAATTAGAATCAACTTATATAATATTAGGCTCATTGTTATCTTCCTACTCATTAACTTATTTGGAATTGATCATTATATATTTCATTACATTATACTCCTCATATTCAATTTTATTAAAGTTTATATTTTTTTTCTATGAATTTTACATGAAAGTAATCAAACATATTACAAAATTTTTTATTCTATAATTTGTAACTTCTCTAATCAGGTGAAGATCATAGTAAAATTTTGGCTTCTTTCATCACAAACTCCATGATCCAAATATTCGATCTTTACTAAGAAAGGAATCCTAAAACATTGAATTATTTTACTATATCTATTTTATTATACCATATCTCATAGGGAGTAATTTTTTATTCCATTAGAAAGAAACATTAGTTTTTAATATACACACATTTGGTTATAACTTCTCTTTAGATGAATTCTTAAAACATTATTACATAACACCATTTGTGTCCCCATCTCAAAAAAACTTATTTTTTTCCCTTTATTTCACTCTAGTTTGTGGAGGAGTGTAATTAAAAAATAATTGGTGTTTAATTTATTATTTCATTATGTATTAATTAAACGAGTTACTCATGTTTTCATGTGAATTTTATGCTGAAAAAGTTATTATATATACAAACAAATCCTTTTCAAATTCCCTTATAAAACTTTTGAACAAATCTATAACCTAAAATTTATGATTAATGAACATCACAACATTTATCTATTTGAATTCATAAATGAATTTAATAAAGTATAAATTATTATTTATTGATTGATGGGTTATCAAAACATAAATATCTAAGTGTACAAGATTAGGTGGTCTAGTAGATTTCATTTCATAATTCTCATGTCTTCCACAAACCATCATTCATTTCTAGAATGTTCCACAAATAGTAACATCTTTACCCTTCTATTTTTATTTGAATCTTATGAAATTATCTATTAAAATTCATCTCATACTACTCTTTACAAGGTGTCTATGTCTTCGATTCCACAACTTGTTTTCATCCTCATTACATAAGTGGAAAGAATTACTGGGATCTCCAATCTAAAATTGATTAGTACTAGTTATTTCTCTCTTAGTAAAAAGTTTTCAATCATTAAAACATCAGAAAATGAAGGAATATTTTTAATGTTAAATTCCATACCATCATTACATATCTGGATAAAAATAAGTAATTTAAGTTTATAATCATCGAGAAATATTAATTACTTTAAATTTAAATTACTGTCCTCAATTTCTATCATACCAATTCTTAGTGTGTTTATATAAAATTCAATTCAAAAATCAACTTATATTCCAACATTTTATTCATTTTTTAAATTATTTAATCATATATCATATATGAAGAATAACCATGGTAAAAAATACAAGGTTGATTCATTTTTCTATCTTTTAGATAAGTATCAATAATAAAATCATTATCTTTAATATTCTTTTTATTAGCTTCCATTTATATTTCATTATGTAAAATCTTTCCTAGATGCGTTTTCATATAATGTTTAGCATAGTGAAATGGTTGGTCACACCTTCCAAAAATTTCCTCTAAGCCATCAAATAAATTTTCTATGAGATATTTTTAACTTATGATGACTTTTCTTATTGTTAAAAGTTAATATCTTTTTATACACTTTTTCTACCCCATAGTTCATACCTACTCCTTAAGAGAGTAATTTTATACAAATAATTATACAACTCATGTCTATATATAACAAAATAATAATAATACACATTGAACCTTGATTTTATATTGAATAATAGCCTTTCCCTATGATCTATTTGTTGAGACTCATCATACATTTCAACACCTAATTTCCCTTAGCATTAAGAATCATTATTTTGAGATTTATTTTTAATATTAAATGAGTTTATTGGCTTATGAAATCCTTTCTGAACTCAATAACCCTTTTTTATTCATAAAACTCCATGTTTAGAATAATTTGATGAGAATTTAATTATATTTGGTGCATATTTCACATAATTATTGGGATGAGTTCTTCTAATAGCATGAGGTGATTTAGCCTTTACCTATTTGGATTTCCAAAAATTATCTATCATAATTATTAAGGTATTTTTAATCTAAAATAATCTTTATAGTGTCTTACTTAACTCATCTTCCTTATAATTATGTTTTTCATCAAGATCTTTCATTATTTTTTCTTGTTATACAACTCTAAAATTGAGATTATTAATTTCACCTAAGAATGCATCATCCCATTCATTATATTTTTTCACATTCTATAGTGTCCCATACTATTAATATAAATAAATGAAATATTAATAGATGAATATTCAATATATTTCACGAATACATGACCAAGGATAGTAAATACTTAATTTCTTTAGGTAATAAATAAAAAGTATTATAATTTTATGAATGATCTTCAATAAATCTTATAATGATCTTCCCATATAGTAAACTTCTTAAATAAACCCAATGTAAAACATTTCTTTATAACCTAGGTGAAGGAAACCTGAGAAAGGGTGAGTAGAGATTCTCAGAAATAGAAAACTAGGGAGATATCAATTATCACATAAGTATAACATGAGTATTTAAGTATGGGAACATGAGACTAAAAATTGAAATTACATATCAAGAATTTTATACATCATAAACATCAATCATGGTATAATGACTTGAATTTAAGAAGACACAAATCACAATAAAATCAAACATGTTCTTTGAGAGCATTAAATTTACCTAATACATAAGTTTTTCGTATAAAGATAGAATAAAAAATCATTTCCATTGTAAAGGATCATTTACAAGACTATCATAGTGGATTAGGTTCACTCTGCATTTCATCACATCCTTAGTCATGGTTCACTCCCATGAGTTTTATAGTGGACAGAGACCCTTAATAAATTGGGTTTACTTCCCATTCCAGTCCTCATTATCTCATGAGATATCTATGATTACCCAATGAATTGGATGAATATATAATTCCATTAACACCCAACACATTATCATAATCCATTAATATTTTTCCCAAAAATTATAATTAATTCTTCATGTATCATAATACGTGGAAAATAAATGGGTTTCATTGTTAATTAAATAATTTATTAATAATATCATATGAAAAAATAATGGGTTTCATAAGCTTCTTATAATTCTAGTTATAAATAGTATAGTTAAATAATATGGATGGAATCCTTGAAAAATATACCCAATGGAATATATTTAAAATCAAAATATGTTATCATATATGAAAATTTCCATTAAAAAGGGCTCTAAAATATTTCTTGATTAAAATACTCTTTTAATTCTGAAATCAATTATTTAAAATTTAGAAATTTCTCAAATAATATGGAAAAATTTTCTATTAGAATAACCCTAGAATCTTGTAAAGGAATATATAAATCATTGAGCCATTAGGATGGTGGGAAATTCTATTACTTCCATATATGTTCAAACAATGATTACTTTCACATTTTCAATAAAAAGTCAAAAGTTTATAATTTGGAAAATAAATATGAGATTCATTTTAAACAATTATTTTAAAAAATAAAAAATCATTAAAATTAATTTAAATCATTATAGGATAATATTAAAAAAATTATTTCATATTTTTTTAATAAAACATGGACATTTATGAAAATGTTTCTCTACCAAATATGAATTAAAGTATGTTTTTCATGAAATTTTATTTTAATAATTTTATGTACCAAAGAGATATTTTTTTTACATTTACATACAATTTATAGGAATAAATATAATATATTAAAAATAATGTTTTTCTTGAGTAGTAGATTATTAAATTTCATCGTTGGAAACTCAATCACAAACAATCCTAATAAACAACAAAATTTTAAAATATAACCCTTACCGCTTTGGTAATCTCACAATAAAAGCCTAATTAAAGATTGAACCTTATATGGATATTTATATCCCCTTATTTTCCCTTATAATAATAATAAAATACATTTATGTGTAGTATATACACCACATAAATAAAATTACTGGTTGTTATGGAATGTGTCTCAGAGAAAAAAAAGCGAGAATAAAATCCATTACCTCAAGTTAGACTTTCATAGAAAGAACTCTAAACACTTGTATAATAAATTAAATTTACAATAATTTTATATAAAATATTTTACTTATAATATCATATATGGTAAACTTATAACATTTCAACACCCATTTTTTAATTATTCCTTATTAAAATCCTTATTTTTGTGTGTTAACTATTTCATTTTTCAACAATGTTTCAAATCTTTAGTTTGGATTATTGAACATTGATCAGGGATACATTAAATCCATAAATATATTTATTATATAAATATAATAACCATTATATTCATATTTTTAATCATCAATAAAATTTAGAGATTGAAAAATGATCTACACTGTTCATGGAGACGATAGGCTATATATACCCATGAATGCTCTTTTAAATTTATAACAAAAATAAGAAAATAAAGAAAAGTATTATTTTATAATTACATAAATAATAATTATATCCTAAATAACATATATATACATTTATTTTATCCTTATTAACATTCATATAAAATGGAAATTAAAAGAAATCATATTGCCTCACAAAGGTGGCAGTCCACATGTATGCAAGAGAAAAGTTATCATTTTCAAATTAACTGAAACATAAGATCACATATATGATATTATAAATAAAAAATCACAATTATGTAATAAATATAACATATAATCATTAAATCCATTATAATGACCACCCATGAATGATTGTGATGTAAAACTAATTGTATCACTAGGTGAAGTTTTTAATCTACACGTATGAATGAGCGATACTTTAACTTCCAAGTTAATGGAATAAAGGGTGGATAATGGTGGTTCTATAATAATTATAATATTTAATTATATTAATTATACTGAGTTTATTATTTTATGTTGAATACCATTTATTTGGAGTTGTTATAAGGAGAAATAAATTTAATGAGGTCGAGTAGGATGATTACCTCTTATTTTGCATTACCCGTTTAGATCCCTACTTAAGAACCTTGTAATAGTATTTAATAAGACTAAAAACTATAAATCATGTCTAGGTAAGCTAAGAAGAAAATTAGTTATGTATTTTCAGGATAATTGGCTCAATATTTTATAAAAAATAGATAGTAGGGTTGTCCTTTTATAAGTAGGGAAGAGGACACACTTAGAATTAATAAAAACATTTAAATTTAATAAATTAATATTTTCATGAAAGTAAAAAAATGTTTCCATAATTTTAAAACTATGATATGATAGGTTTTATATCCGTTTAACCAATAAGATTTTCCTGGGTTTATGTGGTAATTTATACCTTATGTTTTGGTTTAACACAATCATTAATAATTTTTATCCCTAACCACAGTAACAAATTTTCCAATATTAAAATGTTATAATTCTAAATATAAGTTAATAATTGGAACATAAATGGAAAATTTATGATTTTTACATTTAAGAACCTAATTTTCCTCTTCTATTATTTAAAATTATTTTTATATAATTTAATAAAATATTAATACTCATAAATTATCATTGATGTCATTTTTTAAACTATTAATTTAATTTGACATTAAAGACATCGAGATAACAAATTAATTATAATATAACCAATTGAATCATAAATTATACATTTTTATTTTCCATAAAATTATTGTGATACAATATGTAATAAAAAAATTATTAGTTTTAATTTTTTTAAATCATTTACAGTGATTTTTATACTACTTCCACAATCATTGTGTTAGTGTTGTGCAAATATATAAAGTAATTATAAAGTCACTATTTTTTTAAATAAATTACTATAATTAAAAAATCCATTACTCTAATTTTTTTTAAATATTAAATAATAAATTATTTATATCCCTCTACAAACATATAAGAGACATTGAAAGAAAGATACTGGCATTTTCAAATTTTTATCACATAAAAAGCATAAAAGTCATTATCAAGGGAAAATGGAACAAAAATGCCATATATTTAAAATTTTTATTCATATGGTTGAATTAATCCCATAAAAATAAATAAAATAAATCTTTTGGTTGATTTTGAGACCTTATCTTAGGGTTTTAGCCACGTGTTTCCCATTTTTAGCTTATCGTTGTGATAAAGATTTACCACGATTACTATTCATATTGACAAAAAATAAAAGAAACCTAATAAACAAATATTATCATCCTAATTTAAAATATCTTAAACATTTTTCAATATTCAATCGCTATAAATGTAATATAAGTTTTTTAATTTAATTATTCCAAACATTATGAAATATTATTTTTAGAAAAATGCGTCTTTATGCATAAAACATAACATATATCAAAATAACGAATATTAATAGTTAAAATGGAATTAATTAAAATATTATAAGTAAAAAGTATAATATTTTAACTTAATAAAAAATCTAAAAAATAATGGAACATGAAAAATACTTCATTTAATGAAAATAAATGAGAGTAATTAAAAAATCGTAATTTTTAAATACTCAACAAAAAATCAATCATTTTAGAAAAATCTAAAAATTTCAACCTCATTTAATTTTAATATGATGGTTTCAAAAATTATGGTCATTCTATAAAATATAACTTCTAAAATTTGAATAAATTATTTATAATTTCCTGACTAAAAATTCTATAAAAACATTTTTCGAGGAAAATGAATTTTTGAAGCATAAAATTTTTTCACTTAAGAATTGAGTGATTACTTCCTAATAATTAATCATTAAATTTATATTGAGTTTGAATATTATATATTGTAATGGACCAGACATTCCTGGTCCATTAAGTTTTCAAATTTTTGTGTTCCAGGGCGTTGGCGTCAGTGGTAACATGTCACTGTGGGGTCACCTATCGGTTCCATCAATTAGTCTCACCAATCGGTCTTACCGACCAGCTTCACCGATCTGCTCCACTGATCAACAACACCGATTAACACCACTAATAATATCCACCAATTAGTCTCACCGATCAACACCACCGACCAGCTTTACCGATCCACTCCACGGATCAGCTTCACCGATCTGCTCCACCGATAGGCTCCACTGATCAACTCCACCGATCAGCTTCACCGATCAGCTCCACCGATCAACTCCACTAATTATCTCCAACAATCAACTGCACCGATCTACTCAACTGACCAGCTCCACCGATCAACTGAACCGATCAGTCTCACCAACCAGCTCCCCGATCAGCTTAACCGATCTGCTCCACTGATCAGCTTCACCAATCAGTCTCACCGATCAACATCACTGATCAGCTTCACCGATCTGTCTCACTGACCAGCTCCACTAATCTTCTTCACTAATCAGCTCCCCCAATTAGCTGCACCAATCAGCTCCACCAATCACTCTCACCGATCAGATCCACTAATCATTCTCACCGATTAGTTCCACTGATCAGTCTCACCTATCAGCTCCACTGATCCGTCTCACCGATCAGATCCACTAATCTGTCTCACCGATCGGTTCCACCGACCGACCACCGTGGAGTATCAAGTTTCTTTAAAGTTTCCCTCCCGTAATTCCACCTTTAACCGTAAAACTTATTAAAATCCATGTTTTAATTAGTTTTAATTAGTTTCAATTCCCCCAAGTCATGCATTCAATTTTTCATAACTATCAGGAGTGGTTTAATAAATTAAATTTGTGAAACCTTCCAGCCACATGGTAAATCCATGACCCATTTTTCAAGCGCTTTAAAACGGAATATCCTGTAACTCTTGGATCGGGTCTTTATCACCAAGATCTTCTTCCTTAGTCTCTTTTGTTCCCTCTGGATGTGATTTAATTCCTTCTTCAAGAGACAAGTCATGTGCCTGTGCTGGATCCCTTCCCACTCAGCATTCATGGAGTTTTTTCTATTGGTTACAGGACCACCGTTCTTGGAACGAGGAGGAAATGTAAATCCTTGATCATCGAAGTAGAGATTTTCCTTCATTTATCTTCCTATGTGCATCATGTGGGGTGGATATAGTGATGTTTTGGGTGAATATGGATGAAACATTTTTACTTAATAAGAGTAATAAATGGGGTAAGATGATGATAAAAATACAACCATACTATTTTTATAACGGGAAGGGAATTAAAGAGGGTTTGTTTTGGATGCTGTTTTTATATGTTATCCTTGTTCCTATTAGGCCATGTTCCTTATGAAAATCACAGACATTGGTGGTATTTTCTTATTCACTTGTGATGCTTTGTTTTATGGATATTCTTGTGATTGAATGACTGTAACTTAAAATTGGACTAATCATGTACACTTGTCTAATTAAATGGATGCCCAATGAAGAATAAACCTTCTATGATCACCATATTTAAAAAGGTGAAACTAACAATTTTTTTGGCTAAATCTAAACATGCACTATTTGGTTGTTATGGTTGTGTACTACATGCTGTGTGGGTTTTGTGGATGGTGTGGGATGTTTGGGCAGTGGGGTTGTGGGTTGGTTATGGTTGTAGGTTTGTTGTGGATAGGATGGGCTTGTAGACAGTGGGACTGCCTGTGGTTGTATTGTGGATGTAGGATGGTGACGTGCAGTGGGACTGTAAGTTGTTTTATTGGTGCTGTGTAGTGGGACTGAAACTTGTTTTCTTGCTATGTGGGATTGGTTATTCCTACTAGTTTCCTAGTGGTAATGTAATGTTTAAATGGAATAACTGGAATATTATAACATGAATGGGTATAATGGGGGACTGTTTTCTAGAAATGGATTGTGCTCTATTTGTGGATGTTGTGTGACTGTGCACTTAGAGGTAACAACAAAGTGTAGTTTGAGTTGGTTGACTTTTGTTCAAAAACCCATAGGTTGGGTTGAGTGTTTGATAACTTATAAGTATAAATTTTAGTTCTTTTTATTTTTATTCACACCCCAACCGCATTGAGCACCGTGTGATGAACACCCCCATTTCATGGGGGGGGGGGTTTCTTTCCCAATATCCCAATGGGAGGATGGATGGATGGTTATCGACATACTTTGTCGCACCCTCTTCCAGATACTTATGAATCTAGGGTTGAGAATTCTATAATGGATTAAAGTTTCTATAGCCCCAGATTCTTTGGGCTGGTTGTGCTATTGATGGGAGGCCCAAGTGTTTGCAGGAAGGTTTGTTTTTCAAGTGTCTTTGGGATAAGGCCAAGGTGTCTGTGGTCAGGTTGCGGTAGTAGGACTGTGTGTTTGAGTCCCTGGTGTTTGTGGGTATGTTTTGGTAGTAGAACTACGTTTGGGAAGAGTTATAGCATCATGAAGTTAGTTGTTAGGATTGAGAAGCTTACCAGTGGGGAAGTTGTGTAGAGTACCCAGTGTCGATGTGATTATATTATTACTTTACCTTGCATTATTTGGTGAGTGTTTCTTGGTGAGGATGGGTGGCTATTTTCCCTTGGTATATTCTTTTGGGTTCTGTTGCCTTCATGGGTAAATTAGTATGTTTCCCCCACTTGTGTATGAATGAATTTGGTTACCTTACTTGGTGTACTTGTATGCTCACCCTACATTTATAAAACTGATTTCAAGTTTCCAGGAGGACTTTTAAAACCTTGATATATTTTACTATCTTGAGCTTCAGGATATTTTCTCTCGCTGATTAGTTTATTTTTTTTACTTTTCTTTGGAGTTCCTTATACTTTGTATCAATTTTACTTTTGATCATGCATGTGGGAATGGATTTTGGTTTTTTTCCTTCAGTGTTTGGATTTGTTTGGGTTTACCACCTAATCTCCCGAAATTTTTGAAAACATAAAGGGTATTGACTTCCATACTTCATGAGTTTCCATTCCCTTGGTGCTAGTCTCCACCCCGAGGCCTACTAGAGTCAGGACTCATGGTTCATTATCTCATTTTGGTCTTGAGGAAGGAAGGGTGTGACACCTGGCTATCCCTTCCCTCATCTGGCCAATGGTGGGTCATGACAGAATGGTATCAGAGGTGATGGATGAGAGATACGGTGGTTTTTGGAGTTAGGAATAGTGATGATTTCATGGGATGGTAGGGAAACGGTGTTAGGTGACCTTGGTACATGACATAGTCTAGGGAAGACTGGCTAGGACACAAGATTTTAGCCCCCCCTATGATCTAATGCAAGAAATTTGAGCCTATCAAAAAACCAAGTGAGGCTACATTGATTTCACAGTAGAGAACCTTGGAAAGGTACATACATCATAATGACTCATGTTCTTAATTTATTTTGGGTGTCTTAGTAAATTTTAGAATAAATAATAAAAAAAACCTAAATAAATTTCTTACTACTTGGGCTTAGGCATTCCTTGTTTTCCTAGTAGTTATGGCACCCGAGCATCGTCCATGAGAGGCACAGGTAGTTGAGGCCCAATAGGTTGACTTGCTCAGTCAATAGGGGATTGAACGAGAGGAGGAGGATGACAAGTGGTAGAAGACTCTTTGTTCATTCCAGCGACAGAACCTGAGGAAGTACGATGGTAGTGTTTTTGACTTGGAGAGAGAGGGTTGGCCTGAGGATATGGTCATAACCTTCACCATGATCCATGCTCCAAGGTATTACTGGATTCCATTGGTGGTTATTCAGATGAGGGGAGCAGCACATTCGTGGTGGACTCTCTACCTTAGGGATAGGATGAAGATTGGGGTTTCGTGGGCTAACATCAAGGAGTTCCTAGAGGAATTCCTTTCTTCCATGATGAAGGCCGTGAAGAGGTAGGAGTTACTCTCCCTCCAACAGGGGAGTATGACGGTGAGGGAGCTGGGGATCAAGTTCAAGGATCTCCTGTGCTTTTCTCCAGACCTCTTTCTGAATGAGAAGTCTTCAGTGAGATGTTTGGAAGAGGTATTAAGACCTTGTCTTCTATATGACGTCACTCGTTTTACCCTACCAATGTACACAGAGGTTCAGAAAAAGGTTGAGGTAGTGGAAAGGATACACTCACAAGCAGGAGTTTTGTGAGAGGGTATCTAGCCAAGTTTTTCGAAGGGAAAGGCAGTCAGCAGTAGGTCTCCAGTGACATGACCTTCTAGGTTCTGACCAGCGAGGAGTAGGCCCCGATAGTTTTAGTTCCAATCTCATAGTCCCCACCCTTTTCTAATAGGTCTAAGACTAAGGTTATTCTCTTGTGTATATAATGTGAATCTATAAAATCAATGACCATTTTGAGCTCAATACAGTGGTGGTGGGTAGTTTCAGCACCCACCTCAACAACACCAGTTTCCAGCCTAGCCCTTCCAGCAGTAGAAAAAGGCTCCTGCCCCACTGAGGGCAGATGCTGTAGGAGGAGGCTGACCCCGGGAATCTTCTCAGGGACCTCGACTAGGGAATGTTCAGGGAGGTGGTTGAAAGCTGAGAGGCAGAGGAACCGGGCATGGATAGTTTCACGCCATAGTGGTAGCAGTTCTAGCAGGACCATAGGTTGTTTGAGGCACAATCAGTTTGTTCAGCACTCTTGCTTATGCCTTGTTTGATTTAGGATATTCACACTTTTTTGTTTCACCCAGTCTAGCCCATGCTCTGGGTATTGATGCAGAGAGACTTCTCATGACCTTGGTGTTGAGTACGCCAATCAGAGGTTAGAACAGCTTGTATTATGTTTTCCGGGGATGCAGACTGATGTTGGGGCCACATTAGTTCAGTGGGGACCTTCTTTTTCTATAGATGCAGCCATATGATGTCATTTTAGGCATCAACTGGTTGTTCTCTGTGTGTTCCATTACCGAATGCTTCTATAGAAGAGCCACGTTCTCTGAGAAGGATGACCGGTGTGTAGCTTTTTTTGGTGAATGAAGTTGTCAGGTGGGGATCCAGTGTGTGGAGCCTCTTCTTTCGAAATTGGCTGAGCTATCAGCAAAATCAATGGATGCTGAGATGATGGAGGTTATAGGAGTTTTTAGAGAGTTACTAGATGTTTTTCCCAAGGATGTTGTTACTCTACCCCCTTGACATGACATTGAGTTTGGGATAAACTTAAAACCTAGTTCCCATATAATTTTGATGGATCCTTATTGGATAGAACATTCTGGGTTATGGGAGTTGCAAATTCAAATTGAAGATTTGATGAAGAAGGGTTTTGTACGACTTAGCATGTCACCATGGGGGTGCTCTAGTCTTTTTTACAAATAAGGAAGATGGTGGTATCAGGATGTTCATAGACTACATGAGACTAAATCAGGTAATGATCAAGAACCATTACCCTCTTCCAATGATAGACGATCTCTTTTACAAGCTGAGGGGAGCAGGTTGGTTCTTTAATATCAATTTGCAGTCTGGGTATCACCAGTTAATCGTGAAAAACTTTGATATCCCTATGATTAATTTTAGGTGCATGTATGGGAACTTCTAGTTCATAGTCATGACTTCCAATGTTAATAACATACCTAATGTGTTCATGAGGATCATGAACTCTATTTTCCATGAGTTTCTAGACAGGTTTGTTATTGTGTTCATCGAAGACATCCTGATCTACTCAAGATCAGAGGAGGAGCATACTGAGCACCACATGATGGTCTTTGAGATCCTTCAACACCACCAAATCTATGGGAAGTTATCCAAGTGCAAGTTCTTAACACAAAAAGTGAAATTTCTTGGGCACGAGGTGTCTCAGCAAGGGGTAGTGGTGGATCCATCAATGGTTGAAGCGGTTGTTTCTTGGGAGGCACCCAAGAACGCGATAGAGGTTCGTAGTTTCCTAGGTTTGGAAGGCTATTATTGGAGGTTTGTACCTAAATTCTCTCGATTTGTAGCTCCTTTGATAACTTTTACCAGAAAGGAATAGGCCATTGTGTGGAGAGAGAAGTGTCTGGAAGCTTTCATTTATCTGAAAGAATGGTTGGTCAATGCTCTAGTGCTTAGGTTGCCAGAGGAAGGGGTGTTTTTTGAGGTGTTTTGTGATTCTTCTTGTATTGGATTGGGGTGTGTGATGATGTAGCGGTGGGGAGTGATCTCTTATGGGTCTTGGAATTTACATCCTCATGACCGTAACTATGCCACCCATGACCCAGAGCTTGCATTAGTAGTGTTCGTATTGAAGTTATGGTGCAATTACATCATCGGGGAGCACTTTGTGGTCTTCACATATCACAAGAGTTTGAGGCATATCTTTACCCAGCGGGACCTAAACCTATAACAAAAAAGGTGGGTGGAGTTTCTTTAGGACTATGACTTTGAGATCCCTTATAATGAAGGTAATGGGTATTTTGTGGCCGATATAATGAGTAGGAAGTCATAGAGGGAAGATGTTTGGGAATTTATGGATTCTTGGAAGGAGATAGAGGAGTTGGATGACTTACAATTGGATGAAAGGGTGGATGGTGGTAGAGGCTATCTATTTAAGATGACAGTGCGATACTCTTTGTTATGACAGGTGGAGTCTCAGTGGGGAGACTCAGATAGTGAAGTGGTGCCTGATCGGGTTGACCAGGGCAATGGTCCGGAAGGGTGGTCAGAGGATGGTCATAATTGGATGCTTTTCTGAGAGAAGTTGTTTTTCCTAGAGATGATTCATGAGGTAGTTCTATGTGAGTTTCATAACTCATCCCTAGCAGCACACCCAAGAGTTTTCGAGATGTACCAAGGACTTAGGGAACAATTTTGGTGGCCCAAGGTGAAACAAGAAGTCGCAGAGTTTGTGGAAAGGTTCTTAGTGTGTCAGTAGGTGAAGGCTAAACACCGTATCCCAAGAGGTTTTTTTAAGCCTTTAGATGTACCATATTGTAAATGGGATGAATATAGATGGATTTCATCACAGAACTACCAAGGGTTCAAGGAGGCTGTGATGCTATCTAGGTAGTGGTAGACTGGCTGACCAAATCATCTCACTTCCTGGTGATCAAGGAGTTAAGTGTGGTGGATTTCTTAGAATGGAGATTCATGGATGAGGTGGTGAAATTTCATGTGGTTATAAGGTCTATAGTCTCAAATTGGGATGCATGGTTTATCTCATGAGTTAGAGGGAATTTCAGCATGCTTTTGGCAGCCAGCTATGCCTTAGCACCGCTTTCCACCCCCAGACAAATGGGAAGACAAACTGGACCATCTAGACATTAGAGGATATGCTATGGGTATGTGTTTTGGACTTCTAGGGATCATGGGTATGCCATTTTTCCTTAGTAGAGTTTTCTTACAATAATATCTATCACTCTACTATTGGCATGGCACCGTTTGTAGCCTTTTATGGGAGGCCATGTCATTCGACCGTGTGATGGACTGAGGTTGGGGAGCCAGGTGTTCTTGGCCCAGAGGTAGTGTAGAACACAACAGAGAAGGTTATGATTTTTCGTTAGAGGATGAAGGCAGCCCGGGACCGGTAGAAGTCATATGATGATCGTCGGAGGAGTCCCTTGGAGTTAGATGTTGGAGACCATGTGTTCTTGAAGGCTTCCCCTTAATATGGGTAGTGAATGTTCAACAAGGGGAGAAATCTCTCTATTAGGTTCATTAATCCTTTTGAAGTGTTGGGGAGAGTTGGTGAGGTGGAATATCAGTGGGAGATTCCATATCATTTAGAAAGGATCCATGACGTTTCCCCGTCTCCTAGCTTCGTCGATATCTACACGATGACTCCGATGTCATTGACTGAGGAGAGTTGGATATAGGGGACGATTCTACATTCATGGAGTGACCAGTAAGGATCGAGGATAGAAATAATAAGGTGATTCATGGGTGGACCATACCTTTGGTTTGTGTGTTGTGGAAACATAATGGCCTGGAAGAGAGTACTTGGGAGTGTGATGATCAGATGCACGCCCAGTACCTAGAGATGTTTTGAGTTGCTGTTATGAGACATCCTTGATGTTCTTATTTTTGTGACTTGATATGATTTAATGCTGAACTTGTTTAGTTATGAGATTATTTGTTTCAGTTACTTTGTGAATGTGTATGAAAAGTCTTGATGTGTGAGGAAGGGAGAATCTGATTCCTAATCAAGATGCATTAGTTCATATACGATTAAACCCATGCAGGTGAGTTAGTGCCGCCCAAATCAGATAGTATATTGACATGGAATAAAGAACTCCCTGATCTATGTGTTGGGGAAATGTGATCCTTGGGGTTCATATGGCTGTTTGGGGTGGTAGCTATGAGGAGGTGTTCTTGGATGTTGAGGTTTTGTTCTATCATTGGAATAACTCGGTGTGGTTTGTCCTTGAGAGGTATCTTACGTGGTGGTTGTTCTGGCCCCTCTATTTTCTTTGGGTTTACTCTTAATTCTTGAGGATGAGAATAGTCTGAGAGGTATATGATGTAATAGAACATACATTACTGGTCCATTACTTTGTCAAATTTTGGTGTTCCAAGGCATCAATGTCAGTGGCATCGTGTCACCTATCGGTGTCACCTATCAGTGCCACTAATCGGTCTCACTAATCAGTTCCACCGACCAGTCTCACCGATCATCTTTACCAATCGGCTCTACTGATCAGCTCCACTGATTAGTCTCACTGATCAGCTCCACCGATCAACTCCACCGACCAGCTCCACCGACTGACTTCACCGATCTGCTTCACCGATCAGCTCCACCGATCATCTCTATCAATCCGCTCCACTGATCAGCTAAACCAATCATTCTCATCGATCAGCTCCACCAATCATCTACACCGATCATTCATGCCGATCAACTCCACCAATCAATCTCACCGATCAGTTCCACCATTCGTCCACCGTGCAGTATTGGGTTTCATTCCAGTTTCCCTCCTGTAACGGCTCATTTGACCATAAATCTTATTAAAAGTCACATTTAGAGTAGTTTTAGGTCATTTCAAATCCCCCTTGTCTCACCTTCAATTTTTCTTAAATATTAGGAGTGATTTAATAAATGAAACATGTGAAACTGCCCACTTGCGTGGTTAGGCCAGGACCCATTCTTCCTTGGTCTCTTTTGTTCTCTATGGATGCGCTTGAAGTCCTTCTTCAGGAGGGAATTTTTGAACCCGTGATGAATCCCTTCCTGCTGATCCTTCATAGAGTTTTTCCTTTTACTTGTACGACCATAGTTCTTGGTGCGAGGAGGAAATGTCAATCCTTGATCATCCAGGTAGAGATTTCTCCTTCATTTATCTTCCTATGTGCATCGTGTGGGGTGAGTATAGTAATGTATGGGTGAATATGGATGAAACCTTTTTCCTTAACAAGAGTAATATATGGGGTAAGATGATGATAAAAAGATAAACATACTATTGTTATAACATAAAGGAAATTAAAGAGGGTTTGTTTTGGATACTGTTTTTATCTTTTATCCTTGTTCATGTTAGAACATGTTCCTTATGAAAATCATGGTCATTGGTGGTCTTTTCTTGCACACTTGTGATACTCTGTTTTTTGAACATTCTTGTGATTGAATGGATATAACTTAAAATTAGACTAATCATGTACACTTGGCTAGTTAAATGGATACCTGATGAAGCATAACCCTTCTGTGATCAACCCAATTAACAAATTGGAACTAACGAACAATTTTAGATAAATCTAGACATGCACTGTTTGGTGGTTATGGTTGCGTACTGAGTGCTGTGTGGGGTTTTTGGTTGGTGTGGGATGTTTGGGTAGTGGGTCTATTGGTTGGTTATGGTTGTGGTTTTGTTATATATAGGATGGGCTTGTATGCAGCGGGACTTCTTATGGTTGTGATGTGGCTGTAAGACAGTGAAATGAAGTGGGACTACAAGTTGTTTTAGTGGTGTTGTATAGTGAGACTGCAACTTTAATTATTGTTACGTGGGATTTATTATGCCAGCTAGTTTCCTAGTGGTAATGTAATGTTTAAATGGAATAACCATAACATGATAACATGAATGGGTATAATGGGGGACTATTTTTCAGAAATGGATTGTGCTGTGGTTGTGGCTGTTGTGTGACTTTGCATTTAGAGGTAGCAATAAAGCGTGGTTTGAGGGGGATGACTGTTTTTTGAAAACCCATAGGTTGGGATGAGTGTTTGATAACTTATAAGTATAAATTGTATTTCTTGTGATTTCTAATCTCACCCCACTCATATTGAGAATGATGTGCCGAACACCCCCATTTAATGGGGGAGGGTGTCTTTCCCAACATCTCGATGGGAGGATGGATGGATGGTTACTGACTTACTTCCTCACACCCTCTTCTAGGTACTTATGACTCGAGGGTCGAGGAGGATGATATGGATTAAAGTTTTTATATACCCAAATCATTCTGGTAGGTTGTGCTGTGGATGAGAGGCACAGGTGGTTGCTGGCAGGTTTGTTTCCCAAGTGTCTCTAGGATAAGGCCCAAGTGTGTACGGGTGGGTTACGATAGCAGGACAACGTGTTTGAGGTGAAGGTGTTTGTGAGTAGGTTGTAGCAGTGGGACTGTATGTGAGAAGAGTGGTAGAATCATGACATTAGTCATTAGGATTGAGCAGCTAACCAGTGGGGAAGTGGTGTGAGGTACCCAATGTCGATGTGCTTATACTATTACTTTACCTTACTTGTTCTATTTGGTGACTATGCCTTGGTAAGATTGGGTGTCTAGTTTCCCTTAGTAGGTGCTTTTGGGTTCTGTTTCCTTTATGGGGACATTAGTATGTTTCCCCCACTTGTGAATGAGTGACTTTGTTTTCCTTACTGGGTGTACTTGTATGCTCACCCATACTTTTATAAAACTTTTTTTCAGGTTTCCATGAGGACTTTGTTGACCGTGCTGGACTTTAATAGCTAGGGTGTCGAGATAGTTTCTATCACTTCTTAGTTTATTTTATTTTGGTACTTTTCTTTGGAGTTCCATGTACTTTTTATTGGTTTTACTTTTGAACATGCATGTTGGAATGGATTTTGGTTTCGTTTTTTTTCATTAGTGTTTGGAGTTGTTTGGAAATACCACCTTATCTGGCGATCTTTTTGAAAACATAAAGTGTAACTCCTTCCATACTTTGTGAGTTTCCATTCCTTTGGTGCTAGTCTCCACCCGAGGTCCTACTAGAGGTGGGAATTGGGGGTTATTCTTTCGTTTTCGTCTTGTGGAAGGAAGGGTGTGACACTTGGCTATCCCTTCCGTCGTCTGGTCGAAGGTGGGTAATGACCTATATTTATTTCATAATGCATATACTCATATTTATACTCACCAAATAAACCTCCAAGTTATAATTATTACCTATAAATAATAAAATTTCTATAACATATCCTAAATTTATTAAAGCTTGGAGTTCTGTTTAATCAAGCTATCAATCTTGATACCATTTTAAACTAATTTTTTATGTTGTTAGACATTCCTTATTCAATATTCTGGATTCATTCTTTAGTTTTTTTATTTTTATAAGGAAATTATGTAAGCTATGATCTTAGATGATTTTCACTATTGGTTTCCTCACCTTTTTTTCTTCACTATTCGATGTATATACACTACCTTTAATAGTATTCATAAAGGTTATAAAAGTTTATTATACTTCATCATTTGAGAAACCCAACTATATAGAATTATACTCTCTCCTTCTAGTCAACATACATCTCTTATTTATTATGGTGAACTTTTTATTACTCATTATGTAATGTTCAATTTCCATTGAAACATTTCTCTACTTCTTCCTCTAAGATATTTCTTCAAAATCATCAATATATTATCAAACATTATTCTTTAAAAAGTTCATTGAAAAATTACTAATGCATCCATACCAAAAGAAATTATTTGGGAGTTTCCCTTTGTACTTACCACAACCTTTTCCGAATTTTTTATATATTAGGGAAATAATTATACCATTTAATTCAGTATCATCTTCCTAATCTTAAGATTCATTAAGGCCCATTACCTAATGTTCATTTTCTCAAATTATTATCTTTCTTATTCCCAAATTTGTTTATCTTTCTTACTTCTATTTTTAAATGTAGGAGATTTCCTCAACTCATAATAAATAATAAAGTTTTTCATTTTATCAAAGGATTAATTAGTAGTATCTTCCATGGCATATATTTTAGGATCAAACCTATTTTGAATGTTCTTCATCAACTTCTGAAAAATATTAAAATCTTCCAAGATATCTTAGAATCCTTCGATGTTGTGGATTATTTCATTTACCCTAGTGAATTAATCACCTATAGTTTTATATTCTCTAATCCTAATATCCTTGAAAAAACTTATCTATATTTGGATCTTTTTTTTAATTTAATTTTATATTTACCTCAACGTTTATTTCACATTTGTTCCATGTTTCCTTTTCTGTTTTGAGATTTATGACCTTCATATATGTATTTTCTAAGAAGTAAAAAGTAGTATAATTCCATGATTTTCCATTATCCTCAATAATTATTTGGTTAGAATATAACATAGGAACATCATTATCCATGGGTGGAAACCATATAGTAGCTATATTAGTAACATCTAGAAAAAGAGATAGAAGGTTGTTTATCATTCCATTTTTCCATCCATGATATTTTTTTACTCCATGTGTAGGATCAAATATTCTATTAAAAGAGTTTAAATTGTACATGATAAATATAATATAGGGGAATTGATGCTCTAATATAACTTGAAGTTCATTGGAATGTGTAGACCCCTAAGAAGTGGAAGCTGAATCAGGGGTGATATTTTATAATTTCTATTCTCTTGAAATTAACCTATATAGTTTTTTTGAGTTTCTGCACTCTAAAATTTATAAATCAACCTCAATAATATTTAAATATAAGAATGTAAATAAATAAACACATGTTTTTAAAATGTTCTTCCCAATTGTGGGTGACTACATCCCTGACTTATCGACAACCACTAGACCATGGAAATTCACAATAAAATGAATACAATAAAACTACACCAACTCCCATCAGTCTCCCTCTATCTTATAGTAAATAATTATTCTGGATATGACTAATTCTAATGATTACTTATACTTCCAAGATAAAACATAATAATAATCATTGAAAATATCTCACAAAAACATTATCGAGAATTTATCTAGTCAATACCTCTCCATTGGTACCACTCCATCCAATGCGACTCAATCTTCATATAGCATTCCTATTTTCTATACATCTCAAAAAAGTGTTCCTATATTTTATTCACTCTATCTAATGCACCTATTTTTTATAACACTTTTTGGTATTTCTTTTTTTAAAGTGATTTCTTTATTGGATACTCATGCTGAAAAAACATCAACACTTATACTCTCGTGAAATAGTGATAAAAATTTGATGCATTGTGCATTAATAACTTTATATAGGAAATCATACTATAAAAATAAAGGGGAATGTGTGGGTTATATTTGAATTTACCTACTCATCTCAACTTTATTTAACTGCCTTCAAAGTAGAAAAACCTCAAATTTAACACTTTCAATAATTTTTTTCAAAAATCTTGATGTTAATGATCTTTTAAGACTTATTAAAATCTTATATATATTTAGTAAAGTTGAAATAATTGATTATAATTATCACACTACTTAACTTTATGAAGTATATATAATGTGATTTGATCCTCTTCCCAATACTATCTATCTATCCGACTCTTATCATTAAATGTATAATGTATTTTTCCATTAAAAATTGACAAACCTTCATACTTCATGGACTTATACAACACTTATCTATTATATTTTCTCTGGCTTCTTATCTATTTACATACAAAATGCATCCTCTAGATAGTTATTTTCACCTATTTACTTTATATAATAGACTCAAAAATTTTATTAGAGATTAATCTATCTAATGAGCTGGAACATATACATTTGAGCATCCTATATCAGATCAAACATTATATAGAGCTTGGTCTACCCATCCATGTATAGTGATTTTCAAATTTCATCTTCTGATTCTATTATATTTATTCACAAACTCATATGAAAGACTTCATACAATAGTAACTCCATGACTTCATAACTTTGAATGGTGGTTAGTTTGAAACATCATTATTTTTAACATCGAAAGTTCACAAACTTTCTCTATATATTAATCTCATTCTACTATCCTCAGTTTGAAAATCATCATATTTATACACCTAATAATTATCCCCAACTTCATCACTTCAGTTTTTTTTTCAATTTATATAAAAAACTCTAATTTTTTGTAACATTGAACATTATAGAGTCTTCTTAAATAGTGAATTTTATAATATTATTTCTTGAGAAACTCTATATTAAACCATGAAATCCTTTATGTATTCATGAAGATAGAAACATTGAGTACCGAAATAGACTCATATGATAAAATAATATATGTATCTAAAACATCATTAGAAAAACTTTTTTCTAACTTAAAATAAAAATCATCCATAAGAAATATGTTGATAAAAAATATATTAATTATTAAAAAATAAAATTTTGGAAAATATATTATTAGTTTTTGTAAATATATTTTTAACTAATATTTCATTACAATTCCTCTAATATTAAGATATAAAGTTGAGGAAAATTCTAGGTTTTAAGCTTGAGGGATAGGGAAGAACTATTTTTAACTATAATTAATTATTTTACACCTAAAAAACCACATAAAGGTTTTTAAATTTTAACATTCATGATGTTTAATTATATTACTCCCTAGTTTTAAAATTTTCTAATGTGTGGAATCTGTTTTTATACATTACGGTGGTTATTAATTTCTATTTCCAGTTGATTTTATTTGTTTTTTTTTATTTTTTTTCTCTCATGAATATTTTTGTTTCGAGTAAAACTTTTTGAGTAGGATTTACAATGAAAATTGGTTTTGAACATTTTTACTATATTTTATACTTTTTATCTATGAATTTAAATGATCCATGAAATGAAATACTAATCCAAATTTAACATATTTTTCATTATTATTTAACTTTTAGATGGAATATTTATTTCAAAAATAATTTTTTATTACTAGGTATCCAATTATGTCTCTATTTATTTTTGTGTTATAAAATTATGCTCGTCTTTTCTACCCAGTGTAAAGAGATATTTAATAGTTTTAGTTAAATGAAAAGTGATTAAAATTTTAACACTTTAAAACCATCCAATTTCAATCATTCATTATAAAATAAACTCCAAAATTTGTCTAAATCAGTTATTTATAAGATAAAAATCAATTCTTCTACTTGAAGGACTCCACAGTAGAGAATCATTTTGAAAAATTTTAATTTGAGGCACCTTAAATTTTCACTCAATATATTTATTTTCATCCATAGAGATTTCTAAATCGTAACTAGGAATCTAATGATGTTTTACTTCCAAAATTTTATTTAAGTTGAGAATTATTAGAATATGATCAATTTTATGTTGAATTTATCATTACATAAATATCATGTTTAAATGGGCGTTTTGGGGTATTATTTTTCAAACTTTCTTCATTTAAAAACTCATATATTTTTATATAATTATTTTATTTATTGCTGGGATATAATTGTTTGAATGTATAATTTTCCATTTATTTTTAATAAATTCATATTTGGAATTATTTTTCTAAATTTTCCATGAATTTATTTTAGAAATATATTTTTATAAATAAATTTTGTTATCAATTTTAGTTCTTTAATTCATGGATTCATTTTTAATTTTTGTTAAGTTCAAATTTTGAACTGTTTAATCGCATTCAATTTATTTTATAGCTTATAGATATCATCAAAATAGTAATTTTGGATGCTTGTGTAATAGTCAGATGTCCAGCTTCAACAATATAAGAGTATTTTCATTTTCTAAAGGACTATTTATACATGAAAATTAAACTACCATGGATAACCAACTGTGAAGACTTCCACAATAATTTAACCTACCATAGACATGCCACTGTGAGGAGATGAGTGACTATGAGTTCAAATTGACTACAATATGAGAAAATACCATGCCTAGTATCAAAACTATCATTCCATGTGATCCTAATGAAAAAGTCACAATTGAAAGTATCAATGTAAAATCAACCATAAATCTTATTGAATGTGTACCCATGAAAGGGTAAAATCACCTAAGAGTTATTCGGGACTCCACATGAGTTGTGAATTATTGATGAATACAAATGAAGTAAATTGAAAAATTAATGATCAATGCTAAGATTTAAATGATTAGAAATTGAAAATCATACTATGGATTTAAATGGATAAAGTATACAAAACTAGAGGTCAGTTGAAACTAACTTCTACTACTCCTACCAAGGAAAAGACAACCCAAGATGGGGCCAAATAAGGATCATGAATGAAGCTTTGATCATGATGGGTAAAGAATATCTGGATCAAATCCTATATGATATTATGACATCTTCAACCAATATAAATCTTGTGGGGGTGTCCATATATTTAATAGAGAAATAAAAAGGATGTTTCCTTGATTCTTGATGATTTGAAGGAAGGAAACTACCTTATTTCACATACGCTCTGTCATAAAAAATGCGATTGAGCTCACTCAAGGCATATTCTGAGTAAAATATATCTTATGTTTTTATGTTTTTCCTTCACTAGTTTTAGTCCCTTATAAGCTCATTATTGATAATGGTGGAGGGACTTCATATCCCCACACTGAAATATTCATGGTGAAAAATTGAATGCATAAGTAGTGTCTGAATAAAATACTAAAATAGATTTTCTACCAGTTGATTTTTTGTGCCAAGGTCGAGTCTTGTTAAGAAGAAACACCAAAATTTGTTCAATAATATGGGTAGAAAATCCAAGTACGTTTCATTTTCCATATATGGTGAATGAATAAGAAAATATCAATTGGCTTCATTAAAGAATATATAGAATATTTTTATTTTTAAGAAGAAGATATCAACCAATAATGTGTGAGGATAACACCAGGTGTCTATGTTCTTGAGAATTTTAGTTTACAAAAGGTACCTTGTATGTAAAATTAAATAATACATAGACTTATCATGTAATGTTTAGGGTCCCACCTCATGTAAGGGTATCATTTTCATGCCTGTAATTCATGTGAAGTGTTAAGGTCACATCTAGTTCTTTCTCATAAAGAATGTTAAACATGTGATTCTATGAGATACGAAAAGGTTCCCCTTGGTCATCATCTTTTTCATAATTATACTACCAAGAACCCATAATATATTTAATGGAATATAGATATAGATTAATTTCAAATGTGAACCCAAAATTCAAAAAGAATTAAATTGATGGTAATGGTAACTCAAGATTATAAATAAGAGTTCTAGAGAAACTTATGGAGAATTCAAGTGAAGTATATTAAGTACAATTCAAGCTTGTAACATGTCTAGGAGAATAAAACTTCATGTTGTAATTGACACATTTAGGGGTTGCGACATCGATGGGAGTTTATTTATAAAGTCATATAAGGTACAATATGATCAAAGATAAGTGATCCATGTGATGGTCAAGGGAGATGAGTATAATACAACAGACTATGAGACAAATGAGAAGTTGGGTATTGAATTTATATAAGTAATGATCAATATATTATCATAGTGAGGATGATATGATCGATAATTGTATATAGTATTTTGAGAGATTTTTGTGAACTCAACTATATCGAAATAGATAGTAAGATCTAGGAGATATGAGATGGTGCTAGAATTTGATCACCTAAAAATAGAATATTATTTTTTCTTTTATTCTATTATTTTATATTTCTTAGAATAAAGTCTATTTAAAATATTAACTAATTTTTTTTCTAGATACACTTAAATGGGAATGAGATTTTGCTGACAATCTTGTTATGAAATTCATACTATCTCTTAATATATGAAATTATCTCACTCATTTATCTTGGTGGTTCACTTTTCAAAAAAGATATATACAATGGGAATTGACTCTAATATAATTGAAATATAACAATTTAATAATCATGAAGTCAATATCATGAGAAACACACAATATTTTAATGTTACATTAATCATAGAGAAAAATTATTAATATATTTCATGAATAGGGGAGTGTTATTGTTGAAAGACTATATGATTCATTAACTCATGGGTTGAACATTCAAAAATATTGTCCAAGATAATTCCTCTCATTCGATTTTACTTTTCTCAATGCATGAATAATGTAAAACATCATAAAAATAGCCAATATAATTCACATACCTCGCTAATTTATGATTCTTCCTTATTGTGACCTTATTTCCCTTGACCTATTGTCCTACATATGATTATACTATACTTATTAATCTTGTTACATATATTCACTATTTTCAACATTACTATGAATTCTGTTTTTCATCAATACTGTTGTCACATTTGTTGACTATTTTACATGTTTGTTGGTTACACAAACTATTCAACCCTTTCTATTAAATAAAAATTTCTCTGTAGCTATGCTAGTTCGACATAGGGTCTAAATAATTAAATTTTATATTTACAATGACATTTTTTAGGAATAAATAATCAATTAAATAACTAAATAACATTTCCTAGTAATCATTAAACATTATTATTGAATGAAATTATACATATTTTCAAGATTTACACTAAATAAATATATTAACATTCTATTTAATCACCAATAAAATTAAGAATATATTGATTAATGGTTATACAGTTACTTAAATAATATAAAACATAATATTGAAACAGTTTTAGTGATAAAAAATATATATAAGAAATTAAATAATATGGTCATGAAGAAAAAAATAAATAAAACAAATAGACAAAGAGTGATAGGGAACATTAACCTTATGAACATGGTCAGGTATTAACTCAAGATTAATAATAAATCTTTCATGGAAATACATAAACCATTAATCCTAAGGAGGTATATATTTTAGAGTTTTAATGGAAAATATAAGTGAAATTTTAAAAATAATTTTCATATATATTTAAGAAAAATGTTTTAAAAAAACTTATAAGTAACTTCATAAAATTAATTTCAAGTGGTGAAAAGAGGCCACTAAATAACTTATTTTTTTAAAAAATTAAAAATACAAAAATCTTGAAAATAGATAAAGTTAAAAATATGAAATGTGGTGTGGAAGATAAAAATATACATATGTGTAATGAAATGAGGTTACATATTCTTCTAATATTTTAATCTTTGTTTTAAATGAAAATTTAATTGAATATTGGGAGTAGTATTTTCTTTAAAAAAACATCAACACATGGATATAAATATTGATAATTAATAATGCACAAAAATTTAGGAAACAAAATTCATGAATTAAACATAAAAATATATTCTTTGCACGAATTTATAAAGAAATCCAAAAAATGAACCATTTATAAAATGATAAAACAATGAATTTTAAACACTATTAAATAAATTCAAATAAAGTATAAAATGACCTCAATAAATCAACAAGGTAAATAGAATATTATTCTTGTGATAATATAGTTAATATTGATAATGATGAAAAATGATTTTTGGATGCAAAGAAGAGAAATAGTTGGGTCCACACACAACTAAGTGATTGGTTGAATTATAAAATAGATATCTAAAATATAAATAAGTATTATGGAACCTAAAAAGGTATTATACAATAAAAAAATCATTGGGTTCAAGAAACCAAACATAAAAGGATGATTTTTAAGAATAATTCTTATAACTTAATGAAATTGAATTATGTTTACAACAACCCTTATGATTTAAGTAACATAAAATTTAAAGGACAAGGAATAGGTGAATCTTAAATAAAAGAGAATAAACTAATGGAAAATAGTGAATTAAGATAAAAGAATTAAATTATTTAGTATTTACACTTATAAATGTAAATTTATTCGTGATAAAATCATATCAGAGTGCATTGAAATTGAGATGATGAACTATTTCATCACGTTCAAACTCGTTTTTTGCAAGAAATTATCCTTCAGAATAACCAAATTAAGTTTTTTAAATACTTACTCAATCAAATTCTTTATACATGTTCCATTTTATAAGATTAATTTATTTTTAAATTCAATTCATTTATTGTATTTTTGTTTTTCATTGTCTACCTTGGATTTCTAGATAAATTAATCCAAAACTACATTGGTATTTTGATCATGATGAAAAGAGTTATTAATTAGATTCAAATTATCCTAAATTAATTAGGAATATATTATTTATCATTATAGTTTCAAAAAATTGATACAATTCAATAGGTTTTCAAAAATAGATTCAAATAAATAAAAGTTTCTAGTTATTCTCATTTTTTGTGGCTAAATTAATTATTAACAACAATGTTAATATATTTAATATAATTTCTAATTTATATTATAATAAATATAATAATATCATAAATATCATATTTATTCTTAAAATAAACTTTTTTAACCATACATACAAGGTGGTGATGAAAAACGAAGTAACTCATTCATGGACATTGTAATTTGACCATAATACATTCAATGTTTTCGTTTTCTAATACATGGGAGGGAGGTAGATAATGGTTATTTAAAAAATATTAAATTATTTAAGTATACTAATGATATTGTTGTAGTCATGTTAAGATGAAAATTATATATTTATATTAGACTTAATAATAAATAAACTTAAAAGGACTCAGTTTAATCAATTACCTCTTCCTTTAATATCCACATTTAGAAAAATCCTTAATCTGTACTAGATTGGACTTTTAACGAGAACTAAAACTTTAATAAATGGAAAATAGTTTTGGGAAGAATTTTAGTAGAGTTTTTGACCCAAAAAGATTTATGTGTAAGAATTTTTTAGGTTATGAATGGGTTCTTTTGTAGGTGGAAGAGGTGGAATTTTTTAAAATATTTAATTTCATAATCTAAAAATTGATGTAATTATAAAAGAAAGTGGATCAAAATTTTTTAATTTTTGAGTAAAGGATAAGTTAAGGTTAATAAATCCATAATCCACTCATTTAGAGATGTGATTTTGTGTTATTTTTAGAATTTAACTATTGATTTAGTATATAGATCTTGGAATTTCATACATTGATATTATATACATTTAGATGGACATTCACTACAATATACAAACACATGAAAAATTATAATAAAGGTATAGTAACTTAGGAAACATGGAATCCTAAAAAATTGGTTCATATGTGAATTGATCATCTCCCACTATGTTCCTCAAAACTGACACCCTTCCAAGATATATCATACATAATATATTTCTTCACAACCTAGGGAAATGAATCATAAGAAAGGGAGAGTACAAATACTCAATATTGGTAAAAAAGTTAGATACGTAATCATAACATGAGAATAAGGGTATGAGAGCAAAAGAATAATATATGAAAGCCATACCTTGTATAAAAAAGATCAAAATATTGATTAATTTCTTAGATATTAGCATTTCATGAGATTTAAATCCAAAGGAAATCAAAGAACATGATCCATGAGAATATAAAATTAGAAAAAAGAAATAGAATTGTTGCATGACCATAATAATATAAAATCATTTCCATAGTAGTCAAGGATTATTTGAAAGGCTATTATAGTATAATGGATTTAATCCTTGAACCATTATAGTAGTTATATTTCATTCCCAAGACCATTATTGGAGAAAAATTCACTTACTAAATTGGTATCACTCAATATTTCATTCCTATATATCTCAAGAGATATAAATCATTGTCTAATGAATTTTATAGAGATAAAGGTCCCATATGTGATATAATGAAAATCATACATACATTTTCCACAAGACCATAAAAAATTAAACATATCTTGACCCATGAAATGAAATGGGTTTCATAACGATTTGATCCTTTCATCCTAGCATAACCCATGAAAAGAAGATGGTTCATAAGAATTTTAACATGGTATAACTAATTGAAGATAAATAGGTTTCAAAAACATCATTATATCATAAATATATACCGTTAAGATAAATAATTAGAATGGTATCCTTTGATAATATCCCCATTAAGGGTTATATAACATCAATTAATGTAATCTTAGATAGAAAATTATTTTTATTGATCATTTAAAACATTTCTTAAGGAAAATATCATTTCCACTTTAAAAAATACTTTTTAAAACATAATTTTTTTTCAAAATCTCTTTTTTTGAAAATAATATAGGAATATTATAAAGGATTATTCAAATAAATTATTTTTCATGATGTCGGAGAATTCTATTTATGTCATACATGTTAAATCGAAGATTCCTTTCACATTTTTGGTAAATTCAAAACAACCAATGTTTGGAAAATGACATGAGTATTCCTTTCATATTTTTTTGAAAAAAATTCAAAACATGGGTATAACTATCCTTAATAAATAATTTGGATAATTCAAAAAACTTCTTTTAAAAAACTTTTAGAATATAATGTTTTGTACAAAAAATGCATTTTAAGCTGAAGAGAGAAATAAAGATGATTTTTCATAAAAAATTCTTTTGAACTCTTGAATGCATAAATAAAGGAAAATAAAGAGAAAAAATTATTCTCATGAAATAAACATAGAATAATAAAACACATTATTTTCTTAGGTGATATATCATAATATTTCTTAATTATAAATATAATCATAAACAATCTTAATAAACGATGATTCTGTAATATAAAATCTTTACCACTTTTTTAACATTGAATTGTAAGCCCCATGACAGAATAAAATTATATGAAACATAAAATATCATGAGAATAAATAAATTCATGATGTTAAATTTCAAAGGTAATATATATACACCTCATGAAAGAATATAGGGTTATAATATAACATATTTCTCAAAGAAGGAAAATTGAGACAAAAATACATTACAACTTTGGAAACTTTAGAATCGCAAAACTCATGAAAGATATATCCTCAATTAGATATGAAAAAAAATAATTTTTAGGATAATAATTAAAAAAAATCATAGATATTATTTACACCACAAAAAAGGTGGTGAATATGGCATGTGTCTCATAGAAGTACAAAGTGAGATGCAAATATTATACCTTAAATCTCAAATTTCATTATAAACATTAAAAAATACTATATAATAAATTTAAGTTTATTATAAATCTATTATAGAACCGAAATTATATATATCAAACCATATATTATTTTCTTATGACCTTTTATTACCCCTTTATTAACAATTTCATTTTAAATTCAGGTTTTGGGAAATTACTACATTGTTTTCATGTTTGTTTTGAATTTTCCCTTTTAATTTGATTAGGGTTCCATCATCTCCATAATTTTAACCATGATATAATTATCATATATATTAATTATATATACTTTTAGAGTAATCCATAAGATTTAGAGATAGAATACAAAATACACTGTTCGTAGAGACGATAATCCATATTTACGCATAAACACTATTTCCATTTTTACAACAGATTGAGAGAAATTTTAGAATCGTAACTCAAGAGACACTAAAATGGTGGCTTGAATTAGTGGACCACTAGGCCTCAAGTTATCATTATTTTATGATAGAGGCTTCTGAATATTAGTGAGGTTCAAATGGAGGTATAAATGGGAGACCATACCCTTTGGGTCAGAAATAAATATATTAGAAGAAATCATACATAATGGTAGTGGAAAAATAATAATAATTGGAAACCAAAAATGAATGAATAAATGATCATGTATGAGCATTATATAATGTACAGATAAGTGTATAATAGATAATAAATATATATAATAGGTAATGATACAATAAAATACTTAAAAACTATATCCAATAGCATCACGAGCACTAGATTTGTCCTCTATTCCCATAGTCTAATACTAAGTTAGAAGGATGATCTTTCACAACCTGAGAACCCAAACCAGCAACCATGAGGTCTGTTTGGGTACCAAAGTTCAATGGAGGCCCGAAAAAGGTGTGAGACATACTCATTAGGACACCACCAATGATGTATATTACATAATCTAGTCCGTGTCTATAAAAAATAAGTGTGTAGGTATATAACTATAAGATAAGACAATAATTTAACTAAAGTAAAAGTAACCAAGTCAGTATTTGGTTTCTCCAGAACACCTGTCTGACCATACTTTCTTCAACCTAAGTCGAAATAACTCTGAACATTCTCCCCCACACATATATATAATCATATATGTTAATAGTTATATGAAGAGATATACATTCACTATAGAGTATCCAAAGAATCCACTAAATATAAATTGTGGTAACTATAATGTAGTCCTAGGACACATGTCTATAAGCTTAGGAATTCATAGATGAGAGTTATAAACATCATATGGGAGGTTTCATTAGTCACATGTAATGATTAACAAGCATGATTTAGTTCCTTTGACCTATTAGCCCATCCAAGGATTTTCATAAATAGGATCCCCAGTATCACTCAAGGAGTAAAGTAAGTCCATGTATTCTATGTTCCCTTCCTTATCATTATATAAAGAGGAAACCTAGATATCACTCATAACTTTCCTATAACAACCTAAACTTTTATAAATAAAATCCCTTTTGTGATTTAATTAAAGGTATTATTATGTATTCTGGTTATAGAAGGAATATAAAATTATTTTATTTTAATATATCCTATCAAATTTAAAAGTATTTTAATAATTATAATCATTGATAACATAGCCATTGAATGATGATCATATGATCCGTATAAATATTGGGTGTTGAAAAATCCAATTGACACAGAAAAATGAATTTATGGCTTGAGCCAGTGGATCATACCCTATAAATCCCATTTATTAGAGATTCCAAGGGAGATATAATCACTAGGAATTTCCATTGACCAATACCACTTCAACATCCAAAAATTAAAGCATGAGAAAAACTGTTTATGGGAGAATTTCAAGATCATTGAGATCACGGTCCAAACCGTGTACACCGAACCATCCCCATGAAAATATCAGCTCCACACACCTTTCCCTTAGGGTGTTTATAGATGTAATAAAGGGAAATGTTCCAAGACTCTAATAATATTAATATGTATATTTTATAGAATATTGAATATATTTTCTTCTTATTGTTGTTAATTTATAAATGATTTTTATTTTGATATAATAAAAAAAATTATTTTTGGTTAATATGTAATTTCAATTAAGACATTAGTTTTTATGAATTAATAAATTTTTTAAATAAATTATATTTTAATAAAATTTTATTTCTAAATAGTAGTTATTATGTATAGTTTATAATAAAATTTTATGAAGTCAAAAATAATTTTTATAAGGGTATGAAAGCTGTTATTGTCAAAATAGCTCGCATTTCATAATAAATGTCAAATCATATTTTAAAATTAAAAATTCACATATTTAGAAAATTATTTGGATAAAATTAATATTATTTTTGAAATTAGAACATCAAAAGTTTCCAATAGTGAATATTTTATACTTTTTTGAGTCAGTCAAATTTTTGTGTAAAAATTAAATACGGTTTAAATACACGGTGTGTATTGTGACATTAAAATGACCCAAAATTGATGTAATAAATTCTATTAAGGATATAAATGACCAAATTAGTGTTTAAAAAATAAATTAATCTAATTTTGATGTTATTTTCTTAATTTTAGATATCCTTTATGAATCCCCCAAAAGCGATATTATATTTTAATATTTTTAAATCAATTGCTTATAAACAAAAATCACTTTCACATCACCAAGGGTAATATTTTAACTAGTTCAGCCATTTCTTTTAAAATAATTAAATTTTCTACCATTTTTAAAAAACTAGGGGAAAAAATATGGTATGTTTTTCTGTTTTGATTACATTATTATATAGTGTCCAAACCCTAGGTTTGGGAAATAATAAATAAATCACATCTCTTTTCCTATAAAAACAAACCCTCTTCACTCAAAAAACTTGGAGCATGTGATTAATCTATTCTAACCTCTATATTCTCATGCCAAGGTTCCCTAAACTCTTAATAAGATCCTACCATGCTTTTGGAGACACCCTTCCAAGGTAAGGAATCTTCTCCTTATCCTCTTTATTCAAGAATTTTGATTATGTTATGCATTTTATATCCGATTCTAAATAATGAGATATATTATTACATATATTATTTACTTCAATTATGATGTATAAATTATTGTATAACCCTTTAACCCTCATTAATCCATCCAATTAAAATAAATGTTCCCCCATTTTGATGTCAGAATTGCACTGCTATTTTCGATGCCAGACAATTGTGTAGTGAATACTCGTACCCATTTCCTATCAAGGGTGGTAAAATTTACAAACATATAAATATTTTATAAGAGAATTAAATGTATATAATCTATAATCCATTTTCATGGGATTAAATTTTATAAAATATGTTCTTATGTATTTGATCTATGTGGCACATTTATGCATGTATATGATATGATTATAATGGGTACGCCTAGATATCTCCCCAATGAATTGGGTAATGTTTTAGTATAACAATATTCCATGTATGGTGCATGGGAGGTTATCCTATGAACATTAAGTTATGTTTTATTGGTGGTAAACTTTAACTTATTATTATGATGTCATTTTTAAAGTTGTTTCCACATTCTAATAATTTTTTTATGTTATCATGCTATATCATGCCTCATTGTTCATGTTTATGATTCTCACCCATTTTATATCCCATTGAAATTATTATTGTATAAAATGTAATACATTATCCATGTTATTCTTTTTTGATTCCCTTACTGGGATTTATAGCTCACCCATTTCTTATGTATTTCCCTGAGTTATCCCATCCAGTTTTAAACACGATGGAATATTATGAACAAGTTAAAGAAGTTTTCAATAATGACGATATAACCCCTATTTTAATATTTTTATATAATGTAACTAATTAAAAAACTACACTATAATTATTAACCTTATGGTATATATTCTTATGTAATAAATCATGAATTAATGTGTAATAATGATAAGGATTTTTATAGTTTAATCAAAAGAAAGTCTAGATATTTTTGGGGTTAGGATAAAAAAACTACAGAGAAAGTACTAGGAATAATACCTTTTATAGAAAATATCCCCATGTTTTGGTAAAATATATATTATGTGGTTTCCAAGAAAACAAATCCTTATCTATATACTACAAGTGGCTTTGTATCTGGTATAGATGTACCTAAGGGTAAAACCCAAAACACTGCATTGAGATAGACTCGATCAGGATACGGTACATGAAAACACACCTTGTTGCACAACTAGTTTGAAACTATTAGGGGATATGCTTTGGTAAATTCATAAGATCATTAAAAACATTTATTAATGGAATAAAAAATCCCATAAGAGTCTATGTTTGAAAATTGATCATGGATATTATATATTGAAGGCTATAAATTCATAAGTTTAAGAAATACATGTCATTTATAAGTGATCCCTTAAATGTTATTAGACCCTCATTTATATGCTTAATAGGTTGAAATTAATCATCCCTAAGTCTAGTTTAGATGAACTAAATGGTTAAAAATATAATAAAAAAGTGAATGATAGGTTTATCTTTTTTTGTTCTACACATTCCTTCATATCATGTATGTTTAGTTGAACTATCCAAACACCACAAAAAAACATGGATGTAGAGATATATTTGAAAATGGAAAATGGTTAAATTACTACATCCCAAGTATATAACTCTTCACATATCAAAATTTGTGGGCTGAACTTCCCAACTAACCTTATGATACTCCCTTTAGTGAAATTTGATTTAATTATGGGTATGGATAGGTTTTACTTATATTGATCCATCATAAATTTCCTTGATAATGAAATCAATATCTATATCTCAAATAGTCCCTTGATTCTATACAAGTTCAACGAGGAGGATAAATATTTTTTACCACCAAAAACTCAAGTATGAATATTATTTCCCTATGAGAAAGTGTATCTATTTCAAATGATTAATTCTAAGGAAAATATCATCCTTTAAGAGAATACCAATGTGGGGGAATATGCAGATGTGTTTTCAAAATAATTTATTGGTCTTCCTTCTAGATGAGAGGTTGAATTTTTAATCAATATTATACCTAGGGAATTGAAATTATCCAAGACTCTATACAGAATGGATTTTATGTAACTTAAGGAGATAAATAAATAACTACAAGAGAATATGGATAAGTGGTTCATATGCCCAAGTGCTTCACCTTGGGGTGAACCGGTTCTCTACGTCAAGAAGAAGGATGGGTCAATTAACCTTTTTATTAATTATCACGAGCTCAAAAAGATCACAATAAAGAACATGTATCATATTCCTTGGATTTATGACATCTTTGATTAGTTATGTGGAGATCAATACTTCATTAAGGTGTATCTTTGGTCGAGTTATTATCATGTAAGGGTAAATAAGGATGATGTCCCCAAGACTACATTCCATACAAGGTATGGGTAATATGACTTCATAATAATGCCATTATGACCCATTAATTATCGATAAATATTTATGAACCTGATCAATTGAGTCTTTATATATTACCTTGACAATTTTTTTGTAGTATTTATAGATTATATTTCAATATACTCTAAAATTAAGGAGGAGTATGTGGAGTATCTGAGAACTATATTGAAGACCTTATAAAAGGAGAAGTTGTATGAATAGTAAAAAAATGTGAGTTCTGATTGAAGTAAGTCTCATTATTGGGGAATATTATCATAATCAATGAGATATATGTGAACCCTTGAAAGAAAAACTAAATTGAAGGATGACCAAGGAAAACATCAGTGATAGAAATCAATAGTTTACTTAGATTATCTGGGTACTATCGTCATTTTGTTAGAAATTTATCACGATTTTCAACCCCTATTACCAAACTAACATGGAAGGAAGTCATGTTTTATTAGAATAATGAACCGAATAGAGCTCCAAAGAGTTGAAATAGAGGCTTATCACTACAACTATACTTAATCTATCCACAAGTGGGTAACTTTTTGTTATATAAGGTGATGCTTCGAAGAAGGGCTTGGGATATGTTTTTAATGTAGAATGATAAAGTGATAGCCTATGCCTTAAGGAAATTGAATTTTCATGAACTGAACTACCCAATATATGATTTGGATTTGGATACAATAATATTCACATTAAAAATTTGGAGGCATTATATTTTTGGGGAGAAGTGTGAAATATAAATGGATCATAAGAGCTTCATGTATATATTGACACATAAAGAGATGAATATGCACCAAATGAAGATGGTTAGAGATAATTAAGAACCATGACTACTCAATCCACTTCTATATTGGGAATGAGAATAATGTGGCATATGCTCTAATTGGAATGGATCTTGCAACTTTATCATTGATGACAATTGAGAAGGATCTGATATTCATATACTTGAAAAGTATAGACATGGGAATCATAATGAAAGGAACATAATCAATACATTCAAAAATAATTAATCAACCATACATTCTGGAGAAGATAAAGGTTGATCATAGAAATAATGTGGAAATTTAGAAGAAGGTGTAATCTATAAGGGAAATCCTCAGTGTTCAAAATTAAAAAAGGAGTTACATGATTTGGGTCAAGGCTTTATGTACCATCAAATCCTGAGTTAATGAAGGTGTTCTTGGATAATGACCATAGCCTAAGATTATCTATACAAATAGGGATCACAAAGATGTATCAATATACCTTAGAGAACTATTGGTTGGAAAATATGAAGAAAGAGATAACAAAATATACAACATGGTGTCTTTTATGTTAGTAAGTTAAGGCTGAAAGGAAAAAATACATGGGGATGATACAAACATTACACATACCTAGATGGAAATGGGAAGACATAACCATGGACTGTGTCATTGGTCTTCTAAATACATGAATAGGAAATAATATTATATGGGTTGTAGTGGATTGTCTTACAAATATTTCCCACTTCACTACATTCTGATAGGACTTCTCACTTGATCAATATGTAATGTTATAAATTATAGAATAGGCGAGGATTCATGGAACACCATCATTGATTATATCTGATTGAGATCCAAGATTTACCTCCTTGTTCTGGAAGAGTCTCCAATATGCTCTAAACACTGAGCTGATCTGTATCATGACTTACCACCCTCAAAATAATGAACAATTTGAGCAGACTATCCAAAAACTCAAGGAAATGTTGAGATCATGCTCAATTTACTTTAATTTACTATGGGATTAACATCTTCCTAGGGTTGAGTTCTCATACAATAACAATTTCCTCTCAAACATAAAAATTCTTTCCTATAAAGACCTCTATGGGAAGTAGTGTAAAACACCTTCATGTTGGGATAATGTTTGGGAACACAACACTAATACAAAACATGTTTTTATCAATTCTAAAAATTCCCATTATTATTGGTAGAGAGGAACTAATTATTGGAGGGAGATTAAAATACCTATGATATTATTATATATTTTAGAAGAACTAATAAAGGGAAACACTTATTAGGGTTTTTATTTAGTGTTGAAAAAGGGGTATACTGTAGTGTTCTCAAATAGAACACTACAACACTAGTGCAGTATGCTGTAGCAACACACTACAGCACCAGAAACACCAAAAAAAATAAACAAAATCAAGTTCCAATACAAAATTGTAATGAAATAAACTTTACAACACAAATAAAAGAAAAATAACACTATATTATAGACATTTTAAACATTGATTTATACAATTAATAAGTAAAAACTATTACATACATTCAAAAACATAAATATTCCTTTGTCTTTTGATCTCAAACTTGAGTCATTATATTTCCCAAAAAACCACCTAGATCAAAATGACACACCAATAAAAGTAATTAATTCTTATCTTAGTAATAATATAAATAAATAAATTAACATAAAGTATTTTTTGAAACTAAACATTGAGTCATAGAAGGAAAATTTTCTATCAGGTTGAGTTTTGGTTGATTCTTTCACGTCACACATTTCTTTTTCTTATTCAAGAATTATCTTTGTGAAAATTAATTGAAAAAGTATAATATTAATTGATAAGGAAATTAATTATGTAATTGTAGATAGAATGATAAGAAAATATCCAAGGATCGTTTTCCCAGTTTTGTTGATGTAATGGGTGTTTTGAACTAAAATGACACTTATATATTTAAAATATGAACTTTGAGTCATATAGGTCACACTGTGAATTAGATTTAGGTGAGGATTATTCTTACACATACCAAATGACATATGGACCATTTTTCAAAAGTAAAAAAACCATATGAATACATTTTCTTTGTTTTGTGTACGTCAATTGTCTTTTTTACTAAAATTAAATTTTAAACTAGAAATATGATCTTTAATTAATACTAGTCACATCATGTTTCAATTTTTCATGATACCAATTCCTACACATAATAAATTACTTATGAATTTTTTTCATAAATTATCTGGACAATCCGAACTCATTTTCTCAGTTTTTAGTGAGTCACACCTTTTGAACTAAAATATTGATTTTAAACTAATAATAGACACCTTGAGTCATTCTGGGAACATCACGTATTAGATTGAGGTTCAACTGATTTCTACACATAAAAAATGAATTATGTATCATATTCCTAATATATCAAAAAAACACGAATGATTTTTATAGGTTTTAAGAATGTTAGTTTTATTTTTACTAAAATTAATTTCAATTTTAAATAAAAAGATGCACTTAGAGTCATACCGGTCACAAATTGTGTCAGATTGAGTTGAGGTTAATTCCCACACATTCCAAATGACATATGGATAAATTTTCTAAAGTAAAAAATAATCTAAATTAATTTTGTTGATTTTGGTATGTCACTTTTCTTTTTTAATAAAATGTCATTTTAAATTGGAAACAATTACTTTGAGTCATACCGGTCAAATCGTGTATCAGTTTAACATGACACTAATTTTTACACATCAAAAATATATTATCAATTTTTCTTATAAAATATCAATATAATATGAGAATGTTTTCTTGGTTTTCATTGAGTGACACTTTTTGAACCAAAATATCGATTTCAAAATGATAATGGACACTTTGAGTCCCAAAGGGATCATCGTGTATCAGATTGAGGTGTGACTGATTTATACAAATCAAAAAATGACATATGTATAGTTTTACTAAAGTATTAAAATAATAATAATGATTTTTCATGGTTCTGAGTATGTGAAATGTCTTTTTTACTAAAATAATGTCAGATTGAGGTTCAAATGATTCTTACAAATAAAAAAATGGATAATTTTTTAAAGTTTCAAAATAATCCAAATGAATTTTCTCAATTTTGAGTTTGTAACTTGTATTTTTTACTAAAATTTTATTTTAAACTAAAAGAATGTACTTTGAGTCATAATGTCCAGATCATGTAATGATTTTATTTGAGACTGATTTCTACATGTTAAAAATGAATTCTGAATCATTTTAATAAATTATCAAGATAGACTAAGAATTCTCTTTTGTTTTTTAGTGAGTTAAACTTTTGGAATTATAATATAAATTTTAAACTGATAACAAACACTTTGAGTCATACCAGGCACATCAAGTATCATATTAAGGTGAGGATGATTCCTAAACATAAAAAATAACTTAGGGATCATTTTAATAAAGTATCAAAACATTAAAAATTCATTTTCTTAGGCTTGAGTATGTAAGTTTTCATTTTTACTAAATTTATTGTCAATTTTATATAAAATGATGCACTTGGAGTCATATCGGTCACAACATGCATCAGAATACGGTTTAGATTATTCCTACACATCTAAAATTACTTATGGATAATTTTACTGAAGTATCAAAATAATCATAATAAATTTTCTAAGTTTGGAGTATGTCACTTGTCTTTTTTACTAAAATGTCATTTAAACTAGAAACATGAAATTTGAGTCATACTGATCACATAATGTATCACTATAATGTGATATCAATTCATACCCATCCTAAATAACTTATGAATCATTTTACTAAATTATCAAGAAAATCTGATTTAATTTTCTTGGTTTTCAGTGAGTGACATATTTTGAATTAAAATATCAATTTTAAACTAATAACAAGCACTTTGAGTCATACCAGACACGTCATCTATCAGATTGAGGTGCAAATGATTCCTACATGTAAAAAATGACTTATGGATCATGGTACTAAATTATCAAAGTAATCTGAATATTCTTGTTTCGTTTTGAGTATGTTAGTTTTCTTTTTTACTAAAATTAATGTCAATTTTAAATAAAAAGAAGCAATTAGATTCATACTATTCACACCATGTGATGGATTTAGGTGCATTTGATAATTACACATCCCAAAGTCTTAAAATAACCCCAAATACCAATTTTATACTGGTTTTAATTGGTTATTTTTGTCAAACTACCAACACTTCATATTGTATCGATGTTTATATCAAAAAAAAATTTGTCTAAGAAAATCGAATCAATATATAGTGTTGTAGTTTGAAAAATAAAGACAATAGAATGCATGGTATCATTGGTAGAAAGGAACATTTTATCTCTTTGTGTCTTTCTATAGATATTTAAAAGAAAAATATGACTTTCCAAAAGATATGTGAAAAAAATAATAATTATATAAAAATGCTAAAAAATTAAATTTAAAATTGTAGAGAAAATAATGAAAAAATTAATTAAATAAGTAATAGAAATTCACCTTTTTGTGATGGTTTTATGAATTATTGACACATTTACTGGTTTTCATTATCTTATTTGTAGTCTTGGAGTCCAATATATCATGAGAATGAAAAAATTCGAACAAACCAACCCAAATTAAACAAAAGGATCCACCCATATAAGAAAAAAAATATATAATATGAGTAATACTAAAAAAAATAAATTAAAAATAAACACGAAACAATATATTAATTATATATACAATGATTTTAATGTGAAAAACATTTTGATTTCCTTTTTGATTGAGCAGAGGTAGTGTTGTTCCTCTTCCTGTAAAAATAGCAGAGGGAACATGAAGGAATTTGATAAATGTCAAAACTGTAGGGGTGAAAATTTTTTGAGGGAGAAGAAATGTATGGAAGTTTTAGTGCATAAATATTTCAATTATGGACATAAATCTTCTAAAATTAAGTAAATGTGAAAATATAACTTCCCAAAGGATCTGTGAAAAAATAATAATAATATGATTAAAATTATATGGAAATTAACTTAAGAATAATAGATAAAATGTTGAAATAATTAATTAAATAAGTAGTATGAATTCACTTTTTTGGGATGGTTGTATACATTGTTGACCCATTTCCTTAATTCATTATATTAGTTGCTATTTTGAATTCCAATATCTCACGAGCATGAGAAACTTTGAATAAACCACCAAAACTAGAACAAAATAATCCACATGTATAAGAAAATAATTACCCAGGAAAGTCTGAACCAGGCGAAAGCCTGATCCCGCAAATTTATTGAAGAAAAAGTGAAAGTAAAGACAGTAGAAATAAAAGATGTTATAATGAAAGTTATGGTCTAAAAAGTAATTAAAGATGGATATAAATCTTCTAAAATAAATTAACTCTATATATAATAATGAAAGTTAAATCAAAGTTTCATTATATAATTTTTCAATAAAATAGAGAATGCATATCATAGCATTATCTTTACAACTTCCAAATGGGTTTCCTACATTATAATATGTTCTTCTATAGTATTGGTAACATCATCATATGAATAAAACATTGTCTATATGAGTAGTAAAAAAATTAATTTACATTATGAAAATGAAGTAGAGAATAAATAATATTATGAGAGAAAACATAAATTATTAAAAAACAATTTTACTTTCTCATTTAACCTTATTTATTTTTTATATGAGTCATTTTTTACATTGGGAACTACATTAACTAGTTGTGATCTCCTAATGATAGGGTCATCCTCGATTGAATTTTCACCTGACCCCACATTTTTTTAGTTACTAGTAGGAAAATCAACCAATTTTTTTTTTCTAGATCTGAGACATGAAATTCTTACATTTATTTTCATTCTATTATGAATGAATCATACTTTTCCCCTTCCATATAGAAATTCACCTTCATGATTCCCATTTTATCAACTTTAACTCCACTCATATTGTCTGTCCATTTGAAATAGAAAATTAGCACTTGAATGGTTGTATAATCTAACTCATATATCTATTCGATAATTCAAAAATATAACATATTTTAATAATTTATATTTTTATCCTTATTACCAGTTATGTGCATCACTTCCCCCATAATCACAACACCACTATTTCACATCATACTACAGTCATTTTGTTCTTTTTTATAGAATATATAACCATTGATTACAAAACTAGTGTAAGATATAACATTTTCATTCAGTACGCTTGGTAGACATCTAAGTTATTTGATAATTGAATTCAAATTTTTAGATAATTACTTATAAATTTGATCTTAGAATCATACTATAAATTTTTGATTATGTTTATTTGATATCCATTATTCAGCCCTTGATGGATTCAAATATCTAATAATTTATTTATTATATTCAATGTATGTATCAACATATTCAATATTATGTAAAATGTAAAGGTGCACATGCTCCCACTTTGTCTGGGTAATTGTAACAACATCTCTTTCAAAAACCCCTTTGCCCATATGGTATTCATTGTGATGAGAATTTGGGAGACTGATGCAATCAACATCTGATAGGTAATTGATACTAGATTAAACATCATCTTTAACAATATATCATTCTATAATAAAACCTTTTGACCAAATTCGATTCATTACATACCCTTTAAAAATCATTATATACTTTTCAATGAGGTATATCCATCTGTAATGGACTTGACCACATATTTGAACCTCTCTAACCAAGAGAACCATCAGGTGGACCTTTATATCAAAGAATTATAGTGGCAATAACATCTCTAATTCACATAATATGACCACAACCTACTTAATCATGATTGGAAACATCATCAGGTCTATAGATTTACTGCATAAGGATTTGAAAAAGAAGAAGAGTCTGATTAATGTATGTTGTACATTTTCAGTCTATTTTCCTTATAAGGTGGCACGTTTTGGGTGATGAGGAAATGGTCTGATAGGAATTATCACTCATCCCTTTTTCCAAAGATGGTTTCTTGTTAGGTTCACCATTTCATTAGTTTTGACCCATTCTATGTCATTATCCTTTAAAGGAAGGTTGGATTAACCCAATGGGGACTGGGTAATTCACTCCTTTCGTATTGCAAAGGAGATTCCATAGTCAGATGATCCCAATAGGTGATTGAATGGTGTTAAGTACTTGCACAATAAGTCCTACTCAGATATAAATTCCCCAGATGGTCTCCAAAGGGTTTATTTGTGGATCCAGAAACACCTAACGACCCTGGTATCCATGATTCATTGACCTGATTTCTAAAGGCAGACACTTGTTTGTTACTGATTCAGCCAACGACACTTAAGAACTCTATTGGCCGAGAAGATTATTGCCTATTCTGGGACTCTCTTATATATTTAAGTTGTGTTCATATGTTCATGAATCCTTGGTTCATTCCCGTAGAGTGTTTCCATAGGCTACTCATGGTTTTCTGGATTGTAATAAGCATATATATATTTGAATATATGGAGGTGATGATAACTTGAGCCATACAATAAGGCACTCTGATGTTTATCTTCATCTAGGGGGGACGGAAGGTGAATTAATGTTGAGATCAGACCAATATTATGGGTTTTCTACATATCCTTGAGATAGGAATCATAACCCACGTAGTTCGGAAGAGATGGTGCTTACACATGGAAGCTTCCCATTGAAGAGGACATGATTGGGTGAACCCTTTTGTATGGGCACCCTTTTGAGATCGGGCCTTCTGGTAGGCATCCTACATATCTTGGTTTGATAAGGAATCAAAGTTCTCATAGTTCATAAGATATGGGGATTATTAATGGAAGATACCCATTGAAGAGGACATGATTGGGTGAACCCTTTTGGATGGGCACCCTTTTGAGATCAGGCCTTCAAGTAGGTGACCTACGTATCCAGGTTTGATCAGAAACCAGAGTTCACATAGTTTAGAATAGATGTATGTTGTAATAATCAGAAACATATAAACCCATGTGAGTCATGATCGGTGTGAGAAACAAGAGAATTTAAGATATCCAACCAACCAAATGATTCCTCTCCTTCTGGTGGGAGAGGGATAGCCTACGGCAGATGAGGCCAGGGCGACCGTGGGTGAGGGAATGGTGCGATGAACATTTTAATGTGAAATGATATTAAAGGTCATATGGATCAACCTTTAGAATATTGGGGACTTACCTTAGTGGGAGTTCCCCATAACAAATTCTGGGGAGGGGAGAAGTTTTATCCTCATCAAAAGGGGAAGTGAACATAACCCTTTTAACTGACCACCATTCCTTATTGAATGGAAAAGCAGGTAATAACCCTTAATCTCTAGAACAAGGAGGTTCATGTCAGCATCCCAAGGTTGGAATCCGGGTTACCATGGGAATGTAAACCCACATACATTCTTGAAGCCCGTACCATTGTTGGGGGATCCTTCATGACTCCACTTACCATGGGTAGAGGCATGCTGATGCACTCGATGGCCTGATCATACAGGTTCAGCGGATTTGGAGGGGGCTTTGGGCGGATGTCGAGGGATTAGTTTGTGGTGGTAAAATAGAGGAATAGATGGTAATGGAGGGGAGAGATTAGAATTGGAGGAAAGAATACCCGAAAACACCCCATTCTATGTACTAATTTCTTATGCAGGATTGGGGATGCTCCGCATACCGTAGTGGTATGTGGGAAGAGGGGACATCTGAGTACTGATGTAGTACGTGGGCATGGGTATGGACTACCATGCACCGTAGTGGTACATGGTCCTTGATGTGGTCCATCACGCCTCTTTAGGTTCCATCCACACACTAATGCATTACACGACACCGAGTTAATTACGCATAGTGATACACTAAGCAGAAGACCATTTTGAAGGAGGGTCCAAGAGACTATCATTAACGGGATGTTTATTCACAAAAAATATGTGATTTGTGGTTTCACCATTTATGTTCAATTTTATATTATTATTATTAAGTTCCCCCATTTTATTCTTCACGGATGGCTGTACCTGAGAAGAGTGTGATTCGCAACTTGGGCTTTGCTGATGATTCAAGATTGAATCCAGAATCTTCTCCAAGTTTTTTCTACCAACCTCTGGGTTCCCTTCAAGCTTTCTTTATCCATACCCTCTCAATTACTTATGTGATCACTTTTATAGAGTATTGGGGAAATTGTATCTATGGGCATGAGGAACCATTTGTGGAGGCCCATGAAGAGATATCATTACCCACGGAAGAGTTGGTCAACTAGGGTTTGTGGATGCTATGGGTCACGGTCATGGTTCATAGAAATCTGTAGGTTTTCTTCGTCTAGGAACTGATGAGTTCAAAAGATTATATGCAGATGGCCTTCACACACATTATTCCTTTAGCGACGCGGTTCTCGGTCTACTGGGTTCGCTAGCCATCGATCTATGGGTCAGTGCCTCACCGATCGTTCCGCATAACGATGGTTTGCGATCTAGGTAGTCTGCTAACCCTTCTCGATGATGGTACATAGTCCACTTAATAACCTTTAAAAACTTGAGTTCCTTTATGTTTCTTGTAAAAATTTCAACTCAATTTGAGTCCATTCACCTTGCTAGACTTGTTGAATTACTTTATTTCTTTTGAAAATTGATTGAGGAAGTATTTTATTTCCTTGGATGAATTTTCAGGACCCTAAAAATTCCCCCATCAGAATGGGGTCTGTTCAGAATGAAAAGGATACTATTTTGGTGTAGAAGAGGTCCTGAACTGAAATGGCTATCACTAGAATAGATAGGCCTAGTAGGAGGGGACCACACCTATATATTGGGGCCCATGTCATTTGTATTTTACTATTCATTTTTGAGAAAATTCCTCTCAACTTTCTTAGCTTCCTCTATATTTTTGTACCATGCTTTCAGTGAAAATTCATTTAGCAAACCGCTTCGTATGTGTTGCGAACCGAACCTTCATCCATTTATCTTTCCGTGAACCGAATTTTGGATTTCAGGAACCATATTTTGGAATTTTTAAAATGAAAAATCTATATTCTATGTAGAAGAATCTATTATGAATGTGTGTCTGTATACCAAGATTGAACTGGAGAACCAAAATTTAAGAATTAATAATATGAACTTACACTTGTAATCCACAATCATGGAAAATGAACTTAATGAGGCCTATGTTCGTGGTATCCACATTTCAAAAACCCTTTTATTCACCATTTAATGCTCCATGGGATAGATCCTCATAGTTGGTTCACATACCATGGTTGTATGTGGTAAAACGTTTCCATGTACCATTGCCTTATGCGGCAATTGCTTCCAAAAATTATGCCGTATATGTGATATGCCTACCACATACCGTTTCTGAGAACAATATGTGGATCCTTAAGTAGATGTATTTTTAAATCCTTTAGCCATTCCTTTGTAGCATTTATCCAACAAATTTCATTGGACTAATTTTTTATTGGTTTTTGGATCATCCTGTGCATGCTACAATGGCTGCTTCATAGGCTGTGACTGGTGTCGCTGCTTATTTTGAGGCTACTAATACTGATGCTCCTTCTACTGCTGATGAAAAATCGATGAACTTGGTAGCTTTGGTCAACAAAAAAATTATGGTCTTTCCATTTCACCAATCTCTAGAAAATCTGCTTATGGTGAGCCAATGGGAGTACCCGGCTTCAGACATGCTTCCTTCTTATAGGTTTGGACTATTGTCTGACACAACGATCCCAGCGCCCAATATGACCGATCATCCTACTACCAGGATAATTAGTACCTCTATTCTGAAGGCATTTTTTTTATTCCAAGTAGAGGTACCTTCAGATAGATACTACCTCTGGGTCCTTGATGAACTATGCACCTCGAAATTTAGAGGGAGTGTAGTGGAAGCCCGACCAAACGACCCACTGTTACCAGAGCATCGTGCAGAAAGCTACAAAAAATGAGTAGTATGGTTGGTCATCCTTGGGAGATCTTCACTTTGGAGGCTCATTTGGCTTGGACTAGGGTGTCCTTTTTGGATCTTCAAGAGTTCCAAAGAATTCTGAACCGAGCTGCAGATTGTCGGACTATATGAGGCTACTTGGGTTTCCTAGAGATAGACTCACCGTCCTACTACTCTTTTTTCACAACTCTTAAGTAGGTGGAGTCCAGATACCGATACCTTCCATTTGATCCATGGGGAGGTTGAAATCAGTCTTTGGGACATCCCACTAATCTCAGGAGTCCCCATCATCGGGGACATGTATGATGAATTTCTTCCTCCCTCCTCTACTTGGGAACATGAGGAATGAACCCCTCCTTTATCCAAGAAACCCATTGTTCAAGTGAAAACACTTTTGAAAGAAACCTACCTTTTTCCAAAGTAGGATGTTCCTTTTGAGGACTAGTTTGGTTATTTTGTTAAGCATACTTGTCTAGAGCCTGATTCCTAGAGACGCAGGGCTTGTCCTACCAAAACCACCCAGAGGTGAGCGTGTACTTACTAGACCACCCTGTAAGAGGGGGATTTTTAGAAATGGGGATGGGGGCTCATCCCTGATGTCGATCGATTATTTCAACTAGCAGCTTTCTTGGCCATGTTTATGAGAGGGTGGATTTTACTAGTACAAGAGTTTGGTGATGTAAGAGCCTCAAATTTTACCATGGATACTCATCTGTCCACTGATAGATGTATCAATTTAGCTATCCCAGTGTTGGAGAAGATTTACCACATACTGGGTCAAAAATGTTAGGGGGCCACCTTATCAGATGACTGGACCCTTCCAAATTCTTTGGGGATAGATTGAAGACCACATAGGAGGTTATTATTTCATAACTTTCTTACCAATTCTATATTAAACCCTTCAAACATATCTTCAGAGTACCAATACGGTCATGCTAGTGGCTTGGGATTCACATGATAAGCAGTAGGAGTAAACTAAAAAGAATTATCAAGACTTAATGGATTATCTCAATGTTTGCAAACGTTTCTCTTTTCAAACTTATGATTCCCATATGGTAATATTACAAATAACGCATCTAAATAATTTTTCAACTAAGGTTACTTCTTTCTTTTAAGGGAATCCTTTCTGGTCACCTGTATCAGAGGGGAGCTTATTTGCGAGGGATATGAACCCTGTCAATATAGTTTTCAGTTTAACTATGTCTAGAAGTTATTCCCTTATGTTCTAAACAGTGCTCATTAGGAGAAACATCTGATGATATCCCATCAACTATGTCTAATGTTCACCTGGGAGGACACCCAATTCCAGGGAAGACTTCCATATCCTGAGGATTCTGTGCCCTTCCTCACCAAAAACTATGCTGAGGCCTGGGTTAAATCGTACCCCGATGTCCAATTATCCAACCTGGTTCCTATCATGAAAACTTCCAAGGAATCTAGGGAAAAGGGAAAAGAGAAAAAAGGGAGTTATTAAACACTATCAGCTGGGAAAAGTCCTCCAAATTACTCTTGGATCCCCCCCCGAGTCAAATTGTGAAAGATGGGTTTTTGACCTCATGGGTGGCCGAACAAGCTGCTGAAGCTGCTGCCGAGAGACCTCCATCCATTCCTCCCAAGGATGATTTTATATTGTTCTATAGGAAATGGAACCTATTTAAAGGTCATACATATACTCATGATCAGTCCCCTAATGATTTATGGTAGCTCCTCCAAACTAGGGAAGCTGCTCTTACTGGCATTGGATATGTGTCAGCACCTGATGACGTTTCATTGGATGAGGATCTAGAGAGGGAAAGTCATTACCTTAAGGACCTTGAGACCCTCATCCATTCCTGACGTGGTTGCCACAAATAATCACATCAGGTACTTTCCATGATGCGGTTAGAGACTGTTGATGAGGATGACATCATCATTGGATCACCTATTGCGGTTTCCACAGAAAAGGCCTCTTACTTACTCCCAAACTCTCATAAACAGTCATCTTATCAAGGTCTTGAGTTTACAGATACACCAGGGAAACCTTTTCAAATATTGGAACATGTTACGCTCCCCTAAACCACCCTTCCAGCATCGGCCATCCAAGTTACAACTGCATTTATAGATTCCTGGAGAGTCTGGGATGAACGGAGGGTGAATGCTTCAAATGAAGACATATAGAGGCTTCTTCAGGAGGGACATTTTGACCTTCCTAGTTTTGGGGGATCCATTTCTCCTATTGAAATTTTGACCAATGAAGAGCCTAAGGATGTGGATGCCTACTTGAATTAAATAGACATGTGTCTCCACACTCCTGCAGACATGCATTACTTGTTTGACCACATGGCGTTGATGGAAGTACACCCGCGACCGAATAGATAAGTTTTATCTGCAACCACTAACCTTAAAATCTTTTGTTGTAGAAATGATAAAGGTCCCCCTCCCCTTTTTATTTTGTAGGGGCTTACAGGATCTCATGAAACAGATTTCCCCCTGATTTATTCTCCTGGAGGTACTGCGGCTGGGGAGTGTGCCCTATCAATAGTAGGGGGTACTACGACAGGATCCCCTGGAGCCCAAGAACACAGGGAAGTGGTCATTGCAGACCCTTACAAGAAATTCCCTCCTCCAGCTCCTCTTGGTGATATTATTCAGGAGTCATCCCCCCGACAATCAAATAAACACAAGCAAGCCTCCCAACTGTCAAAGCATATTCGAATGGGGATCATAAGTAATTGTCTGTTCACATGGTGATTGAACCAAGTACCCTTATCTTGTAAACTCACTGGTACATATATGTACTTTGATGTAGGGCCTATCGGTAACTATATGATGACCGCTCAGGTATCTGTAAATCCTGTCCCTTTTAGGGTAGATGAAGGGTCTCCATCTTTTATAGTTGACCGAAATAGGGAACCAGTTCCATCTGAAGATATCGGGGGTGTTGTTGACTCCTCAGGTGTGCCTGATCCCACTCAAACAATCTCTACCTCAATAATAGAATGATAGCCAGAAGTTTAGGGCTCTCTTGACCATGCTGAGCTGACTCTAATGGAGAGAGACATGGTAGTCTTTATAGTTGGGGCTGAGTCCAGTGGTGAGCCCCAAGCCTTGCTAGATTTTGGAGGGACTCTAAATATCAAGGAGCCAATCAATATTGACCAGATGGGATTTTCCCCTATAGAGGGAGTCACTCCAAAGATTGATATTCCATTTTATCATGGTGTCTTTGGGGGTTCATAGTTTGGGAGGATGATGCTTTGACACCTAAAAATTTAAAGTTGGCTATAATGCTTTTTTTTTCAGTTCTAAGAGGATTTAAGTTTTCTTCCCCCAAAATATCAATACTAATACCCTTATCTAGACAGACTAACCCTACATGCCTTATATTAATCAGTAATATTTTGAGGGCCACCTTGAAGATATAGAACCACTTGATTTAGATAACATTACTGCCATGGGGGTGGGAGGTATTGAAGCCTTCTCTTACATATCCTCAAAATCACAATCAAAAGCCTTAGTAATAGCGGCAGACGTTGCCACTCTGTCCTCCACTGTAATTACCAGAGACAAGGCTGTTGCTGGGTCGAGCCATGATGTGGCTGCTAAATCAAGCCCCTCTCTTGTAATCTTCATTTTGTATAAATTTATTTGTCATAGGGTGAATCTGAGACTGATCAAGAATGCTTGGTCGATATTCGTCCCATTCAGCAAAAGGAATGTAGGAACATTTGAATATTAATTTCTCAAACTCCATTTGCTGAGATGCTAGTGAAATTTTTAAAGTTATGCCACTAGTTTTTTTCCTGGGTTTTGGTGGATTTTACTATCATGGTATTTATGATATAGTAAGGTAGGTGGTCACTACTTAGGAAGAAACTAGTGTTCTTTAATCTCAACTTTCCGTGGTAGAGTCGATGACTTATCTTGCTGCTACATGAAAAATTCTTATTGATAAGGCTTCTAATCATGATGGAGAAGTTTAAAGGTTAAAAAGTGAACTTATGAACCAAGAGTCTTTGATAAAACAACTCAACCAAGAAGTGGAGAAACAAATCCAGAAACTAGAGCGACTTAAACAAAAATGGGTCCGGTCTACGGTTTCCATCAAAGAGGGGCGATGGAAAATGCAAGAAGGGTAAATGACTGGCCTTCAATACATGAGGGACGTAGAGTTACTGTGGGTGATCACGGAGGCCAAGACTACGGATTTATTGAATCTTCTCCAAGCCATTGAGGAGTCTCATCAATTTTTGATGCAACTCTACAACTCTACTGAATGTAGCTTATAAATATCATTTCTTTCTTATAAGGAGAGGCTCCAGGATGTGGATGCCCATCATATATCTTTATTAAATATGGTGGAACTAATTTTCATTTGAACACTTATTATTTGTCTTTTCCTATCATGTCATTTTATCATAAAACATCATTTTGATCGGGTATTAATTTTAAACCATAATTTGGAACCATTAAAATAAAATAATCGAATCGAGCTCTAATTTTTGCCTGAGACGAGGGACTCAGCAAGTGTAGTTTTACTAATGCTGAGGTTTTATGGAACACCTCTTTAACTTTTATGTCTTTTTCGTTATTACCATAATTTTTTTCTAAGCCTTCTTATCACAGGCTTAGGGTGAATAAATTGACTTTTTCTTTGGCCACCCTTTTCAGGTTTTTGTCTAAACAAGATTTAAGCCTCTTTTAATGGCTCAATGTTTTTAACGAACTGATAATCAACTTTTACCTAGAGGTACCTTCTGCATATTTTACCACTGGAAAGTATGAAATCTTTTTTTGAGGGCAGTTCAAAGTCCTTCCAATAAAACTTATTACCACTACAAAATATTTAACTTTTTCTAATAGGAGAATATCTATTGGTAAAAGTTCATTTTCTTTTGGTAATTTTTTTTACCAACATATATGACATTGTCACTAAACTATCGGTAAAAACTCTGTCACTAAATGTTTTTGCAACAGATATAATAGTTCTGTTGGAATTATAATAATACCAACAGATAAAATATATTGTGGTTAAAGTATTTAACAACATGTTCTGGTGACAAATTTTTTTGTTGTTAATAATATTACCAACATCTAAAAATTATTTACAAATTACAATTGAATAAAAAATAAAAAAAATTATTAGCAGTAAAATTTCATATTATATTTATTATCATATATAATATATATGATTTAATTATTAAACTGAAGACAATTTCAACACATGTTCAAACATAAAAAAATATTAATAATGAAATTCATTACAAAACAAATCAATACAAAAACTCTGGACACCCCCACCCCAACAACCCAACCCTATCCCTAGATCTAGCGACCAGCTCCGACAAGTCATCTCTAGAACCAGCAGCTCCAAACCATCATCGCCAGTGAGGCAACTCCAACAAATAATTTTGTAGTAGACAAATACACAAAAACCTAAGATCCATCTATGACAGCACCCCAAGGGTATGTCGTCTCTTGACTACAACCATCCATCATCCATCACCCATCATGGAAGAAGAATAGTTACTCCCGCCAAAGATCTTTCTTCACCCCTCAAGTAGGACACTAGAAGAAACAAACCAAGCCATCTCCAGTACTAGTGAGGAACCTCAAGTCATTGCTATACCACTCTTCAGCTCCATGATCTACACCACACACAACTAGAGAGCATATCCAAAAATCAGTGCAAAATATCTTTATAAATTGAAACGAAAATAGAAATAAATTAAAGTGTATTAGGAAGGGAAAAACAAAGAAATCATGTATAATAACTGTCTTCATTGTTCTTATTCTTTCAATTGACTTAAAATAGTGTTATCTTCCAACTTGGAAATCAGGTTAAAATGCAAGAAGTTGAATAAGGGGAAGGGAAAAATAGTCCAACAAAGAACTAATGAATGGTTGTCTACCGGCTAGTAGCCATTAAATGTGAAGAAGTTGTTACCCCATTATATGTGAACTTAGCACCCTTTCCTTATCCTATTATGTAACTTTTGAAGCCAAATCATCAAACATGAATTTTCCAAAGTAAACAAACCCATAAATTATTAGTCTATGTTTAGCATAAGAAATCCTTTTCAATATAAATGGAAAAAACAAACAAGAAATAATTTTCAATAGTTTACTTGGTATGAATGAAAAATGTGTGATAAAATATGTTAAAAAGATGCATATTCAAGGAAATAATACATAAAATCATAGATAAGGAAAAAATAAAATGATGAAAATATCACCGTAAAGAAGGCTTAGCATATTCAAGTTACATTAATACCAAAGACAACCTTAACGAAAGAGTCACTATAGTTATGGATGAATCATTATTTATGGTTCAAGATAATTTTATTTAAAAAAGAAAATTCAAGAAGCAAAAAACCTAATTCACAAAAAAACAATGTAAAAAAATAAAGTCCTATTCATGAATTTGGGTACTTACAGTGCTTAAGACAAGAGGAAAAAGAGAGTACCCCCACATGCACTAAAGTCGCACCATACTGGAATTTAAAATGTAGGTGGCACAGTTCCTAAGGGACCCAATCATAAACACCATTGTGATAGAAATACAGATAAAAAGAACCATTTGAAGTTAAGTATATAACCATGGACCTGCAATTAAAACCTAACACTTGTAGTTGACAAAGGTTTAATTTGAAAACACTTGCTCAAAACTATTTAACACATTACTTATGATGGAATACATTTACCTGGGATTTTAGTAACCATAGAGTTATCTTTCTTAGCTCGTTTGAGAGAATGATGTGTTCCTCTTCCATCATTATATCAATTTTCATCATAATATAAAATAAAAAAAGTGAAAAAAGGGTACCAAGTTATGAAAAACCAATAAAAAGAAAGAATAATGAACCATAATAAAAAACAAACCAATCAAAAGAAACACAACAAAACAAAGAAAGTAGAATGAACCATAACCAAAAACAAAACAATCAAAAGAAACAATACAAAACAACGTGTTCTGTATTTTAAATGATACAAGGATGGTTCAAAGCTTATATAGATTCAACAAATACCCAAAGCACTTCACCAGAACCTACATAAAAAAAATAACAAAAGCATAAAAAAACTAAAAAAAAACTCACACTATGTGATCAAAAGCAGCTAATCATCCCCAATTCAGCCACAGGTGGAACTCACACTAGTGGCGAGATCATCCCCAATCAAGTAAGCGGGTCCTCTATCTTGAACTTGATCATGGAACCAGTTCATCACCAATCTCACACTAGCAGCAAAAAAATGATATGTGTAAAATAAATTAGCACCAGGATAGATGCCTATAAAATAAAACACATCAAACCTCTAGGAAATTGATCTTCCCTCATGGAAAGGGATAAAGATTCAACTTGGATCCCTCATAATATGGTTTTCATTATCAAGTCATGTGCCCCTTGATTTTCTGATGGGATAAGAAGGCCCAACCTCTGATGGAAGTATATCAACATCATCTAAATAGGAAGTAGAAGATATACCATATTATATTGTTTTTTTATCAGTCAGTAAAACATTTCAGTATTCAAAAAAATACAATATTTAATCCTTGGACAAATTTTAACATTCAGATTAAAAAAACTTTCATCAATTTTATCAAAATTCATAAAAAACCATTTTTTAAACAATATTGGTGTAAATTGCAGTTCATTTAACAACCCCTGAATGAATCAAAACAACCAAATCCAAATTCAAATATGCAGGAAAAATAAAAAATTACTCAATTAAGGTCTTACCAAAGTGTAATAAATAACAGAAGGATGGAAATGACTACACAAAACAACAACATTCATTAATAAATAAATAAAGGGTGTTTGAATCAAGCCCCAATAGCAAGGCATTCAAACACCATGACATTCTCTAAGATAGCTTCCTATTAACCCCAGAAATGGTATCTCACTTTACCCGGTCTCATTCTGGGAGTTAGGATCCAGCAGAACCTAACCAGTTTAATCAATAAAAAAGCTTCATATTTCACATGAAAATTCAAGAAAAACAATTTAGTCTAAAGAACATCTCCCATATTTTAGACCCATCAATCCAATACTTAATGAAAAATCACAAAAGACCAAGGGAAATACAATGTCACAACCTGAGTTGTAATTAAAATACATGTATTCTATGGTAATAAGGACATCAATGATCAAAGATAAAAGTTGTGGAATCCTTATGGAAACACGTATTGCAACTACAAGAGCTTTGTAGAGACACTTTATTGGATACATCCTTTAAAGAAATGGATTGAACAATATGGTGAACTTCTCAATTTCAAAAAAGGTAGTTCCATCACAATAGGGAAATGATCCTTAAAAGACAACTTTGATTTATAAAAAATGTTGACTTTGAAATAATAACTTACAAGATTTGAAAGCAGAGGTTCCTCACGGATCAAATCTTGGCTTTGAATGTAGACTTGTCCTTTTTCAATTCATAACATTTTATCCGTGAGGAACCACCGCTTTTCGGGGGACGTCGTGGGTCAAGAGATGAAGGAAGGTGGTAGGGGTTGAACGAGAACAGTGAGGGTCATTTGGTGGAGATGAAATAGACGGTGCAAAGACCGCTAAAAGAGGACGGTGAGCCACGATCAAGGGGGCCAGTGGCAATGGAAAAGGGTTGTGAAAGAGGTGGAGGGGGTCACAGAGGAGGCAGGTGTCATTAGATAAGGGTGGTGGAGGATGTGGCGAGGGTCATGGAGGGAAGCGGTGGTCGCCGAGGGTGGCGGTGGTCGCCGAGGGTGGCGGCGGTTGCCGAGGGCGGCGGCGGTCACTGAGGGAAGCAGTTGTCACAGGGGAACCAGGGGGTCACAGGGGAAGAGGCGGAAGCGGTGGGATCGTGTGGTGGAGGGAGTGGGGGTAACATAGGGTTCAGATAGGGTATATATTTTTTAAAATAAATAAAATTTATAAAATTAAAAATATAATTCATTTTTTAAAAATAAAAATATATTACATAAATGTATGTATGGTATAACTTTTTATAAAAATATTAATTTTATTTTATAATATGAAATAAAAATTCAAAATGTGGATATCAATTATAAATAAAATAATATGACTCAATTAATTTTTATGTTTCTCATTTATTAAATTTAAATAATTAATTTTTTGAAATTAATTTTGTTAGATTTGATTATTTTTATTAAATTTAAACATAAAAATTAAATTATCATGCATATATAGATTATCAAACATATATCTAAATATATCAAATATCGTAATTATTTTAATGTTTATTAAATAAACATAATTAAAAAATATAAGCACTATTTATATTTAGATAAAATTACAAATTAAAATAAATGAATCAAATATTTTTAATAAGACCTCAAAAAAATGATATTGACTTTGGTAATTAAAATAATAATATATAAAAAGTTGGTTTCTATTAATTGGTTACTAATAAAATCTTTTTGGTTATTGTTGTAATTTTTTTTATTGATGGTAAGTGGTTTTTTGTTAAATATTATTAATATTAACAAATTAATGTGTTGGTAAAAAAATTGATGGTATTAGTATAAGAAAGAAATAGATTTAACTGTTGGTAAAAGATGTGTTGGTATTGAACGATCAATATCAATAGATTTATATGTTGGTAAAAATAAGTGTTGGTACTTAAAATTAATACCAATAAAAGTTAATATCTGTTGGAATTAACCATTTTTACCAACATATATATTATCTATCAATAAATTTCTGTTGGTATAAATCATTTTTCTTGTAGTGTATTAATGTTATAGGTCCAACAGATGTAATCAAAATTAATATGACAGGGAACCCAATTTTTTATTCGTCATCCAGAAATGTTCTAATATCCTTCATACATGTATTAGGGATTTTTATTGACCTCGAATTTGGGGATTTTGGACATTCATAAGGCTTTGGAGCCATTTAAGGCATACAAAGGTAGGATATGACTCTCGTAAGGATGAATTTTCCTTTGATTGATAGCCATGTTTCATACAATATATATGGATTCATTGGGGATTGATGTGAATAATCAAAAAAAGGTGTCCGTAGGACACTGATCTTCCATATATGATGTCCTGGTAGGGTTTGAAAAACTTTGAATTTATTTTTATGTTGGGAGCCACGGTGGGTGGTCGGTTTGGGTAAGGGTGTCTAAAAATATTATGGACATTTTCATCATCTTTGAGTGTGCAACTATCCCCGTACAGTTCTTACTTGTATAAGGGATAGCTAGTGAATGGTTAGTTTAGTTAGAAATCTCTTTTATGTTAGGGGAATTTAGAGAGTGGAAGGTATGTAAGCTGTTATCTAGGGATTTTCCAACTAAGGGGGTTTGGTAGGACATGAATGTCATTTGAGTGTATGGAAGTTAGAAGAACGAATTTTCTTTTGATTGATATCTATTTTGTAGGAGATATATATAGATACTCTAGGGAATTATGTGAATAGTCAAACAAAGGTGTCTATAGGAGACTGGCCTTCCATATCTGATGGCCACGACAATTGGGAACTTTCTGAATATGGTATGTGACTTTCGACAAGGGGAGCACCTGAACACAAAAAGGGAAATTTTAGCTAAACTTCTCTATGAAACCTAGAAATGAGTGGAGGAATTATTTTTTTTTTCACGAGGATCAACCTCACAGATATAGATGGGGTATTTTTGGAAACCTCAAAAGAGAGTAGAGATGAATCAGGTCCGTATGTTATAATATTTCTAGGATATGTGTAGGGAGAAAAATGTAAACCATGACTTTGAGGGACCTTAGATCAAGAGGGATGGCATGGGGCTTGAAATCCATTGGGCATACTGAGATAGTTGAGGAATCTCCTGGGGAAGAATTTGCCTTTGATTGATAGCCATTATTGTGGGAAACATATACAGAGCCATCGGGGAATGTTGTGCATTGTCAAACAATGGTGTCCGTTGGACACTGACCTTCCATATCAGATGGCTATGGAGGGTTATGGGGATTCAAGATCACTCAGAGCACAGAGTTTGAGGCATGAAAGGAGTGTATCCAGACATATTAGAAACATTTGGGCTACGATTTACTCATGGAATTAGGTATCTATTATGTAGATCTGTCTCACACATAAGGCGAGGAGTTCATCCCATATTTGGAGTACCCTATCATTTAATGTTTTATGGACATGACATGGGGTTTCTTATGGTGAAGGGAAATTTAACCTGCCTTTTAGGGTCTCGCTTCTAGGATCAAATTCTTGGAATATTTTTCCATAATGTCCCGGTAGATCTCTCGTTAAGATCCCTAAGCTCACATGATCTATGCTCGGTGTGAGAAACAAGGGATTACTAGATTTTGGGGTTACTACTGAAGAATAGAAAAATCAACATCAGAGGGAACTTTAGTATAAAACCATTGCTATGTAGTTTAATTTCACACAGCGAGTAAAATTTTAGCCTTGTAGTTTAATGTTGGGCGTTGAGGAAATGATGTTGTGTAGTTTAGATTCATGCAGTGAGGACTATTACACTATCATAAAGATCATTAATATCTTTCTGTTAATCGAAATTAGGATGTTCTGTAATTCCTTAGATGTGAGTGATGATAGTAGGCGTAAAATATATTCTCAGGGTAAACATGAATCATGAGGGATGGAATGGGGATTGGAAGCCATTGGGCATACCGAGATTGGAGAGGACTCTCATGGGGATGAATTTTCCTTTGATTGATAACCGTTTTTGTGAGAAACATATGTAGATCCACTAGGGTATGATGTGCATATCCAAACAAAGGTGTCCACAGGACACTGGAATTCCATCTTAGATGGCCTTGAATGATTATGGGGATCTAATATTTTATGTGGTATGGATTTTGAAAAATGGGAAAGACATGTCTAGGAACGGAGGAAATATCCAAATTGTGATTACCCGTGATATATTGGAACTTCCACATAGATCTAACTCATTTGTATAGGGGAAATTAGGATCTTTTGACTTCTTAAGAGTGGGGGGCATGTGAGGGATCTTGTGAAACTGATAATTGGGAAACACATAACTCTTGAATAATTTCATAGTTCATTTTCATTCAGTTTGGACCTTTCACATACTCCCCATACAAGTTTGACGTATTCAATGGGAAAATGGAATTTTTTTCAATGTTTGGGTCAGGATGTCAAATCCAGAAGTCACTACGTATCCTATAAGGGAAGGAATCAAGCCATACATAGTTTTGGATGTTCCCTATATTGATTTGGCTCGGTCCATGTGTAAGGACATGTGAGGGAATTTTTTTGATGGTTTGGCGGGGATGCCAAATCTGGGCATCATTACATATACTACAAGGGCATGAATCCATACCTACGTAGTTATGGATGTTCCTTGTATCGATATGGCTCGGTCCATGTGTAAGGACATGTGAGGGAATTGTTTTTTATGGCTGGATAGGGATTCCAAATATGTGCATCGTTACGTATCCTACATGGGCAGAAATCAATCCATACGTAGTTTTAGAAGTTCCCCATACCGATCTGGCTCAGACATGGGGGTATGAACATTTTTGTTTCATTTTCTATGGGTTTTGTGTCTACCATACTTCTCTATAACTTGTATGCGTAAAGAAATCCTTCCTACTGATCTTAATCTAATGTGAGTTATACTCGATGTGAGAAACAATGAGTGACAAGGGTTTCCCACTCTAATGTGGAAAAATAGAGGATATGATAGAGGCATTTGGGGGGGGGGAATTGATGGCTGAGGTGTTTCTACATATCCTGTGAGGGAATGAATCAAGCTATACGTAGTTCTGTGAGAGATCATGCAGTTTATCATTATTTTATTAGGATGCTTTGCGCCATGCAGTTTAACTTCTTACAGTAAGTACATGAGTTACAATTTAATGTCATGTTTCAAGGACGAGTTCCTTACAGTTTAAAGTCATAAAGAAATGGATATGACTCCTAGTTTAAGGTCTTAGAGTTTTGACAATGACTTCACAATATTACTATTCATAGTTTAAGGTCTTAGAGTTTGGTCAATGGGGATAATACCATACATTTTAACATCATGTTGGTCAGGGAAACAACTCATAGTTTAGGTTCATAGAGTTTGGACCATGGCATGGGCATTGCTATTATATGAAGTACTTCTTCAGGAACTTTGCATTTGTGGGAGCCATGATGAGCTATCTGTCCACTGATATCAGGGAATATGCTCCATTGGAATAGACCCTATGTATGACATATGGGCCTTCCCACTTTGGTTCAAGCTTTGGGGGATTCTTCCCAAGTATCATCAGGGTTCTACGGACTAACACCACTTCTCCTTTAAGAAAATATTGAAGGTGAACCATTTTGTTAAAGGCTCATGCGATCCAATTTTTGCAGATTTCCAAATGGTGTAAAGTGTGAATCATTTTTTCATCTAGCTACTCTAACTCATAAAACCATCTCTAGGATTTATCTTCCATTGACAGTTGATTGCAAATGGACACACGAAGTGATGACACTTGAATTTTGATTGGTAAAACTGCCTTTTCAATATATACTAGTGAGTACGGGGTCGCCTGGATGGCTGTGAGGGTTGTGGCCTGGTAAGTCCACAAAGCATGAAGGAGCTTGTCTAGCCAGGATTTCTTATCCTTATCAACCATCTTTTGGAGTATGTTAGACAGAGTCTTGTTGAAAGCCTCTATCTTCCCATTGTCCACTGCGTGGTAGTGGGATGAATGGTAGGCTTTGATTTCATACTCATGGTATTACTTCTCCTACTAAACAGAGTAGAAATTGGTGCTGTTGAAAATCAATATTGTTTTCACCTGTAGGGAAGTACGACCGACGATTCCCTTCCCTCCTTCATTTCAGAACTTCCATAACCTCTCCCCCAAGCTTTTTCTCTGGTTCTCCCACAATTTACTCAAATTCCCCCAATTATAATTTCACAGAAAGACCCATATTCATTCAAGGGATCCCAAAAAATTTTTATTTCCACTTTAGAGTTTGAAAATTCTACCACCTTCCACTCCAGAATGCTTGTGGATAGATTCGGTGGTGATCGACCTTCGTTGGAGTTTTTTGAAGGTTTAATCAACTCAACGTGGGGTCTTCATTCCAAGGAAGTAGTGGGACCTCTGGATCATTATCATATAAGCATTCACCATTTTTTATGATGATTTCGCCCATGCATAGTCATCTGAGTCACACCTATGTGATAATTTCCACTTCGTTCTCTTTCAATGGACAGTTGAATTCGATCATGTTTGTGATTGTAAGCATGCAACAATGTGGATTTCACTTCCCTGACTTTCACTCCTCTTTCATAACCCATCCTTCCTCAAAGGCATTGGTGACAGGATCAGTTGTTTCCTCTGAATTGATGATGATACTCTTTGCATGAAGCAACTCGGATTTTCTCATCTCTGCATTGAGATGGTCCTATCGGCACCTCTCCTAAATCATATTTATCTCTAGGTAGAAGGTGATTTTGGTTTTTGGAAGCACATTAATTATGTGGAAACCATTGGTTTTTGTTCATTTTGATATCGACAAGGCCACTAGCCTTATTTCAACTCTCGACGTGGGAGATGAGGTCACAAGTGACCTGCAGCTCAACCTAATGACACCCATACTCCCACAGTCCCTCCAGATACTATTGGAATGCCTCAGTGTGGTGTCGAAGTGAGTCTAAGATCTCCACCAGATGGTCATCACCCACCCCCACCCCTTCAGGAATCCAATGGGCTCCAACCAATTCAAACCCTTGAAATGCCTCATCACCTCTTACTGGTCTACCAGGTTTTTCCGCTCATGCACTTCCTTTTATGCCGAAGGCACTTGCGCCGAAAGGATATAAGAAAGGTAAGAACATCAATGTTGTGGTTTCTGGGAGTGCTATCCCTTCCTATTCCAATGTTGTTCATGGTGTGGTGGCTTACATTGATGGCAGAAAGGATGGACCTGATGGGAGAAGAGATGTTCCAGCACTGCAAAGTATACCAACTACCGATAGGGCCAAAGGGAGTGCCACTATTGTTGTTGGTGCATCTGGGGAACAAGTGGAAACCGTTACTATGACCCATCCAAAAATAAAGAAAACATTTCAGGGTAAAGAAAGAGAGTTATTCAATCCGGGTGTTTCTTGATAGGTCAATGTCAGGCAGGAGGTAGGTTGGTTTGGTAGGATGCATACTCGTTCCATCAGCCGTCAATCTGGTCTTGCATATGAAGATTCAATTCTTGATTTTGAGAGGGAACAAGGTGTTTTTGAAGGTATGTATGAAGATGATTTTTGGGTGTAACTTGCAGTTCTCACTCAGCCATAAAGTGTTTTTGGGTTTATTTTGTCTCATGTCTACAATGGTGGATCCCCTTGGGCATGCTCTTGTTTGGTTCTCACTCAACCATAAAGTGATTTATTAGAAAATCAAAAGAAAATGTTTTGTGGTTGTTTTTCAATATTTTATGGGGAACACGAAATCTGGTAATGATGATAACTATTTTTTTCACCCCATATTCATTAAGGGGTATGACTTCAGCCTATTTGGAAAAGAATTCAGTCACTGTGAGTATGAACTTGAATTGTTTGGATATGGAAGGAGGATATGGTCCCACAACATGCATCCCCCAACCGATGAATGGCCAGGAGTACCTAGCTGTATGAATTAACTCTGAGTTTTGGTGTATAAAATTAGCATGAGCATGGCAGGAATGGAATTTTTAAGTGAATATGAAACAATCTTGTATCATGGTGGTCCAATAATACCCAAGTATTTGGATTTTGTGAGAGAGCTTGATTGCTGATTGGTTCGCTCCACAAGCTCCGGCATGCACTTACTTTATGAAGAAAATAGTATCTTCTCTATCAATGCACCTGAGAAGGACCCCGTTTAGGCCTCATTTGTAGAGAGCCTTTTCTTAGTTTACCCCATTGTACAAGACAAACTTGACTGCCCATCTTCAGACCTGTTCTCTTCCAGCCCTATCTGGTGGGAGTTACCCCTTCCAAAGAAAAATTTCAATGGGCTTCATCCAGCCAGTGGTGAGACCATAAGGCTTAGAAATGGGGATAATTTCATCGATTTCATTTGTATTTTTCTAGAATGGCAAGGCCATCCAACGGTGGGCAATGCTAATGACCATTTTATCCCGGCCTGGATCAGCCAAGGTCATGGATAAATTTTCCAAAGCATAGACTTGAGCATTTTGAGACTAGGGGACATAGGTCAACGTTGGTTCTAATGAGAATTCTGCCATTAATTCTAAAACTTGGTTCATCAAGGGGGATAATACTTCTTTTTTAATGGAATAGTCACCATTGACTTGTTTGATGACTAGCTCTAAATCACCCTTTATTTTTAGGTGTTTGTATTGAACATGAAGTGCCAGTTCCAGACCCACAATGAGGGCCTAATATTTTTATTCAATATTTTTACACCCTTCTGAAAGAAGAAAAGAGTAAGGTAGAATGACCTTTTCAGGGGTATGAGTATAATTCCCAGCCCCACTTTTTTGATCTTGGGATCCTACATCCTTTTCCCTGTGAGGCTTCTGGATGTACCATCGAAGTACATTTTCCATGTATGGGGTCCTCCTGGATGGATAACAATTCTTAATCTAAAATTTTGGCATCCAATGATGCTCTTTCTTCCATGGTATTACTTTCCAGGAATTCTGCTAATTCCTAGCCTTTAATTGCATTATGGGGTACTTAATTTATGTCAAATTGTTTTAGAATGACCACCCATCATGATAGGAATCCAGTTAACAACGGATTATTGAGGACATATTTGAGCGGGTTGTAACAGGAGACCAAGTGGACCTCATGGTAATTTAAACACAAATATTATAGCTAGTCAATTCTTTTCAATTTTTGTGTATCAAGTTTCAACATCAATAATTGTTCGGATAAGGTAATAGAGGCTGTTCTCACTTTCGGTATCATTCTTATGCATGAGGAGGGTGCCTAATGACCATTCTAGGGTGGTTATGTACAAAGTGAGTGGTCTCCCATAAACTAGATTCATTAGTACCAATGGTATCATGAGATATATTTTGATATTTTCAAATGCTTCTTAGAAATCATTATCCTACTCATATGTAACCCCATTCTTCATCAGCCTAGTGAAGGGTAACAATTTACCTACCAAGTTGTCTATAAAGTGCTGAATGTAGGCGAGGTTCCCCTGGAGATCTCTAAACTCTGTGAGGTTGCGAGGTGGGGACATTCTAATGATGAATTTTGTCTTCTCAGGGTCAACCTTGATGCCGTGATGGCGTACAACGAAGATGAGGAGTTTTCAAGAGGAAACATTAAAGGTGAACTTTAGGGGATTAATCTTTAAACTGTGCTGTTGTAATTTTTTGAAGATAGTTTCAAGATTGTCCAGGTGGTTTGAGCGCTATCATTATTTAACCACCATATCTTCGACATAATACTCAAAAAATTTTCCCAAGAAGGGATTGAAGATGTGATGCATGGCATGCTGATATGTGGCACCAAAATTTTTTAGACCAAAGGGAATTACCTTATAAAAGAACACTCCCCGAGGGGCCCAAAAATATGTAGCTTCTTCATCCCCTAGGGACTTCTAGATTTGATTGTATCTCAAATAAACATCCATGAAATAGAGGGCTTTATATCCTGTGGTTGCATCGATAAAAATCCTATGATCGGGACCGAGAAATCGTCTTTTGGGAAATATCGATTAAGGTCCCTGAAGCCAATGTAGATTCTAATCTATCGATTATTATTTTTGATAGGGACTATGTTCTCCTGCCAGATTGGATACTATAATTACCATTTGAAGTTGTATTTTATTAACTTTTCAAATTCAGACTCTATTCTGGCATCATGCGTCGGGTGGGTTCTTCTGGATATATTTTTATAGCCTCAATGATCTTCTAGTAATCCCAGATGATGAGTGGAAACCTAAGGATCGAGTTCTGGCATTTCGATGTAATTCCATGCAATCACATCTTGATTCTTCTTTAGGAAGGAGGTATATACCTCCTTCTACTTGGAAAGCATAGCCATACTGATTAGAGTGGGCCGCGGGTCGTCTTTGGTGCCCAGGTTTATCTCCTTAAGTTCACCGATTGTGGTGGAGACACCTTTTTCAAATGCAGGAGGGGAATATTTGAGGTCTTCATCATCATCATCATCATCATCATCATCATCATCATCATCTTCATCTTCTGATGGAGATATGATTCTTGAAACGAACTCTCCAATATTGGGAGAGAAATCATCTTTTGCCTAAGTGAGTAAGGCAGGGGCAGTTAGGGGTCCTATGGATGGGCCGAGAGAATCTTTGATAGGTATTTTCCTATCATCATATAATTCATCCCATTACCCCGTGTCTTTGGACATGGCGGACACACTTTAAATCATGCAAACAATTGAGTCTGCATTCAGACTTCCACTTGTGAATTCAACTTGGTTGATGGGTAATACATACTCTTTCCGAATTTGCTAGAGGAGGTTGGAGAGAGCCATTTCCAATCCATTCGGGGTAGTAATCCAATCAATGTATCCGACCATATAATGTTTTTATTCTGATTCATATAACCCTACATCAATATAATTCTACTCATTGGAATCAAACATGGATTTATTGGCGTGAAATGTCCCGTTTTTCCTATTAGTGACATACTTTACACACTGATGGTATGATGAAATAATTAAAGCATGATGATTCCACTAAGGCCTCTCTAACAGGATATTGAAGGTCATAATTTTTTCGTACTACCAGGAACTCAAAATCTGACATGAGGTCTCCAAGATGAGTTTTAAGCTTCATTTATCCCAACGGTTTTTGTTCACTTTTTTCATATCCTAGAAGATTTGTGGTGTAGGGTGTCAAGCTGACTTTATCATATCATAGCCGACAAAGTATTCACAGTGGTAGGAGATTGAATCCAGAGATTTTGTTGATGAAAATCCTTTGGAAATCAATTCCATTTATCTTGTTAGACACATATAAGGGTTTTATGTGCCCTTTCATGATGGCGTCTTCATCCTTTTCTATAAAGGAGATGATGACATTACATTCTTCTGAATTATTCTATGTTCGATAGACTTCAAATACTGCTATTTTGGCCTTTAACTCCTGGGAACTTAGTAAGGCTTCGATGAGTGCCTCCCTAAGATATTTGGATAGACCTAACACATCCAGGATTGACAAATTTACCGGTACTGAAGCCATATGCCTTAGAATATCATATTTTTTCTCTAAAGGTTGGCACTTCCTGGCACAAGGTTTCTCTTTCACAGACACTTTAGGGGAAAGGCTTTGTACGTAGAGGGTTCAAACTCTGTGAAAAGAGTTGGTGGTGCTATGGTCCTTTCTCAGTTTGTCCGAATTGGTCCAACCATATGCCTTTCATGATTTGATATTTTTTATTTCTTTAATAGATACTCAAATATACATGGGCTTGGATTTCTTTTGATGGGGGTGGATACAAATTCTGTTTCTTGTTGTTTCTTACTAAGGTTCCTTCTCTGATTTTCCACAATGTTAACGGTTTGAGTTACGACATAGGTGAAAATTTGACTCCTTCAATGATCATGCCTTCCAAGAAACCTCCGACCTCTATGGACTCTACCTTGGACTCTTTGGTTGGGCATGAGGAATTTGGTTTCGTGTCCATAGTCTCTATCCGAGAAGGGGTCCATTAGGTTAATGACATTAATGGAGCTGAAGAACAGTTCTTGATATGTTAATGTTTATGTCCAACTATCTCCTTATTATGGTACCATTTGGTGGGGTGGTGCCTGTGGTACCATTTAGCATGGTGGTGCCCGTTGTACCAAGTTCGTTGGTATGAAATCCACAAGTTTCAACAATGACTTATACTTTGGTTTCATCCCATCTTCTTGCTCCATATTTATGACCTTCTATGCATTAGAGGTCTACGAGGCGGAGGAGGATGGTTGGGCTATATTAAAAGCTTTTGGGGGCATGGTCAGTTGTTTCAACTATGCATGGAGGATGACATGGAATCAGTTGACTGTCTTCTAGGTCACCCAATTGTAGAATTTTTGATCCTTCTTACTGGAGATAGTTTTCCATTCCTTTTCCCTCTTGAGTCTGAGGTGGAAACATATGCCACCTATGATGGTAGTGGTCCTAACTTGAATTTCCTAGAATCCACCATCTTTTGTAGGAGATCCTTGAAAATGAAACACTCCTGGATGGTATGTACTAGTATTTGGTGATGGAGATAATAATTTGGATGGTCGTCGAGACCCACTTCATCGGCTCTCTTTGGCTCTAGTAACCAGAGCATGTTTATTGCATCCCGCCTTTTTATCACATAAACTTTCATTACATTTTACAAAACCGAGGATCTTTAAGGTTTAGTGTCTTGGAAACTGGGAACTTTAAACATGAAAACATAAAAGATTATTCTTAAACACTTGAAAGGATTATCCTCATGTTCATCCTAGGTTCATTACTACATCTCATAACCTGGGGACATACATCAAAATAAAGGGTGAGCAGAAGGCCCAGTAAGGGAAACAAGAGAAACATTTTACATGTGAACTTGAGATACTTCAATAAGGTCATGAAAAGAACTTTAAGGCATGAGAAAGAAATCATGAGGCATATTATAATCAAAATAACATTTTTCATAACTTGAAGATGTGGCTGCAACATTTAATATAGACAATAATGAACATATCACCAAGGCCCATCCCCAAGGTGTCATTTGAAAATTACCAAGGTTATTCACCAAGATATCGTGAAAATTGTAATCTCTAGTGGTTACATCATTACCCAATGCATTGGAGCGCTATCAGGGAACACCCTTACATTTGAATTTATTATCATGTGAGACACATATATCATCATCAAAATTTCATAAATAACCCTTATAGAATAAAATAAATGGGTTTCATTTCATAATCATAACCTTTTAAAAACTGTTTTTATGACATGATCTTTATGTCACTTTAAACCCACGGAAAAAGGAAAGTGGGTTTGATGTATGTAAATCCTAGAATTTAAAATAGAACATTTTGGTATATATGTGAATACCCATATAGAAGGTAGAGCTTTGAGTATTCACTTAATAAAATAAAATATCTTTAGAAAAAAGAGAGAGACATTTTGAGACGAAAATTCTGCAGCATGACGGCTATGTTACAAGGTTTTTAGAAAACATAGAAAAGAGAGGGGACATGGGTCAAACATTCATAAATGACCCATAAAATAGTAGAGGGACAGAATATAAGGGATTTAAGAACATGGTAATGAAATTTTAAAATATACTATATGAAATGAAGAACATGAAAGGAAGACAAAAATAAGATTTCTCTTATGAAAATTCGGAAGCCTAACAGCGTTACATAAAATTCAACCAAAAATGAATTGATGAGATAAAATAGGGTCTCTCATAATATGAACATAAAATATCAGTATAATATATATAGAGATCATACCACAACATAATAAAAAGGAAATTTCAAGACTTGACATGGAATTAGAACTTTGAAAAGGGAGAAAGGTGCAAGGATCACTTAAAAATTCAGCAGCCTAACGACGCCACTTAAACTTCAAAATACTGAATTGAAGAGATAAAATAGGGTCTCTCATCATATGGTCATAAAAGATCAGTATGATAGATATATAGATCATACCCCAACATAAAAAAAAGGAACTTGAAAGAATTGACATTAAAGTAGAACTTCAAAACAAGAAGGGTGAAGAACCACTTAAAAATTCGACAGCCTAACGGCGCCACTTAAAACTTCAAAATACTGAATTGAAGAGATAAAATGGGGTATCTCATCATATGATCATAAAAGATCAGTATGATAAATTTAGAGATCATACCTCAATATAATAAAAAGGAACTTGAAATACTTTACATGAAAATAGATCTTGAAAAATGAGAAGGGAGAAAGAATCCGTTACAAAAATTTCGGCAGCCTAACGGCGCCACTTAAAACTTCATAAAAGAGTAAGAGGGGATCTCTAATTATGTGAAAATGAAAAGGGCAGTAAGAGGAGTATAAAAGAACACCCTTTAACATAAGAACATGGATCATAAAAGAAATTACATAAAAGAGATTTCTTGAAAAGAAAGAGAGAGATCAGATCCCTTACCTTAAAACGTAACTCTTAAAACTCAAAGGTTAGGACCTTGAGGGCTTGGGGGCACCTTGGGAGGACTCCTTGGGAAGTAATGAGACCAGAAATTCGTTGGGGGAGAGTGGGGAGTCGAATGGATGAGATGATGGCTTGGTATTTATAGGGAAAGTGAGGGGACAAGGCATTAATGGCCAAGGGACACCTCATTAGTGGTTTTGGAAAAACCATGGGCTTGCCCATGGTATTTGCCCATGGTATTGGCCACTTGGGACACCTCATACCTTATCTTACTATTCATAAGTCGACCATATTGATTACATACTTAATACATCATTTAATGATGTCATTAAACACCTGTAACTTAAAAACTGTATTTTCACTATTCATTGAAAATTCAACTTTCTCAGAATAATCCCAAAATTTCACCTTAACCAAATATCAATGCTCTGATTTAAAAAATTAACTCCATTTTATAAAAATAATTTTCTAGATATTTTTAATTTATTTTTTAAATAAATACACTATTCACCAAAAATTCATTTTTTCAGAAAAAACCCCAAAAATTACCATAACATAATATCGGTGCTCTGAGTTCAAAAATGAAATCCATTTTATAAAAATAATTTTTTAAATATTTTTAATTTAATTTTTAATTAAAAAACACTATTCACTCGAAAAAACTAATACTTGAATAATAATTTATGAAATCGTTATTTAACCATTTTATTGAATCACATTACTTAATCAAGGTGCCTAGATTATATTAATACTTTCTTTAAGTGAGATTACTAATACATTTGGACACATTACTAATCCTAATCATAAAATCACTATTCATAATTTACTATTCATCAAAAATTAAGTTGATCTTATTAGACTCTAAATTTCGTACTGAGCATAATTGTAGAAGACCATTTTTTGAATATCATTACACATTTTTAATTATTTAAGGTTTACATAAACATTTTTAAAATATCCTTTTTCTAAAATTCATCAAAAATATGCATACTATATTTATCCGGTCATTTGAAAATTCATAAACTTCATCATAAGAAGAAATACCAATTTTTATTTAAAACAAAGGATCACACAAGGAAGTTACGGTCTCCTTACATAGCCCCTTATCACACCAGCATAGGACCTAAGTGTAAGGTGTGCTAAGGTGAGAGAATTTGAGGGAGGCTTGGCTAACATCGCACGAGTAGTAATTTCTATCAGTTTGAACTTATTGCAAATGCGATTCCGTTCTAGCTTCACACGATGAAGTTCGGCTTGGGTTTGGTCCAGAGCAAAGCCCAGTGGTGCTACCTCCTTCCCAAGTTCTGTTAGATGGGCTTCGATCGGTCCAAGACTACTGGGTGAGGCCATCGAATCTTCTTTCTATAATAATTAACCAAGATTACTTGTATTTAGAGACAATAATCAAAACGTTTAGTTTGCAGGGGTCATATTGACCAATGATCGTATAACAGTCAAAAACCAATGGTATCATTTTAATTATACTCGTGTTATCAAATGAAACATTTTCGTTGAGTATAAAAAAACAAAATAAAATAACACATAAAATTAGGAAACAAGATTTATTCAAAATTTCGGGTCGTTACAATCTTCCCCCCTTAAGAAATTGCGTCCTCACAATTTTTAAAATTGGGTTTTGAAATTTCATTGAAAGTACCACATTGGAAAAGGAGTCAGTAAAACTATTACTTTAAAAGAAAAAAGGGTAAGAACAAAGGTCACCCGAGTTAGCCCACACTAGGATTCCATGTATGAAAACATGGACATGGAGGAGAAAACAAAGGGTCAAGTTCTGAGGGAGAGTGATAGAAAACATGATTAGGAGAAAGTTAACCATAAGAAAATCCCAAACTTATGATGTGTGTAAACGGTCTTTGATTACCCAGTAGGAAATGTAAACCAACAACGTTTTTGTTTTACGTTCCTTTTCATAATTTTGAGGAATTAATTTACAAAATAAAACAAAAACATAAGAAAATATACCTATCTTTATGTAGAGTTTCATCCTTTAATAAGTTTCTACCCAAAACTAATTTTTCTCCAAACTATGAGCATTCAAAACTACTTGGTCTCATCAAAACACAAGAATCATCTTCTAGATAATCACATAATCCACAAAAGATTAACTATCTATTTCTTCTATCTTTAAACATTATCCAAAAAACAGAAAGGGTAAGGTAAAAAAACTCTTCAAAAAGAAATAATCCCATAGGAATGGAAACTACTTTTAAATCTTAACAGTTCCATGGTACTACCCAAAGTTCATCATAGTACATTCCATAAATAACGGTCCTTAAAATTCCACAAAATAAACCAAACTAAGATTGAAACCCAAATACAAGAAGGATTTGATAACATACTCTTCCAAAATAAACTTCATTGTTCATCTCCAAACAACATCAACCACTCCTAAAATCTTATAACAAAAGTATCTAACCTAAACATATTTTACCCAAGATAGGTTAATCATTACCATAAGTAACCTAAATTACTATAAGCCCACCTTAAATTCATCGATTCTTCAAAATATAAGTCAACCTTACTCCTCAATGAAAATACCGTAGTAATCTATTTACCTCAATCATATAGGATCCCCAAAATAGTGAACGTCTTCCAAAATAATAATCATATTTTAATACCCTAATAATCCTTGTCATATTAATACGACAATCGTCGCATTTCCTATCACATTGGTTGTTGGGACATGTTCTTCCATTTCCCACCATTAACTAAGAAGAGAAAGCATAATTAGGGGCTTAAGTACTTAGCCAATAATCATGAAAAGGAACTAAAAGCATATAAGGATAACTTGTAGAAGAAAAGTATATCCTAACTTGTGATCCCCTAGGTTCCCATCTAGGTTATCCATGATCATATATTCTTATGTGAATATTTATTTTATTTTATCTTTATTCCTTTAACAATGGTTCATACTAAGATTATGAATTTACCAAAGAATATCCCCTGGGAGTGTCATAATCAAGAGTGCAGCAAGGCCAGTTGTCATGTACCAGTTCCCGTTCGAGTCTAGCTCAAAGCGGTGTTTTTGGGTTTTACCCCTATGTACATCTGTGCCAGAGCCACCTCTACCTGCTCGTATCCAGACAGAGATGTATTTTCTTGGCAACCCCTTACTCAATACTCACCAAAATAACAAGAAGATTTCCTATATTTAAACTTTTCTATAGGGTTATTCCTAGAGTATTCATATCCTAATTTCCACAAATAACAAAACCATCCTTTGATACCAACTATTGCATCCCACCTTTTTATCACATAAACTTTCATTACATTGTACAAAACCGAGGATCTTTAAGGTTTAGTTTCTTGGAAACCAAGAACTTTAAACATGAAAACATAAAAGATTCTTCTTAAACACTTGAAAGGCTTCTCCTCATGTTCATACTAGGTTCAATAATACATCTCATAACCTGGGGACATACATCAAAAGAAAGGGTGAGAAGAAGGCCTAGTAAGGGAAACAAGAGAAACATTTTACATGTGAACATGAGATACTTCAATAAGGTCATGAAAAGAACTTTAAGGCATGAGAAAGAAATCATGAGGCATATCATAATAAAAATAAAATTTTCATAACTTGAATATGTGGCTGCAACATTTAATATAGACAATCATGAAAATATCACCAAGGTCCATCCCCAAGGTGTAATTTGAAAATTACCAAGGTTATTCACCAAGATATCGTGAAAATTGTAATCTCTAGTGGTTACATCATTACCCAATGCATTGGAGCGCTATCAGGGAACACCCTTAAATTTGCCTTTATTATCATGTGATCCACATATATCATCATCAAAATTTCATAAATAACCCATATAGCATAAAATAAATGGGTTTCATTTCATAATCATAACCTTTTAAAAACTTCTTTTAAGACATGATCTTTATGTCACTTTAAACCCACGGAAAAAGGAAAGCGGGTTTCATGTATGTAAATCCCAGAATTTAAAATAGAAAATTTTGGTGTATATGTGAATAAAAATATCTAAGGTAGATCTTTGAGTATTCACTTAATAAAATAAAATATCTTTAGAAAAAAGAGAGAGACATTTTGAGACGAAAATTCTGCAGCATGACGGCTATGTTACAAGGTTTTTAGAAAACATTGAAAAGAGAGGGGACATGGGTCAAACATTTATAAATGACCCATAAAATAGTAGAGGGAAATAATATAAGGGATTTAAGAACATGGTAATGAAATTTGAAAATATACCATATGAAATGAAGAACATGAAAGGAAGACAAAAATAAGATTTCTCTTATCAAAATTCGGCAGCCTAACAGCGTTACATAAACTTCAACCAAAAATGAATTGATGAGATCAAATTGGGTCTCTCATCATATGAAAATAAAATATAAGTATGATAGATATAGAGATCATACCCCAACATAATAAAAAGGAACTTGCAAGACTTGACATGGAATTAGAACTTTGAAAAGGGAGAAAGGTGCAAGGATCACTTAAAAATTCAGCAGTCTAACGACGCCACTTAAACTTCAAAATAATGAATTGAAGAGATCAAATGGGGTCTTTAATAATATGGTTATAAAAGATAAGTATGATAGATATAGATATAATACCCCAACATAACAAAAAGGAACTTGAAAGAATTGACATGAAAGTAGAACTTCAAAACGAGAAAGGTGAAGAACCACTTAAAAATTCGGAAGCCTAACGACACCACTTAAAACTTCAAAATACTGAATTGAAGAGATCAAATGGGGTATCTAATCATATGATCATAAAAGATCAGTATGATAAATTTAGAGATCATAACCCAACATAATAAAAAGTAACTTGAAATACTTTACATGAAAATAGATCTTGAAAAATGGGAAGGGAGAAAGAATCCGTTACAAAAATTTCGGCAGCCTAACGGCGCCACTTAAAACTTCATAAAACGAAATAATTATAGTAAGAGGTGATATCTAATTATGTGAACATGAAAAGGGTAGTAAGAGGAGTATAAAATAACACCCTTTAACATAAGAACATTGATCATAAAAGAAATTACATAAAAGAGATTTCTTGAAAAGAAAGAGAGAGATCAGATCCCTTACCTTAAAACGTAACTCTTAAAACTCAAAGGTTGGGACCTTGAGGGCTTGGTGGAACCTTAGGAGGACTCCTTGGGAAGTAATGAGACCAGAACGTCATTTGGGGAGAGTGGGGAGTCGAATGGATGAGAGGATGGCTTGGTATTTATATGGAAAGTGAGGGGACAAGGCATTAATGGCCAAGGGACACCTCATTAGTGGTTTTGGAAAAACCATGGGCTTTCCCATGGTATTTTCCCATGTTATTGGCCAATTGTGACACCTCATACCTTATATTACTATTCATAAGTCGACCATATTGATTACATACTTAATACATCATTTAATGATGTAATTAAACACCCGTAACTTAAAAACTGTATTTTCACTATTCATCGAAAATTCAACTTTCTCAGAATAATCCCAAAATTTCACCTTAACCAAATATCAATGCTCTGATTTTAAAAATTAACTCCATTTTATAAAAATAATTTTCTAAATATTTTTAATTTATTTTTTTAAATAAATACACTATTCACCAAAAATTCATTTTTTCAGAAAAAACCCCCAAAATTACCATAACATAATATCGGTGCTCTGAGTTCAAAAATGAAATCCATTTTATAAAAATAATTTTTTAAATATTTTTAATTTAATTTTTAATTAAAAAACACTATTCACTCGAAAAAACTAATACTTGAATAATAATTTATGAAATCGTTATTTAACCATTTTATTGAATCACATTACTTAATCAAGGTGCCTAGATTATATTAATACTTTCTTTAAGTGAGATTACTAATCCATTTGGACACATTACTAATCCTAATCATAAAATCACTATTCATAATTTACTATTCATCAAAAATTAAGTTGATCTTATGAGACTCTAAATTTCGTACTGAGCATAATTGTAGAAGACCATTTTTTGAATATCATAAAACATTTTTAATTATTTAAGGTTTACATAAACATTTTTAAAATATCCTTTTTCTAAAATTCATAAAAAATATGCATACTCTATTTATCCAGTCATTTGAAAATTCATAAACTTCATCATAAGAAGAAATCCCAATTTTTATTTAAAACAAAGGATGACACAATGTAGTTATGGCCTCCTTACATATCCCCTTATCACACCATCATAGGAACTAAGTGTAAGGTGTGCTAAGGTGAGAGAATCTGAGGGAGGCTCAGCTAACATCGCACGAGTATTAGTTTCTATCAGTTTGAACTTATCGCAAAGGCGATTCCGTTCTAGCTTCACACGATGAAGTTCGGCTTGGGTTTGGTACAGAGCAAAGCCCAGTGGTGGTACCTCCTTCTCAAGTTCTATTAGATGGGCTTCGATTGGTCCAAGACTACTGGGTGAGGCCATCAAATCTTCTTTCTATAATAATTAACCAAGATTACTTATATTTAGAGACAATAATCCAAACGTTTAGTTTCCAGGGGTCATATTGACCAATGGTCATATAACAGTCAAAACCCAATGGTCTCATTTTAATTATACTCATGTTATCAAATGAAATTTTTTTGTTGAGTATAAAAAAAACAAAATAAAATAACACATAAAATTAGGAAACAAGATTTATTCAAAATTTTGGGTCATTACAATGTTACAATTCATGGAAGATATTAAGTATCTGCAGACTTGGTCATTGCAGAATGAGTATAATTTATTTCTTCATTATTCAAACTGATTTATCTTAGCATCTCATTGCTCATCCTACTGAGGTGGGAGTGGCCTTCGACGTTCAGGGGGTCCCACATGGTTTTGTGGGGGCCTTGTAACTAGAACTGGTTTCGGGGGTGGATTAATCATGACAGAAGCTGCTTCAGCTTTTCCCATCCTTTTCCCTAGGGCTGATGGGGCCATTTGGGACTTAAGATTGGTCCGTTTCTAGGAGTAATCTATTATTTGGGAAATGGAAGAGAAATCTTGGAACCCACATGTGTACTTTATCAGGATGAGAGGTGTTAAAAATTCATCCCTTAGGTTATCGATGCACAAGGAACACATCTCATCATAGGGGAGTAGCTAGTTAAGGAATAAGTGAGGCCTTTCCATCTAACAATCAAGTCTGATACTCTTTCATTCACTTACTGCTTTTAGTTCATGAGATCATCGACCGTCATCTTAGGCAACGTTGAACTAAATTGGAATAGAAACTATTATTGGATCTCCTCCTAGCATGTGATTGAATTGGATGGAAAACTAGTATATCATACTAAAGCTGAGCCCTACAGGGTTTATACGAAGCAGCTGAGTTTTACTATTTCTTTCTATTATGGAGTTCCCATCATGGGGTCACAGTAAGATGCATAGTGCATTAAATGCTTCTTAGGGTCCCCCAAGCCATTTAATATTGGGAATACGAGGTTTTTAAAATTTGGCGGTGGCGGAACATTGCTCACCCAATTGAGGCAGGGTTTGCCCTTTGGTTGTATCGGAGCGCGCCGCTCTCCAGGGATTCTAGTCGAGCTATTAGTTTCTCGATAGTGTTCAATATCCCTTGATGCATATCCTTATGGGCATGAGTTTGGGATGGTATGAATGTGGCCAAAGCTGGGCATGCCAGTGATGTTAGAATTTGGGGTGGATACCCAGCTGGGGGTATCCTTTGTTGGTTTACCTAGATATTATATGGATACCTTCCTAGTGGGGGTAGTCTTGATGTCCTTTTAGGGCTAGGTTTAAGTAGGTTTTCTGCCCCAATTCTGGATTGGAAGAGCCTCAAAGATTATCTTCATTCACCGGGATGAGTGCTTGTGGAAAGGGAACCACTACTAGGAATACTTACTGACATTCTGTAGGGGGAACAAATCCGATGAGGTAGCTCCCTCGATGTAGCTTAAAATTAATTCACCTGAGCGCTTTCATTTATTCCTCCTACTTGGAGAACCTTTACTTTAGAGTGAGGGACTCATTTATAGGGGGAGAAGAAGGCAGGTCATAGAAGAACTTGGATTTATTCTTCTGTTTGTTGGGGATTACCGATGGAGGTAGTGTCAGATTAACTAAGGGGGTGCCCAAATTTAGAATCTCCATATGGTTTTAGATATGAACACCATCAAGCTCAGTGTGAGATGCCTCTATGAGGGAACTATCTTACTTTGCATCGTATCCCTCTGCATCATTTCCTGTGATATCTGTGGGATTGATGTTTACTAAATTCACTGAGGAATACCACATTGGGGGTGGTATACTCGATGCTGAATGGTAGGAAGGATTTTTGCATTATTTTTTGGATTTTATCCTTAAATTCTGTGGTATTATTTGGGTTTCTTGGAAAATATTGACTCGATGGGAGCCTTGATCCAACCTCATAGTGCACCTTTGTCTCGGAGGGTGCAATCCATGAGTAGGGGTGGAACGGGTGAATCCTCTATCCATCATTCTTCCTAGATGGGAGAAGACATACGTCTGCTATGTGAGGACCTAAGGTAAAAATGATTCCAGCCTTGAAGGTTGGGGTTGTTCCCGTTCTTCCTTCGATGCACTACGACCTAGATTTGTTGGTCTTATGGGGGAATTTTGATTTGAAAATTCCCCCAGCCTTGTGGTATGGGGTTGTTCCTGCATCTCGGTGATAGCCACTGCTATTACCACCTTTTCAATTTTACGTACTCCCATAAGGGTTTAATCTTAGTATGGAATTGGGCTTGCATAGAGTCTATGGTCTTTTGAAGACATTATCACTAATTTCTGGTTGGCTTCCCTTAGGTGGAAAGATTACTGGATGTTCTTGGTTTCCTAACTCAGAATCTTTTTAATGACTTGATCACTTCGGTCCTGATGCTTTTTAGACTTACTCTGGGCAGGTTTTTGTTGAGTATCCCATCTTTACTAAGTATGGGTTTTACTTATTGCTTCCTTTGGGTGATGACATTTCAAGATGTCATTTCCAATGGGGTCTGATGGACGGGATGAGGGGTGAAGTATAGAGCTCCATGTTCTCACCATCCCTAAATATGAACTCAATTCGGGGAATCACCAGTGAGGCGATGCAACTTATTCAATGCGTGGAGGTAAGCTGGTTCAAGGTTTTTCTTTCTACTTTCTTATTTTTGTTGTCATGTGGACAGGTGGGCTTCCAGGTCAATTAAACGCCAAAGATACCCTACTGTGTTGACTTGGTCCGCATAACCTTCATAGGGTAGGAATTTTTCTTTCAGCTGACGAAGAGTTGTCCATATAATGAGGCAAATTTCATGTATAAATTCCCCAGACAAATCACTTGGTATGTCAAAGTGAGAAGTGATTGTATGCCAATAAATTACTGGTATATTATCCTTATCTAGTTGTCTTCTCACAAACAACATATCCTGCTGTTGTTATTTTAGGGGCTCCTCTACTTAATATGCCCATATTGAAAGCTTATTAATAATTTTTTTCCAAGCAACTAGGTTGGAGGGAGCCTTATTAATAGGCGAATGGTGAGGAGGTGGCTCAGAATATGAGCATGGCCCTAGACCATCCTTTAGTTGAGAGAGGATATCACTCTTCATAGATAGAGTTCCTGATATATCTGACTCCTTTGTGAGCACCTCAGCATAGGAGGGATTTCTCATCTTTGTTTCGGTAAGGGGAGGGACTTCTTGCCGGTATGAATTTTGGTTGTGGGGTGGAACTTCATAATTGGTGCTACAATGAAGAGGGATACTGTTTAAAATCAATGCCTAACCACATGAAATGTATTTACGATGTATAACCTAGGGAGAACCTTTAGGGTAGGCTACAACGAGAGGAGTACCTTCTTGCTTCTTGATGTCACTGAGGGGAGGACGTTCCTGGATGACTGATGTGATGGAAAGGACTACTATCATGGCTTGATACCTGGACATAGGGAGAGTTTCTACAATGAATATCCTAGGTAGGGCCTTCAGGATATACCACAATGAGGGGAGGAACTTATCATTGATTGACGTTACTATGGGGAGGGCCTTCATAGCAACTTCCATTATGGGGAGGGACTTCACAATGGGTATTATAAGGGAGAGGACTACCATCATGACTCAACATTTGACTGCAGGGAGAAGCATATCTGCAGTATATACCCTGGGGAGAACCATCAGAGCAGAATACAGCAAGGGGAGGACCTTCTTTCTGTCTGATCTTTAGGTCGAGGGGAGGGATACCCCAACACACATCAGGATATAGGCTCTCATGATCGATCATTCTTGGACCACAGAGTGATCCATTATGGGTGCTCTGGGGAGGACCTTCAGAGATGCTGGTAGCAACATTGCAGGGAGGCCCTTCACAACTGCTACTTCCACTTACATAATTTGGTAATGGAATAACATGGTCTCGATCCTTTATTGATATATGTTTGAGGGCATCAAGAGTCCCAAATTCTATCAGATTAGGATCATGTATGTGATATTCATTTTCAAGTTGTCATTGGTGCATTTTATCTTTGAGATATCTCATTTGGGTAACTGAGGCCATCTACTATTGGTAACAACCTTCATATACGGGTTGCTGTCTTGTTGGGTCCTGTGATGTCACCGAGATACACTGATGAGCATCTTGAGTTTTGGAAGGGATATTTTCCTACCCTGGAGTGACCAACACATTGGACTGGAGTCCCCCAACTAGAATGGGTATTTTTTCAGATCTGGTTGTCTTTATATCACAGAATGTTGCCGCTGACCCTCCCAGACTAGAGCAGGAATGCGTGATTGCTCTGGAGTGACTGCCCCATTTTGTGAGTAAGTCATTCCGTTTGAGGAAACTGTGTTATGGTCCCGGTTTCTTGCCTTTTCCATCGATTCAATAATGTCTTGGAATGTTTGGATGATATGGTATGGGATCGATGTCTGATCTTCCATCATTGGAAGGATGTGATGCGATACATATTTGGATGGAATGGGTATGAAGGCCCATTTTGATATCAGAGCATGGGTTTGTGCCTGCTCTAGTCCTCTATGATTTTCCAATAGTTACTAGCAGTTCTCCTATTCCGGGATAGAGGAACGAGTCTACCACAAGTTTTCTTCTCTAGTTTCCACCTTATTTGACTTGTGGACTTTATATTCACAGGCGAGGATTTTCATCTGCTCGCTTGCCGCTGTATTTGTCTCATTGGCTTTGTATGTATCCATAATAATTTGACTCTACTCATATTTTATTGCTGCCCTATTTAGATGGAGGTCTTGATATGCATCATTAGGTATTTGTGCCTGTGTGTAGTTGGTTTATGCCATATTTGGTTTATGGGCTTGAAATGCGTCTGTAGGTATTTGTGCCTACGTGTAGTTTGTTGCCTTTTTATTTGGTTGATGGGATTGTTGTGCATTTATAGGTATTTGTGCCTGTGTGTATCTAGTTTCTACCCTATTTAGTCAATGAGATTGTTGTGCATCCACAAGTCTTTTCATATGCCTTTTGTACGCCAATCTGTCTACACGGTAGGACTATCAAGCACTAGTAGAAATGTGCATGTGCTCGTATTATGCCACCCTATTTTGGTGGTGGCCTTGAGTGGAGGGGGTAGAGTCGTATGTCTGACCGTTGAATTCCATCGTGTTAGTACGATATTGCTTCTCTTTAGGAACTAGTTTGATAGAATGTGCCTGATTATATATTTTTTTGCCTTTGGTGAGTAGTCCAATGGGCCTGGGTCTCCTAGACCTGAGCAGGTGCCCTTAGCATAAGGTCCTGTTCATCAGGTGGTGGTCTGGTCATTCGGTGTTATCAGAGACATTCTCTAGAGGGGGCCTATGACTAGGACCCCTGTTCAGTTGAGATGAAGTGGTTAGCATCAACTTCATCTGCATCCCTAAGGTAAGGTAGGTACTAATTTTAATGTTCTGGGGATAGGCTCCCGAAACGGTTTGAGAAGACCAACGAGGCTGCCTTGTGCTGGGGTTCTGGCTGCAACTGAAGAGGTGGCTGGAAAACCTTTCCAAACTGAAGGTCTTATCTCGTGGCCTTCACCATGAGGAGAGTACCATTTCGGTGGTACTCTTTGATCAGCGTGTTGGATACCTAGTGTTGAATATGCTTGATAGATGATGGGGTCCTGCTCTTCGTGGGGGCCCTGACCACTTGTGGGATCACTGATGCGTGTGTCTGAATCAGTATTTGGGATGCCATTTAGATCGAAGGTTGGTTTAAAGGAACCTGAAACATACATATATGACATACATACCACAAAACCTCATCAAAGTAGTATTCCTTTAAACATAGGCATATCTGATGATTCAGCTTGGCCCCCTTCCCCCCTCTTTTTATTGTGGGGTGAAGGGGCTTGAGTGGGGTAGAACTACCACCTTTGTTAAGGATTCATGTCAAGTTCACCATTTTTGTTTCACCTCTGAGGTGGCACATTTTGGCATGTACAAGGTCAAAAAAAAAGGTTCGACATGAAACATCCTTTAATCTATTATCATTGTGGTAAAACCGCCACCTTGGTTAAGGATTCCTGTTGGGTTCACCATTTTTGTTTTTCCTCTGAGGTGGTGCATTTTGGGTGATGAGGAAATGGTCTGATGAGAATTATCAACCGTCTCTTTTTCCAAAAATATTTTCTTTTCCAGTTCAACATTTATTTTTTGTTTGATCAGGATTCAGAGTTCTTGTAGTTTAGAAGAGATGGATTTTGTAATCATCATAAACCTATAAGCCCATGCGAGTCATACTCAGTGTGAGAAATAAGAGGATGTAATAGATCCAACCAACCACATGCTTCCTCTCGTGCTGGTGGGAGAGAGAGAGCCTATGGCAGACAAGGCCAAGGTGATCCTGGGTGAGGGAATAGAGTGATGAACCTTTTAATGCAAAATGAAATTAAATGTCATGCGGCTCGAACTTCAGAATATTGGGGACTTACCTCAGTGGGACCACCCCAGAATAAATTCTGGGGAGGTTAGGAGTTTCCTCCTCATTTAAATGGGAAGCAAACATAACCCTTTTGACTGATCACCATTCCTCATTGAATGGAAAAACATGTAATCACCTTTAATACCTAGAACGGGGAGGTTTACATCAGCATCCAAAGGTTGGAATCTGGGTTATCATGGGAATGTATACCCAAAGACATTCCTGAAGCCCAAACTGTTGTGGGGAGATCCTTCATGAATCCGCTTACCATGGGTATGTAGACTCAAAGAGGCACACTGATGCACCCGGTGGCCTGATCATACATGTCCGATGTCTTTGGAGGGGGCCTTGGCCTGATTCCAGGGGACTGGTTCGTGGAGGTATGATGGAGTACTAGATGGTAATGGAGGGGGGAGATTGGAACTAGATGAATGAATACCCAAAAACATCCCATTCTGCATACTGATATCTTATGCAGTATGGGGGAAGCTACACATACCGTAGTGGTATGTGGGAAGATGGGCCATCCACGTACCAATGTGGTATGCATACATGAGTATGGACCACCATGCACCGTAGTGGTATGTGGTCCCGTATATGGTCCGTCACTCTGCTTTAGGTTCCATCCGTGCACTGATGCAGTATGCGACGTCGAGTTAAATCCACGTAGAAATACACTATACGGAAGACCATTTTGAAGGAGGGTCTGGGGGATTATTTTTTGTAGGAAGTTCATCCACAATGAATATATGGTTTGTGGTTACACCATTTAGGTTATTAGTTCTCTTATTATTATTAAGTTTCCCTATTTTATGGTTTGCGGTTGACTGTACCTACAGAGAGCATGATTCACAACTTGGGCTTCACCGATGATTCAAGACTGAAGCTGAAATCTTTTCTGAGTTATTTCCTCCAAACTTTGGGTTCCCTTCAATCATTCATATTCTATCCCCTGTCAATTCCTTATGTTCTCCCATTTATAGAGCACTGGGGAAATCATATCTCTGGGCATGTGACACCATTTGCAGAGGCCCAAGAAGAGATATATTTACCTATGGAAGACTCAATCAACTGAGGTTTACTGTGGCTATAGTTCATGATCATGGTTTGAATAACCCTACAGGTTTGCTTCATCTAAGAATCAATGTGTTCATGAGATGGTATGAGGATGGACTTCATGCGTATGATGACTTTAGCGACACGGTTTGTGGTCCACTGGGTTCACTGGATATCGCTATGTGGGATAGTGCCTCATATATCATTCTTCATACCGATGGTTTGTGATCCAGGCGGTCCGCAAAACCTTCCTGGTGATGGTACGCAGTTCACTTAAAATCCATTGAAAACATGAGTTCCTTGAAGTTTCTTATTGTTGGGAAAAAATCCCTCAAGTTAACATAACATCATTTTTGTGTTGGTTGTGTTTGTTGAAAATTCTGGTTTTCATGGTGAATTGTTTAGTTCCAAATATGTTTTTGACAATCCATGTTGACAAAGAACCACGACAAATAAATGGAATATCTGGAGGTGGTATAAAAAACAGATACAAGGTGGCACCATTTTCCAGTGTTTACCAAATTTTTTGGGGTCCAAAATTTGGAGTTTTTTGAGAATTGTAAAAAGTGTATTTCCTTGAAGATATCATAAAAATATGAAAAAGGCACAAGTTTCACAAATATGAGCTTCTTGAAGTGGATTTCGTAGATACTGGAAGAATTTTGATGGTGAGCTCTGTGATTACGACGAGCTTCGCAAACAACAGAGGTGAAGAGCATTGTAGAGAAGCTTTGCAACAGTGGGGCAAAGGAATTTATGAAAATCTCCACGATTATGATGAGATCTATGGTCCAAAAATTGTCGTAGTGATTTTCGATTTGGAGAGAAATTCGGTGGGAATTTTAGAACTTCGAAATTTGAGCTGACGTGGTGTTCACTTTGTGCGGAAGGCTCTCGAGTCGATGAAATTGGTATAAATTAGTCTCGACCCCCATGAGAGAAGTAGAAAGTCTTTTAAGAAATATTTGTTTCTCTCAAATTAAAAAAGAGTTTCATGGAGGAAGCATGCTTAGATAAAGGTTGTAGCTTCATGGTGTCTAATATATCTTTTTGAAAGTGGCGTGTTCTGTGTTGGCTCAGTGAGCTTCACGATGGAAGTCGCTTTGCAACAGTTTAAGATATGAATCAACCGAATAATTTCAAAGGCTTGAGATCTTTAAAGTAGTTTTCTCTATGAAGTAGTGAGCTTTTTGAATGTGAGTGCTTTGTGAAGAAGCAGGGACTTCAAGAAGGATTGTTTGAGATTTTCGAATTTGGGACTTCATGAAGTAGGGAGCTTTTCAAATGTATTTCTAAAGGTTGTTTCCCAGTAATTTTCATCAAACGGTATTTCATCATTAGATGAAATTTGGAATTAAAAATTACATCTACATATAGTGTATGATGAATTCATTGGCGATAATTAAGAGACCTATAGGTCAATAAACTATTAGTGGATCTTATAAAGAAGTAGTGAGCTCACTTCAGTTGAGTGAGCAGTGAGTTCTCAAATTACGAGGGGTTGTAAACCAGAAGGGACAGTGAGTCCACTTAAAACTTGTAAACAACAGTGCTCTTATAGTGGATTTGGTACATTGGCACATCACCAGTGTATTCTCCTTGGATGTTGCCCAATGAGGGTGAACCAAGTAAAATTCCCATATCCTGTACATGCTATAATTTATATTCATACTCTATACTGGGAAGGAGAGAGAAAAGAGTTTTGTCTAACAAAAAAACATGATTAAAGGGTAGTTGTTTTAATCTGTCATACTCTGATTCACCCCCTCTTAGGGTATCTATCCTAGTGGACCTAACAATTGGTATCATAGGGAAATGTTGATATCAATGTTTTTCTCTCAAATGGAGGTCACCAATCATAATAGTATTTCAATCTTCTACATGAATAATTTTCATCTTTGGAAGAATCAAATACAAAAATACTTTTTATCTTTGGGAATGGATGTGTTTACAGCAGCAATGCATGGTACAACTGCCAATAATAATAGTGGTGTATTATTGGAAGCCGAGCGAAGAGAATTGGATGCTGACACTATGGGGATCAATGCTTTAGGGGTAGCCCTATCCAATGCTATCTATAATAAGGTTATGTCATGAATAACATCACATGACATGTGGGAAAAGCTATTGAATATATATGAAGTAGATACAAGGTTCATAGAGGCAAATATGTAAGTTATGTGGAACAAATATGAAGATATGAGAATAAACATGAATGAGTCTTTTGATGCATTCTTTGACAGGGTAAATGTTGTTGTGGAAGACATGCGAGGTCTTGGTGAAGTAATTGAAGACATAAAGATTGTGAAGCATATCTTGGGGAAACTTCCACCTCAGTTCAATCCAAAAGTTTCAGTTTTAGAAGATAAAGACCCGAAACAGCTGACATTGGATAACTAACACAACACCCTTATTTAATATGAAATTATAAATGATGAAAACAATACTGTGGAAAAGGGGAAATATAAAGAGGTAGAATTCAAGGCCATGAAGAAGCTCACCATTGAATATTCTCAGGATGAAGAAGAGAAAGACGAGGTAATGTCATTACTTTCCTCGAATCTCCAACGAGGAAAAGTAAAGTTCAATGGGAATCTTCCAAATGCTTTCATTAGTTGTGAAAAAGTTGGTCATATTGCAGAAAGGTTCCCCAAGAAGTTTCAATAAGATGAGGAGGGTGAAATAGAAATTCCCAAGAAGAAGACTTCAGCCTATGTGAAAGGAAAGAAATAGTTCAAGATAAATTTCTTTAAGAAGAAGAATACTCTTTCACAAGAATGTTACAGTTCAGACGAGTCTGAGGTTTAAGAGGGTGAAGAGATAGAGCACTGTAAAGATTGAGGAGAAAATTATATAGTGGAAGTTGTTGGTAGTACTCAGAAAAAGGAAGAAACAGAAATCGATGATGAAGAAGAAGTTTAAGGAAGAGTTGATATGCAAGCTGAGTTAGAGGCTACTCTTGAAGAGATAGATGTTTGGAGAGGAAAAAAAAATAAAGATAACAAAGTATTTTATGATGCCAAACTCTATATGAAGCTGCAAGAAGAGAAGTCTGAGTTGATGGAAGAAATTGAGAAACTCAAGAAATCAACAGCATAGGACTCAGAATCGGTTAGTCAGTATAAAATCAAGTTTGAAGAACAGAAAAGGGAGATCGATGGCTTGAATATATCAAGGAAAGATAAAATCAAGCGTATCGAAGAACTTGAAGGAGATGTTGTCAGTTTATGGAAAAAGGTTAAAGATCAAGAAATGATCTTGATTCCTGTTGCAACAATAGGAAAAAAGATAAATTAGAAAACTGAGAAGCTGAAAGTGGAGCATAGTGGTTCTACAGAAAGAAAGCAATAATCATGTTCGAATTTTATGATTGATGTAGGGACTAACCAAAAACAAAAATATGTGAAAGTTTACATCAGACCGCAAACACCCATTCCAGGATTGATTGTTGTTTTGGGAACAAAGCAGAATCAAAATATTTATAGATCCCAAGGGGAAACTAACATCACAAAAGTGACACACAAGAATTAACCCTATAGTAGGTGTTATTGTTGTGAAAAGATGGGACTTTCATATTTTGTGTGTTCTATAGCTAAGAGATATCAAAGGGCACAAGAACAATAGTGGAATCCAAACAAATCTCAATATTATAGAACATCCTTTGAGGGACATTGTTTTTAGTGCGTAGAATTTTGGAACATGGCCAAGTATTGTACATTAGCCATGAATAGGAATGTGCCAAGGAAGAATCAAAGTAGTTGAATGTAGAAAATCAACAAACCAACATGTGAGTTGAAAATGGAATATTGATTTGCAGATTTTTTGGATAAAGATGGATCATCAAACACTGAGGAAAATCAAAATTTTCAAACTACACTGAGTGTGAGGTCAAAGACATGGATCAAGAAGAAAATAGCTAAGAAGGTAGTGGTTGCTAAAATTTCCCTTAAAGAATCAGGCCATTATGATGTATGGATCCTTGAAAGAGGGTGCACATCCCACATAATAGGTAATAAAGATCTTGTTACAGGCATAAAATATGACAAATAAGGAGTTTTCAATTTTGGAAACGATGATGTTTTGAAGATTATCGGATCAGGAAAGGCCAAGTTTGGGGGAAAAGAAATGAGACGTGCTGATGTCTTAGTTGTAGAAGGTCACAGACACAATTGTCTTAGCATATGTCAACTATGTGACTCAAGGAATTCTACAATTTTTACTAAGAAAATGTGTGTCTTCAATGGAATATATTGTACTGTGGTTATTTATGGAAAAAGAACAAAGGGAAATCTCTACTTGGTAAGTTGAGAAGAAGATATCTACTTTCCATCCAGAGAGGAAGAAAACAGGCTGTGGAATAAATGACTTGGTCATCTATGCCAACCATCCCTAGAAGATCTGGTAAAGTGTGATGCAGGAAGAGAACTCCCTAATCTCTCACGTGATTGTACACATATGTGCGATTCTTTTCAATAAGGGAAAATCATGAGAAACACATACAAGGCAAAGGGATATAAATCAACCAGAGTTCTTGAATTGGTGTATGCTGATGTTTGTGGACCTATCATACCAAGAGACATTAATGGAAAGAGGTATTGCGTTCTTTTCAGGGATGAATATAGAATAATGACATGGGTATTCATCATTTCCCATAAGTCTGATGTGTTCAGTTTCCTAAAACTGTATCGAAGGGAATCTAAAAAGATGCTTGGGCAGAAAATTCTAAAGTTTTTTACTGAAAATGGTACAAAATTAACAAATATTCATGTGGAAGACTATCTTGAGAAACATAGGATAAGGCATCATGTTTCCTCTGTGAGAACTCCCCAACATAATGGGGTGGTTGAAATGAAAAATCAGATCATCAAAAACTTGGCCAGAATGATACTCATTAAAAAAGACATACCAAAGAAGTTTTGGAAGGAAGAAGTTTTGACATCAATCTATATTTCTAATAAGGATCTTTGTGTTCGAAGGAAAGAGCCCGTATGATATGTGGTAGAAAAATAATCCTATGGTGAAGTAATTTCAAATATTTGGAAGTAACTAATTTATCCTCAACAAATAAAAAAATAGGAAATTTGAGTCATGGGGAGATATTCCTTAGATAATCTGGAAAAATCAATGCATACAAATTCTTTAATAATAGGTTGGAAAAATTAGTTGAGAGTAATGATGTCACTATAGCAGAGAATGAAGAGAGAATTCAACAGCACAGTGAACAATTTCTTGATGAAAGTGTTGAGTAGGAAAGAAACACAGGGGGAGCAGAAGTGGACAATGATGATTTAGAAGAATATACTAATGATGAGCATGTGGAAGTTAAATCCATATCCACACAAATGCCAAATAATTGAGCTAGAATTGATAGAAAAAATATCATTGATGATCAGTCATCTCCGGTTCAGATAAGAATAATAAAGTATCTACAACAAACATATTTCCTATATCAGGTAGAGCCTAATTTTTTTTATTCATATGATGATGAAAACTAGGTTCATGATATGAATGAAGATCTAGATCCGATTGATAAGAATCAGACGTGGGAGATTGTTTCGAGGATAGTATATAAGAGTGTCACCGGGAATAAATGAGTCTTCTGCAACCAGATTAACGAAGATGACTCAGTGATTCAAAAAAAATCATGACTAGTGTGTAAAGGATACTCCCAGATAGTGGGTATAGATGTTGATGAGACATTTTTGACCAGTTGTAAGGCTGGAGACAACCAGATTTTCTTGGCCATTGTAGTGAAATAGAAGTTCAATGTGTTCTAGATGGATTTCAAATCTGCATTTTTAAATGGGGTTTTGGAGGAAGAAGTTTATATTGAGCATCCATATGGTTTTCTCATTAATTAATACGACAAAAAAGTTTTTTAGTTAAATAAAGTGATATATGGGCTGAAACAAGCACCAAGAGCATGGTACTCGAGGCTTGATCAGTATTTGGAAAAGCTTGGATTTCAATGCAGTGGAGTTGATTACAATCTCTATTTCAACAAAAATAGTTATAAAAGGATGATGGTACTGGTTTATTTAGATTAAATAATATTTGGTGGATCAGATGAAGCTCACTGAAAACAGTTTTCCAAATTCATGAAAAGTGAGTTTGAAATGTCAATGATTGGAGAACTGATGTTTTTTCCTTAGTTTAGAGTTGACACAAGGAAGGAATGACACATTCATTTCTCAATTGAAATATGCCAAGTAGGTTTTGAGATTATTTGGAATGGAAAATTACAAGGATATGAAGACTCCAGTTGCTACCCAGATGAAATTATCAAATGATGATGATGGAAAGGCAATTAATGTAACAGAATACAGGCAGGTTATCAGAAGTTTACTATACCTGACAGTGACAGGACTTGATATTGTTTTCTCTACATTCCAAGTAGTGTGGTATCAAATAAAACCCATGTAAATCCACATGATTACAGTGAAAAGACTACTTTGGTATATTAAAGGAACTTTGGATTATGGTTTGATGTATAATGATAAATATTAGCCAAAGATTTTGGGATATAATGATACAGATTGAGCCGGATCAGCGGATGATAGGAAGTCTATGTTGGGAGGTGCTTTATCTTGGTGGTTTGTGTATTTAATGGCTAATAAAGAAGTTATATTGAATTTTATTTAGCACCGTAGAAGCTGAGTATATTTCCGCCACTCAAGAATGCATACAATTATTATGGATGAAGCAACAACTTGATGATATAGGCTTTGAAGTGTAGTCTTTGATCTAAATCCAGCGTGATAACTCAAGTGCTATAAATCTCAGCAATAATTCCATCCATCACTCAAGGACAAATAACATTGGGATAAAGTATCATTTTATCAAGTATAAGGTTGATAAGGGAATTTTGAAGTTGGAGTATGTGCCTACAGAACTACAAGTTGTAAGATTTTGACAAAGGCCATACCCAAGGAAGATTTTGAGAGGAATAAAATGTCTATGGGAGTTCAGTCAACTCCCTACACTTGAAGAAGTATATACGTGGAACCCCCCTCTCCCTAAGGTATGGTGTAGTTTTCCCAAATACGCTGATCTGTGTTCTCTACTCTGTTTTAGAACACAAATGAGTGAACTTTGGGTTCATTGAAAAATGAGGATAAAGAGTGACTTCTAAATGGGGATAAAATATGGCTAAAGAAGGGAGAAAATTTATTAGTCAAATACACGTGGGGACGATGACTAGTGGAGCAGGGAGATAGGAGGAGAGAAATAAGATAGGGGGAGTATGAGTTTTAAATCTAATGATGCTTGAAGTGGCCGATCAATGATTAGTTGTCACAATAGTTGAGGTTCATGATGAAAGTAGTTTATTGGTATCGTTATGGTATCAATAGTTGGTGTCATAAATGAAATGTTTAATTGATGAACTTTTCATACTAATATTGTTTCTCACACTGAGCATTACTCATGTGAGATTAGAGTATGTGGTGGGTGAATCTTTGGTCACTATCTGAATCGCATGAGGTGAATGATGGTGGATGATGGAAAAATATTCATTGAGGTATCAAAGTGTATCGAATCATTTTGAAAAGAGTTGTGAACAAACCCAAATAGGGAGATTATTGGGCAAAAATCTCAAGGTAAAATTGCAACATTTTTTTGTTGGTTGTGTTTGTGAACAATGTTGGTTTTCATGGTGAATAGTCAAGCTCCATAGATTTATTGACAATCCATGTTGACAAAGAACTACAACCAAGAAATGGAAGCACTACAGGTGGTTCAAAAGAATAGATACAAGGTGGTACTATTTTATAGTGTTTGAAAATATTTTTGGGGTTCAAAATTTGGAGTTTGGTGAGAATCACAAAAAGTGGATTTCCTTGAAGATCTCATCAAAATATGGAAAAGGCATGAGTTTAGTGAAGATGAGCTTCTTGAAGTGGATTTCTCAGAGACTAGAAGAATGTTGATAGTGAGCACCGTGATTTCAACGAGCTTTGTGGATAGAATAGGTAAAGAGAATTGCGGTGGTGGAGAAAAGGAATTGACGGAATGATCTGTGATCATGATGAGCTTTATGATCCAAATAGTACAGCGATACTTCACGATTTGGAGAGAATTTTGGCAGGAATTTTGGAGCTTTGCAATTTGAGCTGACATGGTGATGACTTTGCGTGGAAGGTTCTAAAGTTAGTGAAATCGCCTATAAATAGGCCTCGAACCCCTTGACATAAGTAGAGAGTCTCTCAATTTTTTTTCTCTTTAATCGAAAAGGAGGTTTTCCAAGGCAGCATGCTTCACGAAATGTAAGAGCTTCATGTCGGCTAATCTAGCTCTGCGAAAGTGGTGTGTTCTGCATTGGCTCAATGAGCTTTGTGAAGGAAGTATCTTTGAAATGGTTTGTGATCTATGATGGCCTAATCCTTGGGATGTATTGAGCTTTATGAATCTGTGTTCTCTGCAAAGAAATGATCTTTATAAAGGAGTGTGCTTTGCAAAGAACCGGGACTTCACAAAGGATTGTTTGAGCTTTGAAAAATTGGGAGCTTCGCAAAGTTGGGAGCTTTGAGAAGGTATTCGTGGAAAAGGGGTATTCATCATTGGATGAAATTTGGACTTCGGTAGTGCATCTACATAAAATGGAGGATGCATTAATTAGTGATAATGAAGAGAGCTACTGGTCTATAAATAGTGAGTGGATCTTCTGAAGAAGCAGTGAGATCACTTCAGTTGAGAGAGCAGTGAGTTCTCAAATTGTGAGTGGTTATAAACCATGTAGGACATTGAGTCCACTTAAAACTTGTAAACAATAGTGCACATATAGAGGATTTGATACATCAACATGTTGCCAGTGTATACTCCTTGGACGTATCCCAGTGAGGGTGAACCAAGTAAAATTACTTTTTCCTGTACATGCTTTAGTTTTTATTCATACTCTACACCAAGAAGGAGAGAGAAAAGAGTTTTTTCTAAAAAAAAACAAGATCAAATGGGCAGTTGTTTTAATATGTTATACCCTAATTCACCCCCTCTCAGGGTATCTAGCCTAGTGAAACTAACACTTCTAAAAATTTCAACTCAATTTGAGTCCATTCACCTTACTAGACTTGTAGGAGTACATACTTATTTATTCAAGGGGATTGAGGGAGTATTTTCTTTCCTTTGAGGAATTTTAAGGACCCTACAGAGTCAAAATGCAATGGAAATCTATAGGCATGAAATATTGTATCAAATCACAAAATTCTTGTGATTTTAGTCCTTGTAACTTCAAATTAGTCATTGAAAGAAGATTCTCAATATCTTATGAATACCCCTATAGAAGTTTTTCCCTATTAATGAAAAGAAAAAATTACAATTTTTCATATCTTGATAGAGTGTAAGTTGGTGGAGGAAGAAAAGTATTCCCTTTACCTTTCAATGGTGCCAAATCTTCCCTTATCCCTTTGTAAATTATGTCCATTCTAGAGTTGATGCTATCATTTGTTTTTCTAGGAACATTTAATAACATGATAATAAAACTATAAAATATTTTTTTATACATTAACGACATAAAGAAAATGTATTACATACAAAAAATTCTAATACAGAAATTCAAAGAAAATTCATCTCTTCTTCCAACCTGATTTTGTATGTTTTTTTCAAAAATGGTTTACTGAAAATAGTGTCAATATATTTTAGTTTATCAAATAACTGATCACCCATTACTAGAGATGGTGTTTTACCCAGTTCAATATTCCCATCGAATTCTGTCATCCATGATCGATATTTATATTATTGCGGTAAAAATTTATAATGTCCTAAAAAAAAATCTTCTAGGGCTCTTCACAAATGGGACACCACAACATTCCTTTAATGATATATCTTGATAAATTTACATAAGAAGGGAAGTATTTTATTGTCCTATAAAAAATGGACCATAATGTGAATTCTTAAATTATATTAGAATCATAAATTGTATCAACTTTATCACATATTAATTCCAAATCTTCAATTAATGGATCCTAATAGACATCAATATTATTACCAGGTTTATTTGGTATAGATATATAGAGAGAAAACATAATTTATTTGTGCCTTATACATAACCATGGTAAGAAGTTATAATTTACCAACATGAAGGGCCATGTACTATTAGTACTACTATGTACACTAAAAGGAATTATTCCATCTTTAGATAATGAAAGACAAAAGTTTCTTGGATAATTTTCAAATTTAGGATACTTGTAATCTATTTTCATCCCATGAGGAGAATCTTCTATATGATCCAGGTTCCTATATTTAATTATTGTATCTAAATTCCCTTTTAATTGTCTCATGGTTTCCTAACATCCATATATTCTTCTAAACCATGGAATGATAGTAAAGTACCATACAAATTTTAATGGACTTCATTCATTTTTCTTGGATAGATCTATGACACACATAAGGCATTTTATTAGTGATTCATGGTCCTTGAGAAACAATATGAAGTTATTTGAAAAAAATTTATTTTTTTATCAATCATTACCATTTAACATATCATTCATTTATCATCATTTGTTCGATATGGTATATCATTTTCTTATGGTATCATATTATTCATAAGACCAAGTAGTTCTGTGATGCTGGTGTCACACCATCTGATAACAAATTTTGAATTATGTAACTTCAATACAACTGTAAATATTGAGTATTTTTTATAACTGGCATACAATGGTCTTTTAGAATGACTATTTAAATTCTCAAACAACTTTGGGAATTCATTAAGGTCATCTTCATTTTCAATTTCCATTCTTCCATGTGATCTCCATCATCATTTACACTAGTATTCATATCGAATGATCCATAAACTGTATTATCATCCCAATCAGTGTGCACATTAATTTTTCACCTTATTTACTCTAAAGTTTTTATCTCTGATTTATTAAATTACAAATAAAATGTTTTTACAAATCTTTCAAACTATTGTTTCTTGAATAATAATAATGTAAACCCAAAAAATGTATTTGAGAAGGTATGTATGAATGCACTATTGAAAACATGATGAAATATTTGATTCTATATTCATAATATTTTTTAAAACTATTATCATGCATCAATTTTTGATTCCTATCCCTCTTATTATATTTTTTAAAATAATTTTTTTACTAATAAATTAATAAATACACATAAGATATTCATTATTAAATGTTAACATTATATATAATTATAATAAGGAAAAACCAAAATTTGAATGTTTTAAAGAATTTTAGTATGTTTTGATGAAAATGGGAAATTGTATTCTAGAAAATAATTACTCCACACATGTATTTTTTACCCTCTAAATTCTTCCAAAGGTGAAAGTTATAGATAATTATCATCCCCATTAGCTCATCTCACAAACAATTATCATTATATTCTACTATTTTACACTCATCCCCCATCTCTTGTGGATATGAACCTATGTTTATTGAAATACTATAAGTAGTATCCATCCATATGGTGTCTACTACTCAGATTAGCACAGAAAATTTAAAAAATATTAGGGATGAGTCACAAGAAAAAATTGTAATAATTGTTTTTGAGATAAAGCTAGTGTGGATGAGAATTTTAATCCATTGTGTTCTCTAAAAGGGATAATGCCTCCCATTTGTGATAATTACACCATTGGTACTAGTTATTAACTCATGTCATATTGAAGGTGATATTTGGGGGGAATACACATTCTTGTTGATGAGTCAATGGGTCTAGATGGGGACTTGTTATGATATATGAATCCTTAGGGCCTTTAAGAATTCTATATTTATAAGAGAAATCACTCATTTAACACTTTCAATCCCTTAACTAAGAATATTTCTAACTATTTTAAAAGGATCCATAAAGCCTTTATTAAATACCCTATACAAATGAAAATATAATATATTCACTTAAGAAGTAATAATAAACCTAAATATGATAAAAAAGAATAATAAACTCTCATTCCATCAACTAGATGGTTTAAAAATGAATTGATAAAACATTTTAATAAATTAAGAGTTATTTCATATACATTGATGGTAATCAGATATTTCTAGGGGTGAAACCAATACATTTTTACATAAAATTATGAACACCTAATAAAAATTTCTAATAATTATTCCAACATATATAGAATTTGATAACCCTCATTCTATTTTTTGGAACAAGTGATGTAATATCCTATAGAATTATTAAATTTAATATTAATGGTATATAAAATATTTGAAAACATATCATAATTTTAATTTTAATTTCAATTAAAAATAGAGAGGTAATGGAAAAAATAATTTTAGGATAGGAATATACATAATAACGATAATGGTTTTAAAAATCTCCAAATTCTTTGTTGATAAGTTTATTCAAGAATCATTTCTAGGTAGGTTGAAAACAAGAGTTAATTACAAGTATACAAAGAGTAGGATTTATAAGAAAATTTAATTTTCATGGAAATTATATAATCTTGGGTTATTTTGGGCACATAGTATAAAATTTTAGTCATAATGAGAGAAATAATAGTAAGTATGGATGAAATATAGGTTTTAAGTTAAAGGGGAGATGACCCACTCTAAAAAAAATCATTGAAGTGAGATTAATATTCATAAGTAAAATTGGATGATGAATTTCAAAACTTGGATGAACTTTATTAAACATTTGAAAAATTAAACAGTTGTATGAAGTATTTTCAATATTTTCTAAAAACATTGATGATTGTGAAGAAATAATTAGAAATGTATTATATAAAAATGAATAGAATGTAAGTGGAATTTATTATTATTTTCATACTAAATTATTTACAAAATAAGCATCCTTCCATATTAGATATTTGGTTTTAATATCACATATGACAGGTAAATTGATTTAATTAATGATTTTTGAAAATTTCAAAGGATACTAATAATTTTACAAATGGTGGATCTCTTACGATACCTTGTATTCATTTAAAATTTGTTTCCAATAAAAGTCAATGTCAAAGAATGACATATTTTTAGATGGATTAAATAAAAAAATACATAGTGTTTTTTAGATGTGTGATGAAGGAAATGAAGTGATTTTTAAGAAGTATCAAAGAGTGGGTTATCATTTCAAAGTTGGCTATATTATTATAATGGTATATAAAACTATCTGAACCATATTCAAATTCGGGGTCAGTAAAAATTTATGGTAATTGTCTTAGAAAGTGGAAATTGATTTGTGGTATTTACAAATTAATCATATTAAATAATGATACACTCAAATGCTGACTTAAAAAGGGTGGGTTGAGATGATTTTATGATGAAAATATAAAATTGATAGATATTTTTGACTAATTATAATAGGGTGGGGATTGTTAATAATTAAAATAATAAATTATAGATTTAAATGAAATAACCCTTAGAGTTTATTCACTATGATATATGTGGACCCTCGAAGTAAAAATAAATTCATTGTCATAATTATTGCATTTAACCCATTTATAATTATACTATGACCATTTGTATTATGTTTTAGTTATATATATATATATAATTCTCTATATTGGATTAAAATTTTAAGAATTATTAAGAATGAGTTTCATTATGTGGTAAAGAAGTATATATTAGATTATGGAATTATTGTCAAAGGCATGTGCCTCAATACACCTTAGCATGAGATGAGGCAAGGCACACCTGGTGGGCCTCACTAGTGGTAAGGTGGTGTGACCTCACTAAGGCATGCCAAAGGAGCGCACCTCATGCATTAACTCGAGAGGTGCTATAGTACCAGGTGCGATAAATTTGCACCACCAACTTCTTAAATTGGAGGGAACATGGTGGAAAAAATCATGGGTATAGGGGAGATGGAAATAGAGGGTGACCCCGTGGAAATCGGGGGCGGAAGCATAAAGAATGATGATAAAAAAACACAAGTAGATATCAACAAATAAGAAATCAATGAGTGAGTGAGTAGGAGAAAATAATATACCTTTGATTGAAGATTTGTATCATCTGAGAGAAATTTGATATATCACCAAACTCGGAATTCGTTCAATCCTTGGATTCAGTTGAACCTTGAATTGTTCAAGCCTTGAAATTATTGGGTACTGATTCGAGCTTGTATTCGATGAAGAGGAGCACCGACATCAGGTTGCTTCTACGAAAAGCTTAAGATATCCCAACTAGTTTGCGACTAGCTAGGGTTCTTAAAATAGATCGCTACACTTTTATCATCACTTCCAATAAAGAACTAATAAAGATCAATTTTATCAGAACTTATATAATAAGCACCGATAAAGGATTTATAATTTTAATTATAAATAAAAAAATTAAATATATTTATATAATTAAATAAATAAATATATAATTAATTAATTTATATAAATATAAATATAGTAAGTATATTCTTTATTTCAATATATTTATTATAATTTTATTACTATTTAAATATATAATTATTTACTTATAATTATGCAAATATATTTTAAAAATATAATATTTATATATTTAAATCATTATATATATTTAATAATTATATATATAAACATATATTTAATAAATATAATAAATATATTCATTATTTAAATAAATTTATTATAATTTTATAATTATTTAAATATATATAATTATTTATTATAATTATATATATACTTTTAAAAATAATAATATATATTTACTTTTAGTGATTAATATATAAATGTATAAATATATAGGAAATATGAATTTATAAGTATATTTATTTATAAATATTTATTTACAAATATATTTTTAACATAAATAATGAATATTTAATATTAAGTGCGTGCATGATGAAATTGAGTAAAATTGAACAATTAAAAATGAGTACACTTAAACAACATTGAAAAAATGGATAAGTTTTATAACTTAAACATAAATTATTAAAAAATATGGATATATATTGCAATAAAATGAATATATATTTAAAATATTAAATAAAAGTAAATAAATATATATAATTAAATAATAGTAATTGATTAAATGGTAAAAAATTGGAAAATAGAAGATAAAAAATATTAAAGATGAATTAATACCTAACTATAAAAAAATTAAAAATAAATAAATAAAATTTATCAGTTAAAGACATGACGTATTCAATTCATTGTATTTTAATGAAATTCTAAAATGAATTCTAAAATGTGAATAAATTACATAAATATTAGGTGTATGTGTTTTTATATAAGATTTCATTAATTACGTAAATATTTGTGCATGTATGTTGTATATAAAAATACATTAATTACTTATATTTATGAGAAATAAATATAACACACATTTGATATGTGTTAAATTGGAAAATCAATCAACATTAAATTATGTCCACAACTTGATACAATCAGTCAATATTTTTTTATTTATATTAAATTTTAATTATAAACCATTCTTTACTAAATATAAAACTATTTATTGTAAATAATTAATATTAATATTTTATAAATCATATTTATATACATTCACATATATCTATATATTTAATATATACTATTTATTAATATTATCAATAATCATTTAATTAATAAAATGATTAATATTTTTCTTAATTTACTTATATTTATTTTTTATTTATTTAACTTTAATTTTATATATATCTATATATTTAATGTATAAATTTTTTAATAATTTATTATTTATATATATTATAATCTATTTATTCATTTTTATCAATAATTATGTAATTAATGATTTTTTTACTAAAATGATTTTTAATTTTTATTAATTTAATTATTTCATTTTATTCAGGAACTTTATCAGGGCTAAAAAATTAAAAATAAAGGATCCCTTTATAAATGCTAAAAATAAAATGCTGATAAATTGTAAGATTTATCAACTCTAAAAACAAAGTGCTGAAAAAAGGTATCTTTTATCAAAACTAAAGAAAAGTGCGGATAAAGGTTACCCTTTATCAGTGCTAAAATAAAATCCCCAATAAAGGGTCCCATTTGTTAGCTCTTTTTGCACTCATTGATAAAGTGCAACACTATTAAAGGCCTGTTTTGTAATAGTGAAAACTATTAGGATTTGAAATGGTTGAGGAAATGGTAGAAAGGGTCAAGACCACTAAGAAACACATTAGGGCTAGTCAAAGTCTACAAAAGAGATATGCTGCCAATCATCAATGCAACCTATAGTTTTAGGTTGAGATAATGTATTTATCTACATATATCTATTGAATAATGTCATGAGATTTTGGAATAAGGGAAATATTAGTTCAAGATACATGAGTCCCAATGAGATCATTGATCACATCAAAGCGGTGGCCTATCGATTAGCACTCCTACTTAACCTATCTCAAGTATATGATATGTTCCATGTATCCCTATTGAGAAAGTACATACTATACCACTAACATGTGATGAATCTATAGGTGGTACCATTGGATAATGATTTATCATATGAGGAGCATCCGATTAAGATATTAGATAGTAGAGACTTTTTTTTTTCAAAATAATACAATTCACCTAGTCAAAGTTTAATGGAGGAACCACATGTTTAAAGAAGCTATATGGGAACTATAGGAGGTGATGAAACATAATTACCCTCATCTGTTTTAGTGTGTGAAATGAAAATTTTGTGGGAAAAATTTCTAAAGGGTGGAATATTGTAATGACCCAAACTTTTATATATGAAATTCCCTTTGTGATTTAATTAAATGTCTTATTATTCATTATGGTTATATAAAACACACGCACTTATTTGGTTTTATTATATAATATGAGATTTAAAATACCATTAATCATTATAAAAATTGATAATATTTTTGTTGAATGGTGATCATATAATTAGTATAAATATAGGGTTTTGAAAAATCCAATTAACATAGAAAAAGTAAGTAATGATGTAGTGGCCCAACTCGTCTTTCCACCCAAAAAATTCTTAGAGACAATTAACCACTAGGCCTTAGGTGTACCTCCCTACAAGATGAATGATTCCGTCTAGAAATGAGGCTATAAAGAGGTGATAGGGGTGAGATTATACCATATGGTGGTGATAATAATAAAGGCCCATGTAAATATACAGAATAATAAAGTCCATAAAAACTGGAACAATAAACCAACCATAGAAGAATCATAAATAGATGAAGACATTAGTGATAAAAAAAAATCACAAAATTAAATGATTTCAGTAAGAAACATCCCAAGGTACCTTTTATAACTAAGAATGCATCCAAAATAAGTCATACAAGACACTAAAGAGAAAGTTCCACCATTTTTCAGCCACCAATACATACATATAAGAATGATGATAGAAAAATAAATACTCAAAAATATTATATCTAGCTAAATTGTGAACATAAAGGTCCCTTGACATCAATTTCATGCTAAACATCCCAACTTAATGACTAAGGTCCAGCTCCTAAGCTTGAACCCTTACCTGATCATAAAAACATAAAGACTACACATATCCCAAAGGGTCCATGTAGGGTGTAGGAAATATACCAGTAAGCCACCACCAATGTGTACCTAACATACCTATGTGATAAATAGGTGTGTACTAAAAATAGAAAAAATAATCCTAGCACACATGAATAAAAATAACCCACTTCCCATGCACTCATCAACCATGAGGAACCAACTAACTACTTTGGTCAATGATGGAATAACCATAGTAGAGAGGATCCATAGAAGAAATACTAAGTAATCCCTTGAATGAGAAAGAATCCAAGGTGAATCCTTAGTTTCCACCTCCAAAATACCACCTGTAACCTCATGCCATCAGGTATGAAACTGACATCCCAATGACATGCCCAAATTATAAGAACCCGGTCCCTCGTACCCCTAGTCAAAAGCTTCCATCCACTCAAAGAATGTTGTCCAGATACATATAGATTTATTTATTCCAAATAATAATCACCATCGGTTCAACATACAATGTCCCAAGAATTGATGATGTCTATCCTCCAAAGTAATTCTGGCTCAACGACCTCAACATATAGGGAGCCTCATCCCCAAACCGATGGTCTCATCCCCGTCAATCGATGGATCCTAACTATCCATATGGTTATATAAGGAAAGAAACTCCAACCATTATGATGGTCAACACCATCATAATATTCATACAATGGAGGCCTTTACCCACATGAGTAGTCTACAATACCTCATCATCTGATTCCTATATGTGTGCACATGTCTCTAATGGTACATCGACAAATCACTATGAGAGGAAATCATCAAAAAGCTACCTAAACCACATCATCCCAAAACCTCATGACCCTAAAACCATATCTCTCAATCTAATGTTGAACACTATCCAATGTCATATGGGAAATTCCCATAGCCTGATTACCACTTTGCCTCAGTCCAATGACCATGCGACCTAATCATATGACCAACATCCCTCATAAAACCCAAGCCTTTCCCAAAACTGAACATCCATTTCATCCCATCCATATGGTCACAACCATACCTATCCTTTGTCTAAGCCCATCCCACTCACAAGGAACCACCACAATAATCAAATTTAATATAAATAATTTAATTTAAATAAATAAACACCCCATGATAGAATACCCAAGGTCCGAAGTCTCTCACTATAATTAAACTACTTATATAGATGAAGGAGAATACCCATTAGAATCGCAAAATTTCAATTTAATTTATTAAAAGATATGAATTTTATTTATAGGGTCTCCCTTAGTCTACCCAATGGCGCACTCAATAATGCACCCCCAAAACACAAGAAAAAGAAAAGAGAAATATAGTAACCAATTACCTCGTGTTGGTAGACACCCACTCATATGATGTCAGCTTCTAACTCAAGCTGATTTGGAAGAAATCAATGTTTTATATGGACACCCTAAGAATTGAGTAAAAGTATTTTCATGGATTTATCACACCACATGGAAAGATAAAAGGGAAATAGAATCAATAGGACTCAAGATGTTACCAATGTTGTTCTAATGCACTTTATGTTAAGAACTTGATGATGATAAGATCAGATTTTAGATGGAGGAGATATCTGAACACCTAGTGGGGAGGAAATGTGGGGATCCCCTTTGATGTGAATGTAAAATGGAAGAGAAAGGGGAGGAAAATGATAAATAGGGGGAAATGGAATTTTGTAAATTTCACCCACATTTAATGACCTGCATAGTTTGGCAGCATGGTTTGGCTAACCATAAGCCATTAGTGAAACTCCCACTACAAAGGAACCAAACTCTCTTGGTTATCCATCATGATTTTACAAACCACATGAAAACTGTGTGAATCACCACTAATAAAAACTAAATAGTTTTAACAAGTACATGAAATCTTCCTTAATCATTTTTCAAACCATGACTAGTTCACCCAAAGGTCCACACAATTTCTCTTGGGATGCTGCATGGTTTGTCTAAACCACGCACCCTGGTAGATGCACCCCCGAAAGTTGGGTTTTGAAACTATGATGCACCTAAAACCCACTCTAAATAATTATGAACTTTCCTAAAATTTAGAAACATCTAAAAAATTCCTTGGATAAAAGGAAATATTGGGATTAGGTTTTGTGGATCAATAAAAGTGTTGGACCACTCACCAAACCTCCAAAATTCAAACTGGTTGAGGAATTATACTTGCTCCAAAAAACTGGGATGTTATAATATATCCACATCATCAAATCTCATCCCTAAGATATAAAACATTACCTAGATATGGTACTAACAATATTCATCTCATGTAGGAATGACCTGGTCGACCCTAGTCACAAGGCCTCAGGTCAACTACCTGAAGGTGATTCACACCTTTGGAGTTACGTACCCTGATCGCATCCCATCCCAAAATTCAAAAAAACCTATAGTCCAAAAACCATACCTAGACTTAAAAATCATTACTCATATACCTAATTAGATGTTTAAATTGTACTTGTGTCACATATAACACTCACCAAATCCTACATTTCATCAGTTACCCACCTCATGCCACTGTCATAAATGGCACATATGAGGTCTCTCATCTCCTCAGATTCCATAAATTAGTCCATAGGCCTCACACCTCACATTGAACCCACATCATAATGATGAAGAAATACCAACACACCTCAGAGAAACCCGCATCACATTGATTCCCCTAGAAAATATCGATTCCAAAAACCTCATACATACATACATACAAATATATATATATATATATATATATATAATGCATCAGAAGTGATTCCAACCATCTAAATAGCATCTGGTTAGTCAAAAATAAATCTCACGCCCCTAAAACAAAACCTGCCAAAAAAGGGACTTGCACAAAATAAAAAAATCCGAATCATTCACATGGAATACCTATAACCATCATTGGATAACAATTCTTCTCTGACCCTAGATTCTCAACAACATACATCAGCCTGAATCCCGACTGCCTTATGCCTGGCCTCTCTATGGTGCTGCACCAGCTAACGGCCACTGAACTCACTGCTGACACCCAATATATCTTCCACGACCTCCATGTAAAGTTGAATCTCAGATACCAACTCTCAGTATCATTCTTGGTCTGAACTTAGATGCCCGAGTCTTCCCCGACCCCTAAATACTAGCTGTCCAAGAAGGTCTCCCACAAAACCTCTCAAGATGTCCGACTTAGACCCGTGCTCATAACTCCTTTGGTGCCTGATCACACTACATCTTCATAAGTCCCATATGATCGAAGTAGATGCAAACCATTAAAGACCCAATCCTTGGTGGCCTACTCAAGTCTTTGGCCTGTCTTCCCTACTAAGACTCCTCATGGAATTACTTCCTACAATCTAAATAACTACTGCTGAAAGAGCCTAAATCCATAACCTGTCTCGAGTATGAATGTTTCTTTAGATTTCCCCTGGATTTCTATGCTTAATTCACCACATATGATAATGATTCTAACCCAGTGATGTTTAAATTCATCCAAATGTAATACTGTAAACCATAATTGAAATTCTTCTCCCTTGTAATGTCATCGCCCACTATACCGGTTGCGAAACGAGATAGGTTGGTGAATTTCACTACATAGTACATGATGGAGATGTCACACTTTTTTAGGATCAATAATTCCCAATATATCTCCATCTATAGAATCTATGGGAAGAAGTGAAAAAAGAACATGGCCTCAAAACCTTTCTAGGACAGTCCCTCAGGTCTACCTGTCAGAACCTGCATGTACCACTAGTGCTTTGCCGGTCCTCTGAGCATGTTGGTCGTCAACTTCACCATCCAAACTGGGGATACCTAAAGCTTATAAAAAATGGTCTGAACTACCTCTATCCAGTTCTCAACTACCTGTATTTCACCCTCACCATGGAATAAAGGTGGGTGTTGTGACAGGAACTCACAAGTTAGGTAGACATCAAAGGCTCTACTCCCTGATCTAGTCTGTCCATACCCCATATAACACATACCGGGATCTCTCTAAGATTGTCATCCGTACATGGATTTTTTTAACTCATGTGGCTGAACCACCTAAAATGGAGCATGTACCTAAAAATCGTAATATGACCAACCCTCTAGGGCCTCATCTCAACCCTCAGGTGTCTTTAATTGTGCTTGCTCTGATGACACCAAATTACCACCCACCCTACGCTCCATCAAAATCTGTCTAGGTGGAGAACTTCTAGATACCAAATACATGGTTAAATATCCATAATGATATATATATATATATATATAACCCAGATAGGGAAAGTAGTAATAAGAAGTTCAATATTACTACCATTGCACTCTCCCATCCCAACCATGTCTCATGACATCTGGACTCTTATCCTTGTACCCTCCCATGTCAGATCCATCAATAAAATGTATTTATAGCCTCATGGAACCTCACCTATCCATATCATAGTAAGGATTTACATATATCCTGAGGTAGCTAAGTAAGGTTCCACCAAATGAGTCTTTGTAGAAAAAAGCTATTCATATTCCATTGTTGACACTTTCACAACTAGAAAAAAGGGATATTGGCACGGTTCATAACCATGGAAATAGACCCCAAAACCGTGTCCATAGGCTACGACCACAGTTTTGGACAACTGTGTCCTCTATCACCATGGTAGTAGGTCCTGAACTATTACCACAATTTTAACCATGGCAATAGCTACCTATTTCCACAGTTTTGAAAACCGTGGAAATAAGTCTCCAAAATGGACACTGTGTATATAGCCTTAGAAAACCATGGAAATAGACTAAATAAAAAATTCCACTGGTAGGTTTTGATCCCTACACCTCCACTTTTCAATCCACCGCACTTACCACTACACCGCGCCACAATTCAAGTGTATTTATATATATATTCTGATATATATATATTAATAAAAACTGTGGGAATAACATCAAAACTATGGTGGTAGGGCTTCCTACCAAATTTTTGGTGGGAAGTTTTATTCCTGGAGAAGCGCGGAAACCCTATAGCCACGATTTTGGAGAATCGTGGCTATAGGGATTAGAAAAAATTGGCCTATAGCCATAGTTTTTCAAACATAGGCTATATTCCACAAAAACGTGGCAATAGCCATGGGCTATAGCCATGGTTCTGAAAACTGTGCCTATAGGCCACAGAAAATAGGCCAATAGCCACGATTTTAAAACTGTGGCTATAGGCCACATAACCGTGTCTATAGGCCATAGAACCATGGCTATAGGCCATGGAATCATGGCTATAGCCACCTATAGCCACAACTTTAAAATGTGGATACAGGTCAATGGAAGTAGCTCCATTTTCTAGTTGTGTTTAAATAGCTCAACACATATTAACATCCCTTCCTAATCATATCAGAGCCAGGACCACATATATATTTCACATATCATGTCACATAAAAATATCATTGGAACCACCTTCTTAGGTTGGCCGAGTAGAATTCCACCAGTGAAGGCTAAGCAGGAAAACACTATTTAGCTTCCTTTATTGACACCTTAAACAACCCAACCCCTATTAGCACAATCCAGATATCTAATGATGATAAAAAGGAATTTATCATGAAACACACACACACACATACATTAATTCTTATGTGAATATCAGTAAATCATAAACTTTTATCACTTTCCATACTAGGCCAAGGGTCCAAAATTCTCCCCTACTATACCAGTTCAAGGGTAACACATCATAATAGATAATAATCATACCCAAGTGCACCGATCGAGGTTAAAATCATATCAACTATCTAAAGATAAAAGAATATAATCAAATCCCACCATTGGTAACTTATTCTTTCACCCATGTATGGTGATGCAGTCACCCAAGCACAAGAACTTTACCTAGTTCTGACAACATCCTAATCTCCAGTCTACCGAATCCCAAATAGTAATATCAACAAAAAATAAAGGTATTTAATATCATTAGTTTCCATCCTAACACTCCTACTAATTCCTAGTCATGAACTACTCTGATAATATTTGTAGCACTCTGACCCATCTTGTCACATGAGTAGTCTATAGGGACGGTTAGTTTCTAGGTCTCAGGCACTCCTACCCATATTCCAATGGGTGCCGACAAGTAGAGAGGGTGTAAATAGGTGATATTGCAGAGACTATAACTTTTGGTGGTGATTATAATAATAGTATGTGTAAATATATAGCAGAAGAGAGACCATAAACACAGGACTAGTAACCCACCCATGTATGAAGAACAAATAGACAATAGTATTAATAATCCACAAAAAGAAAAAAATAAACTTATTTAAAAAATAAACATCACATTGTACCTTTTGTAACTAAGAATGTATCCAAACCACATCATACAAGACAATAAACATTAATGGTTTCCCATGGTTGATCACCAGTACACATATATAAGAATTATGAAATAAAAAGAAATATTCAAAAGATAAAATCTAGATGTTGTAGGATACTCAAGGTCCCTTTCCATCCATCACTTTATAAATAGTCCAACTCGATTACTAAGGTCCAACTCTTTAGCTTGAACCCTTACCTGATCATAGAAGCATAAAGTCTAAACACATCTCAAAGGGCCCATGTTGGGTGTGATAAATATTTCAATATTATACCACCAATGTGTGCATAACTTATTTCTATGATAAGTAGGTTTTTACTAAATAATAGATCAAATAATCATAGAACACATGCATAACAATAACCCACTTTCCTTGTTCTCAATTTCTATGTGGAAGCAATCACATTTTTTAACCAACATTGGAATAACAGTAGTGGAGAAGATACTTAGAATAAATCCCAATGCATCCCATGAATTAGAAAGTATCCTAGGATAACCCTCAGGTTCCACTTCCAAAATACCACCTGAAACCTCATTCCATAAAGCATTATACTAGCTTTATGAAGGAATTCCCAAATAACGAGTTCCTGGTCCCTTAGAGACCTTTTTGAAAGCTCCCATCGGCTTAAATACATATGTACCAAGGAAAATGATGTCGGTCCTCCAAATAATAATCAATGTCGGCTCAAAAGATGATGTCCAGTGGACCGGTGATGTCTGTCATTTATCCATATACAAATGGACTCAATAAATGGTGAGCATCATCCCCCAATTGACGACCTAATCACCATCAACCAATGGCTCCTCACCATCCATGTGGATTTATATGTAAAGTGCCTCCAACAATACTAATGGTCAACAACATCCTAATCTATATATAATGGTGTCCTCTACCCATATGAGTGGTCAAAACCAACTCATCATTTGAGTCCTATCTATGTAAACATGACTCCAACAGCACGTCGGACAATCATGATGATTGTCAATCCAAAACAAGGTATATACACCACATAATCTAGGAACCTCATTCCCCTATAACCATGTTGATCAATATGATATTCAACACTATCCAATGTCACATGGTCCATTCCTCTAACCTGATGACCTCACATCCTTAGTACGATGACCATATCACCGAGCCCTGTGATCAATATCACTCATGGAACATGGGACTCACCCAAACTAAAGATCTGTGTCACCCCATATAGATGGTCACAATCATATCAATCCCCAATATAAGCCCATCCCATCCCCAAGGAACCATCGAATGTATCACACTTAAAATAAAAAAATTTAATTTAAATAAATAAACACTCTAGCCTAAACTTCCCAATGTCTGAAGCCTCATAGAATGATTAAACCTCTTTTAAACATGTAGGAGAATGCCCATAGGCATCTCACATGGTAGATTTAATTTATTAAAAGATAATAATTTCATTTATAGGGTCCCCCTCAGACGAACAAATAGAGCACTAAAAAACACACCCTAAACTCATGAGTGCAATCAAAGGGAAATCTAAGCACCACCTACCTCGCATTGGTAGATGTTAACTCATACAATATCAACTTATAACCTAATATTATTTGGAGAAAATTGGTATTTTATAAAATTTCATTAAAAATAGTGTAAAAAAGATCAAATGGATTTATTACACCATACAGAAAGAGTAAAGAGAAATAGAAGCAAGAGGAATCAAGATATTACCGACACGATTCCAATGCACTTAATAATGAGAAGATTAGAAATCAGATAGAGGAGATAGAACAAAACCTATTGAATAAGAAATAAGGGTATCCTATATACTTTTCATGATAAATAGAGGATAAATAAGAGGAAAATAAGAAATACGACGCAAGGGAATTTTGGACATTTCATGAAATTTTAATGACCCACATGGTTTGGCCTCACTGTTTGTCTAACCATAAACTAACTTGGTGTCTCTTACTGCTAAGAGACCTAACTCTCATAGGTATCCTGCATGGGTTTCCAAACAGTGCGAAAACCAGGCAGATCACCTCTGCTAAAAACTATGGATTTTTCTCATGATTTTGCAACCTCTTCTAGATGGTTTGTCAAACTGTGTCCAGTTCACCTAGTGGGATGCACCATTTCTCTTTGGGTTCCACACTATGTCCAAAACCGTGCACCCCCATCTTCACAACACATAGATTTAGGTGTTCAGCCTCCAATGCACATGAAACCAACTCAAAAACTAGAGGACCTTGATGACCATTAATAATCATCTAAAAATAATACCATGGGTAAAATTAACCCTTCTAATTAGTTTCAAAAGTTCAATAAAATAGTTGGCTCAGTCACTAAACTTTGAAAATTCAAACGAGTTATGAAATTCAACCCGCTCCAAAAACCTAAGATGTTACATATGGCCTCAATTAGTAGGATGGTAACCTTTAAATACCATTTTCAATGATTACAATTGATATATAATCAATGGGATTTTACCTTGACCAATCCTAATCTAATACCTACCAACTAAATAATGAGTGAAACTGTTTACGAGAGAAGTTCAAGTTCATCAAGATCTAGGTCCAAACTATGTACGTCAAACCACACCATGAAAATATCATCGCCATGAACCTTACCCATAGGTTTTTTATAGTGCGATAATGTACTATTTATTAAGACCCAAATAATATTAATATGTATATTTTATATAATAATGAATATATTTTCTTGTTATTATTGTTAATTTAAAAATGATTTTTATTTTAATATGATAAAACATTGAATAGTATTTTTGGGTAATATGAAATTTAAATTAATAAATTCCTTTTGAAAAATTACTATTTTTTTAAATTAATTATATTTTAATAAAATATTATCATTAAATAATATTTTTTGTGTGTAGTTGATAATATAATTTTATAAAGGAAAAAGTAATTTTGAAAAGCATTCAAAAACTGTTATTGTCAAAAAAACAAGCATTTATAAATAAATGTTGATAATTATTTTAAAAGTGAAAATTCACATATTTGGAAAATTATTTGGATAAAATAAATATTATTTTTTTAATCTTAATGTCAAAATTATCCTATGGTGAATATCTCATAATGTTTGGAGGTAATCAAATTCTTTGGTGAAAATTAAATACAGTATAAATATATGGTGTGTATTATGACATTATAATGACCCACAAGTGATGAAATAAATTCTATTAATGGTATCCATGAAAATATATCTATTTTCCCATTAAATTAATTTCATTTTTAGGAAATATTATAAATTTTATAAAGCCTTTATAAACCCCCATAATTTGATCTTATATTTTAATACTTTTAAGTCAATTCTTTATAAACATGACTCCCTTCCACATCACTGGGGGTAATATTTTAATATGTTCAGCCAATGGTCTTATAATATATTTATAATCAATCCCATTTTTAGAAACCATGGGAAAATACCAAGGGAATATTTGATATTTTGATTAATTTATTATACAGAGTCCAGAAACCAGCATTGGAAAATAATAAGGAACCCCACTCCCGTTTTCTATCTAAAACTACCCAATATCCCCTTTTTATTCACTAAAAAACCTCTTATTATGTCCTTAATTTATTTTCATATCTCTATATTCCTAACAAGGTTCTATAAAGCTCTCAAAAATATATTCCTTGGATTTTTAATCACCCTATCAATGTAAGGGATCCTCTATTTCTGCTCATTATTCATGCATCTTCATTTCCTTATGCCTTTTATCTCTAATTTCTAATACTGGTATATGTTATTTCATATCACCATTACATTACTTATAATGTATAAATGATGATAGAGCCATATCACTCTCATTAATCCTTCTCATGAACATTTATGCTCCCCTTTTATGCTACCATAATTTCATTGCGATTCTCCATGCCAAACAATTGTGTAGTGAATACCGGTACCCATTTCCTATAAAGGGTTTTCAACATTATGCATATATAATTATTTTATTAGGGGCTTATGTTTATGTAATTAGTAATTTTTTATCATGCAATTAATGTTTACAAAATATGTTCTTATGTATGTGATCTATATGGAGAACTTATGCATGTACATGATATTATTATGGTGGGTGTGCCCAGATAGCATTCCAACGCATTGAGTAATGTTTCAGTATCATAATAAGTCTTTTATGGATCATAGTAGGTTATCATAAAAACATTATGTTATGTTTTCTTGGTGTTTAAACTAGACTTATGAGTATTATTATTGTTTAAATTTTTTTCCACATTCCAATAATGTCTTTATGTTATCATGAAACATCATGCGTAATTGTACATGTTTATGATACTCACCCCTTTTATGTCACATTTAAATTCATTTTGTATAGAATGTAATATCGTATTAATGTTATTATTAGTTCATTCCCTTACTATTATTTATATCTCTCCCCGTTCATATGAATTTCCCCATGTTATCCCATGGAGTTTTAAGTATGATGGAATACTATTATCATGTTAATGATGTTTTCAATTATATTGATATACCCCTATTTTAATATTGTTATGTATTGTACCTAATTACCTAATGAAACTAGTCTTATTGATCTTATGTTTTATACTCTTGTGTAATATATTATGAATTAATGTATAATAAATATAATGTTTTTCATATTTCCATTACCCTATGAGCCCATCCAAGGCATTCAGTTAAAAGGAAACCCAAGTATCACTCAATGAAAGAGAAAATTTATCCTATGAGGCCATCCATGTAATAATTAAATAAGAAAATCCAAGTATTAGCCAAGGTGTAATATAATTCAGGTGGCCTATGAGATCATCCTTGGAATTCCATAAAAAACCCATGTATTGCTCTTGGTAAATGCAATCTCAAACTATCTATGATTCCATCCAAGTCCTTCTGTAATGAAGAAACCAAGTATTTTTAAAGGTTCACATAAATAAGTTATCCATTTAATTTGAAGTAATAGATATGTCTATGTCTATAAGAATTCCACTCATTTTATCTAATATAAAATATTATTTGGTCATGTACTTTAAGCATTCCATAATATAACACAAGGTCAAAGAGTACATTCTATTTAATTAATAATACAATTGAAAATTTGACCATATCATATATTAATAAACAAGGAAGTCATGGGTAGAAACCATACCTTAACTAAAACTATCTAATCTCATTTTGATTAACTCATTCTTTTTTGATTTAAGAATCAATTCACCTAAAAATCTATTTTGTTATAAATCAACAGGTTGATAATTATACCATTAAATTCAATTTAATAAATTTAAATATTCCATAAGGAATAAGAAATGAACCTAAAAAGGTGATTTATATTATTCAATTCTCATTGATCATACACATTCAAATAATAGACATAAAGGGTTGGATTTAGCACAATGCTGACAAGGAACCATTAGAGAATTTACTTAAAATCACCCCGAAGGGTGGTTTGAGTTGAGGTAAAAATCTTCAACCATACTATAGTATCTATAATTGTGAAATTAAAGGTTTAAAAATTCAATTAAATGAATTTCAAATTTTATAGTCTAATCATGGAAAATTTCATTGTGCTGCATAATGAAAAAATTATTTAAACTATATAAATTTAAGGTAAAATAATATATAACACCTACCTTGTGTTTATGATAGTATATTCATAAAAAATTGGGATTTGATTCAATATGGAATAGGAAAAATCATAATATTAGAAAAATTCATTAAAAATAGGGTTAATTAGATTGCATGAAGATAACGCCAAACATGTCTTGGAAAATAATGAAATGAGAAATAGGAATGAAGAGCTTACTGATACATTTACAAGAAGACCAATGGCGATCTATAACAAAATTAATAGAGGAGAAACATAAATTCCTAGAGGAGAGAAATAGGGAGAACTCATACACATGAAGAGGGGTTGAAAGCTGTTTGGAAGGAAATAGAGAGAAAACCCCTTTAAGAAAGGTGTGGGAAAATCATCATTTCCCCATTTTAAAATTAATATAGTTTGGCCACATAGTTTGTGAAATGATGCTCCAATCATGTGGTTCTACCAACCAAGATACATGAACCTCTCATGATCTAGCCACATGGTTGGATAATCTATATTCCTAATCGTGTGTATCTACTTCTTAAGTGGCATTTAGGGTGTGTTCTAGGAACATAGTTTGGGAGAAATATGTGAAGCCCATGATATTCACCCCTTTAATACATGAACTACAATGATGGCCTCATATATCCCTCAAAAAGTTTAGGAAAAACATGATCATCAAAAAATGGGACCGCACAGTTGATCCTCGCAGTTAAACTAACCCTTTGACAACCATTTTCCTCATTCTGCGTCTCCAAAAACAAGAGATTTCATATCCCAACACATCCAAGACTCAATAAAATTACTGAGAAACTTATTAAGACCTAAAAATCTTGTAAAATAATAACTTTAATGATTTATAAACCTTTTATGTACATTTCGATGGACAATTTAATATTTAGAACATCCACAAAATGAAATGTTCCAAATATCATGAACTTTTTGACCCAGTGAAAAACACGAGACTTTACAATCTCACCACTTTATAACTTATCTTACTTGAGAATCCTTAGGAAACAATGAAACAACACCTGAAATATTTTCACTATGATGTTTCATTCAAGTTGTAGCATTGTTTTTCCAAACACCCAACATAGCTCCCCAAGTCATTCCAAACATATGGTATACGAACCATTTAAACTAAAGATGATGCTCATCCCCAAGGATAAAATCCATAAAATGAGACTACCTAATTCAGTTTAACTGAATATTAAATCCTATAATAATATATTTTCCCAAGAATCCTAAAGAACTCACCTCTTTAGGTCTAAATATTTGAAAGGATTATTCTAAGTCACAACACCTAAATCATTAGACTTTCCTACCAAAGTGCATTTATAGAGTTGAAATGACACAAATGAAAATCACTAAAATAATACATTTTTATTATTATATATAAGTTAAATAACAAAAAATCCAACCCAAGAGGTCTGGATGTTAAGAAACCTATGGGTTTTATACCTTCTAATGAGATTACAATCATTGGGTAACGATCTCATATAATAGTAAACAATGACACCTTTCTTGGGTGTCCTTTTCTGGCCAAAATGTACACTATATATTTCCCTCTACATAAGATGTGTCCAAATCTTATTCATTGATTTGACATTTCCCTACACTTATGGATCAAATATACTAGGTATTGTGGGAATTTATTCTTGTCATGTAGAATCGCAAACATAACACTAGAATCTAACTCAACATTCACAATACTTATTTTATGGAGCCTACATAGAGACATTTCAGTTACCATCATTTTGACCTCATCCCCCAATGATGTTCCATCACAATAAAAGGAACTAATACCCATAATCAGAAAGCCATTGAAATCCCTTAAAAGAACTCCACTATCATATCTCAGAAAGAAAAGGATCCATGCACATTCATTTTTAACCACATAAAAGGAGTCATCCATTTAACCCATCTTCCTATGTTTTGATGAACCCTTTCTATGATATAAGTGAACACCCATGGAATAATTTTTTGAAGTGGCGTGGATGAGAATGAACCCTTGATGAGACACCAAATCTCCCTAACCAGAGGAATTATGTGAGCCTTAAAGAATGTAAAGGATAACCTTTTCCCTTCTATGAAACTATTCTTCACCTCCCAAATAATCCATCACATTGTAATAAAAAACTAGGCTATAAGCCTTGGTCTCTACCCCTTATAATATTCTCCATGAAAGTATTCAATCAAGAATTGGTTTATTGTTTTGCTAACTCCAACAAACCCTAACTTATGACCCATAAAGCACCATATACATATCACCTAGTCTATTTTGACGATGATGTAGGAAGCCATTTATGAACATGACAGTGCACACCATTTTCATCTTGAAGCCAAAGAAATAACCCTTCTCTAAACCTTTTTATCTGTAGGAAATGTATGGTTTATTAGAATCCATACCAAGAAGTTCATATTCCCCATAATATCCTTACACCAGATCTTTGAGGCCTATGAATATTGAAACATTCCTCCAAAAAATACTCATGATTATGGGTGAGATCACTACTCCTTTCCCTCATTATAATCTCAATGATCCTCTCCAATTGACCCAGATCAAAATTTGACACTTTGGATTCTGTTGAAAATAAAATATAAATGTTTACATGGAACCCAAATAAAACCATAGAGTGAATGAAATGATTCTATAATGACCATATATCTACTTTATATAGATCTATGGTCAGACCACCTGCAACCAACTATTCAAAAAATGGCTTAGCTTAGACATTTAGTGCATTTTAAAAACTAGATCCCAATGACTTTAAGAGGAGTTATCTAGTGATACCATCGAGAAAATTCACCGAATCCCATAAACTTCCTTTTTTGATGTCTCCTAGTTAAACCATTGATGGTTATTTTTATCAAATGGAATATGCGTGAAAAAAAACCATCCAATGACTGGTCCCAAACAACCACTACACTTTAATCATGAAAGTCATTAGAAACATCCTATGGTGGTATCCACACTATAATAATTCATTTAAATTGATCCTTGAACATAATTCCAAGGAGTTGATCCATTAAAATATATAATTTATTTGATTTACATTATATTTGGGTATAACCAATTCTCTCTCAGTATACACAGGAAACAGTCAATATAGGGGTCATGATAACCTCTAAACATGGAGTACACAAATATATTAACATTAAGAATGTGATGATCCTTATCAATGCACACATAAAATATAGAATATAATAACTTATCCAATTCTTGAAACCATATCTCTATATGATGAGTGTCTGGGTTCAAAAATGGGTCAACCATATCATGGTTCCCAAGTTGATTTTAGGATAACCATCATCATTGGAACTACCATTAATTTACTCAATCTATGGGTTTCCATTTCTAAATGTGTCAAGAGGAAACTATAATTCCCTAGATAATACTTGACCCCTTTGTTGGGTTATCCAAAAGTACCCCCACACAATTGGCGTGTACAAAAAATGACTTACATAGTGGGAGTGCACTCCTATACCAATTAGTTCCAAACCTAACTCATGCTCTCAAAGGTATTTTATCATCAAGTAAAAGATGAACATGATACATGGAATTTTATAGTCATTAAACAAAGTGATAACTTGGAAATAAGAATGAGAAAATGAATCTACAAGAGCTATTATGTATTGAATGACTGCCCGCCTCAAAATGTAGTTTTAAGATTTACACTATTTAATAAGATTAATGGATTTTTAACCAATCCTGACCATTTCTAAAAGTCCATTTTTATGACCGTATTCCTTCTACTTGCAAGTATTTTTTTCAAGAATTACGTTATGTTCCCCACCTTAGGATTTTATTAGACATTATGTTACTAATAATACTAAAAATCAGATGACACACATTCCATCACCACCGAACCAGGTTCATAGACTTGAAAAAATGCTTTTAAAAAGTGTTACACAAGAAAAGAGGTAAACCATCCACTCATAAGTACACGAGGTCAGATTTGTCTTCAGACATAAACACAATTCTCCAACTAATTCAAGTCCACTTGCTTTAAAAGCATCAGGTGTACATGCCAAAACTAATCTAGATCAATCGTGAAAAAGTAAAAGATCCTTTTTATAACTTCATCTCGAATCACTAAGAAAACTCAACTTTAAATTTCAATCTGAAATGTACAATGATTATAATGGGCTCATAATGCCTAGGTCACTCTACTCTAGATATGACCTATAAACATAAAATTTAAGAACCCACGACCCATTATCTAAGTTTTCAGGTAACTCTATGGTTTACGGTAATATATGAACTTTCCATACAAATAATATACAATTTAATGAATCTTTTTTTGTATCGATGAGAACCTTGTGTATAAAAATGAATCCTAGTGTGATAGTAGAACAAAATGAGTGGTGTTATGCATTCTTAGTTTGTGATAAACCCTATGAAAGAAGGAAGGTCAGATGGCCTATGATGTGGCTATTCATTCTTGATGCATGTCTTATCTATTGAACCAGAGCATTAAACTATGATCATGCTATTAAAAAGTCTTTACTTATCGAATGATCACCATTTGTTTTGAAGGTTTCACTTAATTATTATGATTTTGAGTCAGGAAAAATGGTACTCGAACATCACCTCTCATCTGAAAAGTTATCATGAGATTTTATAAATTCCTAAAGGTTATGAGGTAAATACATCTACTAGACTATCCCCTTTTATGAAACTAGAAGTCTATCTTGAAATTAGAGTCATGCCTGAAAAGGAGTTCAATAAGCCACTACTTAACCATTAGGTCTAATGTGACCTAGGAAAATCCAACTAGTTTTCATGGGAAATTTAAATTTTCTGTTCCCAATAACTCATAAAAGGAAAAGTAAAGCCAACCCATATTGGGGTTCAAGATAAATAAACCTCTAAAGGTTCATATCAAGGCATTTAGATGATTATCATTTTTTATAAAATTATAAAGAGTTCACATAAAATAATAAAAGGTAACAATTATAAGGAATATCTACTTATCATCTTACCTAGTTGACTCTATTTAGTAATAATATATTTATCTAAATATTCCTTTTTAATTATTTTATAATTTAGCCACAAGTTCGTACATGTAAAATGGTTAATGAAACTTTCAGTTTCCCAGATATGTAGGGAAAAAACTTTATGTTGTAATTAGAATTTTAATTATCCTATGCATAATATCAATAAGGCATAAAAAATAAAATGTTATATTATCATTTAAGGGGGATCAGTTAAGTAATATTCCACCATAAATTTGTTTGTAACCGTATAAGTGGTTGTGAAAATATTAAATAACCACCTCATTTATGATATAAACACCCCCATGGATTTAATTACTGGAGAATAAGAAGGGATAATGTTACCCATGAGGGCCCCACTAATCAATTTAAGATATCTAAAATACCCTTGATGTGTTTATCATGGAAGAATTATCATATTAATACTGACCTACTTGGGTCAAGTCTAGTTATCTCATAGGAAACAAGCCACAAATGACCTATTCAGGTCGAGTGGTGCACTTTAAAAATATAATCATAAGGGTCATCAAACCCAAGTGATATAGTGACAGCACACATAAATCAATATTTACCTTTCATTTAAAATAAATCAATTAATTTAAAAATTTGAATTCATGGTTTACATATACATACATCCTAGTTTAGTTATATGAATTTTCATTGCCAAATTATAAATATCCTTACCTTTATTAGTTACAATTATCATTCATGTAATGAAAATTAGGATTTATATTTGGTCTCAGAATATAAAAATCCCACTTATAAAGTTTCAATTATGTGGGTCACCATTATCCAATTTATAAAGTCCCATACAGTTTATAAACTGAAAAATTGGCTCCCATTTAATTAAAAATAGTATTGTTTCATCCCATGAAACCAATGTTCCATGGATAAAACATATATTAATTGGTTTGTTAAGGTTACACCATAAATAAATATGGGAAAACACCTTTTTGGATGATTCAGACACACTAACAACCAATTATTTTTTCATTATAAATAAAAGGTAATGTATCATAAGAATTAATTACTGGAGCATGGGAAGACAACCAAAAAATCATGGTATACAATTAAACATTTTATATAAGTGGGGATACTCAAAATTAAATAAACATGATATATAAGAAATAATAAAAAATTATTAGTCAAGTAAAATTTATCACAAGTATCAATTAGTCTACAAATACAATCTACATGGCACAAAATATGCATCAAAATGTGAATTTCTATGTCCCAATAATGATGTTTGAACTCAACTCACTTTTATTTCTATTCATATTAAATAGGTAAAAATAAAGTAATAAAAAAATAGTTAAAATACAACAATCACCCAAAGTAAAATAATAATCAAATGTAATAACAACATCTTGAACCACCTTCCCAATCCTTAGAAACATGATCTTTCCCTCTTGCATGGTTTGTAAAGACTTATACATGAGATATTTAAAAATTGTTAACACATTAATTTACCCCCATCTACCACCCCAAAATAATAAGACCAAAAAGGAAAATAATTTCTCTGCTTATAGCGTCCTGACTCGAGGTCCATTAAACCAATTCGACAAGCTGGTTGGACACTATGCCTAAAGCTTGCCTCCCCATACACCTAAGGTTTATGAATAAAAATGTGGGTCTAGAGGAGGTAAAATAGGGAGTCTATACCCTATGCATCAGTTATAAATACAATAGAATCAATAATACATAAATACAGTGAAAAATAATAATAAATGGAAAACAATAATGAATGAATAAATGATCATTCATGAACATGATATATTGAGTAGATACACATATGAAAAGTAATATATATGTAGAATAGAAAATGAGATAATAAAATACTGAGAGGATATCTTCAATTGAATCATGGGAACTAGCTCGATGCTCTACTCCCATACTCCAATCCTAGATTAGAAGGATAATAGTAGGCAATCATAGTTTAGGAACCTAAACCTATAACCATGAGATCTATTCAGGTACCCCAGTGAAATGGTGGCCTTAACATAGAGTGATATGACCTCATTATTCAACCATAAATATTTTTTAATTCAAAATATAGTCTATGCATATAAAATAAATTAGTGTGAAGTTATAGCAATATAATATAATATAGTAATGTAACTAAAATAAAAGTAACCAATTCGGGCTTAGGTTCCTCGAGGACACCAGTCTAACCATACCTACTTCAACCAAAGATGGAATAGAAATGAACATACCCACATGTATATATAATCATATATTTCAATTATATATATAGATATATACATAAACCATGAGGATACTAAGAATCCACATAATAGAAATGGTGGAAATAAAAAATTAGTCCTAGGACCCATAACTATAATCCTAGGAATCCATAGATGTGTGTGATAAACATTATCAGGGAGGTACCATTAGTCATATGTAATGATAAAAAGTGTGATATTATTATTTTTTATTTCATCCCTTCCACGGAATTCCATTAAGGGGAACCTAAGTATCAATGAAAGAGTAATGTAAGTCTGTTTATTTTATCTTCCTGTCCTAGGCATTTTATAAAGAGGAAAATTAAGTATCGCTTATAAATTTCCATTGCCCTATGAGACTGTCCAAAGAAAACCATAAAGTGGAAAACCATGTATCACTTTGATTGTGGGAAATATCTAGCTAATGAACCTTTTCCATGGTGTTATGTAATAAGAAAAACCAAGTATCACTCAAGGCATAATATAATTCAAGTAACCTATGACCCCATCCTTGGTATTCCATAATTAAAGACACCCAAGTATCACTCATGGTATATACAATATTAAACCAGATATAATCCCATTCAAGGTGTTCCGTAATGAGAAACCCATGTATCACTCAAGGCACACATAATTCATTTAACCACTTAATTTTTAAGTAATAGAAATGACCATGTCTATAAGAATTCCATTAATTATTTAAAATATGAAAAATTAAGAGGCCATGTATTATAAGAATTCCATAATATAAAACATGATTAAAGAGTAAATTCTATGTAATTAATAATATAATTAAAAAATTATCCATCTCATTTAATAATAAATAACAAGGTATTAGGAAGAACCCAGACCTTAACTCAAACAGTATAATCACATTTTCATTAATCAATTCCTTTTTTATTTAGAAGAAAACACACCAAAAAGGTGGTTTTATTAGAAATAAGTAGGTTGATCATCATACTATTAAATTCAATTTAATTAATTCAATTCTTCCACAAGTCACAAATAACACACCCCAAATGTTTATTTAGTGCAAACATTTATCTTTGATCATATGCATTCAAATAACACGCCCAAATTGGTTGATTTAGTGTAAATCATATAGGGAACCGAAAGGAAATTTAGTTGAAATAACCTTGAATGGTAGTTTAGGTTAAGGTCATCATCTTTAACCACAATATAAGGTCAAAGGTATCCAAAGGCAAGTTATAACAATTTAATTAAAGGCATATCACATTTTAGATGAAATGCCTAGAAACGTATAGTGTGGGACACAATGAAAATATTATTTTAAAAAAATAATTGTAATGGAAAATCATATAGACCACCTATATTTTCCTTATTAAAGTAAAATCAACCAAAATTGCGATTTGATTCGAGGTAGAATAGGATAAATTAAAATATTTTAAAAATAAAATAAAAAATTGTGGAAATAGCTTGCTAAAATATAGTGCCAAAGATGATGATAAAAATGATGGAAGGAGAAATAGGAATTAAAATCTTATTGATATACATCTAATGAGGCTGATATTACTCAATTTCATCACCAAATACAGGAGATACATAAATTCCTAGAGGAGAGGTGGAGGGAGAGCTCCCATGCATCAGGAGTTTCTGTTTGCGGTTGGGAAGGAAAAAGGAAAGAAACCCCTTTATGGAATTTAGGGGGGAAAGTATGCTTTTAGATTTTTTAAAGTTGGATGTTTTGTAGGACCATTAAACCACCATGTGGTGATAATATCCATGGTATAAGAAACTTGCACAGTATGGCCAAACATTTTCAAAAACCATGCACCTCGTCGTACATAGCTACTGGTTAATCGACACTAGTGGTGAAGTCTAGGAGAACAATTTGGGAAAATTGTGCACACCATATATGATGAAACTCATGAAAAACTTCACCAATAAACATGGCCTCCTAGGTCCCACAGATGTTTTAGGTAAATAATCCTCCTCCAGAAATGGGGCCACACAGGTGACCCACATATTTAAACTAGCTAGGGGGCTCATGATGGCTCCCTAAAAATTAGTTCCTTTAGAGGAAAAATCCTCCTAAACACAACCAAAAACTCATTAAACATCATAATACTTAAAAATATTCTAGAAAATTAACTTTAAAGAGTTCAAATGTTCATATTTTCATTCCAAATCTCAATTTAATATTTGGATCACCCACCAAATGAAAAGTTCAAAAACACATAGAAATTTTGACCTGATCCAAAACATAGTGCATTACAGAAATAAAGGTAAATAATATATTACAATTATAGAATAATTTTAATTTCCTATATATCACTTATGTAGACTAAACCCACCTTTAATATCTTTTATGTAATGCACGTATGAATAACATCGCGTCATGAGTCAGTAGTCCACCATATACTCAAGCGACATTATCATATTATCAAAAAATAGAGAGTGTGAAGTTATTTGTGATATAATAATTTTATAAGTATTATAATATAATATATATAATACATAAACATTTAATAAATCATTATTCTAGTTGTGGGATGTTGTGATTTAAAACAAATAACATTGGTTTACGAGGCGCTAGTCCTCTGTAAAAACGAATGATGATTTTGTATCCCATTTGATGGAAGAGTAGATGGTTATAGGTTATTAAAATAACATAGTATCATATTATTATATTTAAGATTATGAGGTCATTATATCTGTATAAATTAAAATGAATTGAATGTGGTATAGGATGAATTAAAATAAAATACTCGGTTAGGGGTGTCACCTCTTCTTGAGACATATTCTCTTGGTTTGCACTAAAAGGTTTATTATGTTGGATTTATGAAAAAACTAAGGATTCTAGGATTGGAGGTGGGAAGTAAGGATGTGATTTGTTTAGGTAATTTCCCAACAAAATGGTTTTTGAAGTGTGAAGTGGATATTATAAGGGGTGTCCATTTATAAGTGTGGTAAGTGGAACACTTGTAATATTTTGAAAAGAAAATAGTGTACCGAATCTTTACTCATGTAAAAAGGAAAAAATGGAATATTCCTGAGAATAAAAGTGATAATCTCAATAAATGGATATCTAATGGGTTTTTGTTTGTTTTAACTCATTTAATTTTAGTTTAACCCCTGGTAAACACATTTTTATCTTAAATATAGTAAATAATTTTTACTGTATTTACAATTAATTTTTGTAAAATATGAAAATGAACTTATTAGATATTATATATTATGTTGATTAAAAATATGGAATAAAATTTCAGAAACAAAATTAATATAAGTTAAAAATATTTAATTTAAAAGTAAACTCACAGACGTGATGAGAAAGAGGTTTTCCAGAGAGAAAATGTTCAACAGTTTGAAATGTTCTTATATCAATACTAAAAATGAAAATGATTCCAATGAACTAAATTAGATTAATTGATATATAATGTATGTAATTTTAATTTTAAAACATTTTTTTAAAATAATACTTATAAAATCTTTAATTGAAAAGATAGTTTTCAATAAAAATGAGTATTTGTTTCTATTCACTAAAATATTAATCCTTTCAGATAAATTCTAAAACATCACCCTAATATAATTTTGAAGAAATGATTTAAAAAATCAATTTAATATTATTATATTTATTTTATAAATGTGTAAAAAATTAATTTCTTTATTGTTCACAAATATTTTTTTGAGAAAAAATTATTTTAAAAATATATAAAGTCTTTTCCAAAAAACAAAGTATTTTTTTATCAATATGTTTTAATTAAATAAAAAAATTATACTTAATATTTAAAAAATAGTTATTACTATTTATATCATAATTATTAATCTCTTGGTTTTGAAAATCATCATTAACTAGTAATATTTATAATATATTATGGTTTGATAAAACACGGTGTTGCGTGTAACACAAACTATGAAAGAAATTTAATTTATTAAAAATAGATAAAAATTTATAAAAACATGGGCTGTAACATTCTAACCCCATTAAAATGATTTTTCACTTAAAATCAATCACTCTTATAGAAAAAATGAGGATAATTATGCCTCATCATTTCCTCTGGTTCCCATGCTGTTTCTTCAAAATAGCGGTTTCACCACAAAAAATTTACTAGGTGAGTGGTCTTGTTTTGAAACACATTATCTCAATGATCCAAAATATCCACTCGATATTCATTATATGAAATATGTTGCTCCATATATAAAACATTTAAGATCATTACATGTGAAGGATCAGGTATATACATCCTTAGTAAATATACATTGAACACATCATGAACTCAATAGAGGTTTTGTGGAACTTCTAATCAATAGGCTACCATCCCAACATGATAAAAAATTTAAATGTAAAGGAAATAACTAAGGATAATTTTTAACTTATTTAAAAATCACATTACATTATTACATGGAATATTTTATATAAAAACCATATAAAAAACATGAAATTCTAGATCACACCATCATTTGTTAGTATATCTTTTCTACCAAAAATTTTATTCCTAAATATGTTGCTGAATGGATCTAACCTTATCTCCCATTTCTTTATAAATATTAGGTCCCAATAGACTTGTTTATCTAACTTCATTCTTTCATGGTGCATATCTATAATTATTTCTATTAAGGGATCCATAAGGAGCCTTCTAAATACTCAAGTCATAGTTATTATTATATGAAAACTCAACTAGAGGAATGTGTTGATCCTAATAGATAGTGAAATCCATAGAACAATATATCAAAATATTGTTTATGGTTTTTATTGTTATATAATACTAACCATCTATTTTAGTATGATGTGTAGTATAGAAACTCAACTATGTATCAAGATCTTGCGGAATACTTTTCCAAAATGCTGAGGAAAAAATATGATCCTAATTAGATACAATTTAATGTCATAATCCATGCAAACTTACCACTTATTTAATGTATATTTTGTAAATATAATTAAGAGATAATTATCTATTTTAGTGAATAAGTTTTTTTGATTTTTTAATGTGATAAACTTCAACCCATATAAAACTATTCCCTTCAGATGTTTTGGGGAGTATAATGAAAAAATCCTTCACAATATTTTCCCATTTCCATTATGATATAATAATTTTATGTGAAATACCCTTAGAGTTTTCCCCCTAAACCCTAACTTGTTGACATACCAAACATAGAGATTCAAACTTTTTGATATCTCTCATCATTCCATCCCACTATTAATATCTTTCAAATCTCTATATATCTTTGTACTTATAGGATGAATAGAGAATGGAGAATTATGGTCTTCCTCTAAGAAATTATTAAAATGTAGTATAAAAGGAACACAATCATGGTTCCTAAACATCATCATTCCATCCTGATCATAGTTTAACTCGTGAATATTTAGGACCTTATTTTTTAGCTCTACATCTTCATTCTGTGCCTCTTTAATCTGTTCTTGGATTCCTAGTTGAAGATTCAATTAGGAGATATAATATTTCTCCCATTAATTCCATATTTCTATATCCATCATTTTAAAATATATAAATATTTAAACTCTTTTGATCCTCATCACGGATAGTCAAGCATAATCCTTTCGACTCAAAGCATTAGCCAACTTGTTCACTTTCCCAGGGTGGTACTGTATAGACCAGTCATAATCGATAATCAGATCTAATCATCTTATCTAGTGCATATTCATATCCTAATGTGCCCATATATAATTGATTTTTTTGATTGGAATATATATCATAGTTTTATTAATAAAGATAATTCCTCCATATGTTTAATAAAATAGTTACTAGAGTAACTCTAAATCACTTGTTGGGTAATTTTGATCATAAACCTCCAATTATCATGTGACATAATCTATAACCATGTCATTTTAATTATAAAACATCCCAATTCCATCATGTATTCATAAATATTGATTATAATCCCTTATCCACTACAAGGTAATGTATAAAGAGGTGTGCTGATAAATCTTCCCTTAAGTTCCTTGAAATTTTTCTCACATTCATCTTTTTGAGTTAACATAGTGAGTGGATTAGATTTTCAAGATAAATTTTCCACAAATGTTCAATAATATCTAGCTAAACCACAATAACTATGGATCTTTGAAATCATGGTCGGTTTGTGATAAAATTTAACAACCTTTATCTTTGATGGAAATACTAAAATACTTTTTCTTGAGATTATATAACCCAAAATCCGAAACCTTTTACATCCAAAACTCACACTTTGTTAAATTTTGATATAGTTTCTCCTTCATTAGTTTCCTTAGTACAATTATCAAGTGGTATTAATGATCTTACTTTCTATTTTAATAGACAATAATATCATATATAAAGACTTCCCCATACTAATCAAGGTAATCTCTAAAGACTATTCATTAAATCTATGAAGATATAGGGATAATTAGTAAGACTGAATGGAATAACTATATATTCTTAGTGTCCGTACCCTGTATGGAATGATTCCATGGGTATATCCACCATTATGTTTCTAAATGAATGATATATATATATATAATGAACTTGGATATCATAAAATTATTATTCTCCATGAAGTTGATCAAATAGGGCATCAATACGAGGTAGATGTTACTTATTATTGGTTGTGATCTTATTCATCTCTTGATAATGAAAATAGAGTCGCATCGATCCATAATTATTTAAAAAAATGTATAGGTGAAACCCAAGGTGAAACTGTTCACCAAATGAACCAATTGAAAATGTTCTCATAAAGTATCATTTTCAATTCTTTTAACTCAATCATGTCTATTCCATAGGGAGTATTTTAAATTGGTGTGACACCAATTACAAGTTCTATTTAGAACTAAACATCATGTTTTGGTGGATTGATTTTTTTCTATAAATACATAAAAAAATCACTTTCAATAGGAATATCACTGGTATAATGTTTATCCCAAACCATATTAGATAAAATTCCATCTTGAAGAGGAATAAAAACCCATTCAATGGTTGTGATTTCCATCGAATGATCATATTTATCATTGTAATGGAAAATGATCATTGGTTTGTTTTGATTATAAATGTTACTTACCTTCCTCAGAAATTGATGTGATATTTTTGTAACAAATCCCAATATGTACCAAAGATAACATCAAAGAATGGCCTGATTTATAGGAATCACATTATCACAAACTTCAATTAGTTAAGAATCATATACTTGAGATGCAATCATCATACCATTAGGGGTTTTTACTGCTAATTCTTCATCTAATAATTCAGATTGCATCAACATAACTGTATAAAATTGTCTATATGGGGAAGAATGGGTATATATAGAGTAAAATAATATATTATAAGTTCTAGAGTGGATGATAAGTGTACCTTTCACCACGTTGTTACACCACCCATCATCAGAAATAGTGATCACATGAGATTTGAATTCATCTCTCATCTTAATGGGCTAGTGACATTGATCATTATCATTATACATTGGATTTGGGAAGTGGTTAGCATAAATCCCATTCTAATTTCATTTGAAGCATGGGAGTGTGGGTGGTGCATTATGGGGATCATTCTCTCTATTTCCATCATTAACTAACTTCTTCTCATCACTTTGGAATTTTATTTCCTAATGAACTTACCTTCTAAACATAAAACATTTACTAGCACCCTTAAGATAATTTCCACCATGTTTCTCCCACACATTGAGAATAATGGAAAGATCATATTCTTCTATTCATATATTTTATATTTTTAATTAAATTCCATTTTTCTCTTATAATCAAAACCATGAGATTTATACATAACTCCAATATCCTTTTCCCCATTGATAGCACATCAAGCGATATATTCATTTATATTGATGTCTATTATGGATAACACTTTTAGAGGATTTTTTTAAACCACTGAAGAATTAATCGACATTAGTTTTAGGTTGGATGATATTACCAAAACCATACCTTGTAATTATTGAAAAATTATCCATATATGTACTAATAGATTCATTCTACTTTTGATTCAGCTCAAGAAAATCCTTTTCTATATTTATATGAAGAATACAAGGTATTTACATATTTAATAATAAGTTCTTGAACTCATACCAATACATGGATTTAATTTCGTCATGTTACCTTATATTCTTGAGGCTAGTCCACCATTCAACCACTATACCTTCCAGACAATAGACAAAAAAATTACATTTTCATGTTTTTAATCGTAGAGAGTGGAACATATATTTTTTGTTGTACTGATATATTTCTAAAAAAATAGAGGTTCATAAGATCCAATGAATGAAGGTGGATGTTTCCTCATGAAGGACTCAATAAAATGTTTTCCCACCTTTTCTCGTTTAAAAGTTTTGCATGATTCATGAATTGAGAATGTTTTGTGAGAACAATAATAATGTTTTTCATTTTATCTCCCCTAAAGTCCATCGTATAAAGAGTAAAATCATTTAATTATTCATCACAATCAACATTAACATAGTTCCCTTGGTTTCCAAACATTAACTAAAACCAAGGATCATAGTGTAAGAAATAATAATCAGAGAGAGGAAATAAATAACCACAAAAAAACTTATTGTAATTCTAAATCATGAATCCTTATCCTTTATCTATGACACATTAGGTATATCCTATTTTATTCATAGCCATAATCTATTAAAATATATCCTAATTATTTATAAAGAGTTTTAGAATTTCCAAAACACATCCCTTAGGTGTGTAAAACCAGGTGCGCTATAAGGTCCATTATCATACACCAGGTACTGATCATGTCTAGTTCAATGTTACCTTTTTAGAATTAATACCCCTAGGATCCTCTATCCTAGAGCCACACCTACTAGTAGTATCCAGGTAGGGAAGTATTTTATTTGAGACCACTTGCTCTATCCATTACCAAAATTCTGGGACATTTTCCAATACTTTAACTCTTGGTTAGACTTATCCCTATAAATGTACTATGGAATATCACTAATGTTTCCTCATAATAGTTTTCAATGGTTAACTATACCTATCCTATGATATAGACCATAATGACCCAAAATTTTAATATATTGATATTAAATATTTTTAGATGAACATTCATTAAATTATTCAAATACATGCCTGAGTATCGTAAAGTTATAGTTCATTAGAATTCATAAAAACATAAAAAACTAGTTCATGTATGAACTACATAATCTTCCACTATGTTATTAATAACTATAACTATTCATAAACATAAAATATATAATATGTTTCTTCAAAACATGGGGAAATTAAACATATGAAATGGTAAAATAAGATGCTTAATAAGGGTAAATAAGGGATATATGTTTAAATAACCTGAGCATAAGGGTTTGTGAGCATGATAATTATAGAAGAAAACCATAAAATAAATATCAAACATCAAAATCATGATTCATGGAATATCGATTGGCAATACATAATATGTGAATCATAAGGAAATGAAAGAATATAATACATGAGGCATGAGAGCATATAATTGGAATAGAACATATAATTTTAGAATACACATAGGCATAGAAAATCATTTCCACAATAGTTAAGGATTACTTCCAAGACTATAATTACGGAATGGGTTCACTCCTCAAACCAACACAAATGTGAAGGTTCAATCCCAAGACATTCATAGTTTTAGAATCCCCTTACTAAACCTGGTTCACTCACCATTTCAGTAGTGTCTATCTCCTATGATATAAATCATCACCTAATGAATTAGAGGAAGATATAGTTCCCATCCTTAACACAAATAAAATAATATTTATTTGTTCCATAAGATCATAAAACAATAATTATATAATATCCCATTAAATGAAATACATTTCATAACCATTTCATTATAGAATAACCTATTAAAAGAAGCGGTGTTTGTAATCATTTTATCATGGTGTAACCCATGTAAGAGAAACATGTTTTATAAACATCACATGAACATAAAAATGAACCATTTAGAGAAATAATAATAATGGTATCCTTGGAACATATTCCCAGTAAGGTATAGGAAACATCAACAAATTTCATTTTAGATGGAAAAAGATTTTGAATAATCATTTAAAACATTTCATTAGAAAAATATCCATTCAAACTTACTTTTTTTAAACATATAATATTTTATAAATTCCTTTCATTGATAATTACCCTATAATATTATAATGGAATCATAAAATAAATTATTAGTAATGAATTCCGAGAATTATATTCATTTCATACATGTTAAAATTATGGTTCCTTTCACATTTTTGGTAAAAGAAAAATTGGCATTGTTTGGAAAATGACATGATGATTCATTTCAAAAAAAATTAAAAAACATAAAAGGTTATTTTTTAATAAATAATTTTTTGAATGTTAAAAATATTTTTGACTTCACTTTTAGTAAAAAAAGGTTTAAAAAGAAAAACAAGTTTTCAGCCGTAGAGAGAAATAAAGATAAATTTTATTAAAAAAATTCTTATAAACACATGAGTGAATAAAGGGAAGAAAATTAAGGGAAAAGATATTCTCATGATATAATCATAGGATATTTAAATTCATTAGTTCATTTCAAGATATATCATAAGATATTATCATTCAAAACAAAATTATAAAAAGTCCCTATAAATGATGATACCGTAGTAGGAAATTATTAACACTTTGATAGCATTGAATTACAACAAACATGAATAAAGAACATTAAATGATACTTAAAATATCATTATAATAAATAAATTTATGATCTTAAATTTTAAATGTTCTATACATACACCACATAAAATAATATAGGTGCATAACATAACATTTGTCTCAATGAAGGAAAATCGAGACAATAATCACTTATAACGTTGGAACTTACAAACCATAAATCCCAAGAAATATATATCCTTAAATTGATATTTAAACTAAAAAAATTAAGTATAATAATCATAAAATACTTTCATGATCAGTATATACATAAAAAAATGAAATATGTAGTGAATATGGAAAGTTTCCCACAAAAGTATAAGTTATATGGACATCCCTTACCTTAAGTCACGACTACCATCGTAAATAATAAAAAATAATTTATAATGAAATTTATTTTATTATACATCTATTTAAGAAAAATTATTATACATATCACACCATATATTATTTTTTAATGACCTTTTATTACTCTTTATTTAATAATTCCATGATAAAGTCACATTTCATGCAACAACTACTTTGCTTTTCATGTATGTTCTGATTTTTGATTTTTTATCCTTTTAATTTGATCATGTTGAAATAATATCCCTTATGTTAACCATTATATAAATATCATATGTATCCACTAAATATTTTTTAGAGTAACCCATAATATTTAGAGAAATAAAATGAAATAGACCTTTTATGGAGATGGTGGGTCGTATGTTCGCATGACCACTATTTCAGTTTTCTTGATGGATAGAAATAAATAAAGGTAAATAATATATTAAAATTATAGATTAATATTTATGTAATATATATCACATATTTTTATTATAAACATTATTATTATATCATATTTAAGTCATGAATGAATCACAATGCTTCGTGAGGTGGTATTCTATCGTACACATGAGCGACGTTATTATATTCCCCCAGAATGAAATGTATGAAGGTATATTTAAAATAATAATTCTATAAGTATAGTAATATCATATATATCATATATAAAACTTTATTATACCATTATATCCATCTGTGATAGGTTGTGATGGAAAACAAAGAACATCGATTTGCAAGGCTGTAGTCCGCCATACACACGAATGATGATTTCATATCACATTTGATGGAAGAATTGATGGTTGTAGGTAATTACATTAACATGATAATGTATCATTATATTTAATATAATGAGGATATTATATAATAATATTTTAATAGGAAATTAAGGAGGTGGAGGAATAAATAAAATAAAATGCTTGGTTAAGGGTGTTACCTCTTATTTAGACAATATTTTTTTTGTTTTCAACAAAAGGCTTCCTAGGATGGATTTATAAACAAAATAATTATTATAGGATCTAATAAGGTATTTATGAAATGTATTTTTGTAGTTAATTTCCAAACAAAATGGGGTTTTAAGTGTAAAGAGAAATGGATAAGGGGAGGCCTTTTATAAGTGAGGTTAGTGACAAACTTTTAATTTATCAAAAATAAAAAGGTGAACCCTTGTTTGTCTCATGAAAACAGGCTTAAAAATGGACCGGTATTGATCCTAGAATATATAAGGTCAAAATATTTCCATAAAAAGTGTGTTTTATATGTTTTGGGTCCTTTATAGTCATGAAAGTTTTTGTATAACCACCCGGTAAACCATTTTTATCTTAACCACGATATATTTTTCTTCTATTTTTACCATTAATTATGATAAATAATTATATTAATGTTATTATATAATATTTTTTTATAATTAGAATTATGGAATCCATTTTTTGAAGAAAATTAATATAAGGGAAAAAATATAATTTAAAATTCAATCCACATACGCGATAAGAAAGCGGTTTTCAAAAGAAAAAGTTCAAATGATTATTTTTTTAAATTCAATATGAAAATGATTACATTGATATAAATTGGATTAATTGATATATAATTGAGGAAATTTTATATTTAAACCCATATTAAAACAAAAAATAACCTTATAAATTCTTTAAATTAAAAACAGTTTTTTAGTAAAAACCATTATTTTTCATTATTCACTGTAAAATTAATATTTTCAAAAAAATAAAAAAATTACACTTATATAAAAGTGGAATGATGATTTAAAAAATTAATTTTATTTTACCATCTTCATTTTTTATAATATTCAAAAAACTAATATTTTTTTATAAAAGTCAATAATAAAACATTTTTTTAACAATACCATATTTTCTAAAATATAAAAAAATTCTAAAACATTTTCTACTTTTATATAAATATGTTTTATTTATACAAAGATATTATAATTATTATTTTTAATGTAATTATTACAATTCATATGACTATTTTTAATATCTTAGTCGTAATAATCGCATTTAAATAATAATATTAACATTATTTCATGGTTTTCTAAGCCTCAGTGTTGGATGTAACACAATATATCAATGAAATATAATTTATTTAAAATAAATAATAATTTATAAAAACATATTTGGTCACATTTATCATTTATTTTTCATTTTTACTATTGTTACAAAGTGTTTTTAATGCATTTTTTTAATATATCAATATTTTTTTTATAGAGATAGTTAAGAATTTTGGAGTAGTTTGGGAGAAGAGATGTGGTTGAAGCTATGTAAGAAACCTCCCTTATGGAGTCAAAGAAATTTTACCTAACTATGTTATGAAAAATTCATAAATTTATATGATTATATGGAGATATTCATCTTTATAATATCATGAACAAAATCATGATCGATGATACACATTTATGCATTCATACAAGGGGAAATAAGTAAAAAATTTGATATAACATAATGTTAACAGTTTGAATAGGGGTAATGTTAATAAATAGTGAGTCATAAGAAGTTTTCATTGATTAGATTATATGAGTTTTTATACAAAATTATACTTTAGTTTATGGAGAAATCATGAGCTATATATTGTATGAAGTTAAATCATGTTATCAAATAGAGAGAACCAATATAAATTTATATAGATATTTTAAGTCTATATAACAATGTTTGAAGATGAAGATATATAGAGATTGATCTATGAAGTTATGAGTGTAAAAATATTTATTGTTGAAGTTATTGTGACCAGATAAATAAAGATCAAACTGAGGAAACCTATGTCGGGCATCAGTCTAAGTGTTTTATAAATCTTACTAGACAATCCTGAAAAAAATTCATTCTACATGGAAGAATAATGAACAAAGTGATCTAATGAATAAAATGAGATCCAATGGGTGGAATATTCTTATAATGTTCATGTCACATGGATGATTATACAAGATTTAATAGTATTGAAGGTACAAATTCTATCCAATGACTAAGGTATAGAGTTGAAAGATTTATTGTATGAAGGATAGATGTTAAATTGTATTAGATGGGGATAAATAGTGTAGATAACTAGATAGAGAAATCTATGAGACTAAAATTAATGAGATACCATCTTTTACAATCTAGAAGGATCCAAAAAAATAGAGTATTATGATTACATTAGATAGAAAAATGAGATTTCATTATATGGACAAACACCATACAAAGAAGGGTCTAAATTTTTTGAGATGAAATGTCATTTTATAGATTATAGATAGTTTGATACTAATGAACATAATGTTCCTATAATTGTGAAAAAATGAAAGGATATATCAGATATAGATTTTCTTTGTGACTCCATGAGATAGAGAATGTTGATGAGGTACCATTTCAAAGAAGAGTTATTTTGATGTACATCATAACATCTTAACAAATGATGATCTAAATTGATTTATATAAACTTTCATAAATCCATAAAAATGATAATTATATGATTTTCATTCAATGTTTCTTAAATAGTCACATTAAGGGATTTTAAATAATGTATAGTTCATAAGAATATTAAGGAATATTCCATAAGTATTTAGATGAGTATAGTGAAATTGAAATGAGTTGGATATCTAAAATTTGGGTATTATTGAGTGGGAAAATAATTTTAAGACACACTATTCAATATATATGTTCATATATATATAAATGGATTCAATAGCACAAGTTGAAATATATTCTTAAATAGAGGAGAAGAAGTGATAAATGATTTTTTTCCATGAGAATACAAATAAGGTATTAATTGGATGAAGGAGGAGCATCAAACATGGGATATATAAAGAAAGTTCATTAGACTATGTTTAATAAGTTACTAAAGAAGCATAGTGAGAATTGTTGGTTGAGTTCCTACTCAGTGAAAGAAAATTCATCAGGTCATGTATCAATAGAATAACTAGGAGATTTATATGACCAATCCTACATCATTACATGGATAAGTATTAAATAATATTGGATCAAACTGAGGATATTTGAGGAGAGTAACACACAAATGAGTTTTTTTGGGAAAAAAAGGTAGTGTTGGATTGAGTATCATTAGTTGAATAATAATATGATCATGATTTATCAACTAATTTTATACTAAGTTTTATGTACTGTATATGATAAATAAGGAGCAAAAAACTTAGGTTTATCATTCTGGGATTCCCCAAAATGATGTGTTTTAATTTGAAAAATTTAGGAAATATACTTACTTGATGGATGTTCTAAACCCTTTTATGGAGGATATACTAGATGAACCTCAATCAAATGGAATTTTTCTAATTTATATTTCTGTATAAAAATATATAATATGAGATTGATTTATCTAGTTTTTTCTATGATCAGGAAGACGTGTCATGATCAAAAATCTATTAATATATTTGTAGAGGATTTTAAATATTGTATAGAAGAAAAAAGGAACCAAATTTCTTATGGAGAAAAAATATATGAAGAAGAAGATCATTCTACAATGGATCATAAAAGAAAAATAATGATATCATAGTAGGGATATAACACCGGTTACTGAAATGTATTGTGGTTTGGGTGTATAACTAGCCATGAAGGAATTAGATATGAGAATGATAGTTGGGGAGTATAACTAACTATGGTATAATATTTTATTATAGGGTTATAAAACTAGGATTAGCTAGATGAACATTTACTAGCATGTAGAAATAATTGTTTTCCTATTCCATTATATTCATTAAATCTTTAAGTAAAAAATCTATATTTAGGGAGGAATAACCAATATGGAATGAAGCATGTCTATATAGAAAAAATTAAAAATATATTATGAAGATATATTCCATTATGATATTATATATGAAGTGTGTTTTATAGATATAACTTATTATATTGTAGCATAAAAAAATTAGAGGTTGATTTTGTCAGAATAATTCATTGGTTGAGTATTTTTTTAAAACTATAAAATAATGTGATCATTTATTCACCCCTCCCCTCTCAATAAAGATGAAATAATTAGGGAACATAAATTAGTGTTGGAGTAGGTTCCCTTTGAAATATCCATTTATTTACTTAGGATAAATAATATTAATTTAGTGAATAGTGGTGCTACGTTATTTGATGCTAGAATCTACCAAGTTTTGAAGAATATGATGTCACATTATCTTCCATCTCATTTCCTTGAAGTTAGATACTATAAAATAGTGTGATATTATAATGATATAGTATTAATGTATATATTCATCACATATATTTTACAGAATACTTAAAACATTATACAAATAGATGCCCAAAGACCATATTAGTTTGGTGCATTTGGAAACCTGGAAGCAAAAACACTGATACATACGCATGCTACATTATCAAACACTAGGTTCTTCATGAATAACCTCCTTCCTAGATGCATCATAAATAATACATATCTTCATAACCTGGTGATGCAAATATAAAAACGAGCAAGCTTAGATGCTCAGTAAGGGTAAGAAAGGGAGACATGTAAGCATAAATATGAGCATAGGGTAATGAAAAAAGGATCATGAAAATAGAAGATCATACCATACATATGAAATATAATAAAAAGGAATCATGGAATAAATATTAGTGGTTCATAATACATGGATCATAAGAAAATAAAGAACATAATCCATGAAATCATTACATAGGAATAAAACATGGAATTGTGGAAAACACATAAACATATAATATGATTTCCATAGTTTCCAAGGTATCTCTACCGAGACCAACTTAGTAGTATGTTTTCACTCCCTATACCATCTTAGTAGTAATGGTTCACTCAGATGACCACCTTAGTAGCATGTGTTTACTCCTCATACCATCTTTTTAGTCATGGTTCACTCTTATGGCCATCCGAGTAGTCAATGCTCACCCTAAGACCATATTTGTCTATCTAATGATATATAAATCTTTACCCAATAAATTTTAGAGAGATATGGGTCCCAAAAATATCATAGTTAAATCTTAAATACATGCTCTAAAAGACCATAAACAATCATATCTTAACCCATGATAAGAAATTGGTATCATAAGTATGTAATCATTTCATTACTTGTAAAAAAAGATACGAGTTTCCTAATCATTTCATTAAAAACATAACCCATGGAAAGAATTGGGTTTCAAAGGTATATAACCTATGAAATAAAAAAAGGTTTTATAAATGTATTTATATAAAAACATGAACCATTTAGGGAAATAATATTTATGAAACCTTTAAATCATTTTAATATAAGGGAATGAGTAACACCAATGGATGTAATATTAGATGGGAAATAATTTGTAAATATATTTAAAAAAAATATCTTGATGAAAATATCCTTTCTTATTTGAAAAATTGTTTTTAAAACATAAAAAAATTTAATAAAATTTTTCTTAAAAAGAAACTTGAAAACATAGAAATAAATATTGAAAATATTTTGAAAACAATTTTCCTTGAAATATTATAAAAGAAGATTGAATTATTTTGAAAAAATATTTTCCTAGAAAATTTATAAAAGAAGCTTGAAAACATTTTGAAAACTATTTTCGTTGAAAAATTGTAAAATAATCTTCAATAAAATTTATAAAACTTTTTCTTTAAAAATACTTTGAATATTTATAAACAGATCTTGAAAATGTTTTGAAAACCATTTCTTTGGAAAAATTTGGAAACATAAAAGGAAATATTGAAATTCTTTTGAACTTTTTTTTTGAAAATAATTTTAAAACATACAAATGAAGATTAAAAACATTTAAAATAATTTTTAAAGCATAGAACAATTTTTGAAAAACTTTTTATTTAAAAGTAATTTAGAAAACATTTAATATAGGTATTTATAACCATAAACTTTTTTTATAACCTTTTTCATTGAACTCCTCTTTTAAAAATGAATTTTATTGATTATCAGTAAAAATTTTATTTTAAAAATAATATATTTCAAATATTTAAAATAATCTTCATGAAAATTTTGTTTATGACGGCGAGTAAAATTTGTAAATGAAAAACATTTCTTTCACACTGTAAAAAGGTTTTAAAAGTGCCTTTACCAGAAAAAACAAGAAGATTCCATTGTAAGTAATATTTTTAAAGGTAAAACATGGATGAAAATTTCTTTTTAATATCATAGGATAATTGTAGAATAGTTTTTTAAACCTTTTAGAAAACATGGTGTTGAAGGAACACAGATTTCCTACCAAAGAGATAGGTAAAGTCATAATTTCATAAAACTATTTCATAGTTATCTTAAATCATAAAGTGTGAATAAATTATACTAATATAAGAAGATATCTTGAATAAAAAAAGTAAAATAAATAACATGAATATTCTTGAGATATGGATCATAGTATTTCATCAATGGAATCATAATCATAAACAATCCTGATAAATGATGAGATTGTTTCAATAAACTTTTACAACATGGTAACTTGGGATAATACTCTCCAGTGAGAGAATTAAATTAAATGAAGCTTAAAATATAAATAAAATAAAGATATTCAAGATATAACATTTAAAATTGATGTATATACACCTCATAAAATAATGTAGGTGCATAACAAAACTTGTGTCTCAAAGAAGGAAAATTGATACAAAACCGTCTTACTGATTTGGTATCTTTTAAAACATTAACCCCATAAAAGAAAGATCATAGAATATATATGTAAAGACCTATAAGTTTAATAATAATAATCATATATTATATTCATGGTCAATATATATACCACACCCAATAAAATGGTGATGTCTAAGGCATGTACCTCATGGAAATAAAAAGTTGGATGAAATTTCCCTTACCTTATGTCTTGACTCTATTCATACTTGAAAAATATTCCTATATAATAAATTTATGTTTATTATAATTATTTTATAGAATCTTATTTTTATATGTATTACCATATATTATTTTATTATTAATTTATATGACCTGATTGTTAAGAATTCTATGATAATGTTTTAATTCGGGTAATATCTTCTTTATTTTTCACATGTGTCTTAATTTGTTATATCTTTGGTCCTTATACTTATATAATTATTTACATAATGTAAAACATGATATAAATATCAATTGAATTCCATATATGTTTAGTATAATAATCCATTTAATATATAATTATAATATTCAATACACCATTCATGGAGACGATATGTTTCACATACGCATGAACACTGTTTCCATTTTATTATCGCATTTCAAGAAAGAGATTAAATGACAATAATGTATAGATATTTATATATATAATTAATAAATTAAAATTATTATATTATATATATCATATAATTTCACTAAAACCATCCTTAATATATTCTATTTTGTGTGTGAACTAATCACATCTCTTTGAGGGGGCAGTAGTCCCCACTTCTTCAGATGAAATTATCGTATTTACACCAAATTTAAAGTATAAAAAAGTGTTTTAAAAGGATTAAATAAGACTAAATACATAATAAATATAACATATAACATATATAAAAATATTTTCAATCATACTTTCCACTATGAGAGGTGGTAAAGGAAAAAGTAACAATCAACATTTTGTGTGGTGGTAGTTCGCCGTGAACATAAACAAAATGTTTGTTACCCATTAGATGAAAGTTCCAGTAAATATAGGTTTAATCCATATAATAACAAAAAACAAGTATATTTAGGATATTTTTTTTATAAATTCATGAAATAATATTATTTTAGGTAGTGGATATTGTAAATAACAAAAAACAACTTAAGGAAAAATGTCACCTCTTATTCGGGTAACTCCTTTTGGTATTCACCAAAGGACATCCTTGAATTGAATTATTCCAAATGGGAGGTTTCTAGTATGGGGGGAGGTATTTTTAAGAGATATTTTGTTAGATATTGGTTGATCCAGATGGGATTGAGAGGTGTGATGTAGTGCTAAGAGAGAATGTAATTTTATAGTGGAGGAGTGACACTCATCTATATTTTGGAAATGGGAATTACACCCACCGTTTTCCCATGATAATGGTACAAAGTCTATAAAATGATGATAGGGTCAAAATGTGGTCATAAAATGGATTTTTGGAAAGTTTCAATGTCATTTCCCCCCTTACATTTCAGGTTTAGTCCTTAGTAAATCTTAATTCTACCTTAATTAATTAATTAATTTTAATTACTTTCAATAATATTTTTCTTAAAAAAACTAAGTTTAAATATTTTTACATTATAAATTATTTTGATTCTAAATGTAGAATCCATTTTTCCAAATTCCAATCAAATAATTGGCAGAAATTAATTTAAATTTAATCCCGTAGTCGGGTCGACAATACATGTTTTTAAAGTAAATTTTTTCAAAAGTTTGCTATGTTTTTATATTCAATTTCAAATTTAAATTAATTAAAATGACAAAAATTGGGTTGACTAATAAAAATATTATGAAATTAAACTTTTAAAAAAAATTAGAATTTAATTTAACCTTATAAATAAATTAAATGAAAAACTAGTTTTGAATTAAAATTTAGTATTTTTCACTATTCACTAAAAATTCTAACTTTGCAGAAAAATATTTTTTTTACTGTATCCTACTTTTTATGTTATGATTTAAAATTTGAAGTTCATTTTTAAAAATTAGATTATTAAAAGTTACAAAATTTATATTTAAAAATATTTACGCCATTAAAAGGCAGTAAAACTGATTTTATAGAAATATAGGTTTTTATGTTTAATATTTGGTATATTCTCATATTATGTATATAAAATGATTTATTTGAATATAAATTATATTTTTTGAAAATATACCACATAAATTTAATTAATATTATTCACTTGTAGAAATTAATTTAACTTATTAAGATAAGTCAAATTTTTTCACAAGAAAATAGTCTGTCATAAAATCATTCAGTTTATATTCATTTTGTTTCTAAATTATTTTATAATTAATTGGTAACCAATGAATTAAAATAAAAGTTTTTTATTCCTATAATATTAAATTTAACAGCTATTTTATATCTTATTAAATAATAATATTTTAATAATGAAATATTGTTTGGTAACACTCGATCAAATATGTTACACAAGCCATCAAGGGAAGTCAGTCTTAAATGTGACACAATATAACTTCAGAGTTACGTGTAGAGAAAGGTAAAATTTATGTTGCGTATAGTGCAAGATTAACTTGGTGCTGCATATAACACAAGATAGACAGAGAGATTTAATATAAAATAAACTATTTTTTGTGTTGCGTGAAATGAAAATTATAGAAAAGATTAAATTAATTTGAAAAAATTAATTCCCAAAATCTCATGGTGTTACATTATTCCACCGTTAAAATTATTTTCACCTTCAAAATTATTTTGGGTTATCAATGGTTTAATAACTAAAAGTCCCTTTTATATAAATCTATATCGTAAGGATGAATAATAAAACTTACTTAAAAAACAAATTTAGATACATAATGGTTACCCAAAGTATCACAGAACTAGGTTTCCACATAATAGAACACATGTGGGAAGTTAAAACATAGAATTGGATAAAAGATGTAAATATTTGTAAGGAGTGATTGAGGTGATAAATCACAAACAAGTAATGATCAATGAAAATTTGAGGGCATCAAATTCATAAAACTATGATGATTTAAAATCCCATATATTAAAAAAAATTAAGGTATTATGAAAACATTTTATTTCTAGATTATTTTACTAAAGTGGATGAATTTTCATGAAAAGATATACTTTCATCATTGCAGGACAACCTCACCCTTTGTTTTTCATTGATCCACTTCACCTATTTATCCAAAAAGGAAGGTTAATTTTTCATTTCTGAATTACTAATAGATCATGAGATCCTTGATATTTCATCCCATTTTTCATCAGTTATCACCAAAACATAGTTTTTAGATCAGGTTATCTAATATGCATAAATCCCCATGTGGTGAGATAACATGTTAATCTTAATGACTTCATCCGATGTTTAAATTAAAATTTTCCTAAATGGTTAAACTTATAACCCTTCTGAAAGTTAAAAATACAAATATTTATAAATAATGACATGAAATCATATTTACATTGATCCCCCATATATCACAAACTCTCTATTGGTTATAAAATACCAATCATGTGAATACCCTCATCGTATGTTCCCTTGAAAAATGGTGATAACCTGAATTACCATAGATGCTTTTGGAAAACATGCATGCTTCCTTATTACAATAGTTATTATATATATTATTTAAATCCAAGAAGTTTTAAAATTAATCCTTGATAACATAGAACAATTTTTCTATAATTAGTTCCAGGGTAATCCATACCATCTAATTTACTTATTCATATCCAATACATATTTTTCCAAATATCACTATCTCAACATGAGGCATCAATAAAGGGTTACCATCACTAAATCAATATATCGACTTTAAATGAAATAAGAATTAAACATTTTTTTTAATTCCCTAATAAAATATTATATTGAAAATAATTTTATATTTCATGATTCGTATAATATAATATTTGAATTTCAAAACATAAATAATTTATTCATATAACATTATAATTAAACAATTACTCTAGCTTTATCAACTTATGACACAATACCTCTTTACTAGAATATGAACTATGAACCGTGTATTATGGTTTCTAAATCTATATATAATCATGCTTTTATGTTTAATTTAAAAAATACTAGAAGAACAACATACGCCTTTCACATGTAATTTTTGGTCTCTTTATCTTCAGAAGTATGACCAATACTCATACCACATTGTTGATTATATTTTTGATATTTAAACTTGTGAAATCAATTTTCATAATCCCCATACTTTCCTAATCTAAAAAAATCAATATTAACTATATTCCTTCTAGTTGTCTCTATTGAATAAAACCAAAGAGCATAGGGTGAGAAACACATATCATTGAAGAAGTCCTCATAATCATGAAAAATTACTTATAGGATGTATAAATCATGATACATAATTTTTAATAGATGAAATATTAGGGTCATCTTGTTTTATTCATATTCATATTCCATTTATATACTTAATTATGGTTTGTGAATAATTTTTTAATTTCCAAATCATATAATGTGAGAGTGTCAGAAATAGGTGTGCATCAAGGCCTATTATCGTGTACCAGATTACCCAAAATCATGAACATGATATCTTGTTAGTGTTGTTACCCCTATGTAAATATGTTCCAGATACACATCCACTTATTATATTTATACATGTATATATTTCTATGAAGCCACATACTCTATCCTTTACAAAAATTCTAGGAAATTTTCCAAAACATTAACACATCCTTATACTCTTCCTTAAAGACATCCCTAGAAATATCTTTAGAAATATACCTAGGTATATCAGTAGAATTTTATGATCCTAGTTTCCAAAGGTTAACTGAAACTTCACTCTCAAACTGACTATAATGACCCAATCTTAATATACATATAAATTACATAAATTTTATGGAATACTTAAAACATTATACAAACAGATGCCCAAAGATATCATTAGTTTGGTGCCTTTGGTATACTAGAAACCTAAAAACTGGTACATAAGTGATATACATTATCTTCTAGTAGGTTATTCATGATTATAATACTTCCTAGACCCACCAAAATTAATACATGTATTCATAAATTTGGAAGGAAACATAAAAATGGGTGAGATTAGATGCTTAGTAATGGTAATAAATGGAGACATGTAAGCATAAATGAGAGGATAAAGTTATGATAAAAGGATCATGAAGATATAATATCATACCCCTAATATCAAAGATCATACACAATAATAATGGAATAAATATTATTAGTTCATAATACATGAATCATAAGAAAATAGAGAATATATTCCATGAAAGCATAATATCAGAATAAAACATAGAATTTAAGAAAACACATAAGAATAAAATATAATTTCCATAGTAGATAAGGAATCACTTACAAGACCATGTTAGTACTATGGGTTTAATCTCCATACCATCTTAGTAGTCATTTTTTACTCTTGTGACGATCTTAGTAGCACGAGTTCACTCCTCATACCATCTTGGTAGTCATGGTTCACTCCCATAGTCATCATAGTAGTCAAGTTTCACTACCAAGACCATATTAGTATATATCATGATATATAAATCTTTACACAGTGCATTGGAGGGAGATATAAGAACCACCCATCTCATACTTAAATCATATATACATGTCCCACAAAATCATAAACAATCATATCATAACCCATGAAAAAATGGGCATCATAAGAACCTAATTATATGATAACCTATGAAAAAAGATATATATTTGATAATAATTTCATAAAAAAACATAACCCATAAAAATAAGAGGGTTTAAAAGAAAATAACACATGGAATAGAAATAGGTTTCATAAATTTCATTTCTTCAGAACATAAAACATTCAGGGAAATAATATGAATGGAACCTTTGAATCATTTCCGTATAAGGGCATGAGTAACACCAAGAGATGTAATCTTAGATAAAAAATAATTTTGAAATATCTTTTCAAAATATTTATTGATGAAAATATCATTTCTTCTTCAAAATATTCTTTTTAAAACATAAAATCTTTTTAAAATCATTTTCTTGAAAAAATGTGAAATCTTATAGATAAATTTTGAAACCATTTTGATAACTATTTTTCTTGAAAAATTATTAAAGAATATTGAAAAATAATTGAAAAACATTTTCCTTGAAAACTTATAAAAGAAGCTAGAAAATAATTTAAAAAACCATTTTCTATAAAAACATATAAAATAAAAATAAATAAATTTGAAAAAACTTTATTTTTGAAAACAATTTAAAAACTTAAAAATAAGTCTTATTTTTTTGAAAACCATATCGTTAAAAATAATTTAAAAACTTCTAAATATAGTTTAAAAACTTTTAAAATAATTTTTAAAATATAAATTTTTTTAAAAACATTTTTCTTCAAAAATATGTTAGAAATATTTCAAGGAAGCATTGATAAATATAACACATTTTTGAAAACCACTTTTCATTGAAATCAAATATAAAAACAATGAATTTTAAAAAATATTAAAAAATAATTTTCATTTAAAAAGAATATCGTTTTAATCTTGAAATTGAAGCTCTTTTTTAATTTCATTCATGATGCCTTGAAAAATCCATACATGCTAAGCATTCATTTTTTCACTGTAAAAAGTTTAGAAAAGTGTCTCGACTAGAAAACGACAAGAATATTCCTTTTTAAGAAAATTTTTTTAATTTAAAACATGGTAATTTTTTTAAATATCATTAGATAATTGTATAATAATTTTGTAAATATTTTATAAAAGATGGTTTTGAAGGAACATAAATTTTAGACTGAAGAGATAAGTAAAGTGAGACTTTTATAAAAAACATTTCTTAGTTATTTAAATATGAAAGTGAGGGAAAATGGTACTAATAAATGAAGTGATATTGATAAAAATGGGAGAATAAATATCATAAATTTTCTTGAGATATGGATTATAATATCTCATAAATGAAAGTATAATCATAAACAATCTTGATAAACAATGATATTGTTCTAATAAACTCTTACCACATGGTAACTTGGGATTATAATCTTCATATAACAGAACCAAATTATACGAAGATTAAAATTTAATTAAAATAATTATATTCCTGATATAACATGTACAATTTAAGTATATACTCCATGAAAAAGAATTTAGGAACATAAAAAAACATGGGTGTCAAAGTGTAAAAATTAAGACAAAACTGTCTTACTGATTTTATAACTTATGAAACATTAATCCCATGAAAGAAATATCATAGAATGGATATAAAAATAAAAATAAATTTAAAAATAATAAAAAATCATTGAATAAATTCATGGTAATTGTATACATCAAACTAAAGAAAAGTGTGATTACTAAGGCATGTATCTCAAGGAAATAAAAAGAGAGATGAAATTTACCTTACCTTATGTCTTGACTCTCTTCGTGCTTGAAAAAATATTCATGTATAATAAATTTAAGTATATTATAAATATTTTACATAATAATATTATTATATCTAATACCATATATGGTATTAATATTACTTTATATTACCCTCTTTTAAACAATTTTATGTTGAGATTTTAATTTGGGCAATATCCACTTTGTTCTTCGTATGTGTCTTAATTTTTTGTATCATTGATCCTTAAATTTATATCATGATTTTAAGAATTTAAACATTGATTTAAATGTAAATTATTTTCATTATATTTTTAGTATAATAATAAATTTAATATATATGTTTATAATTAAATATACCATTTCTAGTGACGAAAGGCCATATGTATGAATAAACACTTTTTTCCATTTTATTATCACATTGAAAGAAAGAGAGTAAATTAAATACAGGTATATAAATGTATATATATAATAAATATAGTATCATTATTATATCACACACATATATATGTTATATGTTCACTAAACCCATCCTTAATACATTCTATGTAGTGGGTGAATGAATCAAATCACATTGAGGGAGCGGTAGTCCACACTTCCTGAAACAAAATTATCGTATTAAAAAAAATAAAAAGTATAAATATATGTGTTTTAAAAGTATTAAATAAGCTTAAATACATAATAAATATAATATATAACAAATATAAATAGATATTCCATCATAATTTTCACCATGAGAGGCGGTAAAGGAAAAATGAACAATCAACATTTTGTGAGGAAACAGTTCACAATACACGTAAATAACTTGTTCCTTACCCATTAGAAGAAAGTGTGTGTAAGTGTAAGAATAAAAATTAGCATAAATATATCCCAGTATATAGAGTATAATTTTTTTTATACATTAATGTAATAAGAAGAGTTGAGGTGGTGGAGAATGTAAAAACATAAAATAACTTGAGGAAGAATGTTACATCTTCTTCTGGTAAATCCTTTTTGTTTTCACCAAAGGGCTTCCTTGGATTTATTTATGCAAAAAAGTCGGATTATAAGATTATGAGAGGTATTTTTAGTTTCTATTTTTATTGATATTTTTTGATCCATAGTAGATTGATAGGTGTTATGAATTGGTAGGAGAAGATGCCTTTTTATAGGAGAGGAGTGACACTCTTGTAAACTTTCAAAAAGGGAATTATACTCACGTTTATCCAATGGAAAGTGGATCCAATAATGATCCAATTTCTAGACAAGTTACTATAGGGTAGAAATATGTCCATACAATGGATTTGGGATAAGTGTTTAGGTCATTTTGACCCTTAATATTAAGGGTTAGTCATTAGTTAAGCTTAATTTTACCTTAATCGATGTAATTGATTTTAATTACATTCCCTAATATTTTTGGTCAAAAACTAATTTGAAATTATTATATATTATAAATTTATCTGAGTCCAAATATTGAATCCATTTTTCTAAATCCCAATAACATAAATGAAATAAATTAATTTAAATGTAATCCCATAATCAGGTCAATAATTCATGGTTTTAAAGTAAAAATGTTCAAAGGTTTTCTATGTTATTATATTATATTTCCAAGTGAAATTGATTAAAATGACCCAAATTAGGTTGATTGATAAAAATATTATATAATTAATTTTTAAAAAACAATTTTAAATGTAATTTAACCATATAAATAAATTAAATAGAAAGTAGTTGTGAACTAAAATTCAGTATTTTTACAACTTATTAAAAAATAAAACTTTATAGAAAAATACCAAAAATTTAGTCTAACCTAATTTTTATATTTAAATTTCAAAGATGAATTTTATTTTTACATATTATATTTATAAAAGTTCCAAAATATATATTTAAAATATGATCTCCATTGAAAGGCAGCAAAACTGCTTTTATAGAAATATAGGGTTTCATGTGTAAGATTGGGTCTGCTCTAATCTTATGCATATAAAAAAAATTGTATGAATTTATAGAATATATTTTTTGAATATATAAAAAATATATTAAATAAATATTATACAATATTAGTAATTAATTTTACTTATTAATATAGATCACATTTTTCACATTAAAATATTCTTTTATAAAATCATTCTGTTTATATTCATTTGGTTTCTATATTCTTTTTTATTAATTGGTAACCAATGAATTCCAATATAATTTTTTAATCCAATAATATTAAATTTAAAATATATTTTACATCATATTAAATAATAATATTTTAATAATTAATTATTTTTCGGTAACACTCGGTCTTGTGTGTTATACAAGTAATCGAGGAAAGTTATTCTTGCATGTAACGTAAGATAATATCTGTATTCTATGTAGGGAAAGCTAAAATTTTTGTTGTGTATAGTGCACGATTAAATTTGTGTTGCGTATAATGCAGGCCAAACATAGTTCTTTAATATAAAAAAAACTATTTTGAATGTGGCATGAAATAAAAAATATTAAAAAGATTAAATTTATTTAAAAAAAAGTCTAAAAATCTCGGGGTGTTATACATATCCTCCTATAAAGATGGTTATGATAATTTCTAATAAGATATATTTGGATATTGATGTAAAATATCCTAATTATATTTTGATATCTCTCTCAATGAATATTTATACAATGATTATGGGGTTTCCATTAGCTAAACTGATATAGGATATATTGAGAAGAAGTTATGAAGGAAATGAAAAAAATATGAAAGCTATGATACAATTTATGATGAATAATTATAATTAATTAAGACGGTTGATGAATAAAGTCTTAATGATACCTTACAAGAGTAAATTATATTTACAACAATATCAAAGGCTTTAATGAGAATATGGAACAAACTATTATAATTATGAAACTAATGAGAAAAATTATAGATAGATTTGTTTCCAAAGTGTCAATTATTTAAGTATATGAAATTTATCTCTAGATTAACTTCAGAATATTGTTATGGAATATAAAATGTGTTTTTTAAAAATTATTTAAGGAATAGATATACCTTTTTTTTGTTAAAAGATAAGTATAGATATAATAATGTAGAAGAAGATTCAAGTGATTAATATTATAAGGAGGTTGAATATGACTTTAACACAATAATTTTTCTTTTTTTATAAGAGATAGAAAAAGGGAAATTGGTAATGAAAATGTAAAAAACCCCTTAAATGTTGCAATTATAATGAAATATTACATTTTACTAGAAATATTCCTCATAAGAATATTTATGATTCTGAATCAGAAGAAAACAATGTGATGTATAAAAAATAATTGTGCAAGAAACATAAGGAATGTGTTTTTATCATCAATACGTAATGTTTTTTGAGTCGAAGATACCATGATTATTCTTCAGCTATCAATGAATTTGATGTCATGTCAAATTATTATCTTATATTAGAATAAAATGTTATTTATTAGATACTAATTATGAATAAGACAATGAAAAAAATATTAGTGGATTATAAGATACAATTTGGGAGATAAACTTAAGAAAATTAGGAAACTAAAGAAAGAAAGAAACAAGTTGGATGAAAAAGTTCAAGAGATAAATCTTTGGAATTTTGGTTGAATAAAAAATTAATTACTAAATCTTAGCATGGTTATACACAAAAAAAATAAAGTAAGATAATATTAAAAGAAAACTCAAAGTCTGTGAAGAAACATAAGATAGATAAGAAAATCTCAACATGATAGAAACAAAAATATTTTAATAATGTAAGAAGAATATGATGAATTTGGATGAATACCAAAAAATATTTATTGTTCTTAAATAAATATTGATTGAGAAAAAAAAGTTTTTTCAAAAATAAAATTTATGTTAATTGCATCGTAAACTAAGATAAGAATGGGTATAGAAGAATTTACCAAAGCATTTGACGTAAAAGGTCAATCTTCTTGAAATGGTGGAGAGACGTGTCTTCAAAAGTAGGCTATTTCTATTTCTAAACAACCTTAATTTATATTTTTTTTCTACTAAAAATTATTTTTTTAAATTTAAGATTCATTAGAAATCATACTCCACTTAAAATAAGTTTAGTTTATAAGGTTTTATCCCAAAACAATTTTACACATAGTTTATGAATAAAGAACAAAAATAAAAATTTGGTTAGTATTACTATCATTATGAATGATCTAAATTTATAGGTCACTGATGGTCTTGTGAAGTATTTAAGCACAAAAATAATCTCTCTAGTAAAATATACATATTCCAAGAAAAATTATGAATATATGGGGAGATATAATGAGAAGAGAATATTTTTTTTCAAAAATTATGTAAAGAAAGAAAATGATGTTCATAAGGAGAAGTATATTCAAACTTCAAGGATGAATTTCAATAAAAATAAGCAAGGTAAGAAATGTTGCCTAGTTATTTTGAGAGATCAAAATTATGTGGATAAAATTTTAGAGTAAACAATTTTAAAAAAAAAGAAATTGATGAATAAAGCTTTAGAATATGATAACAATGTTGGTGAAATGTTTCCAATAGATAGTGGTTTTTAAAATATGAAAGAGATGAGAGAAGTATGGAAATATCATTAAAGGTAGTGTGATAATCATACTAGGTGAATAGGAAATCATGAAGATTATATTACTAACTCAAGGTCAAAAAATGTTACAAAAGATGAAGACAATATGAAAAACTCATATTAATATTCCATAGTTGAAAATAAATCCTTTGTAGAATCTATTAAGGCTATTCACAAGGAATAAACTGAATCACATGCTAAGTCTATATAAAAGAAATAAAAATAATACTAAATAGGGAAAAGACTCTAAGTGAAACCATTACATACAATTAACATTAAGTTAGATCCATATTCATAATATACATTCTAATTTTTTATAACATGAATTGAATTAAAGTAGAATATGTAGAAAATTTAGCTCTAGGCTATAAAATTTTTACAGCAATAAGATACACCTTTCATTGAATATTTTACAACTATGTTGAGGAATGGAGGGATACCCTTAAGGTAGTGAAAATATGATGTTGTTTAATGAGTTTCATATAATTCTTAATGAATAAATTATAATGTTAAGAAATATGATATGTTAGGAAACTATTTTTATACAAATGAACTATTTTGATATGTTTATTAAGATTGGTGGAGGTTTTATCTTCATGAACATAATCATATTTTCCTAGATATAAAATTATTAGAATGATATTTGGGAATATATTAAATTATAGATGTGTAATATAAAATAATTATCACTATAGTTGTACATTATTTTGATCAACATTGGGTTCAACAACATAGAATTAGTTTTGTTTAGTTAAAATATCTTTTTTATGAAATTCCTGGGAAAATATTTTTCTATTGATGAATTTTTGTAAATTTCTTTGATAAGGGAAGATGAACTGAGATGATCCTTATGTTACCATTTTCATTTTATTGTTATGAAGGGGGAAAATAATATATGTGGAGGAAGATAATGAAAACGTCACATTGGTAGTAATTATTAAGAACACATATTTATTTTTTGAATATTCAATGTTTTATATAGATATTGAAAGAATACACTAAGGAGGATATTGTTATTTCAAAGTGAGTTAGTTTTAATTTCTTATCAATATATCAATATGTTATTTTTGAGAAATTTTATTAATAATGATGTAGAGTTTTGATAGAGTAGATATTACTAGAGTCATGTAAGATTCTTTTCTTATGGAGTGTCTTTTCTAAAGTCATATGACGCCATGGTGGTCTTTAGATTACGAAAATAATGATCATAATCATGATCCAAGATTAGTTTGTATACATTAAAACAATGATAAATAAGTACAAATATTAATGAAATATAATTAAACTAGATAGAACATGTATTATTTTATTGGATGTAGAGTTATAAGAAGTTGGAATTATTGAGTTGTGTGAGTTTCTGCAAAGGGTAAGAAGTTGGTTTCTGAAGAAAATTTAAGATGTAGGTTTTAAAATGTTAATTTTTTTATAACATAGATAGAATCAATGTGAATATATAGAGATATATTTTTTTACAAGTTACAAAACATGAAGATATAGTTTCATGGAGAATGATCTTTAAAGATGTGGTTTTCCAAATACTGATTTCTAATGTTTTCATGGATGTAAAATTAATGATCCCATTGAGGAAACCCATGGAGTGCATTAATTGATGACATATATAAATAATTCTAAATGAATATGAAAAAAGTTATAAAAAATGGAAGGAAACTAGAAAAAGAGAGGTAATGAATCAATATTGTACCATAAAATAGACAATTTTAACAAATATCATGTTACCAGAATAATGTTAAAAGTTATACAATGTCTAATTTTTCAATTTGTATATGAAGACTATGGAAATGATTTGAATGATGTATCAAACATGGGATAGAATTTCAACACTATCAGATAGAGATAATTAGTGAATAACATAAGATAGATAAATATAACTGTCTTAATTGAAAAAATGTCTATCAGATTGAAACTAGAAAGATCCAATGGGCGGAGTATTAAGATTACATCAGATGAAGAGTTGGGATTCCATCAGATGGGGGTCCAAGAAGAGAATGTCATACAATGTCTGAGATGATGTTGAGTTGAATTAGATAGAGTTATATTGAGAAAAAAATAAATAAGGATTCCAAATAGAGTAGAACCGAGCTAAGGTATATTGGAAAAATATTTTTCATGTGATTCACTTAAACAAAGAATGAAAAAGATGTACCATAAAACATGGTAGTTCTTTAAAAGTACACCAGACAAAAATACCTAACGATGAACTAAGGAACTTTACATAAAATTCGTAAATTCCATAACAATAATGATTCCATATTGTTTATTCAATTTTTAGTAATTATGAATGTTAAGGAACATCAAAGAACATTTAGTTTATAAGAATCTATTGGAATATTCTTGAAGTTTGTAAATGCGTCCAATATAGTTTTAATTAATGGGTGATCTAAAATTTTAGTTTAATTGAGTTGGAAAATACTTTTGATGTCATACCTATTCACCTAATAAGCGAACCTATATTAATAGGTGTCATAATATAGGTAGAATACTGGTCATACATGGAGGAGTGTAATTATAGAAGGATTTTGGATGCTAGTATCCAACCGATGTTTTACTTGGTTAAAGGATGAGCATGAAATTGAGGATTTGTAATGAAGTATAGTTGGATTGAGTTTCATGGGTTAAAGAATAAGTACAATGATAATTATTCAATGATTTCCTACCGTGTGGATGGATATTAAATTTTATGTGTTTAATTGTAAAAAAGTATGTATATCTAACTAAGACTATTTCCCCAAAAAGAAAATCATTAGACAAAGGAGAATTAGACCAAGGAACTTTGTTTAAAAAAACATCAGAATATGTTTCATCTAGTGAAGGAAAATTATCAGACTGATTATTATCAGATGAAGAAGATATTGATCATGGGTTCTCAATTGAGTTTCTACACCGCTGAAGGATTTTCACTATAATAAGGAGAAACATACTAAGTTTTATCAGGCTGGAATTTTATAAATATATTTTCAATGATTTGAGGAGTACATAAAGAAGATGTACTAGATGGATATTAGGATCCATTAGATACATGGAAGGACAAATAGAGTAGGATTAGAGAGAATTTTTCTATGTTAAATTTATAGAAAATGTTATATATATTTAGATTCACTTATTGAGTCCTTCCAAGAACATAAAGAAGTTTCATCACCAAAAAAATCTAAAATGAGTTATTGAAGTTATTAAAGATTATACATATGAAAATTCATCCAATTTGATTCTGGATAAAGAATATCTAAAGAAGAATATATTTCTACTGTGGATTAAAAAATAAATATTAAGATCTTGTAGCTAGGGTGTATAACCAGTTGTTGAAAAGGCTTATGTATTGGGTTTATACCTAGCTAAGAAAGAAGTGGATATTAGAAGGATAGTTGGGGGTATAACCAACTATAGAAGAAGAGTTGATTTCTACGGTTTAAAACTAAAGACATAAAGGAAAAATATTACTAGGGTTTATTACCAGATATCACAATTTCCTTTTTATTGTTGATAGTAGCTAGAAAAATAATCCATGTTTAGTGGGATAAAAAACATGGAATGGTGTAGGAATATATACCAAACGTTTTAAATATTGTTTGATGATATATCAATTTATATTACCACATGTGAGGTGAGGTTTATATATATATTTTATTTTATCATAACTCTAAAAATTATGATAGGTAGTCTTCATAATATGAATTTATAAAAGAAAGTGACCACTGATTCCCCCATCCCCCTCTCAGTGATCCTACACTGATTAGGGAATTGAATTATCCTTTACTATGGCGACTTTTTATGTAACGACCCAAGAAACTGTGTTTTGAGTAATGACAAGTTTATTTTACAATATCATCCATTAATTGAACAAACAATCATCTTATAAAGAAATAATAATAAAAGTAACAATGAATTAGAGAACACATCAAAATGGATGAAAGGCCCTTTTATTCAAGTGAGGAACATCTTGGTGACTACAACTCACAGCGATCGAACAAGAAGTTTAGCTAACCAAAAATCCCAATTAAAAACCCGATTACAATTATAGGGAGACCGCTTAAAACCATAAGGACACCAAGACTGCGATAAGGGTATTTGGCATCCATCAGAATAAACATAAGGATGGACGAAGCCACCATAGTCGTACTAAGCACCAAAGGAATCACTCGAAAAATCTCATCTTTTTATCCTTCAGTCGCCTTGAGTGTGGGATACCCCGAGATCAGGCTTTTTATAGAACTCTTATCTGACCGTTAGACCCTTATGACTATAAATATAGCCGTTGGCTCTCCCATGATCCTCTTATCCTCTAATGTTTTAATTTGGGCCGTTGAAGATAAGAGTTGTTTACCCCTGAAAGGTTCAAAAGGGTAATTATGTTCTTTGCCTTAATATTTAAAGAATGACATCAATAATAATATAATTAATTTAATGCTTGTTTTCCCAAAATGTGAATTATATTTTATATTGCAAACCAGTGTGAATTAATATTATTATTTTTCCACTATTTATAATACACGTTTTTACATGAGCAAGTATGTATTTATTTCTTGAATGAATATATTGAACCTGATGGGTTTTTACTTTTCCTAAGAAAATATGTACTCAAACTCTTGAGTTATATATATATATATATATGTTGCATCAAAATTTAAATTAAATGTATTATATTTATCTCTAAATTAATTTTAAGTAATAATAATAATGAAAGTATTTACAATTTGACCTTTTTTATATAATTAATCGTTTTGAGACGATGTCAAATTGTGATTTCATTTACGTATGTGTTTCATAATGTTAAACGAACTCTTATTTGTGAATTTGAAAATAATTAGTGATGTTGTAATGTTAAATGTTTAATTGTATTAATAACAATAACATAAATTTTCAATTATATAAAATGAAGATAATTAATATGTAATTCAATAAAGGAAAATAAATAAAAAAATTTGTTTTGATAAGGATGAATTAATTAATATACTTATGTATTAAATTATCATTGACTCACTATAAGATAATAAAAGTAAGATAAACAGTTTATTGTCAATAATTATAGTTTAAATAACAAGTTTATAACAATTTTTATAAAAGAATAAAATAACAAATGTTTATTTTTTTTAAAATAGCCGCGTTTTCTCCGTCGCATCAAGATGGACCACCCGATCCAGCGCTTCCATCGTGACCATCCTTTTTTTAATGCCGCAGCACTTAGGAGCCGCCCGATCATCTCCTATTTAAATCCTACCCGTTCCTTCTTTTTCTGGTTTTCTTCATCCCACTCGTTTTCTTCTTCCTCATGTCGTTGTACCAGTATGGTGTAGGAAGCTTTGTTTCTTCACTTAGGCCGGCGGAGGACGCACTTTTCTCCCTCCTTTCCAAAGAGTAGGCACCGACTCCGCCTCGGATACCTGCTCCATGGAAGTTGAGTTCTGTGTTCTTTTTTTAAACCTCAGTTTGCACTGAAACAAGGGGTTTCTACTTCGTTAATCTTTGATCTTTCCGACCACCGGTCCGGCGTCGCCTACTTCTTACTTATCCTCCTCTCCGAACAGGTAAGGGAAATCTTTCTATTTGTTTCGTTTTCTCCAGTTTTGATACACCGTTTTTTATATATACGCTCTACATATATATATACTCATTGAGTATACAAATATATATAAGGTCACAAGCACTGCTGCATACCTGTTTATCTATTCTTTCATGAAGAATCGAACACCCTACCCTGTTACATTTTTCTTTAGTTTCGTTTAGCCCCGGTGGATACATATAAGCATACACTTTTCTTTTATATATATGCATATAACATTTGTTTGCACTCTTTTCTTTATATGTATATAGTATTTTCTATACACTGCCTCAAAGAAATGGGGGGTTTGGAAATTCTTATGATCTTATAAGATTATGCAAGTATATGTGTGTTTTATACATATGCATATACAGGTTCTCATTCTTCAAACAAAAAAAATGTATGTTAAAGTTTTCCAAAAATGTTTTGGGTACACAGAATATGCAAGGGGCCTCACACCTTCAAAGTAGTATGCAAATCCTTCCCCACTAATTCCCTTACCTCACGAATATGTACATATGTATAAATGTTTATAATTTGATTTTGAATCTGTTTAGGTTTTCAAATTAAAAACATGTGTACGTTCATTTAGGGTTATGATCTTTGAAGAGTGACCTTTCGTTTTTGGGTATTGTTTTCAAAACCTGAACTGCATGAAAGTGGGGGATCTAGTCCCACGAGATCTTGGTGTACCTTATTCGTAACACACGTTGTTTGGTTATATATAAATATGATATAATTGGGGGTTTCACTAAACCATTTTCTTTAGAAATTTATGTCATGCTACGATTGAAAAAGTTTAATAAAACCTAGTTTTGTGGTGTGCAGATCCCAAAGAAGCACCTTAAATGTACATAAATTCTTTTGATATAAGTGTCACTTCACCTGAATTCATATGTATCTCAAATTTGATTATTTTTAAGTAGAGTGTGATGGTTTTTTTATGTTAAAATATAAATGTACTCCTATGCATAAGTTCATGGGTGTAAATAATTCTTTTATGCTCAAATACCTCTTAGGCCATAAACCATGTTTTATGTTATGGATGTTTCACAAGCACTGCATTTGGTTCTTCAGGTTGCTGCTTTAGTATATTATTAATAACCAGTGCATAAAAATTATGTGGATACCATGGAGTTAAATAGGGTGTCAACATGGTTTGAACAAGTCCACCTATTAAAGGGTTTAGATGTAGAAATTGTTATCTCATGTGTTAATCTATCTTTTTTTTATGTAAGCAAGTTTCTTTTATTACTTGTGCTCAACAATATTCTCTTTTATGCCACCATGTGAGCTGAAACTAATAAGTCTAACTTTTTTTTTTCATAATTAATATGAACATGTTCAAAGGTGGTTAATGACTAAGAATGCAAGTTATGAATATAAGATCATGAAATAACTTGTGAGGGATGTATTGGACTTAAATGATTAGGGACAGGTGCGCCTAGAATTATATAGCGCTCCAATGCATTGGGTAAAGTAGGAGTCTAATGAGACGTTATGTGCGACGGTCTTGGTAGTTAGCCTTGGCTTGTGCTACCATGGGAAACGGGATTGGCGATTAGCCTTGACCCGTATTAAGTATGTTTTACGGTCTTGACGCAAGGTCTTGACAAAGTCCAGAATTATACATTCCCTCTGCATGTAATTATAAATGGTTAACCAGGGGTTAGTCCAACTAACAAGACATCCCCTAGTTGAAAATTCCCTTGACTACGAGAATGAATTTATGAAATAAGAACTTAACACATGTGGTATGCTATTATAAGAACCTTATGTGCCAATTTATCATGCTATGAATGTTTTCCCTGCTTACACTCAATTCTTTTAGAACTAAAGTAATCTTAGTGGAATATTATGAATCATCTATTCTTCATGTGTTGCGCTCTCTGATTATGTTTACTTTAAAGTTTATTTTAAGTACTTACTTCTTCTCTGTGCAAGTGGTTTTCAAAAAATGTAGTATTTTCATGTTTAAAGAAAAGATAATGCTTTTTTTAGTGAAGTGTTTTAAAAGGGCTGCTTTGAGAAAGAGTTTTCTTAAAACGTTTTTAAAACCCCTTACTGGGCATATTTTCTCACCCTACTTTTTTGTTTTAAAATTTTCAAGCATGGTTTGTACTAATGAAGTGTATCATAAGTAGCTGGTTTTCCAGAACCCTGAGCCTCACAATATTCTATATTATTAGGACATGATATATTATTTGTAAATGTTGTAATGAAATGTTAGTATATCATGTCTCATAAGGCACCAGGGATCGGGGTCCTTACATTTTACCTCGGTAACCTATTTTTTTAAAGAAAATTTAGTTTGATATTGTGATATCGATGGACATGTGGATTCAAAATTGAAAATAAATCTTACTTCATTAATGTATAAAAGTGTTAAAAAATATTTATAATATAGTTATACATAATGAGGGAAAATATCTAAGAGAAATATTTTTTCCAGTTATAAAGTGAATTTATTATTATTCATCAACAAGTAAAAATCATTAAATGTGTTTTAATTTATATATATATATATATTATCATTTAATTTCATTAAATTCATTATTAAAATGTTATTAATTTAGTTTATCGAGGTAAACATCCTTAATATATAGAAAAAATAAAATTCTATAAAAATTTTTCTTTTAAACTTAAAATTATATTACAATTAATTTTTATAATTTATAAGAAATTTTCGAGGAATTTTTTAATACATATGTGTTTTATATAAAATTTAATATTTACTTAGAAATTAATTTTTATAAAAATTAAAACTAATGAGAACATATATTGCAATAACAATGACTTTTTTATATCATACTAACTTCTATTTTCAAAACACCTTATGATTTCCACATATTATATTTGTTTAAGATAAGTAATGGTGGCTGTAATGACATGGGATTTACCTTGCATGGATCCTATATTAATTTCCATGTGCTTGAAAATACCTAATAAATGTTTTGTCTCAAATTTTACTTGTTAAATCACAACTTGGAATTAGTTTTAGGAAAATAATACTAATTCTAATTCATTTCACATTTGTAGAAAATGATTATCGTAAGGAAGTAAGATACTACTTGATTCCATTACATCTTTATTATACATATATTTTGAAATGATGTTATATTTATTTATACCCTCAATTTAAAAGACTATATTATATTGGTCATATTTAATACTTATAGTTTTATCTTATTAATATATTGAGGTTCCATTTAGTTCAATGTTTTTTGTAATATATTTTATTCATTTTAGTATTTAAATAAAGGATAACACTTACAAATATCTATGTGTGTTACATTCTAAACCATTAAATAATTTTCATCCTTGAAATATTAATTTCTATCATAGATGAAAATAGATGAGGTTTTTATTAATATATCATTGAATTAGATATGAAAATTTATTAAAATATTTTACAATAGTTTGAAAATATCTTATAAATCATCCAAAGTGTAGTGATTTTTGAAAAAAAATTAGGTCAAAAAAATGGGACTTTAGAGAGATGAGAGACCCTCTCTCACTAAAAGCCTCGAGCAATTAGGTCTCCTTTGTCCAAACTTTGATATAATATCTCATGGCGGATTTCCTTAATCGGGGGAGGTTTGAATCCCATTATTTCGTGACTCCGAGCCTCATTATCAAGATCCTATTGCTGAAATCCTTATAGAAGATGCCTCTCAAAAAAATGCTCGCACCCGAACATTCTTTGGAAGACTCCAACGAATATCATTTATGGATGCACTGAAGGGTACTGATCCATATAAGGAAATTTCAATGAATACTACCCTTGTCAATAGACTTGATGATGGTCGGTTCTTGGTGGAAGTAGATCTGGATTCTCTTCAACAACACACACAAATGTGAAAATATTTTATCATGGGCCGCATCTCCTACCTCAATGGTGATCGTCCTTGGCCTTTATCTGAATTGAATTTGTGTATCGGTCACTGCTGGAATTCTTATAACTAGAAATTAATTCCAATAGGAAAAGGGTACTTCCACATACTACTAAAATTACAAGAGGAATTAGAGAAAGATTGGAAATCCGGAAACGTTAATTTACAACCAGTACTACTTATAATTTCCGATTGGGACACTTCTTTTAATCTGCACACATATAGAAATTCAATACCACAGTCTTTGTTAAACAACATGGAATGAATTGGTTCTTTTGGCACCCAAAAATTATGAATGATATTGTCTCCTGCATAGGGTCTCCCCTTAAAATTGACCACAGAAACTTAAATGCCGACCACTGTATTTTTTCTAGAGTTATGGTGGAAATTAACTAAGATTCAAAGCACCTGAATAAAATCAATTTCACTGAAAATGACTAAAAAACTGAAATTTTAATTGAATATGAGAGAAAATATCCCTTTTCTAACCTTTGTAAGATCATTGGTTATACAATATTTAATTTTAGGGTGATTAGAAGACAAGTAATCCTACCAATTGAAAATGATTGGAAGGAAATAATAAGAAATACAAAAGAAAAAGCTCACATGATGGAGATATATGAACCCCCCAAAAAATAAACCTAAAATCTAGGTCAAAAAACATAGTTTGACACATATTGGGGATAACTCATGTATAAAATGGGTAGATGTTGCTGAAGAGGAAGACACCTCCATTAAAGAACAATGCCTCTTAAGAGAATTAGAAAATCTAGTTTTAGACAATGTAAGGTTGTCCAATGAGAAATAAGATTACAATACTTGTGAATCTGGTCAGACCTCAAGACCTATACATATCCAAGATGAGAATCCTAACCTAGGTAAGAGGGATAATACACCTGAACAAGTGAATTTCAATGCATGAAGCACATGCACAATAGCTCTACATATTAATGAGTTCCCTGAGGCAGTTTTAGTTCCATCTATGGATGGACAGACCTAGAACCCATACTTTTTAAATTACACTAATATTATAGAGTTAAATAATGGATCCAACAACAAAAAAGGTAAATTAAACTCTCTCCCACATACTCAAGTACCATCTTCTACCTACCCTAAAAACCTAGATTCCACTGGGCACACTACAAATTCCGAAAAACTTATGACTAACCAGAAGAATACTTAGGACAGAACACAGTCCACTAAAGTGACTGTAAATATTACCAAATAATTGTTACCTATTAATCCTTTTAAGGTAACTACACCCTCAGTACAGGATCCTACAAAAACATAAAAAACTCAATAGTTTCACTAAGTAGTTAGGCATAGAGTTACTTGGAGTGGAGAAGAAAAATGACCAGACACAATCATCTTCACTGTTACACATTCCTCTTTTGATAGATCTCAACCTTTTGATAGTAGTGCTAATTCTATTTCTATGATTTTGAGTAATATGAAACATGTAGTCCCAATATTTAAGGCTTCAATGATATAACCTTCTAACATAGACACCTCTCTATGGACTAAAAATGAAATCAAAATGAATGATGATCAGCCAGTTTCTATGATATCTACTCATACTAATCCCATTAGAAATACTACCGATCCTAGGAGATTTATTACAAAGGAAATCCAACCCAAGACTCAATCTAAGTACTGTAATTCTGCTATAATGTCATCCAAATATGTTGAAAATGGTACCACACTTTCAATACAAGACTCTAAGCTCATGTAGGCTAATAATGACTCTATGGACCTAAATAAGTGCTATCCTTTTGAACTGGACAATGTCCAAAAGTAGCACATAGTCAATTTAAAGCTTGTAGGTACATCTATTTCCCTACCTATAGATAGTGAGGACTATTTTATAAAGTCTGTAAATTCTGTTTCAAACAATAGTTCCAATGCTTTTTTGATGTGTTCTAATAAATCATCAAACTCTTCTGTGAGTAATCAAATATCTGGACCAATAACTAAGGGTTACAAAAAATCAATAAATAATCAGGAACATACCTCTAATAATACACAATAGGTTATAAGACCTTCCAGAAATAAAGGTTCCGGAAAAAAGAAAAAGGGTATTTCTAAATCCAAATCTATGTTTTAATGAAGATCCTTTTTTGAAATTGTCAGGGTATTGCTAACTCTGAAACTTTTACTGTGTTAAAGAGAATTATTGAAACTCATCATCCTTTATTATTTTCTATTGCCAAGCCAAAAATTACTTATTCATCTAAATACTCTTACTTATGTCAAAAAACTATGTTTTACTGGTGAAATCAAAAATAACCTCAATGCAGAGTCTTTATGGGATTTTTCGAACTTTTATTTACAGAATATTAGTGTTTTCAATATCTATGGTCATATTTTTACATTCAATTTTAGTATAGATGAAACAAATATTTTTTTTTCTATTTTGTTTATGCTAAGAATAGATACCAGGAAAATAGAATGATTTGGAATGATATATCTTATCTTGGCACAAACATTAATGCACCCTAGTTTATTATGGGTGACTTAATTCCATCCCTAACCCAAGTGAAAAAATTGGTCCTTCTCATGCTTCTATTTCCACAAAAGATTTAAAAGCCTCAATAGATGACAAAAATCTCATTGAAATCATTCTCACTGGTGAAAAATACACTTGGTATAGAAGACACTACAATAAAGTAGTTTACTCTAAGATGGATATATCCTTCAAAAATAACCCTCCATCAGATAAATGGGACACTAAATCTAGTACAAATCTTCATAGAATAAACTCTGATCATCACCCCATCTTGGTCAGTGTCACCACCAAAGACATGAAACCCCATTTACCTTTTATATTTAATAAAGCGTGGTTCTCTGATGACGAATGATCTGATAGCATAAAAAACCATTGGACTTCAATATCTTGTAACAATGATGCTCTTGACTATAACCTAAAACTAAAACATCCAAAACAGACACTAAAATCTTAGTCCATCTCTAAAGACAAAAAAATTAATAATGACATCATGATTCTTGAGAAATATCTGTATAATCTGCAAAACACAAACACCAACTCTGACCTCAACACCGACCCTAATCAAGAACTAAACACTAAGTTCAAACCTAACTCATTTCTCATGTTCAAAGAAAATACAAGAAACAAATATTTTAAAGTTAAATCTTTAACAGACGGTGATAGAAATACCAAATTCTAAAACTCTCCTAAAAGAATCAGGAAGGTCTACAGGCCGTTAGCCTTCTTAGTGGATGGGGATAGACTAATTGAGAATGAAGATGACATCACACATCATATCATCTCCTACTCTGAATCCATTTTCAATGGTCCTGATATAAACAATGACCTCTAAATTGAGGTCATTCCTCTAGTGATCACTAATGAGCACAAATCCTTCCTTCTCAGCACTCAGTTGGATCATGAAATATAGAAAAATGTCTTTAGTCTGAATCTTGATAGTACTCTAGGTCCTGATGGCTTCAACAATGGTTTCTTCCAACATTATTGGAATGTGATTTAGACTGATGTTTGTAAACTTGTTAAATCCTTATTCACCAATAGGGTTCTCCCTCATGCTCTAAATGCCCAGTTTCTCACCTTGATCCCAAAAGTGGATAATGCCTATGAGATTCATATTCTTAGACCCATTTATATTATCAACACCCTTTTTAAAATCATCACCAAAATCATTTCCAATAGAATTTCCACTCTTACTGAAAAAATTGTTTTCTAGAATCAATTTGGGTCTATAATGGTTAGATCTATTCAAGAATGTATTTTCCTTACCTCTCGGTGTGTCAATAATTTAAATAAATCTAATAGAGGAGGAAATATTGCCATCAAACATGACATCAGAAAAGAATTCGACACCATGTACTGGAGTTTTATCTTCAATGTCCTCTAAGATTTTGGTTTTAACACCTCTTTTATCACTGCAACCAGAACTCTATTTAACTCGGTGTCTATCTCTATTTTGATCAATGGATATCCCAAGGGATATTTTGAATGCAACAATGGTGTCAGGAAAGGTGAACCACTTTATGCCATTTTCTTCTCGATAGAAGAAGACTACCTCAGTCATCTGATCAACCGCTTGGTGGGGCAGAACAAACTAAAACCCATACATTTCTCTAGGAACCTGAATGCTCCTACTCATCTTTTTTATGCTGATGACATCATCCTTTTCCTACAAGGGGATAAAATAAACATTCTTAATCTAAAAATTGCGCTCTCACACCACGAAAATATTTCTAGTCAAACCATTAGTTGAAGAAAATCTTGCATCTTCATTGGGAAAAAATTCCCTCCAAGCAGGAAATGTAACATTATTAGTGACCTTGGTCTGAAAGAAGGTATGATCCCTTTAACTTATGTTGGTGATCCAATCTTTTGGGGTAGACACAAAATCTTGTCACTTTGCGACTATTGGTGACCAAGTTCTAAATCTGATATCTTATTTAAAGATAAATCTCTCTCTATGGCATGTCAAACTTGCCTTGTTAAATACACTATTTTCTCCAAGATGGTTTAATCCATGATGGTCTACAAATGGCCTATTGGTCTCATTAAAAAAGTGAACACCTCCATAAAGAACTTCATATGGACTGGTAATATTCTAGAAAGGAAACTTGTGATTGTTCCTTGGTCAACTTGTTGCAAGCCCATTGAAAATGGTGGTATTGGTATTAAAAATATCAAAATATTTAATGAATTCCTTCAAGAAATACTCACTTGTAATATTTTTCACAATACTTCTAATGATATTACCTTTCTCAAAAATAGGTTTATTTACAACCATAAAACATGTAATTCGAACGTCATTAATTCATCAATCTGGCCTTCCATCAAATACTACTTTACTAATATTATGAATAATTCCAGATGGATGGCCTCTGAAGACTCCTCCTTAAAATTTTGATTGGATAAATGGACTGGAACGCCTTTAATTTCCATGATATAACCCGATCAAACTCTTGATAATACCAACAACTCTATCAAATACATTTTACACTCTCAACATGATCACCTCCCTGATATTATTCTTAATGTCATTGAAAACTACTATTTCGATTACACAAATGATTTCTTAACTTGGTAACCTACTCACAATGGTATGCTAAACTCAAAAATTTCTACAATAATTATTTTTGTAACTCTAAATGTGATTAAAACTCATTAAAACAATTAAAAAAACCTTGGATAAAACCGTCAAGAATCAATTTCATTTAGAATCATTCTCACAATAGGGTTCCCACTAAATGTTTCCTTCAATATTTTGGCATCCAACTCTACTCTAAGTTAAAAATATGTAATAAACATAGAGAATATATTAACCATATCATTATATCTTTTTCTAATAATTCTTATCTTTGCAAATATATTCATGACATATTTGACTAAAGATGGTTGATTATTGATTCCATCAATGCTCAACTTAAAAAATGTGTGGAAATGGATGGCTCTCAGCAAATCAACAATCTTTTCCTTTCAGTGGTTGTAGAACTACATCATGTGATCTGGTATGATCAGAATTATATTATTCATAACAACTTCTGTTTTTATCAAAATATAGGTCAGATAAGTATCCTCATTGCCATACATGAAGCTTACTTGATTCAAAAGGGACATTTCTATAACACTATGCATGACTTTGGGATCCTAAAATGTCTAAGGATTTAATGAAATTTATGTTAGCCTCATCGCAATATGTAGGTGTTCTAGAGATCCCCCTACCTGGATGGATAAAAATCAATATTGATGGCACCTATAAAGGAAATATGGGACTTTCAGGGTGTGGATCTATTTTTAGGAATCACCTCGTTCAGATACTTGGATGCTTCATGGGTAAATGTGTCATTTCCACCTTCTTTGAATTTGAGATGCTTGGTTGGATACATTCTATTTCCTTTACCAAGAACTTCATATGGAACAACCTTTGTATTGAAGGAGACTCGACGACCATCATTTAAGCAATCTAGAATGGAATAACATATCTTGCATGTCCAATTACCACCCGTTGGATGGAATGCACCCGTTCGCTTACTGATCTTTACTATATCATCACACATGTTTATCAAGAAGCAAACATGGTTGCAGATGGTCTACCCAACATGGGATTAAATCTAGACATTACCTGGTTTTCAGGCCTTCCCGCTGCTCTAATTTCCTTTCATGAAAAAGATTGTAATATTACCCCGTATTTAAGACACTCGTAACTTTTCTTTTAATAATATTTTTTTCTTTGGTCTTTTTTGGCCAAGGCATAACCTTTTTTTTAAAAACTCCAAAGTGTATAACCTAGGTGTATTAAACCATTTGTATAGTTATGTCCTCTTATTGTTCATTGAATAAATATTGAGTTAATACCTAACCAACCATTTTCAAGATTATTTTGCCTAGGTGCATTAGATTAATAGCCTGCATCAACATGTAATATCTAGATAGATATTTTGTCATTGAGAGACCACCCACTATTTAAAATGACAAAATTATTCGATGTTTTCACATATTTACTTTTATTCATATGGTTAAACTAATTTATTCTTGTATAAATTTACAATAATAATCAAATAAATATCTATAATACTATATTCTATACACAAATTTCATTGAAACCTATGCTCAAAAAATTCAATATTAACTTTTATACTTGAGAAAAATTAATCTCTTATAATATATAACCTAATCATATATACACTAAAATAAATATTAATATTATCCTAAAATTACCAAAATTTACATAACATCAAATTACATATCAACCATAAGGGATACCTATAACTAAATCAGGTATTTTTTCTAATAACCAACAAACATCTCTAAAAATATGAATAATCACCCTAAATTTCAATCATATGAGACCTCAAAAGGGGTATCTATGCCTTCAAAAATATGTTAAACCATACATTTGTAACCAATGATGGTATATATAACTCTAAACTTTCTTTATATGATCATATCATGATCGCTAATTCTATATAAAACTTTCTTTGATACTAACTATGACACCCAGGATTTGCACTCTCAAATATAATAAATAAATAAAAATTCATTAAATATTGGCATCAATACCAACTAATAAGTAAAAAAATAATACCCATATATAATTAAAATATGAACTAAAAACATTGAGACACTTATAAAACTAATACCATTGAGGTTTATAGTTTTTGAGAGTCAATGATATCTTTTAACAGAAAAAACCTATATTTTTCCCATTAAATCATCATTCATGCCAAAAAACCAAGGTCTTCATATTTATTAATAAGTTTTAAGTTTCAAAACCAAAATTGTACACACATGAAACCAGTAGAAAAATTTGATATGTAATACTCTTTGTTATAACCTAGATAAAAGAAAAAAATAAGCATGATCTGAAACACTCAGCATTATGTTGCATACAATTGAAGTCATCATGGAATAAATAAAACCTGAATAATATAGAAGGGATAAAATAATAATTTAAAAATGGTATATGACTAAAATCATTATCATATAATATATCCATACATTATAATGTCTTTAATTTTTTTAGATATATGATATTGTAACAACCACGAACCTAGTAGCCCGAAGTTGATGGTTATTTTTTTACAATGACATATATACAAGAGATAAAATCACCATGGATCGATCCAGTTTTCAGTCTTGAATAACTTGATACATATATTATTCCCTTATTACATTTATAATTAATCATATAATATAACAAAGGAAAATAAACTTCTTCAATGAAACTTATTCAATGGTCTCATCTCCATAACCTGGGGAAGGAAAAAATGGTTGATATAAAATGATCATTAATGGTAACATATATTTGAAACATGAATCCATAACAAGTGAATCATAATCAATAAGAAAAAATCAGTATGGTAATATAAATAACAAAAACACACATTCCAATTAATCAATTACTAGATAATGTTATGCATCCATAGATTTTGTCATAGTGAAAAATTAATGGATAGTAATAAATGAATACTGAATAAAGAAAATTATTAATTTTTGGACATCATGTATCTGGAACATGAACCAATACCATAAATACCACTCACAAGACTATTTTTGTTTATGGATAGAAACCTGTCTGATTCAGCTTAGAAACAAACACAAAGGGTTTGTCACCAACATTTTTGTTTCATGAGACCAGTTGATGAATCGAGGGGTCATCTAATGCCAGACCCCAACCATTACTATAAGTACAAAGAATTATCTATACATATAATAATTTATATAATTCATTAAAAATATTAAATAACATTAAATATTCATATTGAGTAGAGGATACAGATTTATAAACATTTTCCCAGTTAAAATAACATTCACCTATGTAAAAATGGTATATATATTAGACAATAACCATATCCATAATATGAGAAATATGTATATTTAATTAAATATTCAATTATTTATAATAATAAATAAAAGTTTCATTATATACATTGTGGAAAATAAAATAGGTTCATAACATCAATAATTTATGTCAACAGAAGAAAATTGAGACAAAGACCATTACAATGATCATATCATTAATCAAATTAATTTATTATTTGAATTTACTATAAATCCTAAAAAAAAGTGGAAATACAATATAATATATTTAAAATTAATTTTACACATGACCTTATCATGAAATAATCAATGAAATAGACGTTTAACCCCATGAACGAAAATGGAGTTAAGAAATCCCTTAGCACATGTAATCAATCGAATCGTATACCCCATAAAATTAATTATTATCAAATTAAAAATTGAATAAAATGAATATAAAAATATCTAGGATATGATATATTAAAGGAAAGTATGTAAACCACACAAATTAAATTAGGGTTGAATATGAAATATATCTCATAGAAGTAAAAGTGAGATGATAAAACCCTTAACTTATATACAAAAGCATTTTGAACTTGTACTTAATGCCATGGATAATAAAATTAGATTCATTAATTACATAATTCATAACATATTAAACATATATTTTATTTATTATAATTTTATTAAGTTAATTTATGGTCATTATTATGAGTTATAATGTTTAATTCCATTGTTCTGGGAGCATTTGTTTTATGCTTTTATAGTAGGTTCCATAGTGTACAATTATGGAAGAAAAACTCCAGAAGTGAAATTATTTAATATTAAATAAATTTAATAAGTTTAGATGGTATCATATATCATTTTTTTATATGATATGAGGAATAATCATTAGAAAAAACATTTATAAAAATTCTTAAATTTATTTTGGTGATTTTTATGACCATCACGAACCTGTATCATTTCAGTTAATATTATGTTAATATGATTTTTATAGAACATGATATAAATTATAATATGAATATGAAAAAATTATTTAACCAAAATAATGTTTTTATGACCATAATTTAAGTTATTAATAGAAAATGAAACTTGTCGTCTATGAAGGCGGTTGATTGACAAGTCGCGGATTATGTTTTAATTTTTAGGATAAATGGAGGATAAAAGAGATTTTTTGATAGCTATTCAATTAAAATAATAAAATTAATTTATATATATATATATATTATAATTGATATATCTTACAACATGGGATAAGTTTATGTTGGTATAGAATAAGAAAATAAAAGAAAATAAAAGAGAATGAATGGGGATTTTACCTCTTGAATATCGTCCCCTTGGGAACCCCCTTAAGAAATTGGATTTTGTCATTTGGTAATACTATTAGCTACTGGACAAGTTTAATAGGATTTTATAGGAAATTGGGAAAAATTTATGTAATATTTCATTCTTATGAAGTGTGATGCGAAGGGGTGGTGAGGGGTGGTATTTATCGAGAGATGAGGGGAGTGTTTTTAATTATTTTGGATCAATACTATCAATGGTGTTGATTCCCATAAATAAATAAAATAAAGATAGAATTTTATATTGATAAAATTAGTGATTAAATCACCCATATATCACCCAAGACTCAATAATTAATTGATTTACTTATAATGTTAAATACTATTAATTAACGTATTTAACTATTGATAAAAAAATTCTACTATTTTAGAAAAATATCAAAAAATCACCCTATCAATTTATTGATCTGAGGATTTATAAAATAAAATTCATTTTATGAAATTAATTATCTAAATATGAGAAATTTAATTTTTAATTAAAATTATCATTTATTCAAAAAATTCGGATTTTAATATTATAACAGATTTTACGACACTTTGAAAATTAATTATGGTCCCATAAAATTATCTAACAATTACATTAAAATATATATTAAATTATAATTATATGTTTTGAAAAAATATTTTATTTTAAATCATTATATTAATTATAAAATTATAAAAAACATTTAGGTTTTATAAAAAATCCAATACTTAATTTATCATTTTTAAAATATTTATTTACTAATTTGATAATATAAATATATAAAAATTTTAATTACAAGATACTATCATTTTAATTATACTTTAATTGGTGAGTTTATTATTATAATGTTCAAATTACTATTCCTAAAGGTCACATTACTATTCCAACAGTCATGTTAATATTTAATAGTATGTCACGATTTGTGTAAGCTCAGGGTTTCATGTAACTTATGGTATCAAATAAATTGAAATTATTTAAAAAGATACATTCTGTAAAACATTTGGGTGTTATATTCTTCCCTCAAAAAATTTCATCCAATAGTTTCATGAATATTTCTTTCTAAATATATGAGGGTGGTTCTTCTTCATAACATCCTTAGGTTCCCACATCACGTTTTCCATTTTACGGTTTCCCCAAAGAACATTTACAAGATGAGTCATAAAATTTCTTAATAATTTCTATACAGTGTCAAGAATCTATATAAACTCTTCACTATAAGACAAACCAGGTTCTAGTATTATTTCTTCATAGTTGAGTACATGCGTTGGGTTTGAAAAGTACTTCATTAATAATAATATGTAGAATAAATCATGAACTTTTGAGAGATCAGATTTCATTTATAATCAGTATGATATAGATCCAATTATTTCCATAATTTCCAATGGTTTGATGTACCTGGGGCTCAATTTACCTTTCTTATAGAACCTTATGATACCCTTCCATTGTGATAATTCATAAAGTCATGATCTTCAACTTCAAATTTTAAATCCTTTCTTTAGTTGTTAGAATAACTCTTTTAACAACTTTGAGTCAATTTAATATGATCCTAAATAGTATTTACCTTTATTATTTTCTCTCTAATAAGTTCTGGGCATATATCTTTCCTCTAACAACTTCATCCCAAAAAGCTTGAGTATGACATGTCTTTCCATATAATGCTTCATATGGAACCATTTTCACACTAGAGTGGAAACTATTATTATAAGAAAAAGCTACGAAAGGTAAATACAGATCCCACATACCTTGAAAGTCAAGTAATCATGATATAAACATGTCTTCCAATGATTTAATAGTTCTTTTAGACTGTCCGTTGCTTTGAGGGTGATAAGTTGTACTCAATTGAATCTCAATATCCAAATATTTCAGAATATTCTTTTATAATATTAATGTAAAATGGGGATCTATATTAGACACAATCTATAGAGGTTCACCATGGAGTCTTACAACATCATTAATATAGAGTCTTTTTTAGGAGATCAAGAGGTAAATATTATCTTCTAGAAATAAAATGTGGTGATTTTATAATTTGTGGAACAATAACCCTTATTGTATCATTATTTCTAGGGTCTTTGATAATTCATTGACTAAGTCTATAGTAATGTCATCCCACTTCCACATAAAAATAGGTAGAGGTTGCATGACTAAACTAGGATATTTTATATCTACCTTCACTTATTAAAAAAACTATACATCTTGACACATAGTTAGAAATTACCCACTTCATATTATACCACAAAAAATGATCCTTATGATATATAAAAATATTGGTACTACCATGGTTTATAGAGAAATTTGAGCTATGATCGTTATCTAAGAGTTTCCTTATTTTCTAAGGTATATATGGAATAAATAACCACTCTCAAAATTTTAGAATTCCACAAACATACATGAAATATTCAAACTTTATATCCTCAACAACATTAATTTTCTTTTGAACATTATAATTACCAGATAGATATATTTTTTTCTTTTTAATTATAAATATGGTTTCTCAATCATTTAAAAAATGAGTTATGTTTATCATTCCTTTAGAATTTTTATATCCATGTTTACAAAATCCTTGAATATAAAACCTTTGAAATCCTCATTTGGGTTATATGTCTATGGTATTTCCTGCTTATTGCATATGATACCTTAATTTCTTTTCATGGGTGGTAGTGTATAGAGAAATAATAATCCTTTAGTTGTTTAAATCGTCACATTTTCATCATGTTGAGTTATTTCTATGTAATGATGTATTTAAAACTCTTTTGATAAGTGTATATCTTATATTTTTCACCATAGAGATAGTGTATCAATATATTCAGAGTAAAGTTTATAGATTTTAACTCAAGATCAATATTTGGAAAATTTTGTTCATAAATTATCAACTACCTTGATGAATATGTAATAATTTTATCATTTTCATTAGAATATAACCCATTCCTTTGTTTTATGCATCACTATATATCACAAACCCACCATTTACTAATGGTAGAGTCAGAATTGAAGCATTTACTTTTATTCTATTCAATTATTTAAAACATTCTCTGCATTCTTTTCTTTATACAAACTTAACCACTTTACGTGTTGGCTTGGTTAATGGGTTAGCCAATAAGGAAATATTATGAACGAAACACCTCTAGTAACATGATAAACTAATGAAAATACATATATCAATTATTTTCATTGAAGTGGTGAATTCTTGGATTGAATTTTTATTTATAGGTTCAATTGACATTCCATCCTTAGAGACAATATAGCTAAGAAAATAAATCTACTCAATCCAGAATTCAAATTTTTAAAATTTACCATATAACACTTTCCTCAGAAGAGTCTTAGAAATATTCCACAGGTGATTCTCATGGTATTCATAGATTTTATAATACACAACAATATCATGAATGATTATTAAAAGTAATAATTAATATGTTCTTTGAATAATCTATTCATTAGATCCAAAAAAACCGTGGACACATTAGTCAATCCAAATGGAATTATTGTAAACTTGTAATGTCCATATATCATCTGAAATTTTTTATTCAGAATGTTTTAATTATTTACACATAATTTATGATATCCAGAAAAAGGTTAATCTTCAAAAAAATTGAGATCTATGAATTTAATCAGATAAATCATCAATGTGAGGCGGGGGATACAAGTTCATTATTGTAATAGAATTTATTTATCTATAGTTAATGCAAAGCCTCATAGATCCATATTTTTTTTATTAATAATGAAAATAGGGGATCTCTATAGAGAAACACTATATTGAGTAAATCCCTTATTACTATAATCCTATAGTTGTTTCCTAAGATCCACTAATTCTATTATGTCCATTATATAATGATTCATTAATATTGAGCTTGCATCTTGAATTAAATCAATGGTAAACTCAACTTTATATTCTGGGGAGTGTCTTGGTAATTTTTTAGGAAATACATCAATTTATTCATGTATAATTGGTACATCCTAAATTTTAATATTACCTTATTCAACCCTAGTTTTTTGTTTTCTCTTACTCTACTAGAATATAAATTGTAGAGCTACTTGCAGTGGATCTATAAAAGAGTTAGTTGGTAAAGTTTATATTCTAAAGATGTGGAATTATAAATCTCCCACATAAATTGTATTTTCCTTATTATTAAAATAATGTTTCACATCATATTTTTATATCCATTCCATACCAATTATTCTATAAAATTCAACAATTGTTATTATGATAAGGTCAGCTAATAGGTCACTTTTATGTGTTATAATGGGGACTGTCCGACATAGTTTTCATGCAATGAGAATTATCTTAATAGTTTTTACTAAAAAATAATTTATTACATCAAAATGAAAACGTATATATATATATTTTGGAATACTACACAGATTAAAAAGAGTTTGATGAGTTGGAATCAAATAAGGCATTGGCTAAATTTGAAGATAGGATTAATGTACCTTCCACCACATCATTGGGTACTTCTTCTTCACCTGGGGTAATCACATAATCTTAGTAATCTCTCATTGACCTATTCTATGGTATATTCTCTTAATTCCAGTGATATTTATTTTAATAAGCCTCGTTTATTTATAATTGAATAATTGAACATGACGGATTTGTTTATACCCTTTCATTCATTTATACGACCATCATGAACCTGTATAATTTTATTTAATATTATGTTTATTTGTTTGTTCTAGAACATGATATATCTTATAATATATATATTAATATATTATTTAACTATAATAATGGTTTTATTTTCATCCTTTAAGGAGGTAACAGAAAATGAAACTCATTGTCCACGAAGGTGGTGAATCAACAAGTCATGACCAATGTTTTCATTTTTAGAATAAAAGGAGGAGATACGAATTTTTATGATGGATATTACATTAATAGAATAAAATTACAGTATATATATGATAATGGGGTTATCATGAAACTTTTTATAAGGGGATTTCAGTATATAATAATAAAATAAGAGAAAATAAATGATAAAGAAGAATAATTTTACCTATCGAATATTGTCTCCTTGGGAACCTCAATAAGACACTTGGATTTTGGATTTTGGTATGACCAAAAGGTCTTAGACATGGGGAAGTGGATTTGGAAGGGTATTTTTTTTTTATAATTTAGACAAGCTTCACAGATTTGAATGTGTGAGGATAAGGGGTGGTATTTATAAGGAGATGAGAGAAGATTTTTTTATTATTTTATTCATTTGTTTATTATTTTGGATTTAGATGATCAATAATGTTTATTAAAATAACTAAATATAGTAACTAGTGCATGTTAGTTTAAATTAATGAGTTCTTACCACATCCATTCATCATCCATGGTACAATATTTCATTTATTTACTTATAATTCTAAATACTAAAAATTATTTTATTTCACTATTCATAGAAAGTCAAATATTTTAGAAAAATCCAAAAAATCCCTTGAAATTTTTTCAACGCATAGATTTAAAAAATCAAATCCATTTTATGAAAATAGTTTTCTATATATGAACAATTTTACTTTTAGTCAAAGTCATCATTTATTAAAAAAATATATATTTTAATATTTTAACCGATTTTACGACACTTGCAAAAAACTAATTATTGTCTCATAAAATTGTCTAATAATAATAATATAACAAAATATTTATTTATAAATACATTTTTTCAAAAATAAATTTTCTTTTAAATCATTATATGAATTATAAAATTTTAAATAAAAATTTATGTTTCACAAATATGAAACACTTAATTTATCATTTTTAAAACATTTATTTCTTTATTATATGATATAAATATATCACATTTTTCATTTATGAGATACCAAAATTTTGTTTATAATTTTAGAGGTGAGGTTATTATTCTAATGGCCACATTACTATTCCTAATGGTCATGTTACTATTCTAATCATTATTTTAATATTTAATAGTATTTCATGGTTTTTTTAACCTTGGCATTGCATACAACATAAGATATCGAATAAATTGATTTTTTTAAGAATACACATACTGTAAAATATTTTTTTGTTATATATTTGATTAATGTTAATGAAATTCTCTTTTTCGATATGGTTTCATCTTGGAAATTTGAGTTTTAGAGGATGTTATTAATGATATTGTTTCCTTGGGTTGTATATTTAATGTTTTAGAACCTAGGAAGTGAACGTGGGCAAAATAAATTCCACCAGCTTGTAAGTGGGGATCCACCATCTAGCTAGTGGTGCGAGTAGTGAGTCTTTAAGGATGAAAAACCCACCTGGTAGCTAGTGTTCCTAGTCCATGGGTTCATTAAATGCACCATGAAAATTTTATTTCTATATGGAAACCACCTTGATTAATACCAAAATCCAACCCCCATAGCCTATTCTTAATTTTAAACTTTCCCTTAGTCTTAGAGGTCTCCCAAAAATCTCCCATGGTTCTCTTAACATTGAAAAATATGAAAAATCCAATAATAGTGATATTTCATAGATCACTCAAATATCATTATCTTTCTTCTAAAATGAATAGAGATCTATAATGGATGTTTTGTTTTCTATCATGATCTTACAATGATTTATCCCTTTCTTCATAGATTGGTATTGAAACATTCTTATTAACGAATCAAGATCTACCAATTACAATGGATGTTTTGTGGGTATGTATTCCTGAATCATAATCCCAAAAATATTCTTTATAGTCGATTAATTATAAAACTTTAATCCTTTGAAAAGTTATTGGTATATTTTTTATATGACACAATTCATAAATACAAACCTCCCATGATTGGAGATAGATCTCTCATGAATGGGACATTTTTGATTAAGTCCCCATAGAATGATTCTTAGTAGAACTATTACTTCATGATTCTCATATTTAATCTATTTTCATTGATTTTTTTGATGGATCTTTGATCATTATCTATATCCATAGCGTTATTCTTAAATCCATAATGAATTCACAATCTGTTTTTCAATTGATGATGGATATGGTGAATTGGTGTTACTTAATTTTGAAACCATTGTAATTCATTCCATGGATAGAATATCTCAGACATGTGGTGTCTAAATTTCCTTATTTCCTTGAAATTATCTTAAGACTCAGTTTTGAACCACTTTCTTGATGAATATGAAAGGAATAAACATCCTTAAATTTTGAGAATATTATATTTGTGTGTTAAATGTGTTTGTTCTTCGAACATTCCATGAACCTTGGATTTATTCATCAATAACCTCGAGGGAAGAATTTTCATATCATTTAATGCCATTATATTCTCTTATTTCCTTGATTCCTCTTGTGTTTGAATGAAATGATATTTTTGATTTTACGTGACTATTTTTGGGTTTGTTTTCTCCCTTGATCTCTATATATGATCCTTGTTTCCATGAGTATTATTAGTGTATCTATTACCATACTTGATAATGATCACATACTGTCAAATGGCGGTAATATATTTATCACAATTCTATGTTATGATTTTATTTTATGTCCTATGTTATTACTATTTCATTAGAGGTTTTTATTTTTATATATTACAAATTAATTTCATTGTATGATTACCCCTTAACTGAGAAGTGAACATGATGTTCGAGGATGAAGCCCATAGAACTCTATATAGGGTAGAAACATGAAAACCTTGTATATGGAAGGGAAATCAATACCTTGATGACACTGGGTAATGATCTAGAACATGATTCCCTCTGGATTCTATATAGTATACCAACACGATTCCTTAAGGATTCTAAGTGATATTTCTCAAGCCTTGTGGAAAGTTCTTGATCTTTATTCCATCATATTTTCTATCCATCCATTCATATTAGAGATCAAGTATGTACGATTGTGACTACTGGTGGATATGTTAGTGTAAAACTATTTAATAGACTATTTATCAAGATTGAACATTATTGGTTCTTGATTAATGGCGATTTTTTGTGGGTGTGTGTGTTTCCATGACACCCATATATGATCCATGTTTTCAAGAATATTGTTATTTTATTTTGTTACCGTACTTAATGAAGACCACATGATGTTATATGGTGCTACTTATTCTCATTATTCCATACAATATTTTTCTAATTATTCTCTTAACTATTATAATAACATTGGATATTTTTCTTGGTATATAGTGATAGGTGATCTTCAATGCATGATTACCCCTTCGAGGTGGAGTGTGTGTAACATGTGATGACAAATATGTTGGAACCCTATATGGGGTAGTAAATTGAAAGACTTATGTCTTAGATGAAACTAGATTCCTTGAGAAAACTGATTAACGTGCCATATATTGATTCATTATGGATGATGAGTAGAATTCCCACTTGATGACCTGGTGATACCAAATGAAATTTCACCAACCTTTTTGTTTTTTCTTTCAATTTTTCCATCATCTTGATTATCCTTCTGACATGGAGTTGGTGCTGGTACTATTGGGACTCATAGTGGCTTGGATAACAAGTGGGTTCTAAATATAGGACAATTTACATTTCTTGTGAATTTATTTTTTATCATGGAATTCATATCTTATACATTTGAATATTTTCTTAACTAATTTAATGGTGGTGTACCACTAGTTGTTAGCACTCACACCCTATACAAAAATTTTGATGCGTGTTCAGGCATACTGTATAGGGATCTAAGAATTGGAAAGGGGCCCATGGAAAAATACTGAGATAATGATAATGGACATGTTAGTGGTATAAGGACTTACTCTAGAGAATACAAAAATTATATTTATTTCATCATTCTAATATTACACTCTATTTTGGCTTTTCACTTTGGGATATTGTTACATATTTGTACAACATTTTTCCATTTTTCTATTATATATATTCTTTTTTATTTATGTTGAGCTGTTATAATTTATTTTATTTTAAATTAATTATTCATTGACATGATATTGAGGGTATAATCTTCCCACTAATTATGTATGTACCCTATCTCTTTTTTAAAAACCACTTCCATATATAGAGGAATGCATGAGGTCATGAAACTATCTAGATTGGACGATGTGGTTTGGATTGGGTTGTTATAAAATCGCATAACAATATAGTTTTTATAATTTTTATTTTAACTAACCTGGTCCATAGTAGAAATGATATTGGTTTTTTAGGACTCAGGTAGGGGATTTGACATGTTTTTGGTCAGAATATGTGTGAAGAGCCTCTGAGTTTTCTTTTAAAGGGATTGATGTTACACATTTATTAGGCTTTGGGTGCATTCATACTTCATGATTAGTTATTCCAGATTACATTAAATATGTCTACCTTTGGTTGTACTATATATTAGTTCCTAATTTAATGGGTTTATTAGTGTTATCTTTTCAGTCTATTTTTTTCACTTTTTGAAGAAATATAGATATATTTTTTCATGAAATTATTATATATATATGCGTGAATTAATTAGTAGAAAAAGAATTAGATATTTTGAATATTTATATACATTTGTTACTAATGTGTTATGATAGAGGCCTTGGTTTTTACTATGGGGGGTATATCATGGGTTATGGGTAAACTCCTAGAGAAGCCATTTTATAATCCCTTAGATTTATTAAGATATTTCTTCATTGATCTGGATGAGTCCTTTTATGTTACAAATGATTGTACCCCATGGATGACTGATGGGACTACCAGATGATATGGGATGGCGTACTCTTATTAGGAAGGATTCCCTTATTCCACCACATGCTATCTTTTAGGGTGCTTGAGATTATTCTGCCACACCATCATGGGTATCACCAGTATTAAGACCCCTCTTGTTAAGATTCACTCTGATTATTTTTTCCTAGGGTGGTGGGATGTCACTGTCCATGGTCAATAATACCAGAGACTCCTTGATCCATAATCCACTAGATTTTAAATAGATAGTGGTCTATATGATTTAGAGGATTGGATAGACATTATCTATGATTTATTCCTCCTTATTAGACACGCTAGAACTGAAACGTGAAATTGGAAGCATTAATGCTCCAGGGACCTTCTAGGTGTTTATGGAGTGTGATCAGATAAGTAATAAGGCAATATGGTCTCTCATAGGAGACTTTTATAAACATGTTCCTTTTGTAAATATACCTCAAAACGATGAATCTTTATTGACTATAGGATTTCATGGAGCTACAATAGGGTTATATGTTGGTATCTTCATAATCCAATCATTTCACTGACCTCCTTCATCTTTCTCCACTCCTAGATGAAAGTAAAGCAAAAGGTCATAAAGATCAATATCAGACTTCATCAAAATATAAGATGAAATATTTTTTTATTTTGACCTAGCTAAATTACATGAGGTTTTGTACAGGGACATAAATATAGATAAGGTTTTAGATTAAAATTGAGTGGTTGGTTTTCATCCACCCTATAATACACAGGTTGTGGGATGATTGTGGTGAGTATCTCCTTTGGTAGTTGGAAGAGAAAGACTAGGTAAGGGCACTTGAGTAGTGGTATGTAGGTTTATAGGAGTATGACATATTAAGTACCCTAATGTGGAGTCCCACAATACTTCAACAATGTTATGTTTGATTTCTAGCACAAGTTATATATAGTAACCTAGCCCTCATGCCAATAGTGTAAAAATATATGACATATGTAATAGTTTTTCCTCAACACATTGAGAATGAGGTTCTATAGGGGTGGATGAAACACACAATCTATGAACTGGGGATCTAAATACGGTCTACAACATCCAACTCATGTGTAAAATATGATTGTTCATGCATCTTAAAGATAAGGTCATGTTGTAGAGGCATGCTATGTATATGAAATGGGTCAAAATCTAGATGATGGTGATGAGGGAATATCTACATATTGAGGTATTGTTTTGATCACCTCTACTTGGTTCAACTATTCAAATGCTTCTCATTCTTTCATATTGATATAAAAATATACTAGACATAATTAATTGATCAATTTTTCTTTAGAGGTACACCCCCTTGATACATCGTAAGGAAATAAGTTGGACCATATTAATTTATGCACAATGATTGATTCCTCTTATGTTTTAATGTATTTTTTTCTTGATTTATGGGGGTATTTATGGTTTTTATCATTACTATGATACCCATATATAATCTTTGTTTCCAAAAGTATTGTTTTTATAGATGTTACCATGCTTGATGATGATCACATGTTCTTATATGTTGCTATTTTGTTTATCATCATTCTACAATATGCTTGTATTATAATTATCTAACTTATTACCATGTCATTGAAGGTTTTTCATATTATACTATGAGATATGACCAATATAGAAATAATACTCCTTAGAGGCAGAGCAAGCCTAACTTTTAATGATGATGATATTGAACCCCTAAATAGGGTAGTAGAATGATAAAATTATATCCCAGAAAAAACTAGATTCCCTAAGGATACTAGGTAATATACTGGAACATAATTCCTTGTGGATGTCTAGTATCATTCCAACTTTATTCCTTTAGAAAGAAAAGTTTACTGTTTCTAGTCTTGTTGGTGTTTTTGATCTTTTTTCCCGCCATCTTGAGCATACTTACATGGTTCTTGAATAAAAATACAGAATATCAAAAATTATATTTATTAAAAACTTACTTAAAAACCTTTTTCCATATGCCACTGACCCACACTCTCAGGTCTAATGATCGAAAACCATTCCTTAAAAATTATCATTGATAGAAAGTGAGAAGAAAAAAAATCTAAACCTGTCATTATTCTACATCATTTCCTTAAGATAATTATTAAAAAAGAAAACAAAAGATCCAAAAAATGAAAAGTTTTGTACCTTTTAGGATTATCTATTTAAAAAAATAATTCTCTAATAATTTTAAACAATTCTCCACAATTAAACCAAACTAAACTCCCATATATACTTCTCATAAATTACACTCAGATTCATAACCTAGGGAAATGAAAATGTTATAAATGGTGGGTTCTAATGCCCTGTAAGATTAAAAATATGGAAAAAATAATATATTAAATGTGAACATAAGATAAAAATATGGGAATAATCAAGATAAAAAATAAAATAATACCCACCAATTATTACAGAAAAAACACGAGTCATGGTATAGAGAATGAAATAGAATAAGAAGTGAATCAATAGTGTGTAGAATCAAAAATCAATAAACATGATACAAGAGATCATAATATAGTAAAAATAATAATGATAAGACTTTGGATATAAAATAATCATAGAAGACATTGTGAATAAATACAATTATATTTAACTTTTATACTGTGAAAAAATCCTTGTATACCTACCCTTTTTATTGTATTCCAATCATTTCACGTTCATCCATCAATATCTTATGAGATATAAAACCATTTACAATGAATTTAGCCAAGATATAAGTGCACAAACATCTTTATCCATAAATTTTGGAGACAAATTAAATAAATTAGTATATCATAAAGAACTCAGGGAATGAAAAGGGGTCACATATACTTTTCAAATGAAATCATAGATGGAAAATATTTGTAATTATTTTAGTGATCATAATATGATATACCTGTGGAAAATAAATGTGTATCAAAGATATTTAGTAAAATTTTAGGTAAATACCCTTCAATAATGTTAATAGATCATATTTGATTGATAGTATATCAATAAATTCTATACAGATAAGTTAATAATTTCCCCAACCAATTAATATGTGGAATCTTGGTGAACACCAATCAATAAAAGGAAGTGATTATATATTTATCACATGGAAAACAATTATAATAAAACTTATATTTATACATTGAAGATTATTAAGAAATATATAGAAAGTGATGGATCATTCCTACAGAAGTTAAGGACATTATATGAACCATATGAGAAAGAAAGTGGATTCTATCATTTTTTGAATTCTCTGTATCAAGAACAAAATATGACAAAATATTTAGAAATATATATAATTTTTTTGAAGAATTTGGATAATTTCTTTGAAAATAAATAATAACCATGACCCTTTTTATTTTTTTTATTAAAAAAGAAATAACTTATACAACCATGGTACTATAATTTTATTTTATAAAAAACGAGTATTTATATAAAACAATTTCATAGAAAAATACAATGATTGTGAGATGAAGTATTAAATAGGAAAATTTCAAAAGAAATTCTTTTCATTCATTAATAAAAATTATAAATTTAAAAAAAATTAAAAATTTAACTTAATATAAATTATAAGATAGTGACCTTATTAAATTATTATGTCTCATATGAGTATATTTTTTAAATTTTCAAATAAATACAATTATAGAAATGTGTGATTCATGAGTAAAAAAAAAGATTTAGGCTTGGTTTCCTTACCATAGGGTAAATAATGAGACTAGTGGAAAATTAAATAGTGACAAGACTTATTAAACCCCAAAAAATAATAATAGGGGGTGAAAATGATAGGGGTTTTAGAAATTAAGTGCCTAGAAATTCTCCATTAAGGTTATATTTTAAAAATAATACTCATTTGAAATTGAGATTAATGAAGAAACTCTTATACTAATGGTAATATAAGTGTCAAAGGAACATAGTAGGGTTACCAAGAAATGGAAATTCAAATATCATGTGAATAAAGATACCAATTATACTTGAAATCAATAAGGTAGTGAATATACCTTATAAAATAGACTATGGTTCACAACATCAGACAAGTCTCATGGAATTAAAAATAGAGAAATATAACGTTCACATAGATTCCATCTATCAAATTGAAAATCCATGAAATATAGAAAATGAGATAGATTTTATATGCCTATATTTTCTAAAAAACCATTCTAAAATTAATCCATTTCTAATATATACACCACAAAAAAGAATCTCGTGATAAATGGGTTTCATATATCGATAAAGAAAAATTGAGATGAAAAAGGACTTACCTAAGGTTATGACTCACATTGAACATGTATCTATATTAATGAATAGTAAAATGATATATATAAGAAATCGTTCCTAAATTTATTTATTAATATTTAATTTTTAAAGTTTTTTTTGTTAAAATGTGTTGTTCATATATTAATTTTTTTCACTTTTGTTTTTTACATGAGGTGGTTTGGTCCATTTTTCAGAGACACCCACTGTATAGTGGCCATTTTAAAATGTGTTGTAAAATTGTTTTAAAATATTCATAATTATATAGGTATATATATTTATATTGTCATTGTGAAAAAATTTGTACAGATTCTACTCATTTTCCAAAAATGACTCAAATTAAGAAAGGTGTCTCGATATGTTTATTTTGGATTATTAAGTTCAGTATGATGAGTTAATGTTAATATCTCTTATAGAATGTGTAATGTTATATTTTTATAATATTTATAGGGTAATTGATATTTTTTTAAGTATTAAATTGACTTTCTTGTAATCCATGTTAGATGTTAATCAGATGATGAAATACATCATTCAGTGGAGGTGGTATTCTTCAAGTACATGGACGAAAATTTCATTTTACATAAAGTGAGAGGGTGTAGAAAAATAAAATAATTATAATTTATTAATTTTAATAATCTTAAAGTTATTATATTATTTTCGTTATATAACTATTTTTTACCTTCCTTGAATTTAGGTTGTGAATAATAGAGAAAATTATTCATAGATATTGTACTTTTTAAAAACACATAACAATTTAATTATTTATAGAATGGTTTTGGAGGTAGATATAAATGTAGATATTCCATTTGTATAATAATATTTCATCAAATAAACCAGAATTATTTTATTATACATTTATATATAGAGAATATTTTATGGGTAATAAGAAGAATCGAATTAAGAGAGATTAGTCAAGAACATTACCTCTCTCTTCAGATGATCTCCATTGGGTAATACCTTTAGGATCCTTAGCTTGGAATTTTGGAAATACAAAGTATTATATGATGTGGGAATTAAGATTATGAAGACTAGGTTACATTTTTGGTAGAGATAATTCTTTGAAATGGGTAGATGAATTTGGGGGAATTCATCCCCTTTTAAAATTGATGGAAACATAGCTTTAATTAATAAACCTAACTTCTTCAGTGATGGAATAAAACTAATGTTTTTTAGTAAAATATTACTTGTGATTTCAGTATAATAAAAATGAGTTTCACAGTATTTTTGAATCATATATTTTTTATTTTTAAAAATATATATTCATATAAAATTGGTTTGAAGTACTTTTATCACATTATTCTATTATGTTAAGGTTATAAAAGTCATAATATTAAAAAATTGACATTTTTTTGTATTCACCTAAAAATCAATTATTTTAGGAAAATTTAAAAAATTCACCCTCTAATAATATTGATTTGATAATCACATAAATTTATTTAATTTATTTAAAATTAAAATTCCAAATTTATAAATTTACCTTCTAAATAAAAATACAATACATAAATGGAAATTGTTTTTTTAAATGAAGATGTTTTAAAACATTGTGTATTATTAATATAATTTAACATCAATTTATAATTTCAATAATGTGAATATATTATTTTATATAAAATAATATAGTAAAATTCATCAATTTAATATATTAGGATATAATACGAAACAATTTAAAAAACAGGTTTTTTAAATGTATATTAGATATATAAAATATTATTTACCAAATAACATTAAAATTAATTATTTATATTAAAAAATATTAATTTTTATAGTCTGTAAATATTAATATCCATCTATAAATTTTATAAAAAAAATCATATCATGTTTAAAAATCATAATGTTAATAAGCAACACAAATATATATATATATATATATATATATATTTTTAATATTATTATATTATATTTTTTCCATCATTTTTTCATTAATTTTATAATTTTAGATTTACTAATCATAATACAAGAATTCATTATACCTATTGGATACATGTATATCTAATGACCATATTTCCAATGACCATATTAATAATGCCCAGATTTGGTTCCTACATATAGTTTTACTAAACTCATTTACTATACTCACACATCTTAAGTCGCAACTATCATTTACACAATTTTGTTTTTAGTTATCATAATATGATTTATTATTTCATTATATTCAGGCTCATTATGTTTTTTTTCTCTATTTGTGAACCTATAGGGTGATGATGATCTAGGATAACTCTTATAGTTGAAGAATTTATTCTTTTATATTTATTTTCCCATTTCAATTTATACACTTTCAATGAATTTAATAATCCATGGTTAGTAATAATTCATAGTGCGTAATATATAGTTTCAAGTTTCTTTGTTGTAATGTTTTATTATTAATTAAAAAACAATTATTTAATTTATATGATGTCTCATTTATTACCTAATCTATTTCAATTTCATCAGATAAATAAATAAAGTTTAACTATAGACCTTTATGATAATGAAAGTGTATTATTCTTAAAAACCTAGGGTGTTATATTTTTCATACATATTTAATTATTAATGTTCTATTTGTTATCATATATCATTCATTTATTTTTTTTATCTCATGTCCTACTTGGTATTATTCAATAAATTCATCCAAAACGGCTAATATATGTTTATAATTTCAAAGGATTTTAAAATATATTCACTATTTATATAATTATAAAGATATATGTTCTTTATAATTACATTCATACTAACTTTTTTTCATTTAAACTTTTTTTAAAAAATATATACAAATTAAGAAAGGTTTCTAGCGATTCCCATTTGATGTTATCAAATCTTTAAAGACTATTTATTGTTAATTTTAGTAATAAATTTACTAATTCATATTTTCACAAAATTAATTATATAATAAACATAATATATTTCTTCAAATAACTATTTAAAACCATCCTTGTAATATGGTGATGAAAAATGAAGTATTTTGTTCGTGGAGGTGGTAATACAAACATGAAACAAGTGACATTTTTATTTTTTGGTGGGTTGGAGGGAGGTAGATTATGGTTATTACATCAATATAATTTAATTTTAGTTGAATAATGATAAAAATTTCGTTATATTATTTCGATTATAATGGATTTAGAGGAGGTGGAGGAATAAATAAATGTGAATGAACTTTATTAAAACAATTACATCTACCTTTGATATCTTCCATTGAACAACTCTTTAAGCATTATTCAATTGGTCTTTTGGTGAGATGAAAACATCAAATACTTTGAAAAGAGAGTTTTGGAAGCTATTTCGTAGATTTATTTTGATATTTGAAGCTATAAGTGTGGGGAGGAGTTAGGTGCTGAAAGGGGCCTTTTATAGGTGAGTGGGGTGGAAATTTTGTAACTATCAATTTCTTAATAAAAAACAAAGGTCTTAATAAATGAATCTTGATAAAAAATAATTATTATTTAGGAAAATAGAGTTTAAGGTAAGAAAATCCCACATCCACCCATTTATAGATGTGTTTATTTGATATTTTTTATTTTACCCCTTTAATTTAAAATTTTGGCACATTTTAACCATTATTGAGGTCCCTAATTTTTCTTTGGTAACATATTTTTATAAAAAAATATGTTTTCCTTATTAAAAATATTTACATATTCCTATTAAAATATTGAAATAAAATATTCATGATTCAATTTAGAAATTTGATAACAGATAATGTTTATAAGGTAATTTATAATTGGGAAAAACTTTATTAGAAAGATATATTCCATGAGCATAAACTTAATTTAGTTAAATTCATTTCAATGTATAAAATCATAAAATATGTGTTAATTTGTTTTTTTATACAATATTATATCATTTAATTAAAGTAATTACTCAATAGTGAATTTTTTTTATAAAGATAAAATAGATAATGCATAGAAACAATGCATTCATTAAAAAATTGGTCCATTAATCCTCAAATGATTTTACACCTATTTTTTTTAAAAATAATTATATTTTTTTGAGGATTTAATAAATAAATTTGTATAAAACAAAACCTTTTAAATGGATTTTATTATTTTATTTTATAAAATTTCTAAATAAAAAGAATATATACCACATTAATAATTATACATTTATATCATCCTATCATCTATTGAAAAACCGTTATGACCTCTATATAAGATTCAAGGTTATGGTAAGAAATGGTGACCATCATGGGTGATGATTCTTCTAGTAGGGATCTCATAGGTATTACCTTAAGGTTAAAGCTCTCTAATGGAAAAAATCCCCCAATATATTTTTTTATGATTATATTGTCTTGGTTTGGGGAAGATCCTAGTAATGAAACCTTGTTTCCATGTGCATACTATTGTATAAATACCCCTTTTTATTATACATAGACATTAAATAAAATTTGAATAATATTAATTACATTACACAAAATCATTACCAAATACTGTATTATTTGAATGCATTTAGAATCCTGGAAACATAAACAATGGTATATTAGTGAGATATATTATCTCACACTTGGTTCTCCATGACTAGAACCATTGTTAGACACATCTTACATAATACATATCTTCATAACCTGGGGAAAGGAAATATAAGAAAGTTGGAGCTAATAAGCTCATTAGAGATAAAAAAATGGAGATATTTAAGCATAATCATGAGTATAAGGGTTGTGACAGTAAATCCTAAGTTTTGAAGTTGATACCAAAACTATCATACATCATAAAAATGATTCATGGAAAAAACATTATCATTATAGATAACATGATCAATAAAAATAAGAAACCCTATCAAATTAGTCATGAACCATAAAATCATTTCATAAAAGTGTGACAACATCAAAAATATAGAAAACCATTTCTTGTGTCAAGGTTAACTACCAAGACCATCAACATAGTGGATCCAGACACACCTGATTCCCATAATGGATCAGGACACACCTATTTCTCATTAGAGATCAGGATTCACCCATTTCCCATTGTGCATCTGGATGCACCCATTTTCCATTATGGATTAGGACACACCCATTTCCCATTATAGATCATGACTTTTGACTTATTTCCCATTATTTTTTCTTATGAGATATAAATATTTACCTAATTTATTGGAGGGAGATATCAGTCCCACCCGTTACATAATGAAATCATACATATGCATGAAAAAGGATTATAAAAATTCATAATATCAAAACCCATGAAATAAAATTTTTCTTATAAACATTTCATAATATCATAACCTATGGAAAAGTGAAAGATCTAATAATCTTTTTATCATAGCATAACCCATGAAAAGAAGTGGGATTCATCATGGTATAACCCATGGAATAAAAAAATGTTTCATAAACGACATTACTTCTTAAAAATAATCTATTAAATTAAAGAGTAATAATGTTGTCCTTGGATCCTATACCCAGTAAATCATAAACTCTATCAAAGGATTTCATATTATTTAGAGAAGCATTTTTATAGATTACTTGGATATTTTCTTAAGGAAAATAACCATTCATTGAAAATAAAATTTTAAAACATGAAATTTTTTCAAAAAGCTTTTCTTTTAAAACCATATTGAAATCTTATAAAGTGTGCTTTGAAAACCAATTAAAACATTTTTTGAGGAAAATATTTTTTCCTCTTTGAAAAACACTCTTTAAAATAACAAAACTTTTGAAAACAGTTTTATTTGAAAATATCCTTGGAAACATATAAAGAAATATTTGAAAACCATTTTAAACACTTTTTTTCAAAAAATAATTTTAAAATCCATTTACTATAAAATTATCTTAAAATATTATTTCAAAAAGTTTTTTAAAAACATTTTTAGAAAACATGGTTTTTCAATAAAATAAATTTCTGACCGAGGATTGAAATAGGGTTATATTTTTAGATTTTTTTTCATTAATTATCTTAAGTAAAAAAGAGTGGGAAACTGTTACCAATGCATAAAGATATTATGAATAAATATAGGATAAAAAAATTCATAATTATTTTTGAGATACAGATCATATTATTTCATCAATGGAAGTATAATCATAAATAACCGTGATAATTAATGATATTGTATAATAAACATTTAATTCATTGGTAATTTTGAGTCAAAATCCACAAGAAAGGATAAAATTAAATAAATCTTAAAATATAATGAAAATAAGGATACAAATGATATAACATGTAAAAGGGATAGTTTATACCCCTTGAAAAAGAATATTGGCTCATAACATAGTTTGTGTCTCAAAGAAGGAAAATTGAGAGAAAATTCTCTTACCGCCTTGGTAACATTGATAAATAAACGACATGAAAGAGAGATACTCAAATAGATGTTTAAATAAAAAATTATTTTAATAAAATTTTCATATTTCACATACATTATAAGTATATACATCACATATAATAAAGATGTGGTAAATATATCATGTGTCTCCCAAAAGTAAAATGTGGGATGAAAATTCCATACTAATTGAGTATCTTTTGAATCGTGAGATATGTGAAAGATTAAAATCAATTGAAACATTTAATATCATGAAATAAATGAAATTCATGATATTACATGTCATAAGAAAGTATATTAGCCCCACTAAATAAATGAGTAGTGAATATGGCATATGTCTTGCAGAAATAAAAGTGAGACTAGAAATCCCATTACCTATGTAAGGACTCTCATTATACTCATTCAACATTAATGTATAATAAAAATTATTTTATTAAAAATATATTAAAGATAAATATTCATTTAAATCACACAATATATTATTTTTTTGATCTTTTATTACCAATTTATTTAAAATTCTATGTTAAAGTTATATTTTTGATAATAACCGCTTTGTTTTTCATATATGTTTATATTTGTTATATTTCGTGTCCTTTTAATTATATAAAGATTTAGTAATTTTCATAATTATAACCATTATATTAATATAATTTATTTTTCTTATATATGTATTTAATATAATCTATAAAATATAAAATTAGGAAATAACATACATTGGTCATGGAGATGATAAGTCATATGTACTTATGGGCACTGTTTTCATTTTCCACTTCGTTTAATAGAAAAAATTAAAATATATGTTACCATTATAGAATAATTTTTATTCCATATATATTTCATATTTTTATTAAAACTATAATTAATAAATTTCATGTAAATAATGAATGAATCACATCGCTTCGTGAGGTAGTAGTCCAGCGTACACACGAACAACATGATCACATTCCCACAAAAATAATGGCATGAGTGTATGTGTTATATAATAGTTTCATAATCATAATAAAATAATTATAATCATATATATATATATATTTTAATTACATCATTACTCCCAACTCTGAAATGTGGTAATGGATGAATGAACAACATCAGTTCGCAAGGTTGTATTCTGCCATACACACGAATGATGAATATGTTTCCCATTTTATAGAAGTGTGTGAAGTTATAAATAATAAAATTAACATTACAATATATAAGTGTATTTAAGAAACATATGTTATTATATAATCATTATAAAAAAATAATTTAATGGGTTTTAGAGAGAAATAAAACAAAAACATATGTTGAGGAATGTTACCCCTTTTTCGGGTGTCTCCTTCTGGTTTGCACCAACAGACTTCTTTGGATGGACTTATGACCAAAGTGAGGATTCTAGGTTGATAATAGGAAAGTTGTTATTTTATTTGGGAATTATTTTGATGAGACAACAATCATGAGAGGTGTGAATAGAGGTGGAGAGCTGGTGGCCTTTTATAAATGGGGAGTAGACACACTTGGAATTTTTGAAAATAAGTTATGAGTACCCATATTTTTAACTAATAAGAGTCTTCCATAAAAAAAAATTCTAGAAACTAAGTCTTAAGGCCTAAATATGTCCATACAATGGGTATTTGAAAAGTTTAGGGTCATTTGTACACCTTATAATTCAATAATAACAACCAAGTAATCTTATTTTTTTTTCATTTATCACTATAATTAATTTTAATTTCTTCCACAAATAACTTTGGTAAAAAATTGAGTTTAACATATTTGAAATTTGAAATTATTCTGATTAAAAATATGAAATCAATTTTTATATATTCCAATAATATAATTGGAAAAAATCAATTTAAAATTAATCCTGCAAATGGGATGAAACAATACGTTTTAAAGTGAAAAACTTCCAAAGATTGAAATATTTTTATATCCAAGTTTAGTGTGAAATTTATTCTAATGACCTAAATATGATTAATTTAATTATTATTTAACAAATTAAACTTTAAAACCAATTGAAAATATAATTTAATATTATAAATTATATAGACAAAAAGTTAGTTTTTTAATTAAAATTCATTATTTTTTATTATTCATTAAAATATATACTTCTCAATAAAAACACAAAAAATTAATTATATGATAATTTTGATGTTACAATTTCAAAAACTAATTTATTTTTTTAAAAAAAATTTATAAAATTTATAAAATTTATAAAATTTTCAAAATTTAGTTTTAAAATATGAGCACTGTTAAAAGGCATTTAAACTACCTTTTAGGTAAATACAAATTTTTATACTTAAAATTTTATTTATTCTTATATATTTTCTAGAAAAAACATAATATGAATGCTAAATAGTTGAATGGATATAAAATATATAATTATTTTTAAAATCATTCTTAAAGGAATTTTGGTCTAATTTATAGAGATATGTGTTTGTGCAAATAAAAAAATAGTTTTTTTAAAAAATAATTTCATTATTTCAAAATACTTCATAATTTTATTTCTAATTAAATGGTTGAAAAATAATTCATTTTATAAACATTGAAAAACCATATTTTTATAATTTAGTTAATCCTTCTCATACCCTCAATTCCAATAGCTCTGTGATAATAATAATAATAATTTATTAATAATATTAATAGTATTTTTTAGTTTTGTAAAACATGGACTTGTATGTAATGAAAGCTATCTAAGGGACTAAGACTTGTGTGTATTATAATATCAAATAAGTTTTTCATAAACAACAATCCTAAATTGTTATAACATGCAATTAAATCCATCAAATAATTTTAATTTAGTCAAAAAGAAATAATTTATTAAAACCTGGGGTGTTACATTCTACCCCCTTAAAATAAATCTCGACCTCAAAATTCATCTAGGCCATCAATGTTTAAGTACTAAAAAGTTCCTATCATAAAAAACCAAGTAAATACAAAAAATTACTTTATAAATTTAATGTAGGAAACATAATGGTTACTTTAAGGAACTGATAACTAGGTATCGACATTATAGAACATAGGTGGAAAACAAAAACATGGACATAGAAGAGAAAACTAAAACCCAAATAATGATGGATAGTGATAGAGAACATTCATCAACAAAAGAAGGTGATCTAGACATGTTTAATTATAAAAAACTCATAAAAAATATAGGGGTGAAAAATTTCATCGACATAAAAAAAATCATTATAATAGCACAAAATTTTATTTCAAGATCATTTTCCTAAAGTTGAATAATTTTTACAAGAAGATATACTTACTTGATTTTATTCAATTATATATAAAATATCTAACCATTCAGTTGTTCCTTGATTAATTTACACCTCATTTTTTACACTAGGAAATGAAGGTTAACTCTTCAATCCTGAATCAATAACAGATCACGAGATCCATACATATAATGATAATTCATTCCATATGTCTTTAGATATCATCAATAAACAATGGTTAGAATATATTATTTAATATGAATAAATACTTATATAGTGAGATAATAATATAATGTCTAAAACTTCATTTTATGTTTAATATAAATCATTCCATAAATGGTTAACCTTATAATACCCTTGAAAGATGTAAAATCTAAAACTTTAGAAAGAAGGTCTCTAAATTTCTCAAAATTACACTTAACATTGATCCATCATATATCATAAAGAATCTCATGTTTTTTACATACTAATCATGTGAACATATTCAATATGAATTCTCAAGAAACATGATAATAACTTTAATTATTGTAAATCTATATTTAAAAAACATATGATTCTTTATTCTAAAAAATAGAACAATGATTATTGTAAATATTATTTAAATCAAAAAATGTTATAAACTTCATCAATGATGGAATAAAACACTTTTTCAACAAATACATTATCAATTTTTAGTTCATTAATACTATCCAATTATATTATCCAAAGAATCATCTCTTTATCCATACTAAATATTATTTTATCATCCTCAGAACGTGTTAAGGGTCATATTTCCTTAACCATAAAGTATAATCCCATAATTAAATAACTTTTCTATGTCATTATTTCTATTCAACATATTCTTTTATATCCTTAATAGAAATATTTTACTGAAAAATACTTGTATAATTAATAATCTAGATAATACAATTTTGAATTACAATACATAAATACTTCACTAATCACACTTCTTTATCAAAAAATTAACCGAGCCTCATGTATGTATTCTTTATCACTTCTTTCCTTTCCCATTTTATTGGTATTATATTCATCATCAACAATATAAAAATTACACATACCTCATTAATGATTCTATTTACAAATATCCCATTTAAGACATAAATTTGTATAATTACTATAATTTTAACATTTAAAGAATTTAAAATTCGATGATATCTTAGGGAGGATGTGAATCTCATCCACTAAAATCACTAAAATTTTCATTTTACCTGTATAATAACTTTCTTTGATTCCTCTTTTTCTATTTTCAATACATTTTCCCATTCCTCTAATACATCCATGTGGGTGTTTCTTTTGAAATTATCGATAAAAGGAAAACTGAATATTCTTTCCACCATTGTCTCATTTACCTGATGTCTTAGAGAACTCTTTATTTCTCTTATTTGGTGAGTCCGAGAGTTAGTTATGGTACCAAGTATTAATACTATTATGTAAAAAATGATTTGGCATAATCAAAATGACATTCAATCTAGTCAACATCCCACTTGTATTATCATCTGAAAATCGTCTCTCAGATTCAATGTTAACCAAGTTCCTTCTAGTTGTCGACATTGAAAAAAACAAAAAAAAGTATAGTTTGTTAACCACTAATCAAAGAGGAAAACCAACTAATCATGAAAAGTAACTTATATTATGTCTAAATCAGGATAACTTATTTAATCTATGATACCTTAGAATCATCTTATTTCAATTATAGTAATTTTCTATTTAAATAATTAATTGACGTTAATAAAGAGTTTTTGAATTTCCAAATCATATCTCCCAAGAGTATAAAACCATGTGTACATCAAGTCTCATTGTCTTGTACCCATTTTCAATCGAGTCTATCTCAATATGGTTTCTTCAGGGTTGTTCCTCCTAGACACATCTATTCTGGAGGCACATCCACTTGTTGTATCCATATAAGGCTTTATTTCTAAGGAACTAATTACTCTATACTTATATAAAACATCCCGGACATTTTACAATACTTTGAATCATCCTTAAATTTTTCCTTAGAGACATGTCCTTAGGGATCTCACAGATGATTTATCATCTCAGTTTCCAAAGGTTAACTAAACTTTTTATCTGATATAATCGATAAAGACCCTCACATATCATATATAGAAATTACATAATTTTTTCAATATATTCATTACATTACATAAATAGATGACCAAAGATCATATTATTTTAGTTCCATTGTAAACAATGAAATATAAAAACCGACACATAATTGAGATACATTATCTTCCACTTGGATATCCCCAACTAGAAATCTTCTTAAAATCATCATACATAATACATATATTCCTAACATGGGGAAATTATACATAAGAAAGGTTGATCTTATATGATTAGTAAGGGTAAAAAAGTAAAAAATCTAAGAAATATAATGAGAATAAGGGTTTGTGATAATGAATCAAAACTTTTTAAGCTCATACCCAACCTATGATATATCATAAATATGATTCATGGAATAAAACTCTATCATTTTAGAAAACATGATCACTAAGGGTAATAAAACAACACAAATCTATCATGAACTATAATATCATGTCATAAAAGTGAGGTACCATAAAAAATATAGAAAACCATTTCCACTATTAAGGTTAACTACCAAGACCATCAATACAATAGACCAGGACACACTTATTTTCCATAGTAGATCATGATACACCTATTTCCCATTGTGGATCAGGACACAACCATTTCCCATTTTGGATTAGGATGCACCCATTTCCTATTGTGGATTTTGAATCAACCATTTATAATTATTAATCAGGCCCTTCGACATATTCTCTAGTCTTTATCTCATGGGATATAAATCTTCACCCAATGCATTGGAGGGTGATATATGTCCCACCCACCACATAATGAAATCGTACATATGTGTTCCATAAGATCATAAACATTACTCATATCATAAACCATGAAAGGAAATGTGTATTATAAACATTTCATAACATCATAACCTATGAAAAAGAGATAGGTTTCAAAATCATTTCAGCAAATCATAATACATGAAAAGAAGTGGGGTTGTCATGGTGTAACTTATGGAAGAGAAACTACTTTCATAAAAAACATGTCATCTTAAACATAAACCCTTAAAAGACTTAATAACAATAGTTTCTTTAGATAACATACCTAGTAAATCATAAACTACATAAATGGATTTTATCTTAGATGGTGGATGGTTTTGAAAGATCACTTAGAGCATTTCTTTCAGGAAATAAAATTTATTTGAAAATCAATTTTTAAATCATAAATCATTTCAAAAATAAATTTCTTTTTAAACCAATTTGATAAAATATAAATAAATATTTAAAAATAATTTAAAATATTTATTGAGAAAAATATACTTTCCTCTTTAAAAAACTTTTTTGAAACACAAACATTTTGAGATCCTTTTTCTTTGAAAATAAACATGAAATATTATAAAGTAATATTTGAAAACCAATTTGAACACTTTTCAAAATATAAAACATTTTTAAAATAATTTTCCCAGAAAATAGTATTTAAATTTAATTTTTTTGAAATCATTTTTATAAAACATGGTCTTTGACTAATATAGATTTCCGTCCGAAGATAAAAATAGGGTCATATTTTTATTAAAAATAATTTATTATTATATTATCAATTAAAGAGTATAAAATGATACCATTACTTGAATATATCATCAAAAATAGAGGAGAATAACATTCATGGAAATTATGGAGATATGGATCATATTATTTCATCAATGTGTGCCTAATCTTAAATAGTATCGATAAATGATGAGATTATAGCAACAAACATTTACCACTTTGGTAACTTTGAATAAAAATATTCATGAAAGGATAACACTAAATAAATATTATAATATCATTAAAATAAGTATATTCATAATATAAAATTTCACATGGGTTTTATATACACATTGAAAAAGTTTATAGGTTAATAATATAACGTTTGTCTCAAAAAAGGAAAATTGAGACAAAATTCTCTTACTTTTTTGTTATAATTGAAACTAAAACCCAATGAAAGAGATATAATTATATTAATTTTTATGTAACAAAAATTTTAATTATAATAATAATAAATTACATTCATGAGAAGTATATACACCACATATATGAAATAGGTGGTGAATATATCTTGTGTCTCACAAAAGTAAAATGTGAGATGGAAATCCCTTAATACTTGAGTAGATTTTGAATCATGATATCCATGAAATAAAAATATGAATTGAAACTTTTAATATCATTGAAGAAACTAAATTAATGATATAACATGTCATTGGAAAGTATTTACTCCCCAAAAAATAAACAAGTGGTGAATATGTCATCAACGTCACAGAAATAAAGCGTGATTAGAAATCCATTTACTCTAAGTTTTAAATCTCATCGTACTCATTCAATATTCCTATACAATAAATATAATTTTAGTATAAATTTATTACAGAACCATATTCATTCATATAATATAATATATGGTTTTTATGGCATTTTATTACCTATTTATTAATAATTCCATGTTAATATTAGGTTTCAGGTAATAACCGCTTTGTTATTCATATATGTTTTGTTTTGTTATATTTTTTGTCCTCTTACTTATATCATGATTACAACATATAAATAATGATAAAAATGATAAAAATGTCATATATATTCATTATATATGTATTTATAATAATATATAAAAGATAAAAATAGTAAATGAGATATACCATTTATGGAGATGATAGATCGCACGTACGCATTAATGCTATTTTTATTTTTTTGTAGGGATAATATAAAGAAAATTATATGATATATTATCATTATAGAATAATTTTTACGTCATATATATAAAATATGTATATTAAAAATATCCTTTATTCATTCAATGTAAATAGTGAAAGAATCACATCTTTTCACAAGGCGGTAGTCCACTGTTCAGAAGAACGATGTTATCATATTCCCACAAAATTGTAAGCATGCAGATACGTGTTATATAATTTTTTTTTGAAATTATAATAAAATAATAAAAATAATTAATATATATATATATATATATATTGTAAACCCATCATTATTCCCAAATCTGAAAGGTGGTAATAGAAGAATGAATGATCTCAATTTGCGAGGCTATAGTCTGCCTTACACCCATATAATGATTGCACATACAATTTAATGAAAGGTGTGATTATAAATGTCTTAAAATTAACATAACAACATATAATTATATTTAATATGTTTATGTTATTATATAAGCATGACATAAATATAATTGAATGACTTTAAGGAATAAATAAAACAAAAACATTCATTGATGAATTTTACCTATTCTCTAGGTATGTCCTTTTGGTTTGGACCAAAGAGATTCCTTGGTTGGATTTCTATCCAATGTGAGGCTTCTAGGTTGATATGATTGAAGGGGGATGTTAACTTGGGTAGGTTTTGGTATATCATATGGGATTGGGAGGTGTGAAGAGAGGGTGAGAGGTGGTTTCTTTTTATATGTGTGGGATAGGACACACATGGAATTTTTGAAAAGAAGTTAGGTTTGACCGTGTTTCTACCTAAGAATATGATTTTATAAAACAAAAAAATCTTGCAAGATTCAAGGATTTATTGAGGAATGGATCTATTTTATTTATATTATATTATTTTTTATGTCCAATTGTTAATACCCATTGATGCCAGGGGTGTATTGGGTGTGTTCATGGCTTGTTCGGAGCCTAGAACCCAACTTCTTGAAAAAAACTAGGTAGGTTGCACGATTAGTAGAAACCATACAAGACATGATACATAGATTGAATAACCATGAGAGGTCTTGAAATTGGGTTTCCAGAGATTGCACAGTCTAATGAAACCTTGAAGAAGTAGGTTCACACCAGTGTGGGGGACTCTATAGTTTTTGATAGATCCTTGGTTTGAGAATGGTTTGGAAAACCATTTACACTAACCTTGCGAGGTTACCCTTAAAATTGTGAAGGGATCATGGTTGGTGCATGGTTTGGCCAACCGTGTAAGCAAACCTTGTAGTCTAATAAGTAATGGGGAAATTACCATTTTGAACTTTAAATCTATTAAATCTTAAAACACTTTCATTCCTCCTATGTGGGTTAGAATAGTGAGGCTTGGGATCTCTCCTTTGAAGCCTAATATAGAATTGGGAGATCTATTAAATATGGACTTAGAATATAGATTCCCTTAGATACCATTGATGTTACCTACATGAATCATTATAATGATAGTGGAAACCTTGGATCATATTTCTAATTGGGTACTGATTTTATGGGATGACTTCGGCCTTGCTACCCATTGGATGCATCTTGATTGGACCCACATAGGACATGTGTTGTTGAAATGCTCCTTGGAGTCAACCAAGTTTCCATCATGATGATAATGGGGCATGATGAGGATGACCTAGTATTCTACACCTTGGATAATTCCACACTAGGTCTTACAGTTCTGATTATATGGTTTGGCTATGGTAAATGATTTCTTGGTTACATGACATATCCATGGTGGATCTTTTGAAATGTTTTACAGGTATCCCTAGTGTGGGTATCATATTAAGTTTTTTATACTGGACATGGTGGATTTCATAATTATATATATTTATATCTTGTTATAGGATCTGACTAGTGTTTACATGGAGTCTTATTTGTTCTAATAGTTTCACTTTACATCTATGACATATTCTGTGGGAACATGTTTTATTTATGATACACCTATGATATAAATTGCACACTTCTTATCTTGTATTTCACATCCTAGATTATTTAGTGACACTATTGGTGGTCTCCTACCATGTGTTATCTCACACCCTATTAGGACCATCATTTGGTGCCCGAAAAGAGTTCAGGGATGCATGTAGGGACCAGGGAAAGCACCCAGAGTGCGGTTCTTGATTTGTGCCATGCTTAGAAGTAAGGGATCACATGACCAGGCCGAGTCTTGTGATAGTACTTGAGATAGTTCTCTTTGGTATTTTTGGTATTTTGATACATGTATTGTATTTATGTGTGTATACCTATTTTGGGTGGTTTTTAAAGACATGTTGTGATCACTATTTTTATATGAGATTTGTTTTGGTATTGATTATTTATTAATTTCATGGATTATTCTCATCAATTTTTTATTTATCAATTTCTACTGTTGATCTGTATGACTAATACCCCTATGTCACATGCTTTCATGAGGGAATAGTATCCCCATAGACACACCCTAGTCCCTCATTACTAGTAGGTTGCCTCTAGCATTAGGGGGTATTATTTTGAAACCATGTGACCTACTAGATCATGGTATTACTTAGTGGCATATGGGTTGGGACATTGTAGAGTGGTATCATAGTGTTACATTTATAGTTTTCATTACTATTTTGAGAAAATAGTAAGGGATATGAAGGAATTAGAATTTTATAATTAACTGTTCATGGGAGTAGCTAACCCATGTATAGGGAAAATCCAAATTTCCTAGAAGTAAATTGTTGTTTTGTGAATTTAGCATATTACGAATGATTTGATTCCACTATTGGGTGATGCACTTGAATTGTGATGTTATCATTGAAATGGCTGAGAATATAATTTATTATTTCCTAGTGAGATGAGGTTATTCATCTCATGCATCATTTTTGGATCATAATAGGATTCACATTCCATGCATTATTTTAAGCCCTGTAGGGTCATTTCCAGACTGCTTGACTTTGTTGTGTTCCTTGATTATTATACAAGTAGTTTGATATATCATTTTAGTAGTTGATTGGAAAACATGATTTTCACTAATATATCCTTCCATAACAAATTTTTTTCCCCTGATTAGGTTACAATAGACTGTCTAAGCAGCCAATTATGCCACATTGACTCATGGAACATCGATCACATGGACTGGAATATGTTATTGTATGGATTAAGTGGACACCATATTTCAGTTCATGAGGTGTATGATTCCTAATGTATCAGAAGTATTGAACCATTTGGTTCAAATATTTAAAGATAATTATGATTTAAATTTGAATTAAAATTAAATGGAAATTGATGAAATAGAAAACGTGGCCTAGAGATGGATTTAGGGTGGGAATTATATAGTATCTATGGGACTAGTTATGAATGTTATTTTAACCTAGTTTTGGATTTAGGGGAAGGTAGAGGGGTATTACCTATTTATAGGAATGTTTTTACTTTTCTTATGTTTTGATCTACGATTGTTTTGTTATTAATATTTCTTGAGGCATATGTTTGTAATTGTAGAGACATGACACCATGACAACCTCTAGTCAAATGCCAGGATTATGGTGATAAACACGATCTAGAGGTGGTGGTCCATGATATATCAATGGATCTTCCAATATCTACAGTTGTGAAAATATAAGTTTTACCCACATTGGTGTTGGGGTACAATTATGAGACAATTTTATGACCTTTATGATGACTTTTCAGGTAACACCATAGCTTGCCTCATCTATGGATGGGTTGGAATGTGTGTTCTAGTAGTAGAAACCACTCATGTTTTTTGGGGATTGTGGTATATAGGATAATGATATACAACATGATACTATGCTTTTGAACTTTGTGCATCTCTAGATATCTCCTATGACGAGATTGAAGCTCATGACTTATATGCTTCGGGGAGCAACAAAACGCAAGTGGGATGTTTTAAACTAGGATGATTAGTTTTAAGACATAGTCTAGGATGATTTTAAAACTAGGTTATATGATTAATTTTTTATAGAGACACTAATATTATATAGGGATATTTATTTCACACATCTAGAGTAGGTAGCTATGACAGTTATGGAATATTTTCCACACTTTACAGAAATGGAGTGTTTTGCACTGATATATCTGGATGATGAGGCAACTAGGAAAGATTATTTGAAAAAGGTCTTAGATGTTCCATTAGATTTTAGGATAATGTGTTCAAGTTGATTACTATTATAAAGATATAGAATCACATAATGATTATAGAGAAGAACCTAAAATAAGATGGGGGTGTAGAGCATGGATGTTTAGTCTCTCAACCTCATGGTTTAGTGACTCTTAGTTGAAAGAACCATTTTTGGCCTCTTGTAAGGTGTGTACAGGCTAGGATATTAGTTATAGAAGTGATGTTTTATGACCATAGTGTGTAAGATGAGAAAACCTACAGAATTAGTGGGATCAGTACCTAGTTGAATGTGGATCTTGTAGTAGGATGGTCCACATAAAACATTTTTGAAGGAGATTACCTCAAAGAAAAAGTGGAAGAGGGTCGGATCTAACTTTATGTTAGTGAGTGTGTTTTATAACTCCACATTAGCTAGGGATCTAGAGCAGTACTGGTTGTTTTGGCTAAGGTTGTTGTCATGGGTGAGGCATCCATTCATCAGTTTTACCTAGAAAGTAGAGTGGGCTTACTTCAAGTAGTGAGGTTGTGTAATATGGATATAGTTTATCCCAGATGTGTTATTTACATACTACCCAATTTTTGTAGAGTGTTGGTCCATCTATGGTGCGAGGTACAATTTTAGTAGCCTCTATTCTCGTATTTTTTCTTTTTGATACAATTGCATCACACAAATTAAAATCTTTACCTATGGTGGAAAGCCTTGGGCTTGTTCTAGTGGTTTACGATGGAGTTATGACCATGGATAATCCATTAGATATCATAATGAAGGGTCTACACTAGTTTCTGGAGTTTCACCTTGATATTGGTGGGTGTCACATCCTGTGGGATCTTTATAATCTCAATATGGAAGGGTAGGAAATCATACTCATGATGGACTTTCTAGTAGCTTATTGATCCCATATTAATTTATATCACAAAAGGGTAACCTTCACATCACCATAGGGTTCTATTTTTATTCACATGGTTGAATGGGATATCCAAGAATGTTTATATAGAACAAAGAATCATTGGATGAAAAAAATGATAGCCCAAATCACTTGTTCATATCTAGAGTATTAGGGGTCATGTCAAGAAGATTTACTTCTAATGGTTGATCATTTTAGGGACATTTTCCTAGATGAATTTTCTGGTTTACCTCATGAGAGGGAGGTGGATTTCTCCATAAATCTAGGTCCATGAACTACCCCAGTATCAGTTCATCTTTATAGGATGGCCACTATAGACTTTCAAGAGCTCGCTAGAGGAATTAGAGGAAAAAGGGTTTATATGACCTAGTACTTCTCCATGGGTTTCTACAGAATGTTTTTGTGAAAAAGGAAGATGGTACCCTCAAGTTTTCTATGGATTATAGTAAATTAAACCATTTGATGGTTAAGAACCAATATCCCCTAACACAGATAGATGCAATTTTTTATCATATCTGAGAAACTCAGTTATTCTCGAAAATTGATTTGTGGTTGGAATATCACCAAGTGTTTGTTAGACTTATATACATACCTCATACAACTTGTTATAGTAGGTATGATCTATATGAGTATCTATTTATGTCATTCTGTCTCATAAACATGCCCTCAGTCCTCATGGAATTGATGAACTAAGTTTTCAATCCTTATTAAGATTCATTTGTGGTGGTATTTCTAGAAAATTTATTTGTATATTGCCACAATCAACATTACCATGAAATACATAATTAAATCATTTTTGATACACTATAATATTATCAGGTATATTCTATGCTCACAAAGTTACAATTCTAAATGGATAATATTTACTTCCTAGGTTATATTATTTTAGACTCCTGAGTATCAATTGACCTAAAGAAGGTGAGAGATGTAGTTTCGTAGCAGAATCCTAAGAAAATCATTGAAATATGAAGTTTCATGGTGCTAGATAGATATTAAAAAAATTCAAACAATAATTCTCATGATTATAAGTAACTATTATAGGCTTGACTAAGAAGGCTGTGAATTTTGTATAGATAGACACCTGTGAGATGGTCTATCAGGAGCTAAAGGGAAACTGAATTTAGTGTCAGTCCTAATTATACAAGAGAAAGTTAGGAGATGCGTAGTTTATTACGATACATTAGGTATTGGTATAGGAGTAGTTTAGATTCAAGGAGATAGACTTCGCTCATATAGGTATTGTCAATTGAGGCCACACAAGAGGAATTATTTGATGCATGATCTTGAGTTAGATTTAATTTATCATGGTATGTGTTGTTTGAGACATTATTTACTAGGGGAGTGTATTATGGTATACTTGGAACAAAAAAGACTTATGTACTTATTTTCACATAGTTATCTGAATATGAGGTAGTGAAGGTGGGTTGAGTACCTAAAGTATTTAAATTTCAATATTTCATATTGGATTGGAAAGGAAAATGCAATGGCTGATGCACTGAGTAGGAGGACTCCAATATTGGTAGTGTAAAATGCCAATAGTGAGTGGAAACTTATGGATATGGTTTCAAAGATTCAATTCTATAGGTGGATGATGATAAAGGAAAGACCTTTCTTTCTTATTTATTAATAACCTCTAACCTTATGGATAAAGAGAGAATGAGGAAGCTATCAGATTCTGAGGGTCTATTCTTATGGAAGAGTGTGGCAGGAGATGGCCCACATCCTGGATTGAATATATGAGCAGATGATAACTTTATATTCATGGTTTGGTATGGGTTCAAGCAAAAATACAAGAGGAGATGATATGGGAGTTTCATGACTCAGTTTGGGCAGTTCATCCTAGTTTAACCAATATATACCGTGAATTACACCATTAGTACTAGTGTATGAGTATGAAATGTGACATATATTGTTTTTTAGGAGGTGTTCCACATATCAGCAGGAGAATGAAGAATATTCGTGACCTTTTTGGATTTGACCATAGATACACATTCCTAAGTGTAAATGAGAAGATGCTATGCAAGATTTCCTGACCAGTTTTTTGAGGTCGCCTCAAGGAAGTGATGTTGTTTGGGTTGTTATTGACATGCTCATAAAAGTTTCTCATTTTTTATAGATCAAGGATAACTTCCTAGGGGATTATCTTGGGGGTTTTTATATCTATGAGATATTACAACTTCAAGAGATTCCTTAGACCATATTATTACATAAGGATGCCCAGTTTACATCTCATTTTTGGAATAATTTATAGAGGTATTTTGGGTACATAGGTGAACTTGAGTACAAAATTATATGCTCATATTGATGACCAGATAGAGAATACAATTTAGGTTCTTGAGAAGATGTTATGAGCATTTGTCCCATACTCTAAGGGATCTTGGGAGAGGAATATTACCTTAGTTGTGTTCTCATACAATAATAGTTATCCAGATAATATACATATGAAAAATATAAGCCTTTTTGTGGAAGGAAATTCCAATCACCCTCTGTACTAATTATAGGCAGGTGAGGCTAATTTATAGGGACCAAGTCTTGTGCATGAGTCTTTTGAGTAGGTCTAGTTATTATAAAGTGGATGCATACTGCATAATCTTGACAGAAATATTATGCTGGTCACTATAGATGAACACTAGAGTTTGAGGTCGAGGATCATGTCTTTTTTACTTTTATCCTAGAGGTTGGAAAATAAATATATCAAGAGTCTAGGTAAGATTTCACCATGATATACTAGGCCATTGGAGATTCTAGGTAATTCCAGGCCGATTACCTGTCAGTTGTTGTTACCTCATAGGCACCAATCCATGCATGAAATATTCTAAATATATTAGTTGTTCTATAATAATTTATTTTTATATCATGATTTTATGCTTTAGGAGATTGAGTCACTAGTAGATACATCCTTTGAGGAGCATACTATTCATATCGTGGACAAGAATATAAAGGTTATCTGATGATGGTCAGTTTCTATAGTACATGTGCTATAGAAGCACAACCATTTATAGGATAATACTTGGGAGTGGGAATATTACATAAGTTCTTAGTGGATGAAATTATTCTGAGGTTATTCTTGACCACCCTTGGAAGGGGAATTAGAGGATGAGTTGATTTAACAGGGAATATTTTAAGATCTTGGGTTTTCTTGAGATATGGATGACATTTGTTTTTTTATTTAAATTATTTTTATGGATTATTATGAGTACCCATTGATTTTGGGGGTGTATCAGGGGTGTATGGGGAATTTTGGATCCTAGAAGCTTGCTTCATAGAATAACAAGGTTTGTTGCATAGTTAGTAGAAATTTTGTGAGATATGTTATATGGTTTGTCTAACCATACAAGGCCTAGATATTGAGATTCAAGAGACCACATGGTTTATGAAAAATATTTAGAAGGATGTTTACACCAGTGTGGGGACCTCTTTAGTTTTGGATTGATCTTGATACATTGTTTTCACAGGGTTTGGAAAACCATTCACACTAACAGTGTGAGGTTCCCATTAACACAGTTAAGGGCGTACAGTTGGAAGACTGTTTGTCCAACCAAGTGGAAAAATAGTGAAATCCATTAAATTTTGGGGAAATTTTTATTTTTCCCATAAAATCTATTAAAACCTAAAACCCTTTATTTCCTCCTCCGTTGGATAGAACCATGAGGCTTGGGAGCTCCCCTTTCAATCCTAAGATAGGAATTGAGAGATATTTATCATCCAGGCATATAATCAAGTGTTTTTTGTCTCATTGGATCTACACAGGTAAGTTACTTATTACCCTTATTTCATTATTTTTTCCTTGGTATCAGATACACTATTTTGGTGTGATCTAATATTCCCTATTTTCAGGAATTTTTTAGATCTTCATTTTTCTTCTAATTTGGACCTAACCAGAGCTCGATACGGGATGCATGTTTTAGTATGGATCAATGGTAGGTGGTCTATACCTTTCCCTCAGGGTTTGGTGTGATGTAATCAGAGTTTTAATTATTTTACAGAAAACACTTTCTAGATACACCCATTTAGTTTATTAAATTCATGAATTAAATGAATTGGAACATGTTATGGAATCCCACTAGATCCCTTAAGTCTTTTGAATTTTTTTGACCCAATCAAGGCCACCCATGTGGTTTTCTATATTTTTTCTATGCAATATCATCCATGGGGTGCATGTGTGATTTCATAGTTATAAAAATTCATTAATGAATTGAATTTAATTATTTGAAATGATTAGGTTATGGTTTTCCTCATTTTTCATGTTATACATGATGTTATTTGTTTATCAATATATATTTGAATTTTTATATGAGTTGGATGAACTCCTATAATTTTATGGAAAGTGAATTTATGAATGAAAATGTTGAATTGAAATGGTATTGGATTTATTGATTGATATGACTCAGATAAAAATTCCATTACATGTCTTGGATGTTACCACCGTAGACCTTGATAATGGTAGTGAACAACTTGGATGATATTTATCCTTGGGTATTGATTCCATGGGATACCTTGGGCCTTGATACCCCATATATCTGGCATGCTTGTACTCGATTTGGACATGTTCTACTGACATGATCCTTAGAATCCACCTATGTATAACCGCATTTCAATCAAGATTCTAATGGGGCTCAATGAGGATGCCTTGGTCTTCTTCACCATAGATCCAACCTCACAGGATCGGAAACTTATGATTATATGGTGTGGCCATGGTAAATGATTTCTTAGATATATGGCATGTAAAAGGTGGAACTTTCGTCATGTTTTTGATATCCATGGTATGGATATCATATTAGAGTTCTTATAATTGATGGGGAGACTTACTTTATCCAATTTATGGGAGTTGGCCATTTTTTGTTGGGATCCTTGTTTGTCTAGAAAGTTTCACATTACTTCTTTCATATTTGCTTTAGGAATATGTCTTATTTATGCTATACCTATCATATATATTCCACACTTCTTATCTTGTATTTTATAGTATATATTTATTATAAATTCCATTGGTGGTGGCCTAATGAGTGTTATCTCACTCCCTATTTGGGTCATCGTTTGGTACTCAAAGAGAATTCATGGATGCTAGTAGGGACCGAGGCAAACACCCATAATACGATGATTGATTTGTGCAACGATTAGGATCACTAGAGAACAGGACCAAGCAAAGGCTCATGATGATAGATTAGATTATTTTCTATTTTTGGTATTTTGATACATGCATTGTATTGATGCCTTTATACCTTTTTTGGATTCTTTGTAGAGACATGAAATGATCATCATTTGTAGATGAGATTTATTTTCTCATTGATTATTTATTATAGTATTGGATGTTTATATTCAGTCAATTATTTATGTTCTTACACTATAGATTAGTATGATTTCTACTACCATGTCACACTCTTACATAAGGGAATAATATCCCCACAGTCACACCCTAATCTATTCCTGCTAGTCAGCAGCCTTTGGAGTTAAGAGAGATGTGCTTGAGGTCATATGACCCAATGACTTAGGGAACTATCTATTGGAATCCAAGTATGGATGTTAAAATTATATAAATGAAGGGGTAAGGTCCAAATATGTCCATCCAAGGGGATTGGACAAGTTTTGGGTCATTTTTACACCTTATGTTTAAAGTCTAACCACTCAGTAATCATGATTTTAACTACAATCATTGTAATTAATTTTAATTGATTTCACTAATCAATTTGGTAAAAAATGTAGTTAATATTTTTAGACATTATAAATTATAATAATTTAAAATATGGAATAAATTTTAATAAATTCAAATAAAAAAAGTGGAATAAATTAATTAAAATATAATCCCAAAGACGGGATGGAACAATATGTTTATAAAGTGAAAACATTCAAAAGATTGAAATGTTTTTATATCATATTTAATTTTGAAATTTAATCTAATTAATGACAATATATTAATTGATTTATATTAAACTAATTAAAATTTAAAACCAATTAAAAATATATTTTTTCATTATTAATTATTTATATGAAAAGTTAGTTTTAATTTAAAATTCAGTATTATATTACTATTCATCAAAAAATAAAACGTCATCGAAAAATTGAAATAGTACATTGAAAGAAAATTTTTATGTTCCAATTTCAAAAATGACATTTATTGTTTCAAATACAATTTATTAAAGTATCAAAATTATAGAATGGATTAGAGTTTTAGATTATCATTTGGGAATGCCGCCATGTCTCTCCAAAGATCATGATGTGTTCCAGGTATCAATATTTAGAAAATACATGCCTGAACCAATGCATATACTCACTTATGAAGAAATATAATTGCAACTTAACATGTCTTATTATAAAGATCCTATCTGAATTATTGATATTAGAGAACAAGTGTTGAGAAACCAAACGACTCGTCTGGTGAAAGTTCTATGGAGAAACCATAAGATGGTAGAGGCAACGTGGGAACCTGAGGAAATTATGATGAAGAACCACCCAAATCTTTTTATACAGTTGTATTATAGAAATTTCTAGTAAGAAATTATTTGAAGGAGGGAATAATGTAACACCCCAAGCTTCCACGCTATGCTTCTCTTCCAACAATACAATAGCTTGTGTTGTACGCAACTTTGAGTTCAAACACACCACAACCAATCGAAATAGCCGTTATGCATAGTAATACCTATATTTTTAAACTTTATAAATTTTATTTTTCAAAATGGACTTCATTTTTGGATTCGTAATATCAAAATCAGCTTAGGGTGAATTTTTGGTATTTTTTTGAAAACTTTCATTCTTGGATGAATAGTGAAAAACACTGTGTTATTGTTTAAAATCGAATTTTTATTTAAATTATTAGTTATTTTATTTAAATTTATTTGTGGTAAAAATAGATAAATTATACCTATATATGTTCAATTTAATTCATTGGAGTCATTTTATAATAATATTAGATATATAAAATTTTATTGAACTTTTTACCGTATTTTTCCCACCTTCTAGGTGCATTTGAAAATTTGCATAAAACAAAATTTTAGTGTTTTTTTGAATTTAATTTCAAAAATACTAGAGACACGGTTGAAATATGTAAGTGAAATTTGGTTTAATAAGATTAAAATTATTTTTTTGGTGTATAGTAACATTTGACTTGTTTACCACAGTTAAAATTATATCGGGTAATTAAAGGTAAAAAATGATATTATAACTACCCTAATACATATCCTAATTCTATTAGATAAGTTTATTTTGATTGAAATAAACATTAGGAATAAAATATGATTCTATTGGTTCACTTGGATTAGATTATGACATTTATTGTTATTTTATTTTAAGAAGAGCTAAAAGTGTTAAATTCAAAGTTTAATAACTAATTTTTTTTAATATAGAGTTATACATAAGATAAATTCAACTATAAATATTAATTATAAAGATAAAAATACTTCCCACATAATAATATTTTATTTATAATTTTTAGACATTAAATAATTAAATTTATTTATTACACAATGATGATGGAGTAATTACCTTATTAATGAAATATTAACATAATTGATATTATTAATATCCAAATAAATGTAAATTAAAACTTTTGATGAATTACAATAATTTTATAGGTTCATATTACATGTTATGGTTGATTAAATAATTTTTTTTTCGAATTGATAAAGTTGTTATGACTTTTACAAAAACAAAATACCAAATAGTGTCAAAATTGACATAAATGAGTTTCTAAAACAAATACTATATTATTAATTGATATAATATTCCTAAAAAAATAAGGTTCTGAAAAAGGACATATATAAGGATATATATATCAATAATGAAACACTTGTGGTTCTCTTGGATTTTTATTGTAAGTTTATTAACCATTTATTATAATAATACAATAATAGACGGTAAAAGTTAAACTATTTAACTAAGAGTTATATCTAAAAGATAAGGTTAATATGTTGAACTAAAGCTATATAAAACATATTTTTTGTGAGGTTTTTGACCCAAAACCACCGTATCCTCAAAATAAATTCTTTTTGATCCATTATAAACTGAATATGATTGTATAATAAAATAAAATTTCAAGCTTTTCCTAAAGTGACCCTCACCTCTCTTATAGAAGGGTAGTTCCCCTTCTCTCAAAATCACACCTCCAAATCCATTTGGCTCAGAAAAAACTACTCAAATATCCTCCCAAATACCCCACTTTGATCCAAATGTGTTAATTTGATCATAAATCCAACATAAGCATCCCTTTTGATAAACTCAAAAGGAAACACCCGTAGAAGAGGTAATAATTTCACCACCTCTTTCAAAGTTCTTTTATTCTTCCACTTCCTCTTTCTTTGTTTTTTCCTTACCAAAATAATATCTCCAGAATATTATACATACTATAATTTTTTTATAAATACAGTACATACATATTAATTATTCTATCCATCCTATGAATGACAAGTCACCATACATGCGTACGTATGGCTTACCATCTCCACACTGTTGTGTAGTTTGTTATTAAAACAATTCATTATTTGGATGGGTATAATAACTAGTATAACTTATTTAAGTAATAAATATAACATGTTAGTGATTTTATATATATGATATACCATCTAATTACATACTATTTCACCATAAATAGAACGATATTGTCGCTCGTGCGTACATACAGATTACTGTCTCCACTAATGTGATGATATTCATTCTCCGTCATAACCTTTCAAGAATAATTTTAATTTTATGATAAAAAATTAATTTTTAAGAACATAATATAAATATGGATATGAATTAAATACATCCTATCCATAACAAACATGTCTTATGTAACCAATCACATAAAGAGAAACGAATAAGTTAACACCCAAAACCATAATACTACTAATATATTATTAACATAGAAATATCATAAGATCATATATGATATCATATTTATGTATGTGGTTGTTTTATAATTTAAAAACAATTATATAAATATTATATATGAGGTTAATGTACCCTTGATCAAAGAAAATTACAAGGTAAGGGTTAATTCTAAAATCTCTCTATTATCCACGGTTGTTTATACATGAGCATCCACTGGGACCTCTTTATCATCCAGATCCATGTTTCTTAAAAATTTATTTCAAAACATTTTTACTATTTAATATAATATGGGTTAAATTCATTTATACCCTTGTTTTACTTTTTATAAAATGATTTGAAATAATCTTTTCGTTGTTTTCTAAACAAGTAACTTTATGACCTTTTCGACGAATTAGGGAAATAATGTTTTTTTAACTTATACAGAGAGTGCGTCTATTTTCTGAAATTATAACAGCTTATAAGAATCCATTACAAGATTATAAGAATATTTTCAAAGTAAATTTTTTCTTTTAAAATTATGTAACTTTTAAAATATTTCAAAACAAAGTGATATTTCTCTCAAACAGTTTTGATTTCATCTAAGTAAACATCCTTTGATGGATTTTACACTTTCTTAAAGTTGATTTATTATGATAAAATTTTCTATATTGTATTGAAGGTTTTGTGATATGTTTGACTATGGATTTATTATTTTTATACCATTCATGGTTTAACGTAAAAGTATTAACATTTCTTATTCTTGTTTTAATATGAATGTTTTATGTTATGTTTCAACCTTTTAATATGAGGAATGCATTGGACTTATTATGTGAGGGGTGGAGCATGCTATAGCTCCTCGATGCATCAGTAGGTATAGTTAGACATACTAGTGTCTTGGAACAAGGCCCTGACAAAATCTTATTTTTAGTCTTGGCACGAGGCCTTGACTATGTGGTTATGATGTCTGACATTATACATTCTATAATTATGAAATTGGTTATTGATATTACATGTGATTGTTGGACTAGTAGAATATCCATGTGAATAAGTAAATGGAATTATTTGATTTATCTTTTCTATATTATGCTGAAGTTTAAGTTTAAAATTCTTGAGTTTTAGTCTTATACATTTCCTTAAATGTTTATTCTTATTTATGATAGCTTTCTCTATACTGTTATCCTTACTGAGCATCTAAGGTCACTCCTTTATTATGTTTTATTTTTCATAGGATGCAAAGAAGTATATTACAATTATCCTACAGAAATAGGCTAAGGGATATCAGAGTGTTCAAACGGGACACAATGTTGTTTTTTATTTCATTATGTAATGTAAAACTTATGTACGTATCTAGTACTTCCAAGGATACTAAACTGATTGGTCTTTCAAGACATGCTTTCTTGAATAATTCCAATGTGATGTAATAATACACTGACTCTAGGTAACTGGGGTTCGGGCGTTACAGTGTAAAAATCATCAATTATTAGATCATAGAATTTCAATCCAATACCAAAAGGTCTAATAGTTAGTTTAGACTAAAACATACCTTGAAAATATCATGCACCACACCACAACCAACAAAAATTATGGCCCCCAGAATATGATCACAAAAAATATCTAGAACCAATAAATAAAGAATAATTATATGATCATAAATCCCAAAAGAAAATCCCAACACCACTTCTAAATTGATATAAACAAAACCAATAATAAAAAATCAATAACAATTACTAATAGATAAGAAACCATAATTTTAAATATTGAGTTCTAAATGGAGGAAATTATAAGTAATAAAAAAACTGAAAATAACCTAGGAGAAACAAATGGTATGAGGTAGGGTATTAAAAGGTGAATGTGTGTATTTACAGGTGTGTGGTGTGATAAAGATCATTAGGTAGGGTGTATTCCCATCACAAATTTTTTATTCATGTTTTTAATCTTTGATATTTCTTCTACACCAAAAAAGGATCACCGTGGCATAAAATCCTAGGTGAAAAATTCATGATGTGAATAAAATTCATATCATGTACCCATTAACATTATGAAAATAACTTGTATAATTTTATACAAACCCAACATGCATTGTGAATATAGTTCATTGAATGAACCTATTATACTTCCTGATGCTAGTATAAACCCCATATAAAAATCCTAGTTTATTTCCAAAACCCTCTAAAAAAACAAACAACCATTTAAAAACTGAAATATATAATACCTTTAACCAGTATATTATAATTATAACCACTATAGGACTTTCTATCCTTATAATAGAATGAAAAATATGGGTGCTTCACCCACAGGTGATTCCACATCACCATCACTAAGGATTCATTCTTCCAAGTCTCATGATAATATCATATGTGACACCAAAAAAAATTAAAAAATAGAATCTAATTCCCAAAAAAAGACATCTAACAATTGGTAACCTCCACTGGTTTCTCCACATCCAAAAAATACGGGTCTAACTCAATCTCTTCCCAACTCTGAACCTAGGAATGATCTAAATTATACTTATTAAGTAGTGACATACAAAAAACAACATGAATACCTATTAATTAAACTAGTAGTGGAAATTTATAATAAACATTAACAATCATAACATTAACCTAAAATGGTCCAACATATCTACGATAAATATTTTAAAATTGTCCCAGATGATGGTGACCCAACTGAGGAGAGACTTTCATGAAAACCTTGTCACCAATGAAAAAATACATAGGATGTCACTGATGATCCATATAAAATTTCAACTGACTTCAAGATCCAACCGTGCATCGACATGTATCCTGAATCATCTCTCCCATATCCTGAATGAGATTCAGTTCCATAAGAGAGACATTACCCTCATCTACCTAACAAATAGGCAGCCTACACAGGTGACTATACAAAACCTTAATGGGATATAATCTGTTTGATGACTGGTACCCTTTGTTATATTGAAAACTCAACAGTCCAAAATGGATATCTCATGATCCTTCAAAATCTAAGATGCAAGTAGAGAGAATATACTGACGAATCTGAAAATCCTGCTATGACTGACCATCTATCTATGCACAGTGAGTTCTACTCAACCTAACATGAGTCCACATTACCTTATAGATATTCTTATAGAACCTAGAATTAAAACAAGGATCATTATATATGAAAATGTTATATATATCCCCAAAAACCTAAATATCTCATTTATGTATATCTTACCTCGATCCTCAACAGTTTTTGTGTCCCTGATTGGACTAAAATGATCAAATTTCATCAGCTGATCTATCACCACCAAAATATAATCCTTCCACCAGGTATTCCATGGTAATAAAACAACAAAGTCCCTGGAAACATCAATCCATTTCCAATATGGAAGAAAAATAGGTTAGATCAGGCCAGAAGGTTTTAGGTTCCCTTCCATTAGAAACTAGTAGGTTTAATAAAGGCACACAAAATGAACAATGTTATGCATCATTCCTATCCACTAGAAATGATGCTGATGTCATTGTACCTATTTTTAGTTATAGAATGTACAACCAATGAGGAGGTATAAAAATAATATAATATTTAATTCCTTATGGATGATAGGAAACAAAAAAATCCCCTAAAATTATAATACCATCATAAGAGAGGGAGAAATTAGAAACTATCTCCCTACTATAAATGGTTTCCTAATTATTCTAAACTTATCATATTGCTGTTGACCCTATATAATATACTCAAGGAGAGGTGATGATTTTTTAACAATGCTCATAACCATAAATAAACCCCCCATGTTCACCCAGATGAAACTGGGTAAAGACGACTATAAAGTTACACTCTTCCTTTGATTCCATGTGTCCTTATGGTGGATCATTCTAGTTGGGGACATCCATGATGGAATTCCCCTTCCTCAAGGTATAAGTGATGTCGAAGTTAAAAATCAAAATATATTTCACCCATTATGTATACCTTAGATTAAATCCCTTATAATAAAATATATATCTCTGTCTATTATGATCAAAAATGCCATGTACCTCTCCCCAAAAGGATAGTGCATCCAATAATTAAATGCATGCATAACTATGAGAAGATCCAAATCATGATTGGTGAAATTTTTATCCTATAACTGAATATAAGGAGATCCATATTCCATAATGTGATCACCCTATATTAGAACATAACCCAGAAAAACACTCACAGTACACCAAATAAACCTTACTGGGATTATGAATGGTCAAAAAAGTAGTTTATGGGAGAATCTGTTTCAACTCGTCAAAATAAGACTAATATTTTTTAACCCATGTGAAATTAAACCCTTTCATTGTAAGGAATGATAAAGGGTGAAATCAATTTTAAGATGACCTTGATAAATTACTGATAGTATCCAGATAGACCTATGAAGCCCCACATCTCAAATATGTTTCATGGTTATTCATATTCAAATATAACCTTAACTTTCATAGGACCAACTTATTATCCATGTTTAGAAATCACATTACCTATTAGCATCACTTATAGGATATAGAAAAATTATTTTTAAATCTTTTTATTAAGACTACTACTCCACATTCTTACCAAAACTAGATTCTGATGGTTCTCATGATTATTCATAGATCTCAAATTTACCAGGATGTCATCCATAAGAATAATAAATGTTTTGGTTGAGATACTGATGTAATATCTAGTTCATCAGATCCATAAAACTATAGTAGTTTTAGTGAAACCAAAAGGCATCAGAAGAATCTAAAAATTCATTTACCTTATCCTAAAGGTGATATTTAATATATCAAACTATCAAAACCTATGATGATGATAACCCAATTGAATATAAAAATTTGAAAACAAATTCACCTATGTAAACTAATCAAACAATTCATCCACCTGGGAAAAATGTATTTTTTTAAATAATCCCTTCATTCTGCTTCTGATATTCCACACAAAAATGAAGTGATCCATTATCCTTTAATTAAATAATAATCAGGCTTTCCATGGTGAAATTATTTGTAAAAAAACTATTCTCCATCATATCCTCTAACTGGATCTTTTCATATTTCAGCTTCATATCTTCTAGAAAATAAGAATGTATTAAGATCAGAAAAATACCCAATACCAGATTAAATAAGAACACTACCTCCATATTTGGAAGTAGAATAAATAAGTGATTGGGGAAAACATCCATGAATTTCCTAATAACTAAGGGAAAATTTCTAATATAACTGGAATAATTGGTTCAATTGAAATGGTATAAAAAATCATTTATGATCTAGGAAGTAAAATCATTTATCACCAGTCCTTTTATGCCACTCTCTCGGAAACATGAAAGAGTTCCCATTTAAAGTAAAGAACCAAATATTTATATTATAATATTTACCCTCAACATGATGAGAAACAATATGACATATCTTGATGATATTATTAAGTAGATACAAAATAAAAACTAAGAAATCCCATACTAAATCCACATCTTATATCGATAGAAAATATATATGAGATCGAAACCCATTATCTTTCCTCTTCTCGATTGGATTCTCCATCTCTATAATAAAGGATTTGAACATCATTGGATGTTTTAGTTCATAAAAAATAATTGCAGATTTAAATGTTTGTGATGAATGTCTATCAAATAGAGAAGTTTTTATAAAAGATACAACAGAATTGGCACCTCTCACTATTGTTGGGAACCCAAAAAACTCTACTATAAAATATTTCTCTTTGTGAAGGTGATTTAGTTTTGAGGCCTTTGGCTAGAGACCTATGGACTTTGAAAATTATAAAGGCACCACAACAACCTTTGTAACCAAATATCCCTAAAAATAGTGCATAGACACAACATATCATAACTTCTTCATATTTACTTGGATACCATTATAATTACAATAATTTAGGGGTACGATAAAATTATGTCAGGCGTTTCCATCCTTGAAACAATGACAATAACTAAGGGGAAGACTATTGGAAATTGTTAAAGGTGCACATGGTGCCCACTATAAATATATGCAATTACATAACTGGTCTCAAAACCTATAGGAACTTTTAAACTTTATGATGTCTTTCATCCAAACCTCTAAAATTGAATTTCCTCCCTACTGCATAGTGAAACTACAATAAAATTTCAACCATTATAATCTTTGGGTAGAAATACAAATATAAGAAGTTATTGAAACCCTTAAAACACAATCTCATGTTTTGATCTATCCATACAATTGAAATCAACCATCTATTTATAGGACCCATGAGTTTTATTATCGTTCGCTTCACATTGATAGCCTCAGTAATATATTAGAATTCAAATCTGTGATTGATCTTTAATACCAAATAGTCTACCTATTCAGGAACATTCATAACATTAAAGGATGGGGTATTATCATATAGGTAAACTTAAGATCAATCATTATCTAACATTTCTTCTACTTATTTCTTAATACAAGGAAAGTCAGTCAGAGGTAGGCCCCTACCTATTTATTAAATAAAAAGAAAAGTACGACATGAATAAAGAGGAACGATTACATATCATAAGCTTCAAAACCATCACATCCCCCAAAAGAGCCTCCTTCTGCAGTGGTCGTCTCCCATTCCGATCTTTCATAATGCTTTAGGATCTTGGCATACTTATTTCTAAGATTCAATTTCTCTAAATATATCAAATCATGTGGAGATAGTTTGAAAGAAGACATAGTAGATAGCAGCTTCCGAAAATCAGAGTAGTCCTTCTTCATCCTTCTTTTTGCGGTGGTGTCCACCTCCTATCTAGATTTCCCCTTCCCATCCTTGAGAACCTCACAATAGGAAGGCCTAACCACTATATTATGATTTTCCTTATTGCTGTCCAAGACATCCCCCCAATTTCCAATTTCCATGTCATCATTGAAACCATCAGCCACCCCTCGGTTCTGTTCATTACCTCTGTTGTAGTTAATCACAACCAAGCATTGTGGCTTCCCTTCCATTGCTTGGCTAACATCCACCACCTTCGTAGAATTAAATAAACTAGTCTCTTCATACTGCCCTTCAAACTTTTAGCCAAAATATACCTCCTTCACTGCATCAAATAAGACACACTACATATTATTTCAATCTTCCACTGGGACACACATCACCATTTGGCATCCTTCTTCATCCTCCAACACCTAAAACTGGTTGCAGGTAGCAGCATAACTCTCTGAGATAGTAGATTGCACCTGGTGTCTTTCACTATCCAAACATGGAATTGCATCTGCCATTCCCCCATGGACTGCTGAGTTCGAAGGCTTCACGCCCTCAGAGAGACTAGAAGAATTGACAGTAGCACTCTCCCCATGTGGAGCAACAACAAAAGACCCTGCTGAGTTCGAAGGCTTCCCCCCCTCAGTCAGACCAACACAATTGACAGCAACATCATCAACACCTCATTTGGTTCCACTCTCCCCATACGAAGCGATAGCAGTACACCCACCTACAGTCTGTGCCACCACATAATCTTGCACAACACCATTGCCAGAGGACCCACCCCTTAGGTCCTGCTTCAGCCTCCCAAACACCACAGAAACAGAAGGATTACCCAAGCCCAGCTCACCCACACCATTTCTACTCTTCGCAGCACCGTGAATCTTGTTCCCCTGATCCGCGACTCTAGCATATCTTCCCACTTGGCCTAATATAAATACACTTTCACATTGTTCCTTTTGATGGTCCAGATGATGACACCCCGGACAGAAATCAGTCCAGGACTCAAACACGAACACTTTCCTCCAGCAGTACTCCTCACCTATCGTGATCCAAATCCACTCCACGGGTGCCTTTGAAGCTTCCACCTCAACGCAGAGGCGTGGATTAACTGGGTGACTAACCTACGTAGTGCGGGCATCAGCACAGATAAACCACCCTACTAAATTCCCTAATATGCGGATGATCACTGGATTTTGAAATGGAAAAGGAAGATGGGGAAATCTTACCCATGTCACAACGGAGGTCGAGTCCCAGTTCATGAATAGGTCAAAAGTCCATTGAAGAAGGAAAAACCGACATCCATAGAAGCGTCGAGGAGCTCGGGACCAAGCAGAAATTAAATCTTCCTCAGATGAAAAACGTATCATCAAATAATGTTTGACAATTAGTCCCACTACCGCGTGATCCTTTAGGTCCCAATTACTGAAAACAAATATATCAAATTCATCCACGGAAGGTCTTAGATGATTAAAGCAAGCCACCAAGGTCAAATTCAGAAGATTCGACGCTCTCGAGAACTCCGAAAGTGAAATCATCAGTTGCAGATCCCCAAGATGCAACTCCAAAACCTTCGGAGTCAAAGAGATTGACAGAAATTCAGTAAGAAAACTAGGGTTAGAGAAATGTATGAAATTCACCTATAGAATCGAAGGTCGAGGAGGAACCGCCGCCTCCCTACCACCTTCAGGGAGGGGGGGGGAAACCCATCCATAGCCATGGTCTATGGTTTGTCACCAGGAGCCGTCGCCGAGTGCCAGCGATTTTCGCCATCATCTTCGCCACACACCATCCTTCTACTTATTTCATAATTTCTTGGTCATAAACACATGATAAATTCTAGTTCCCGACATGATCTACCTAATCGATAACCTCTAGAATATTTTTATCCAAATAAGGATTCCATTGAGTTTAAAGACCCGACCCCAGTTTTCTTGATCCAGTGCCTTATTACATTACATTGGCATGATTACAAGAAATTTACTATCTTGAAGTAATGAATAGTTTAGTAGATTTGGAAATAAAGATACAAACATAAGTTCAACATTACAGCTTGTAATTAAAAACAAAAAATAAGTTTTATTGGGAACATACAACACTCTATGTTTATCCCTGCAAGTCAATCATAATATACATCTTCCTGTCCTAGAAAAAATGAAACATAAGAATTGGTGAGATCAGATGCCCAGTATGGTTTAACATTATAGTGGAAGATAACATAAAAATTAGTCATGGTGATTAATTTAAAACACAAGCCTTTAAAAATAAACATGAATATAATATGTCAGGAATATTAGGTGAGTAAATATTTTTATAATAAAACATAATCATGGGTATTCTACTAGTTAAATTACCTAATGAAATAAGAATTTATAGCTTCATAATGAGGGAAATAAAAATTCTTGATATTCTAAAACATAACGTCAAGGTCTCATCTAAGACATCTAAAAATGATTAATTCCTCTACTAAAACCGTATCTAAAAACAATAAAGGACTTGGCCAAGTCTAAATCTATTTGTCTCATGAGACCTACCGATACATACAGGGGATATAGAGGGCCCCAATGATAACATAACAAGTCTAATTATTTCATCATATGAATTGGGATAAACATAAAAAACATATATATTCATATTAAAACTAACATATGAAATATAAATAACAATCCCTGAACATTAAGTGTAAACACTAACCATTCAGAGTAAATTGCTGAATAGTTTTAGGATAGAACATCCACATCAAACTAATAATAAACCATTCAATTAAATATGGTATATTATTTGATAAAGACTAATCCCAAACATACATAATAATCAATATGATTGTTGAAACAAAAGGGGATACTCTTATAAAATCATGGAGTAATTCTTGAGATAAATACTCATTTACATTGAGAAGAAGATTTCTTTTCGAAAAGTGTTTGTATAAATATAGAAATTAATTAAGATAGAATTTTTATAATTAAATTATTTATTTTATAAGGATAATGGTTTCTAAAAACTAACTATAGAGTGCCCTTGAAAATTGGTAAGAATTTGAGAAATTTCATTGGGATGGGCTTGTATTTTGGGAAGAATTTTTGAAAGATCATTTTAAAACATATAATTTCCCATAAATGAATGTAGAATTATGGTTGGTACACAAATATAGAGAATTAAAATAGAATTTATGAGGAGTAAATATTTATGAATAATAATTTATTTGATGTAAGTAGATAATAAAAGTAACCCAGATGAAAATGGAGGTTAGGGCGGAAAACCCGTACCTTAAGTTCGAAGGTGTTCCTCACATGATCTTAACATCATGAATAATAAAATTTAGCTTCATAAATTAATGATCACAGAAGATCCTCTACATTTAATTGATTTAGTATAAACTTATTTGGTTCATTCATGGCTATTTTATAGGTTAATAGATTCAATTTCATTATTTGGGAGTGTTTTATTCCTTGGTTTTCACGATCGATTTTCTTATATTCATGTATGGATAAACATGTAGAATGAGAATGGTTGTATCGAATATAATTTTTATGTTTTTACTGAAAGTATAAAATATTACATGGTTATAAATTATTTTTGGTAATTGGGAGTGAAGATAAATCATTATATAAAACTTTAATGACAATTGTTCGGGTTAATTGATGGTTTTTGATCACAATGAACTCATTTTGATTTATAATATTATATACTACATAAAAAATGATTAAAAAACCTTATATATGTTACAATAAATATATTAAAGTCTATTTTAACCATAAAAATTATTTAATGACCAGAATTCAAGACGGTAATATAAATTGAAAACCCATCATCCTTGAATGTGATAAATTAACACATCTCGAATGATGTTTTAATTTCTAGTATAAAATAATGGGAAAGGAGGGATGCTGAATAATTATTCCTTTATCATGAAAAAATTATAGTACATGTAAGGTAATCAAGTCATCACTACATTTGGATGAAAAGTGGTGAGTAAATAAAAAGAAATGAATTGTACATGAAATAAAACAAATGAAAAGTGGAATTTACCTCTTGAAGTAATATTCCTTGAGAGAATATTTATGGGAGATTATTTTATCTGTTTATGAGACCAAGGGACACTGGATGTGGGGTAGGATATTGGGAATATATTTGATCATAATTTAGACAAGGAAAATATAGCGACTTGATCATTTTACATATAACATTTCATTATTTCAAGTATAATTAATTATCAGAGTACAATCCATAGATCGTTAAGTCTAGTGTCTTGGAAGACTAGGTATATATGACATAAAACATGGGGCTAAAAAAAACTTATGTATTTAATATCCAAAAAGAGCTTCTAACTTTCTTTGAGCTCTTATATCTGTATAGGGTACCCTGGGGAACACATGAACAAGGGATCAACTAAAAATTCCCAGTAAGGGAAAGAACATAAGGATACATCTCAAGCACATGAGTTAGGAGGAATGACATAAAGATATCAAAAGCCCGAAACTTATAAAATCATTTAATATAAGCATGGGATCACATAAACATGGAATCATATAAATGTGGTAGAATCATAAATCATATCTTTAGTACGGTTCAAGGCTATCCTCCAATCCCGTTTCCCATTTCAGTACAGGTCAAGGCTAACCACTAATCCCTTTTCACATCACATATAATGAGACTTAACCTTACCCAATGCATTGGAGTGCTATCTGGGTGCACCCATATAAACATATTCATGAATATTATTTCCACATAAATAATCTTTCCACATAAATAATCATACATAATCAACCATACATAAACATAAGGGTACCCATGGAAAGAATTGGGTACCACAATCATGACATAAAACATATCAAATGGGTGTATCACGAAAGTGTCCATGAAAGGAAGGGATTAGAACATACATGGAAATTCATAGGGTAAAATAGGAATATAACATGTTAAGTGGTGTCAAATATAAGTTAAAACATACAAAAAATATATTTTAGAAACATTATCATTAAAACATTTTTGTGCGGTTTTAAGGAAAACACTCTAGAGCTTTTCAAATAGAAAAGAGGAAATTATTTTATATAAAAAAGAATTGAACCAATAAGGTTTTCATAATAAAAATAATGATTTTATAAATACAATGGTATTTTAAAACATAGGATAGAGTGAATTTTAAATTTGGTTAAAAAATTTGGGAAGTCCCCTTAAAATAGGTTTGCTTATCGGAAAGATCTGAGGGAATCTTTCAAAATCATGTATATCCACGAAAGAATGTGATGGAAGGGTCTTGATATAAAAATCTTGTACAACTAACCAGAAGTCATAAGATTCACATAGATAGATAAGATAACACCATTTTGAAAGAAAGATAAGGCAACCCGAAAGAACAAAGAATATTCGGGTTGAATTCGTTACGATTTTATCGGCATGGTGTCAGGTGTGACCAAGAGGGATTGATGAGGATAAATGGGGTTTATAATCACTTATAAACCCAGAAGGAAGTATGGGGGAGGTTCTTAAGAATACCCCAACATTATCTAGTACACATATAAAGGCATAGTATAGAGGACAATCTTGATTAAGAGAGAAAAGGAGAGGATCCCTTACCTTGAATCTAGTGGTGTTATCCACTTGTTATTAATGACTTGAATAAAAAAATTAGTCTTATTAATTAATAATTCAAAAACCTCTTCTATATGTAATTTATTTATTATGACCCTTTTTAGTTTATTGAAAGCCTTTTTTGATTAGTTATAGGGTTCATTTTCATTGTTTGGCTAGTTTGTTTACTTGGCTTTAAAAGATCGGTTCACTTATATTCAAGTTTGGATTATATGCAAGATGAAAGTGGTTTTCCAGAATTAAAGTTATATTCTTTAGTTCATATCCAGGGGATTACATGTTTTTAATCTTAATTAGGATACTTTGAGTGATGTCGAATTATTATATATATAACCTTAGTGGTAACTGTTTTTGTTAATCGGTGGATTTGATTACAAAGAATGTGTTTTTCATTATAACTTAATTCCATTTGTACCAAAAGATTACAGAAACAAAAATAGGATATATTATATATATAATAATATGGTTCAACTATAACACAAATGATTTCATGACCATAATTAACGATAAAAATAAAAATTGATAAACTGTTGTCCTTGAATGTGCTAAATTAGCACATCTCAAACAATGCTTTCATTTCTTTCAAAACAAAAAAGGGTGGGGAAAGGGGAAAAGATAATGAAATATACCACTAGCATGAAGAAATTTTAGTACATGTATGTTACTGGACTTATCATACTATTATGGTGAAGGTAGGTGAGGAAAGAAATAAAAAGAAAAGAACTTAAAAGAAAAGAAGAAATTTGGGAAGAGGAATTTACCTCTTGAGACTTATTTCTTTGAGAACCTCTTAAGGGGAGAGGTTTTGGTATTTTGAGGAGGATGAGAGCTTTTGGACGTGGGAAGGACCTTGGGGAGAGATTTTGGCAGAAATTAGAGAGGTCTTGGAGCTTGAAAGGAGTGGAGAGAAGAGGGAGTGAAGGGGGTTTTTATAGTTGAGGAGAGGTGGGATTTCATGATATTATAATCATTAATTTATTATTTCTTCCCAAGACAAGGAATAGTAAGTGTTCCATTACCAGGAATAGTAAATGGGTCATGTGAATTCAAACTATGTAGGCGTACATCAGCAGAACATCATCTTTTACTCAATTAATCAATTATTTAGCATTTATTGTGAATTATCTGATTCTACTATTCATCAAAATTTTATGTATTTCAGAAAAATCCCAAAAATTCATCCTAAACATTTTTCAACATATAGAATCCAAAAATGAATTCCATTTTTCAAAAATAATTTTCTAAATATGATTATTGTAATATTTAAGTAAAATCATAATTTATTATCAAAAACCAGATTTAAAACACGCATTAACTCATTCTAAAACATAGGTATATTATACTTCCACCTTGAATATTATATTTATACTATCATAGGCAAGGTTAATATTCATTAGGGTATATCACTATTCATAAGGGTAAGTTACTATTCATTAGGGTAGGTTACTATTCACCAAAAATTATTTTTGTTTTATTAGACTGCAAAAAAATATATTGAACACAACTGTGTATGCCGGATTTTCGAAACTCCAAACAAATAAGTGGAAAAATTATGTTTAAAGGTCACTTATCACTTAGTAGTTCATTATGTTGTGTTTTCATGTGATTTTATGACATAAATATAAGAAGGGAATTTCAATTGAAAAACTTTGGGTCATTACATTCTTCCCCCTTAGGAAATTTCGCCCTCGAAATTTCATTTTACATACTAAGCCAAAAACATGTGTGGGTACTTTTCCTTCATTGCTTCCTCCAATTCCCATGTTGCTTCCTCAAACTTATGGTTCCTACAAAACACTTTGAGAAGATGGGTTGTCTTGTTGCGTAGAACCTTATCTCTTTGATCCAAAATCTTTACTCGCTGCTACTCATATGAGAGATCATCTTCTTCCTGCACCACCTCTGAGTTTAGTACATGTGAGGGATCAGGTATGTAATTCGTTAAGATTGATACGTGAAAAACATCATGAACTTGATCCATACTAGGTGGAAGCGCAGGTCGATAGGACACGACTCTTATGCAGTCAAGGATCTCAAAGGGGCCAATATACCTTGGGCTTAGCTTACCTTTCTTCCCGAATCACATGACTCTCTTCCATTGAGATATTCGAAGGAAGAATTTATCTCCAACCCCGAACTCCAAGTCCCTTCAACGGTTGTCAGCATAAATCTTTTGCCAACTTTGAGAAGCTTTGATGTGTTTCTGGATGACTTGAACATTCTCTATCGTCTCTTGAACAAGATCAGGTCCAAGTTGCTTTCTTTCTCCAACTTCATCCCAATAGGTTGGAGTTCTACATCTCTTTCCATATAGAGATTCATATAGAGCCATCCAAATACTCGAGTGGAAGCTATTGTTGTATGAGAACTCAACCAATGGGAGATTCTGAAGCCATCCACCTTTGAATTATAGAGAGTAGGCTCTAAGAATATCTTCAAGCATCTGAATAGTTCTTTCAGACTGGCCATCAGTTTGTGGGTGATAGGCCATGCTGAAATTTAATTCAGTACTCAAAGAATGTTGAAGTATCCTCTAGAATTTAGAAGTGAACCTTGGATCATGGTCAGAGACAATTGAGAGTGGAACACCATACAGTCTCACCATATCCTTCACATATATCGTTGCAAGTTGTTCATGCAAGAGATCTTCCCGAATAGCGAAGAAATGGGTTGTCTTGGTGAGTCGGTCAACCACAACCCATATCGCGTTATTTCCCTTTGATGTCTTCGAGAGACCCGTGACAAAGTCCATATTATCATTTTACGATTTCCACATGGGTATAGTAAATGGCTGCATCATATCTTTGGACTTTTTTTGCTCAGATTTAACTTTCTGACATACTAAGAACCTTGATATATATTCAGCAATCTCTTTCTTCATGTTATCCCACCAGAAGTGTTCTTGAAGATCACAGTACATTTTGGCACTCCTAGGATGGATAGAGAAGGTCAGGATATGTGCATCATTCAATAAATCCTTCTTTATCTCTGGATTAGATGGTACACATAATCGGGTCCCAAATCTTACAACTCCTTCCTCATCAATTTTTAAATTAGTAGATTTCCCATTTTTAGCAGCTTCCACCCTTTTCTTAATTTCCATATCCTTTCTTTGAGAAACCTTTATTTTCTCCATGAGGAATGGTTGAGAAATAATTTGAGAAAGGATTGATGATGTTCCTCCCTTAATGACTCCCATGTCCATCCTCTGCAAATATAAGAAGATCAGATCCTTTTCAATTCCCATCATTGATAAAGATGCATGATCCTTTCTACATAGAGCATCCGCCACCTTGTTTTCCTTACTGGGATGGTAGTGGATTGAGAAGTCATAATCCTTGATGAGCTCTATCCATCTTCATTGGATCATATTAAGCTCTTTCTGGGTGAATATATATTTGATACTCTTGTGGTCAGTATATATCTCACATTTTTCCCCATAGAGATAATGCCACCAAATTTTCAACGCAAAGATCACAGCCGCCAACTCCAGATCATGCATGGGATAGTTTTGCTCCTTGATTTTCAGCTTCCTTGAGGAATAGGATATCACTTTATCATTTTTCATTAGCACACAACTTAATCCTTTCTTAGAAGCATCACAATACACCACAAAGAGTTCTCCACTTTAAGGGAGTGTGAGTACCGGTGCAGTGATAAGCCTCTTTTTCAACTCCTTGAAACAATCTTCACATTCCTGTGTTCAGAAGAACTTTACTCCCTTCCATGTCATCTTGGTCATTGGGTTTGAAACTCATGAAAAGTTATTCATGAATCGATAATAATACCTAGATAGACCTAAAAAGATGCAGATCCCCATTACAGAAGTTGGCCTCGGCCACTCTTCAATTGCCTTTGTCTTGGAAGGGTCCATAGATATCCCTTTCTTGGTGATAATATTCCCCATGAATGATACTTCCTCCATCCAGAACTCACATTTAATGTACTTTTCATACAACTTCTCCATTCACAAAGTCTTTAACACAGTTTCCAAATTCTCCTCATGTTCCTCCTTGCTCTTGGAGTATATCAGAACATCATCAATAAAAACCACCACAAATTTTTCGAGGTAATATCTAAAGACTATATTCATTAAATCCATGAAAATTTCTAGAGAATTAGTGAGTACGAATGGCATAACTATGTACTCATAGTGTCCATACCTCGTTTGAAAGGTAGTCTTGGGAATATCCTCCTTCCTCACCTTTAGTTGGTGATATCCCGACCGAAGGTCCACCTTAGAGAAATAACTGGCACCACGAAGCTGATCGAACAAGTCATCTATCCATGGAAGGGGATACTTGTTCTTTATAGTGATTTTATTGAGCTAACGATAATCAACGCAGAGGTGCATTGATCCATCCTTCTTCTTGATGAAGAGTACTGGAGCACCCTACAGTGAAGCACTCGGGCGTACAAAACCCATCTCCATATTATCCTGTAACTACTTCTTTAGCTATTCTAGCTCTACGGTGGCCATTCTGTAATGTGTATTTGAGATTGGAAGAGATCCATGGATAAGTTCAATTGATAACTCTACTTATCATTCAGGGGTTATACTAGGAAACTATTCGAGGAATACATCAGTGTAATCCCTCATGATGGGCATGTCTTCAAGCTTGATTCTCTCCTTTGTCTCAATCATATTACCTAGGTATGCATGATCATAAGGAAGCAATATCCAAACTTGAGACAAATATTCTAAAGGATACTCATCTTCCTCCTTGTACTTGTAAAGAATCATAGGATGATTCGGTATGTGAAGAGTAATCTCCCTTTCCCAACAGTTGATGTTGGCCTTATGCAAAGATAGCCAATCCATGCCAAAGATAGCATCAAAACTCCACTAAAGAAAGTATGAAAATATTTTATGGAAGGTTCAGTCCAAAAACATTAACTGGGGAGGAGTTATAAACCATGGATACAATAATTTCCCCATTCAATGTTCTCATAGATAAATTTTCCTCCCAATTTTGAGGTGGTGTTTGAACAGTTCTACTAAACTTGCAAGATATGAAAAATGCGTAGAACCAGAATCAAATAGTACATTTGCTATTTTTGATTGAATAACAAGCGTACCTATCACCACATCATTTTCTGGCTCCACCAAATTAGTAGTGATAGCATAATCCCTTCCTTGTTGCCTTGGAGGTTGTTATAGATTTCCTCCAACAACCCTTGGCTTAGGGCAATTGTTCGCATAATGCCCAAGATCCTTACAGTTATAACACTGCACTGCAGTTTGAGTGTTTATCTGAACCTTCCTTTCTTCTTCAACATTAGCGGGATTTTTTATATCCCTTCGACAGTTCTTAGCTAGATGAACAAACTTTCTGCATTTGAAGTAATTCCTGGTTCCCTTGAGACAATCACCAAGATACTTCTTCCCAAAATTATTGAAAAGGGGAACGTGAGGCTTCTTTCCATCATGGGATTTTTTGGATGAACCACCCATGTTGTTCTCCATTTTCCGATTCTTTTCACTAGGCCTGTGAGACCATTGAGAGTCTCCAATCTCTATTTCAACCTTGAGGGAACAATGAACAATCTCCTCATAACTTTCAAAGTCTCGAATCGACAACACTTTTCGTAGACTCGGCTTTAGTCCGCTAAAGAAGCGATCCGTCTTGATTTCGGTGTTCATGAAAAAGCCAGAGGCGTACCTTACAAGCCTTGTAAAGTTCGATTTATATTCCACGATGGACTCATATTCCTTCTACTTGAGTCCAAGGAACTCTCTTTTTATCTTTAAATGGAGGGTTTGATGAAATTATTTGTTGAAAAACATCCTCTTGAATTCCTCCCAATCTATGGAATCAATTTCCTCATGGGACTTCGTATTCTTGATCAGCGTCCACCACTGATCAGCTTCCCCATCAAAAGGATAGACTACCAGTATAACTTTCTCTTTTTCCATGCACTAGATGATAGAGAAAATATTTTCAATGGAGTTAATCCATTGTTCTGTGAGGAGGGGATCAGAAGACCCACTAAACATGGGAGGCCTTTGCCGCATGAAGGATTCTACGAAAACTTGATCTTTCCATGGAGGATGGGGATGTTCCACCTGATTCAAGTTATTATTCATAACTCAATCCAGCTGAGCAAGTACTGCCATGAAAGTTTGAGCACCCGATTCCATCACATCAAGCATGTCAATAAGACAATCATCACATTTCCTATCACATTGGTTGTTGGAACGTGTTCTTCTATTTCCCACCATTAAATAAGAAAAATAACATATAATTAGAGGTCTCGAATACTTAGCTATTGAGCATAAAAAGAAAAATTTGAACATTAAAGGATAAAATTATAAAGAATAAGTACATCCAAACTTGTGGTTACTTAGGTTTATATATAGGTTATCCTCGATCTATTTCTTAACTTATATTCTTATTGGCTTTTCCCCCTTAATAATGGTTTTTAATAAGCTTGTGAATCTACTGAAGCATATTCCACAGGAGTGTCGTAACCAAGAGTGCAGCAAGGACCATTATCGTACACTAGTTCCCATTCGAGTCTAGATCAAAGCGGTGTTTTCGGGTTTTACCCCTAGAAACATTTGTGCCAGAGCCACCTCAACCTTCTCGTATCCAGATAAGGATGTATTTTCTTGATAAACCACTTACTCTATACTCACCAAAATTTAGGATTTTTTTCTTATAATTAGTCTCATACTTAAGGTTCTCACAAAGTTTCTCTATTCCTAATCTCCAAAAATAACTAGACTATGCCTCTGATACCAACTATAGTGACCCGAGCCTTTTATATATAACATTTCATTATTTCAAGCATAATTAATCATCAGAGTACAAGCCAAGGATCAATAATTCTAGTGTCTTCGAAGACTAGGTACATATAACATAAAACATGGGGATAAAAAACCTTATTTATTTAATCTCCATAAAGAGATTATAACTTCCTTTGAGCTCTTATATCTGCATATGGTACCTTGGGGAACACATGAACAAAGGGATGAGCTAAAAATTCCCAGTAAGGGAATGAACATAAGGATACATCTCAAGCACATGAGTTAGGTGGCATGACATAAAGATATCCAAAGCATGAAACTTATAAAATAATTTAATATAAGCATGGGATCACATAAACATGGAATCATATAAATGTGGAAGAATCATAAATCATATCTTTAGTTTGGGTCAAGGCTATCGGCCAATCCCGTTTCCCATTTCAGTACGGGTCAAGGATAACCACCAATCCCGTTTCACATTGCATCTCATGAGACTTAACCTTACCCAATGCATTGGAGAGCTATCTGGGCGCACCCATCTCAACATATTCATGAATATTCTTTCCACATATGTAATCTTTCCACATAAATAATCATATATAATCAAACATACATAAATATAAGGGTACCCATGGAAAGAATTGGGTACCACAATCATGACTTAAAACATATCCAATGGGCGTATCACGAAACTGTCCATTAAAAGAAGAGATTAGAACATACATGGACATTAATAGGGTAAAATAGGAATATAAAATGGTAAGTGGTGTCAAATATAAGTTACAACATATAAAAAATGTATTTTAGAAACATTAGCATTAAAACATTTTTGTGCGGTTTTAAGGAAAACACTCAAGAGATTTTCAAATAGAAAAGAGGACATTATTTTATATAAAACCAGAATTGAAACAAGAAGGTTTTAATAATAAAAATACTGATTTTATAAATACAATGGTATTTTAAAACATAGGATAGAGTGTACTTGAAATTTGGGTAAAAAAATTGGGAAGTCCCCTTAAAACAGGTTTGCTTATCGAAAAGTTATAAGGAGGGAATGATTCAAAATCATGTATATCCCCGAAGGAATGTGATGGAAGGGTCTTGATATAAGAATCTTTTAAAACTAACCATAAGTCATAATACTCACATATATAGATAATATAACACCATTTTGAAAGAAAGATAAGGCAACTCAAAAGAACAAAGAAGGTTCGAGTAGAATTCGTTACAATTTTATCGGCATTGTGTCGGGTGTGACCAAGAGGGATTGATGAGAGAGAAATGGGGTTTATAATCACTTATAAATCCAGAAGTAAGAATGATTAAGGTTCTTAAGAATACCCCATCATTATCTAGTACACATATAAATGCATAGTATAGAGGACAATCTTGATTAAGAGAGAAAAGGAGAGGATCCCTTAACTTGAATCCTGTGGTGTTCTCCACTTGTTATTAATGACCTGAATAAAAAACTTAGGCTCATTAATTAATAAGTACATAACCTCTTGAATATGTAATTTATTTATTATTACCATTTTTAGTTCATTAAAATCTTTTTTGATTAGTTATAGGGTTCAATTTCATTGTTCAGCTCGTTTGTTTCCTTGGATTTAAAAGATCTGTTCACTTATATTCATGTTTGGATTATATGCAAGATGAGAGTGGTTTTACAGAATTAAAGTTACATTATTTATTTAATATCCATTAGATTACATGGTTTTAATTTTAATTAGGTTACTTAGAGTGATGTCGAATTATTATATATATAACCTTAGTGGTAACCATTTTTGTTAATCGTTGGATTTGATTACAAAGAATGTGTTTTTCATTATAACTTAATTCCATTTGTACCAAAAGATTACATAACCAAAAATAGGATATATTACATATATAATAATATGGTTCAACTATAACACAAATGGTTTCTTGACTAGAATTAAAGATAATAATAGAAATTGAAAAATCGTTGTCCTTGAATGTGCTAAATTAGCACATCTCAAACGATGCTTTCATTTCATTCAAAAAAAAAGGGTGGAGAAATGGGAGAATATAATAAAATATACCACTAGAATGAAGAAATTCCAGTACATGTATGTTAATGGATTTATGATAATATTATGGTGAAGGTAGGTGAGGAAATAAATAAAAAGAAAATAACTTAAAAGAAAAGAAGAAATTTGGGAAGAGGAATTTACCTCTTGAGACTTCCTCCTTTGAGAACATCTTAAGGGGAGAGGTTTTGGTATTTTGAGGAGTATGAGAGATTTTGGACGTGGGAGAGGACCTTGGGGAGAGATTTTAGAAGAAATTAGTGAAGGCTTGGAGCTTGAGAGGAGTGGAGAGCAGAGGGAGTGAAGGGGGTTTTTATAGTGGAGGAGAGGAGGGATTTCATGATATTATAATCATTAATTTATTATTTCTTCCAAAGACAAGAAATAGTAAGTATTACATGACCAGGAATAGTAAATGGGCCATGTGAATTCGAACCAAGTAGGCTTACATCATAATAACATCATCGACGAATCAATTAATCCATTATTTATCATTTATTGTGAATTATTGGATTCTACTATTCATCAAAATTTCAAGTATTTCAGAAAAATCCAAAAAATTCACCCGAACCATTTTTTGACGTGCAGATTCAAAAAATGAAGTCCATTTTTAAAAAATAATTTTCTAAATATTATTATTTTAATATTTAAGTAAAATCATAATTTATTATCAAAAACCAGATTTAAAACAAGCATTAACTCATTCTAAAACGTAGGTATATTGTACTTCCAACTTGAATATTATTTTTATACTATCCTAGGTGAGGTTACTCTTCATTATGGTATATCACTATTCATAAGGGTATGTTACTATTCATTAGGGCAGGTTACTATTCACCAAAAATTATTTTTGTTTTATCAGACTCCAAAAAAACATCTTGAACACAACTGTGTATGCCGGATTTTCGAAATTACAAACACCTAAGTGACAAACTTATGTTTAAAGGTCACTTATCACTTAGTAGTTCATTATGTTTTGTTTTCATGTGATTTTATGACATAAATATAAGAAGGGAATTTCCATTGAAAAACATTAGGTCGTTACAGAAAAAGGCTTGAGAGGAGTGAAGAGACGAGAGAGTGGGGGGGGGGGGGGTTATAGTGGAGGGGGAGGGTTTTCCCATTATTTTACTCATTATTTAATTATTTTTCCATGGACAACCCATAGTATTGATTCTTGTGACCATGAATAGTAATATGTGTATGTGAGTTTAAACCAAGTGTGCTTACTTCTTCTATGAATCTCAGAATAGTGAATTTAACTCATAATGTATATATACGGTAATTACCAGTTTTTACTATTCTTTAAAAATTCAAGTACTTCAGAAAAATCCAAAAAACTCAACCTAACCATTTTTCAACATGTAGAATATAGAAATTGACTCCATTTTTGAAAATTATTTTCTAAATATTATTAATTTAATTTTTAAATAAAATCATATTTTATTCGAAAAATAAAAATTTTAAAACTATAATTTGTTTTATATAGCCTTGAAAAATTAATCAATATCCCATTATATTATAACCATAAGACAATAAAATAACAATAAAATTTAATATTCATAAGGTTTATATTACTATTCATATTAATATTCAAAAGGGTATGTTATTATTCTATAAAATTTAATTTTTCTTATCAGACTCTAAATATCTTACAGAATGCATCCGTTTATGTTAGTTTTTTAAAATTCGAATCACAAAGGTGAAAAAATTATGTTTACTAGCTAGGTCACAAAGAAGTGGTATTTTATAGTGACTCCGTGTTTCATGCATTCAATATTAATTTATTTTCACATTCTTGGGGTGTTACATTATCCCCTGCTTACAAAAATTACGTCGTCAAAATTAATAGAATATGACCTCATAAAAAGATTTTGGTAGTTCTTCATCATAAGCTCCTCAGGCACCCATGTCTCCTCTTCGATTTTATGTTTTTTACAAAGTATATTTACCAGTTGAGTCATCTAATTCCTCAAGACTTGTTCTTTAGTGTCCAGAATCCAAATAGGCTCTTCATAGTTAGATATGTCTAGTTCTTATTCTGTACCTTCATAAGTGAGGTGATGTGTTGGGTTTGGCTTGTACTTTATTAGAAATGAGATGTGGAACATATTGTGTACTTTAGATAGGCTAAGTGTCATGTCTAAATTATATGCAAGAGATCCAATTATATCTAGAATTTCAAAAGGGCCTATGTACATAGGGCTCAGTTTCCCTTTCTTCCAAAATATTATAACACTCTTCAATAGATATAATTTTATGAAAAAATAATATCCCACATGAAATTAAAAATCCATCCTATGATTACCATCATAGTGTTTTTTTATTATTTGATATGTCCTTGAATAGTATTTACCTTTAATATTGTTTCCTCTGCAAGATTTGGTCCCACAAGCTTTCTTTCTCCAACTTTATTCTGACAAGTTGGTGTACGAAATATATTTCCATATAATGCTTCATATGATTCCATTTGAATACTTGAACGGAAACTATAATTATAGTAAAACTCAACTAATGGTAAATATTGATCCCATATACCTTGAAATTCAAGTGAACATGATCTCAACATCTCCTCTAAGGTTTGGATCATCCTTTCAGATTTCTCGTTAGTTTGGGAGTGATAAATAGTTCTCAATCAAAGATCAGTATTTAAATATTTCTAAAGACTTTTCTAGAATTTCAATATAGATCATAGATCATGATTAGACACAATTTCGAGAGGTTCCCCAAAAAGTACCACAAATTCATTTATATAGAGTCATGCTAGGATCTATAGTGGAAAATCCTCCCTTATTGAGAGGAAATATACAAGTTTCGTAAGTTGATCAACTATTATCCATATTGTATCATTATACCTTGGAGTTTGTGGTAATCCAGTGACAAAATCGATGGTGATGTCATCCCATTTCCATATAGGAATAACTAGAGGTTTCATGACTCCTATAGGATGTTGTCATTTGGTCTTTACTTATTGACAGACTAGACTTCTTGATAAATAATAAAAAATTTCTTGATTCATGATGTCTCAACCGAAATGATCCTTAAAATATCTATATATTTTAGTGACACCAGGATGTATAAAGAAATTTGAGCTATGAACATAATCCAATAAATCCCATTTCAGACCAATTATAGAGGGAACACATATCCTCTTCCCAGATTTCATAATTCCATATTCACACACGAAGTCATCCAACTTCCCATATTTCATATCATTAATTTTCTTTTGAAGATTATCATCATTAGACTTCGAAGCTTTAATTACTTACAATAATGATGGTCAGAAAACCATTTGAAAAATTAGTGATGTTTCACATTATTTGATAATTCACATATCCTTCCTCACTAGATTTATGTACAAAGCATCCTTGTCAATCCCCATTTCATTGAGAACTCGATGATCCTTATTTATCAATGCATCAACTACCTTATTTTCCATTCCTAGGTGGTAGTGTTTGGAACAATCATTATCCTTGAGTAGTTATATCTATCTCCTTTTCCTCCCATTGAGTTCTTTCTGTGAGAAGATATATTTTAAACTCTTATGATCTGTATATATCTAACATTTTTCTCCATAGAGATAATATCTGCATATCTTTAGAGAAAATATTACCTCTGTTAACAAAATATCATGAGTAGGATAATTTTGTTCATGAATATTTAACTTATTTTATACATAGTCAATAAATCTATAATTCTACATAAGGACACAACCAAGTCCTTTGATGAATCATTATAGATCACAAACCCATCATTCCTTGATGATAGAGTGAGGATCAGCGTATTCACTAATATCCTCTTCAATTTTTCGAAACACTCCACAAATTATTTTTTCCATATGAACTTAACCCCTTTATGTGTAATCTTGGTCATCGTGTTGGCTAAACAGGTGATGTTATGAATGAAACAATGATAATAACCTACTAAACCAATAAAAATACATACCTTAGTTACACTCATTGGAGTAGGCCATTCTTAAACAATACTTAAATTTATTAGATCAATAGATATTATATCCTTAGAGACAATGTTTCTAAAAAAAGAAACTGATTGAAGTTAAATTTCACACTTTCTAAACTTCCCATATAACTCATTTCATCTAAGAGTATTCAAAATAGTGCATGAGTGATTTTCATGATCTTAGTATCTTTTGGAGTATACCAAGTTATCATCAATAAATACCACCAAAAAGTCTTCAAGATATTCCATGAAAACTATATTCATTAGATCCATGAAAATAGAGGGTTAATTAGTCGGTATAAAAGGCATTACTATAAAATTTTAATTCCCAAACCTAGTTTAAAATGCTATCTTTGGAATATATTCCTTCCTCAAATGTAACTGATGACATCCAGATGGAAGATCAATCTTAAAAAAATATTGGGCTCCATGAAGTTGATCAAAAAAATCATCAATTTGAGGCATAGAATTCTTATTATTTATTTTTATATCATTGATCTCCCTATTGTCAATGGACACCTCATAGATATATTTTTTTCATAATGAAATGAATTTGGGCACTCTATGGAGAAACACTTGGGAGAAGAAATCATTTATCAATCAATTCCTATAGCATTTTATTCAGTTACACTAATTCCACCGTGGCCATTCTATAAGGGGTCTTTAATAAAGGCCTTGAATTGGGAATTATGTCAATGGAAAACTAAATTTCCCGCTCGAGAAGTTGTCTAGGTAAATCCTCTGGAAGAACATCATCATATTCTTGCATAACAGGTACATACTCTATTTGAATATTACTTTACTCACCCATTGTTATTTCATTCCCTTACTCCTCAATAATTGAATTTAGTAGAGCTACTGGGGGTGGATCTAGATTAGAATCATATGGTGATCTTTTTTCTCTAATGATAAAAGATTCTGCATCATCATCGAAAATGGTTACCTCATTCTTCATGCAATAAATATTTTCATCTTGGTTTGAAATCCAATCCATATTGAGGATTATATCAAATTCAATTCGGGGTATGATATTAAAATCAGTAGATAAATCATGTTTATTAGCCATAATGGGGACTTCCAGACACAAATTTGTTGCAGTTATACTTCCCATAAGAGTTTTGACTATTAACTCCCTTATTAAATTAAATTGGAAATATCTAATTTTCTTGAAAAACCAAGAATATATGAAATAATGAGATGATCCAGAATCTAATAAATCATTTATTAAGTTTGAGTAAATGATTAATGTACCTGTAACCATGTCATTAGGAACTTCAATATTAGTATTTGTGATTATATAAGCATATCCCGACTCCCTTGGCATTTTCTAAGGCATATATCCTTAAAGCTTTGGACAATCATTATTATAGTTTCCCACCTCCCTACAATTATAGCATTAAAAATTTAGATGTTCTTTCTTCCCCTTGAAAACACCAACATGATGGGCTTTTTATCCACACTTGTATGGAACCCCTTTTCCTTTTAAGTAGGAAACATTGTGTTTCATACAACACATATCACTGGGTGTAAAGTAAACTCTTCTCTTTTTTCAAATTTACTTATTTAATTTTATAGAGTTCTTTATTGAATTATTATTCTATTGATTTCCTTTAAAGTCATAGGACTTAGAGAACTCATTTTCCATCTTGATAACACATGAGACTATATCTTCATATAATAAGAAATTTTGGTAGACCAACATTCATCAGAGGAATGTATTTAGGACGCCCAAAAATCAACCAATCTTTCTCCTCGGATTACATATATAGTCTACAACATGCCTTGATAATATTATGAAGTTAGCTTCATACTTTGTAACATTATCATATTTATTTTTCCTCAAATTCATAAACTTCATTTCCATATCTGCTCACTGTTCATGAGGAAAGTATTTCTCTAAGAAAATTTCTTTAAATTAACTCAGTTCCATGTTTTATATCTCCTCATCCTCATTTGTGTTTTGAATTAGTAACCACCATTAATCAGAATCTTCTGACAGATGATAAAATACCATGACCTCCTTCTCCCTTTCATTACTTCCCAAGGTAAGAAATATCTTCTCTAAGGAATATATGCACTGCTCGGCTATAAATCGGTCTGTAGTCCCATTAAATGATGGAGGTTATTGTTTCATAAATAGATCTAACATAGCACCTCCATGTTGTGGATATGAATGCTCTATATAGGTAATTTTATTATTCATAACTTGAGGAAGTTGTCCTAGTATAGTTATAAGTTGATTCACACCATTCACAGCTCCAGAGGCAATATCATTATCTTTCATAGGAGGGTAATCCATACAAGATATACCCATGTTCATGCAGTCTCCATTCTTTCAAATAAGATAAATTTCTAAATAATGGCCTAAACTAGATTAGGTTATGAGTCATAATGTATAGTATCAATATATAAAAATACATAGCATAAATTGAAATCTTCTACATGGCTAATACCATAATTGTAAACATGTTTTCTTTGAGAAAAGAATTAAATTTAATTCCATTAAAATTTATTATAAAGAAAATGTGAATTATCTTAAACATATCCCCTAGGTTTTTCAATCTAGGTGTGTAGTAAGGCCCACTATCATGTACTGGGATACCCTGGGTCAGGCCTGAAATTCCTTGTCATAGTTTTCACTCATGGGTTTATCTATGAGAGAACCACATCCACTTTTAGTATCTAAACATGGATATATTTTCAAGAAAGATCTATATAATATATTCCTTACCAAAATACCAGGATGTTCTTGTCTGTGTATCCTTAAAGACTATCCTAGGGGTTTTTTTGCTAATCTAAGTTTTCTAAATCTAGTTTCCAAGTTTTCTACTAAATTTCCTATGATTCAAACTGTAAAGTCCTGACCCCAGTTTTCTAGAGCACCGGTTCTTTATTACATTACATTGAAATGATTATGAGAAAGGCGTATCCCAAAGGAACAGATAGTTTAGTATATTTGAAAATCTAGATACATTAATAAGTTCAACATTACAACCTGAAATAAAAAATGACAAATAAGTTCCATTGGAAACATCCAGCACTCTAAGTTTATCCCTCAAAGTCAATTATAATATACCTCTTAATGTCCTAGAAAATATGAAACATAAGAGGAGGTGAGATTAGATTCTCAGTAAGGGTAAACATTGTAGTAGATAATGAGGGAAATGAAAATTCGGGACATTCTAAAATATACTATCAAGGCCTTGGCCAAGACATCTAAAAACGATTATGACCTCATCCAAAACCATATCTAAAAATGGGTAGGGCCTCAATCACATCCATATCTATTTGTCTCTTTAGACATACTAATGAATTGAGGGGATTTAAAGGGATCCAACCATCACATAATATTTCCAATTCATTCCTAATATGAATAAGGATAAATATAAACAACATATACATTCATATTGAAACTATCATATGAAATATAAATAACTTTCCCTGAACATTGAGCATAATCACTAACCATTGAGAGTAAATTTTTGATTGATTTTAATATAGCACATCCAAAGTCAAAATATTAATAAATTATTCAATTAAATATGGTATATGATATCATAAATAGTTATCCCAATAATTCATAATAATCTATAGGTGTTTTTAAACAAATAATGATACTCTTATAAACCCACCAAGTAATTCTTGAGATAAATACTATTTTACTTTGAAAAGAAGAGTTATTTTGGAAAAGTGTTTTTATAAAAAATAAAAAAGAAGTAATATATTATTTTCATAATAAAATGAGTGATTTTAAAAAGATAATGGTTTATAAAAAAATATTATAGTGTGCCCTTGAAAATAGGTAAGAATTTGAGAAATTTCTTTGAGACAGGCTTGTATTTCAGAAAGCATTTTTGAAAGATCCTGTTAAAAAATATAATTCCCCACAAATTAAGGAAGGATTATGGTTAGTAAAAAAATATAGAACATTTTCACATAATTTATGAGGATTAAATTTTAATTAATAATTATTTAATTGAGGAAAGTAGATAATAAATGTAACTTGAATGAAAATGGAGGGTCGGAAGGAAAACCCTTACCTTAAGTCCGATGGTGTTCCTCACTTGATCTTAATGACCTTAATAATAAAATTTAGGTTGATAAATTAATGATTAAAGTACCTCATATACAATTAATTGATTTATTATAACCTTATAAGGTTCATTCATGGCCTTTTTTTGGGTTAAGAGATTCAATTTCAATGTTTGGGAGCCTTTTCTTCCTCGATTTTCATGATCGGTTTTCTTATTTTCATGTATGGATAAAAATTTAGAATGAGAATGGTTTTCCAGAATAGAAGTTTTATGTTATTAGTGAACCAAAAAAGATTAAATGGTTATTAAATTTTTTGTTATTGGTAGTGAAGATGAATCATTATATAAAACATTAATGATAATTGTTTGGGTTAATTGGCGTTTTTTTGATCACAATGAACTCATTTTGATTTATAATTTTATATATTGTTTACTAAAGAATTATGGAACCTTATATATGTTATAATAAATATATTATAGTCTGTTGAAACTATAAAAATGATTTCATGACTAGAATTGAATACGGTAATAGAAACTGGAAACCCATTGTCCTTGAATGTGATAAATTAACACATCTCGGATGGTGTTTTAATTTTTAGTATAAATTAAGGGGAAGTGAGATATGATGAATAATTATTACATTATAATAGGAAAATTATAGTACGTTTATGGTACTAGATAAATAAAAAAAATTGGATGAAAGGAGGTGAGTACAGAAAAAGAACAGTATTTTACTTGGAATAAAAGAAATAAAAAGGGGAATTTACCCTGTGAAGTAATATTCCTTGAGAGACTCTTTAGGGGAGAGGTTTTGTACTTTTTATGAGACCAAGGGATTTTTTATGTGGGGGGGGGGAGCTTGGGAGGATATTTGAGTATAATTTAGACAAGGAAAAAGGCATAATAGGAGTGAAGAGAAGAGAGAATGAAGGGGGTGGGTTATAGTGGAGGAGAGGAGGTTTTTATAATTATTTAATTATTTTTCCAATAAAAACAAATAGAATTGATTATTATGACTATGAATAGTAATATGTTCATGTGATTTCAAAACAATCATGATTACATCATCCATTATGAAAAGAATAGTTAATTTAACTGATAATGTATATATACGGTAAATTACTGTATTTTACTATTCATCAAAAACTTGAGTACTTCAAAAAAATCCCAAAAATTCAACCTAAACATTTTTTCAATGTGTATAACTAAAAAATGAAAACTATTTTTTGAAAAAAAATTTCTAAATATTATTAATTTAATTTTTAAATAAAATCATAATTTATTCGAAAAATAACAATTTTAATACAACATTTCATTTTATATCACCTTGAAAAATTAATCAAGATCTCATTATATTATAACCTTAAGACAATAAAATAATAATATGATTTACTATTCATAATGTTTATATTACAATTAATATTAATTTTCATAAGTGTATTTTACTATTCACTAAAATTTAATTTTGCCTTATCAGACTATAAATATATTACTGAACGTAACCATGTATGTCAATTTTTCAAAATTCAAATCATAGAGGTGGGAAAATTATGATTACCGACTATGATATACCAAAGTGGTGGTTTTTAAAGACTCACTGTTTCATGCATTCAATATTAAATTTATTTTCAATATCTTGGGGTTTTACATTGAGGATAATCACCAACTATACACTTTTATAGAGCCCATGAAAGACATCTTAGGGTTGTGTTATTATGAACCAAAAAAAGGAAAATGATCAGAATACAAGGTAATACTAACATAATAAAAAATTCTATATAAAAAATAGATATTAAGAAAAATCCCCAAAATTGGAGACACACATACCAATATCCCATGCTAACACGAGGCTTATCATTATGACATCTGGCTAAGAAATCACCACAACCTATCAATAAATAAATGAAAATCCTATCTCCCATCTACCATACATCTGATGACAATGTCACTTGATAAAAACCCACCATTTATTAAAATTATAAAAATCATTCCTAAGAGATTTTATGAAATAGGTACATGAACTGATCTTCTTCTGTCTAGAAGGGAGTTCTTGATCCTACTGGGCTAGTGTATTCAATACAAGCTTTAAATAATAACCAATGGGATTTATTTTTACTAACCTTAAATAAGGAATGTGGCATATATAAAAAAATAATAAAAATAAATTTTATATGAAAACTTAAAGAAATATAAACCCAAAAAATAGGTGTAGTAATATAAATTTGAAGAAGTTATAGAAAATACAAAGACACATGTCCAAAAACCATAATTGAAAATGGAAATTGGAAAAAACTTCTCCATGTGATATGTCTGCATCTTCTCATTAGATATTTTTACATAGATGACTTATGTTTCATTGGATAAAATTGGTACATTGTATTTTCCTTCATGAAAATAAAACACAATATGTACACATTATTGAGTTGATGTATAGTGTTTGATCTAAAAAGACTCAACAGAATCCCACCCATGTGTTCCATATCACATCTCTATATAATAAACTCAATAATAAATTTTTTTAGCATAATCAGGAATGATAATTAATAAAATAGTATTATAGTAATTGCATTGTAGATAGTTTCCCATTTTTTCAAAACTCCAAAACAAATCCAAGTAAATTAGTTTCAAAGAATAATTTTAATAAAAAATTTAAATTTAATGAAATAATATATAAAAATTTGGGACAATACAAACCAAATAAAAATGGATATATCATTGGTTAGATATATCTAAGTCACTCTTACTTAAATAATCATAAAAATACGAGTGAAGACTATTTAATTTATTAAAAAATATGGACAAGGTAAAAGAGGAATACCCCAGGAGTAAACCCCATGATGGTGTCGAATAATATATTCCTAAGGATACATTACATAGGGAGTAGTGAATCACCCCATGAGTGAACCCTATAATGAAAAGAATAAAAATTCATAATACTAAACCCCCTAAAAGGTACCCAAGGCTTCTATTTTCTCAATGATTCAAATTATTTCATAAGGTATTATAAAATTTCATTACCAATTTATCTGTAACCCTTTATTAATCAAAAAATTATATGAAAACCTATTTCATATATTCAATTAAAAATGATATGAAAAACACATTTACATTATAAAAATTAGCGGAATCCCATATTTTCTCAAAAACCCATTTTCACACACTATTAAACAAAAAAAATATCACTTCCAATAGATTTATAAAACAATTTATAAAACAATGTTAAATTATGGTTCATATGTAATTTGATAGATACAAAACTACCTACCTCAAAGTTAAGTCACAGACCAAACATCGTGGGATCCACCCACCAAAAGTGGAAATAAATATAAAACAATAAAAAAATCCCTATCATAGATTCTCACATCTTGGAATCTAATCCAATATGAAAAAGTCGAATCTAAGAGGTTATCCTGACACATACCTCAAAAATATCATGTTCCACACCCCAGCCACCTTAAGGAACAGACCTAGAAAGACCACAATGCAATGGATATAGAAGGGATATAATAAGTATCATCAAATTAAAATAAATCATAAAAACATATCTCAACCCTACTTCCATATTGATATTAATAAAAAATGTGAAAATAGAAAATGAACTCACAAAAAGAGAACCATCCAACCAAGACTGAGATCAAATGCTGAATAGAGTAACTCAAAAGATCATAAACCACTAAAAATACCTTAGGATAAACCTAGGGTTTATTATAAGGAAACAAAATAAAATAGAGAGGAGTTACAAGCATACAAACTATAAAGCATTATGTGATGAATGGATTCATCTAATGAATCTATGATTCAAAATGTTAATCTTCAATATTTCATGTACATTAAAAAAGGTTTCACTTCAGGTTAAAATTATAACTACACTATTAATGAAATGAATTAAATTCATGTCACATACCCCTTCCATGTATTGAAATCGGATAAAAACATCATTCCTTTACCAAAATCACATATTGAATCTAGTTCATGTTGAGGAATAGTTCTACATCTATCAGCTAGTATTTCATCTGTAGAAAACTACCATTTCATTTCTAAAGGCCTCTGAACAAAGAAACAAGCCACCAATCATTAAAATAATGTGTACCTTTTAAAATGATATTTCATAATGGTACTAGTTGAATTAGAAGAGATGAAGAAAAATCAGAATAATTTTTCTGATATGGTATTTATATTCCCTAGTGTTTCACCTTGGTGTGCACCTATCATGTTTTGTGAAAAAGAATAATATGTCTATGATGTTTTTAATCAACTATAGGGATATAAATGTAATTATAATAAAAAATATGTTTCATTTACCAAAAATTCATGATATAATTGATAAAATCCATTTACGTGAACATTTTTAAATTATAAATATTAACTATAATTTTCATCAATTAATGATAAATATGGTGAATACACTAAAGATGGAATTTCATATAAGGTGTGGAAATAATGATATTATAATAATATTCTTCGAATTGAATAATGAAGCTTTTATTTTTTATGGATATGTTGAATAGAGTATTCATGTAATATCTTGATAAATTCATGGTGGGTTTCATTATTTATATCATCTTAGAATCTAAAACCCATGAAGAGCACGTGAATAGTTTTCAAATAATTATTGACACTAATAAGGGAAAATAATTATTTGAAAAATTAAATGAGAGTTAATATTTCCAAAATGAAAATAATTTTATTAAAATTATAGTCTCCATGGATGGAATATTTTCTTGTCCTTTAATGTTAATGGTACTCAAATAACGACCCAACCCATTGAGCTTAATTGAGATACATATTTTTCTTGATTTAGCATATCACTACTAGTGGTTTGTTCATAAGTTTTCTCAATTTTACACATGTAAGAAATATTACAAGTAAAGGGTTAAATTCACATAGTTTAGGGAATATGAAAATTTTCTTCAAGGGCTAAATTACAGGTTATTTAATGCACGAGTATGAACATTACAATTGGGAAAGTAATTACCAGTAATATATAATGATTCATCTAAGATAGAATGCGGCTGTATACTTGCATATAATTAAATATGGGGATCTTATGAATTATAATACCTAAACATTTTAAAAGATTAAAATTTTATTTGATATGCTATGTTACATTAAATACTAAGTTATCTTGTGTTAAACAACATAATGAATTTCTTTGATAGCTTATGTTACACTCAAGCCTCGGTTTTACCGAATAATATTTATATTGTTATTTAAAATGAGAAATTTCTAATAGAAATTAAATTATAGGTTATGAATAGTATTAAATAAATTTTGGATATATATATGGTTGAATTCAGTGGTTACCTATTTATTATAAATGAAAATAAAAAATGAATTGTTTATAAAGAAAATATGTTTACAAAAACTATTTTTATGCACCAAAGATATTTTATCTTAATAAATTAAATTAAATATTATTAAAATATTATCACAATAAAATGTATGCATTATATAATCATTTTTTAGGAAATTAATCATATATATCTAATAAGAATAATATGAAAACAAATCCAATTTTATACATTAAAACTATATTTTTCTATTGGAAATTTTTCACCTTTTAATTGATTTTTTAGAACAAAAAATGTGACAATTTTATAAATATTATTTGAAAAAATAAACATCATATTTTAAAGAGTAATTTCAAAATTATCTTAAGGTGATTTTTTGTTATTTTTTTAGAAGTTTCATTTTGACGAGTTGTGAAAAATACTGGATTATAATTCAAAATTGATTTTTTATCTAAGTAATTTATTTTATTAAATTATATTTTAAATTATATTTAAAGAAACATTAAATAAATAATATATATATTAATAAAATTTAAGTAATTATAATCCTTTATTTATTTAATTTATATATAAAAACTTCATATTTTTTTAACATTTTCACTATAAAACCTATTTGTTTATCACGTCTATGGGATTAGTTTTAAATTAATTTTATCCACATATATGAATGGAATATGTAAAAATGCATTACATTTTTGTAATAATAATAATGTATAATTTATAATATTATAATATTAATATTTAACTAAACATTCAACGAAAATAGTTAAAATTAATTATAATTATTAAGAGGAAAACAAGTTTACGAAGAGAGTAAATATTAAAATTAAGGAAAAGAATGACCTAAAGAATTATCTAAAACAATTATTATAGACATATGTTGAACCATAAGACATTAGGATAAATATTTATGAGTTATTGGGATAGTATTAAAAGATATTTACCCATATAAAAAGTTAATTAAAGAAAAAGATAAAAAAATTCATTTCTTACTTTTAATTTCATCAATGCTTTTGGATTGAAGAAAATATAAAATATGCTTGGTTATTTATATCATTTTGAAAAATAAATTATATTTTTAAATTATGGTAATTTATTTTAATTTTTTTATATATGAATTGATTAATTTAAATTTTTGTGAAACACCGACACTGTAATTGTTTAGTTAATAGTTAACTAAAATAAACGATATGAAAAATGGAAAAAGTAAAGAAAATGGAAGGAATTATGTTATAAGATTAATTTTATAGATTATTAAATTATGTTACATTAGTTTTTAAATAATAAATTTTAATTATATCATTTTATTTATATTTTTAAATAGAAAATAAAAAAAATGAAGTTAAAATTGACTTTAATGTTATATTATGAAAATGATCTTTTATTAAAGGATTTAAAATTACTAAAAATAAAATCTTATGTAATGTTATTTTTAAATTTTATTATATATAAAATATGGTCCATTAACATACCAATTAAATTTTATGATGAACATATTGAACAAAAAATTATAAAAACTATATTAGCACGATTAGGGTTAATAAAGAGTTTTTACACACTACATGCACTTCTATGAAAATTAATTCCCGAAAAACTGGATATTATTATTTTATAAATTAAATATAATATTTATATTTAGAGGGTTCTAAATTTTATAACAAGCCATGCTTTAATTTATTCTTAATGAGTAAATTAATTTGGTTATAAAACTATTAAACACAATGAAAAAACCAAAATGGTAACAGAAGGAAACATAGACGTTATAAAACTAAATGATTGAAATTTGTTTATTTTTCTATGGTGGTGGTGTTTTTCAATTGTAATTAACCTATAATACATCAGTTTCAAATTTTTGAGGTACATGAGGTAATGGATACCTCCTAATAGTGAATAATTTTTGGTATTTATTAGAATTTCACTCCTCATCCATTATAAAATGGCATTCACAATACCCACATATTCACTCCTCTCAAGCCATTTGGATCAACCAAACCCTCATAAAATAAATTACCAAATTCCCCGCCTTCAATCTTGAATCCTTAATTTGGGAATAAATACAACCAATAAATGAATCTAGTGAAAACTAAAAGGATAATCCTGAATAATAGGAGGTTAAAGCATGTTCCACAAAGGAAAATGATAAGATAAGGGATTTCATTACAATTTACATTCCATTGATTTTTATTTTCTATTATGCACCAATTCAGTTTTATATTGTATATATATATATTTTTGACATGTAATATCATGATAATTCATAATTAATTGTATTTTATATTCTAATTTGAATTATTCTATCCATGAATATTTGACTTGAAAATTAACACATCGTAAAAATTAACTTACAATCTCAATTACTTTTTTGATTGTTAACATTATCATGAAATAAACACTTTATTGTAATAATTTTCATTATAAATTATATTTATTTTTAATATCTATATTTTCATATAATGGATATGATTATTTATCAAACCATATACCACCTTTACATATGGAGTTTACTTTGAAAGTTATATGATTTATTGAGGAAATATTGATAAATCCACATTCTTTAGTCAATAATGATATTTGATAATGAATTTTTTTTGCGATTTAAATGGACTATTTGACATTTGTGGAATTTCTTGGACTATAATTACATGGGTTGAGGACTAGTAAATATAATCTCGTCAATAAATTGGTACTCTCATGAGATGAATCTATTGTCCAAATCAGATGGGTTTCTACCCTCAAAATTAATGTATCTTGATGATAGATCTTGACCATCACTATATTGAGGATAGATATTTATATTTCATACATACAACATTATAAATTCCATAATTATTTATATTCCATGAGATTATTCAATTAGTTATAATATTCATGGTCATGTTTCAAGATCATGTGATTATTTATATGGAATTATTTCAACAAATTTTTTCTTTCCATATTATGCCCAAGTTATTAATTTATTGGAATGTGTTTCAGTCATTTAACTTACCATGAAGATTATTATATATTGATTTCTGATAGATTCAACTTTACTTAACCATTACTAAGCATTTGAGATTACCCTTATTTTTTTCTTTTTCCTAGGATATGAATATGAATTCGTAGAATGAGTTTTCAAGTATACTGAGCATTATATTTTGTATATTATTTTGTTTCATTTTCTATTCCCAATGTAAAATTGGTATCATGTATGTATCTGGTTTACAAAATTTCTAAAGTTTTTGGTCATTCAGGATTTGATTCCTTGTATCTATACCAATATAATAAAGTAAGGTTCCGACTCTAGGCTATTGGGGTTGGGATCATTACTGTTGGTATCCAAGAAAGTTTAGTAAAAACCTTGGGAACTTGACTTATAAAAACATAGATTAGGGAAAATAACCATATGATAGGATTTTAGTATAATTATATAATAATATCCAAAAAAACAATGTTTATGATTATGTGACTAGATATGCCTAAATTTTTTAATTCATGTAAACTATGTCACTATTTTGGGGATTATACATTCTATTTCATAATAATAAGATACAATATAGTGTATGTATTCATTTATAAATGGTTCCTCACAGAAAGAACTGGAATATTACCAATGAATTTGATCCAAATAGTAATAATGATAGTTCCTTTTAGGGGATTAATCTAATATTTTGAAGTAAACTAATATCCCATACATTTTCATCGTATGAGGACATAATATCATGTGACAACAAGATAGAGAAAGATTTATCTATGTATTTTTGATTCCTTGTGAATAATAAAAATAAAATGATAGTTTTAAAAAATATGGATAACGTGATTAAGGTAAAGAAGTATTTTCCCACATGTGATAATTGTGGAAAGAAACACACCGGTACTTTCTTAAAAGGATAGAGAGTTTTCTAAAAGTGTGGAGAGAAAATCCATGGTGATATTGATCGCAAGGTCAAAAAAATGATTCAAATATACACAGACTCAACTATAGAGATATGGGGAACTATATAAATGAATTCTCTAAGCATCAAGGGAATATAACTTAAAAGAATCTAAGGAATCAAGGACAATATTATGAAATTGATACAACCAAAGAGGATTGGGTAATAAACTTGTGTTTGGATTCAAGAATTGTTTAGTTTCATTATTTTATCAATGAAATTATAGTTATAAGTGTCATGAAATATATAAGGATTGTAATATAGTACTATTTTATTAACGATTTGAGAACACATGTTGAATGGAACCGATAACCAAGAAAAATGATTTAGTGATGATTTTAACTTCTTTAAAAACACCTTACTGAAGAAATGATAAACCTCACTATTTTCTTGATGTTGAGATAATGTTGTTGGGATAAAGAGATGATTTATATGGAAAATGTAAATTAGATATTACCAACTACCTTGTAAATGGGTAACGATTTATTGGAAAAGTGGTTATGCTATTGAGGCTATATATTTTTTTCATATAAGGAATATATCCAATAACCTACGTTTTATATATAGAATAAGGAATCCAATTTTTTTCATCAATGTTTTATGGAAATTAAAGTTATTACCATATTTTAAGATAATACAAGATGAAGCTATTCACTTGTTTGATATTTGATGATTTAGAGCCACATTATTTTTTTCTGGGGAATATAATGATTATTTAATAACATTGCTTATAAATTTGGTTAGAAATATTTTGGGTGAGATTCAAGTTTATCACTTTATGAAGTTATTTATTTTAACTATTGAAAATGTTTTTAGAGACTAATTTATCACTTCACCATATGATGAAACCTATGCTAATAGATGAAGTAGAAATGATTCAAGGCATAATCATAGGATAATATTATGATTATGAAATAAAAAAATATCAAGTAAGTATATTTCCATATATTCAAAGAGAGTGAGAGAACTCCTAAAATCTTAGAATAGGGTCTTGAACCAAATATTTTGGCCTATTATCTTCTTTTTTGGTGATATAACTGACCCTTTTCAAACCTCTAGTTTATGGATTTGTGGCCATTAAACTTCTCTGGAAAAAATTCCCCATCACCCTCCCTAAGTTTATGAGTTTTAGTTTTATTTTAGGTGTACATGTTATCATTTACCTCCTATTTTATCCTATATGGAAACCTAGTTATGTTATTATTATAGACAAATTTATTACTAAACATTATCTATTATTAAGTGGATATTTTTATTAACTCTTTTATGATGTGGTTTGTTCCACAATTGCATTTTAAAATTTAAAACCCTTGATTACTAAGATGAAGTTTAAATTGTGAGGTTTCAATTTATTTAAGATCCGGAGAATGTAACACATTTAAATTTTAAAATAATAAATTTTTATTTGATAGAGTATGTTACACACAATATTTTCTTTTCTTGTGTTACATGCAATAACAACTTTCTTTGATAGGTTGTATTACATGAAAGATTGAATTTTACCAAATACTATTAATATTATTTTTTAAAATGGTAATTATCTTTTAACAATAAATTTGGAGGTGATGAATTGGTTTAACTAAATTATGGATATAGACATTTGAATTCAATGGTTACTAATTTATTATAGATGAAAATAAAAATCAATGGGATATAAATGAAATGTTTTTACAAAAATTTATTTTTATTCAACAAAAAAAATCCAATTTTATGCAAAAAAATCTATATTTTTCTAATAGTAGTTTTCTTCTTTTTTACTAAACACTAAATCCAAAACCAAAATTTAAAACTTTTAAAAATTTTATTTTAGAAAATAAACTTCTTTTTTGAAGAAGTGACATCAAAATTATATTGGGGTCAATATTTTGTATTTTTCATAGAAGTTTCATTTTTTAGGAATAGTGAATAATATTGGATTTTAATTGAATACTAAATTTTCATCTAAATAATGTACATTTAAAATTATATATATATATTTTTTAAAGTTCAATTGGTTTAATTATAATTATATAAATATAATATTTTTCATTATAGTCAGTTTTATATTGATTTTTGATATAAAAACATTATAAACATTTGATCATTTTCACTTTGAAACTTGCTTTCTCCTCGCATCAAAAGGAATAATTTTAAATAAAATTATGCCGTATATGTGAATGAAAATTGAAAAAATGGATCAAATATTTTGAATCATAATAATTTATAATTTTTATTAATTTCATCTTAAATTTTTACCAAAATTATTAGTGAAAAATGTTATGATTAATTACAACGATTAAATGGAAAATAAGTTTATCATTGCACTTAACATTAAACTTATAGGGGAAAATAACCTATAAACTTATTCAACCATATTTTTTTGGGAAATAGTTTAACCTCTAGCATAATTAGATTAATTTTTATTAGTGAATGAGATATTATTCTATGAAAGTGTCCCATATAATAAGATAAGTAATGAAAAAGAGAAAAAAATATTCTTTTCTTACTTTTAATATCTATAAATATTTTAGTTAGGGTAAAATATAACATATGTTCACTTTTGTATATCCTTTTGAAATATAGATGTGTTTTTTCAATCATGATAGTTTATTTTAATTATTAATTGATGAATTAATTAATTTAAAAGCTTATGAAATGCCAACACTTATTTATTTAGTTAATAATTAGCTAATATAAATGATAAAAAAAATTATAAGTGAAGTAAATTGAATAAATTATTACCCCCCATTAATTAGGTATATTATTAAATTACATCATTTTTTTTGGAAATAATATATTTTAATTCCATCATTTTATTGATATTTTTAAATTCAAATTAAATTAATTATAGAAAAATTAATAGTGATTTTAATTTATTATATATGATATTTTATTAAATTATTTAAAATTAATAAAAATACTATATTTTTTATAGAAATTCTAAAACTCTGATACATATGAAATATCATTGATTAATTGACTGAAATATCTTTTATAATGATCATATTGACCAATAAATAGTAAAAACATTGTTAATACTTTTAGGGTTAAAGTACCGTTTTTACACACAAAATAAGCTTATGTTGAAATTAATTTTAAAAACACAAGGGATTTTAATTTCATATATTAGATATCATATTTAGAATTAGTGGTTAATAATTATCCAATAATTCTAACTTTAATTTAGTCTTGATGAATAAATTAATTTGGTTTGAAAACTAGTTAACAAAATTTGAAAATCCAAACTTGTAATATAAGGAAACTTAGATGTTAAAGAACAAAATGATAAAAAAGAAATTTATTTTTGTGTATTAGAGGTGTCTATTGATGACAATTACCCTATAATTAATTTTTTTTAGTTTGGAGGCGTATTAGGTAAAGAAGACCTACCAATAGTGAATAATTTTGTGTATTTAGATGAATTTGACTCATCCACTATTATAAATGGGAATTAACTCTCCCCACTTCTTCATACTTCCCAACCCATTTGGATAAACCAAAAATCATCCAAAAAAACTTCCCAAATTCACCCCCTCATATTGTAATCTTTAATTTGAGATTAAATATGACAAAGGAAGGCCTTTGGTAAAAACCAAAAGGAGATACCCAAAGAAGGGGAGGTTAAAGCATGTTCGACTAAGTGAAAGTGTGATGTATGAGATGTAATCCCTATTTAAATTACATTGAGACTTACTTTCAATTATGAACCATTTAAATTTTATGTGGTTTATGTACTTCCACTTTTTCATTAAATATCATGATTCATTCACACTTCATGGTATTTTAAGTTCCCATTTGAATTATTTCATCCAACTGTATTTTTCTTGAAAATTAGCAAGTGGTAAAAATTTATGCACAATCTCAATTAATTTTTTGATTGTTAACATTATCTTGAAGAAATCATTTTATTGCATTCAATTTTTATTGGAAATTATATTTATGTTATATATCCATAATCTTGTATGATGGATATGATTATTGTTTAAACTATATACTATATTTAAATACAATTTTTACTTTTAAACATAGATGATTTATTGGGGAAATATTGACAAATATGTATCCTTTAATCAATAAGGATATTTTATAAGGCATGTTTTTTAATATTTAAATTGATTATTCTATATATATGTAATGTTTTAGACATGAATTACACTTTTTAGGGACCTATTAATATGTGTTCCTCAATGTATCAGTGGTCTCATGAGTTGAATTAGTTAGCCAAATTAGTTGACGATAGATCATGAAGGTCTCTATATTGGGGATATATCTTGATAATTCAAACATCCAAAATTATTCATTCCATAATTATTTATATTCCATGTGATAATTAAATGTTTTATAATATCCATAGTCAAGTTTCAAGATCAAGTTAATATTTATATGGTATTATTTAATCATCAATTTTTCCTACCATATTATGATCAAGTTATTGATTAATGGTCTTGTGTTTCAGTAATTTATCTCTCTATGATAATTATTATTTAATGATTTATTATATAATATTCTATAATTAACCCTTATGAAACATTTTATCTCACCCTTATTTTGTTCCCTATCTCTAAGATATTAAGATGAATTCTTGCATTAAGTTTTCATGAATGTTGAGAATTTTATTTGGATAAGTATTATCTTTCATTTTCTATTACAAATTTAAAATGGGTATCATACATGTATCAAGTTTCTAAAACCTCCAAACTTTTCTATAATTTTTGATTTTATTCCTTGTATCTATGCCAATATAATATATTTAAGCACTAGCTCTGGTCTACTGTAGCATGCACTGTAGCAGTCACTATTTTGTACTGTAACAGCCAGAACTATTCATCTGTTTGGGCTTTCAGGTCACCAGTTTGGGCCTCGGGTCCTTTAAGGCCTTTGGTCCACCCAAAACCTTCAGGCCAGTAAGGCTTTTTGGCCACCTCAAGGCCTTCGGGCCACCTCACATCCTTCGGGACACCTAAAATTGTGCTTAATGATCAGACAGACTCTACAAGGAGTAGACTCCAGATGGGGATCATAGCAAGCGCATTCACTAGAGTTGAAGCTAAGAGGAGTTGTTTAAAAGAGATGTTATGGAATTTACATTGGGACCAACCTTTTCTTTCCTGGTAAGCCTAGCCAAACAACCATGCGAATTTTGAGAGCTGATATAATGATGATGAAGCTGGGAGGAGGAGTTTCAAGTATAGTATGTATAATTTCTTAAGGCCTACTGGTCAGGTAATCTCTAAGCCTACGAACCTTATAAGGGTTCTCCCTCATCCATTGATAGGGGGTTATCAAAAATCAATAAAAAATATGGCCTTTGGGCCATTCGAGCATTAGTTAGAATGTGTAATATTGTCCATAAATATTTGGATACACTATCTCTAGAGTAAAATATATGATATGGATACTAATTCAAAAAGTTTGAAATTCATATTATCTAAGAAAGTGATCAAAATTAAGAAATGGAGATGTTTATAACATCATAATGACTATGAGTTCTTGATACAATAATACACAAGAAAGGAAAAAAGGTGGTTTATGCACTGATTAGGAGGGATCATGGATTTATAACCATGATGATGATTAAAAATAATCATATATTCAAGTATTTATTAGAATTGGTTATTCTAATCAACTGGTAAGTGGAAAAAAAATAATTTTACAACTAATTTCAAAAACAATATTACTTGGAAGGATAAGAATATTCATCCAGATAATGAGGATTTACATGAGAGGGTTGATGTATTGGATGATGGGAAATTGAAACACTTGATCTACAATGATATAGTGTTTTAGTAAGGTAAGAGTTTATGTGTGTCATCTGAAGGACCGCAGAACACCTTAAGAGGAGTGGGGTGAATTAGGGTGTGAAATTTTTCTTTTTAAAGTTGTATATCTTGTTCAAATGTTGGTAGAAATTTGTTAAATATCTCAGTCAAATGAAAGTAAATAGATAAAACATCACTTTTACTTGGTTTACCTCAAAAGGGTACATCCAAAAATCATACCCCGATAGTGTTTCGGTCGTACCTAAATCCAATAATAATCACTAGTCTATGGACTACAAGGGTTGGTCATAGTCACTTTATCCCCGACACACTACCTTTACAATGGGTTAGGTATAGCTCACTGCATCCCTCAGATCACTTCTATCGACTCCCCCTAGATTACATCCTTGAGAGAAGTCTAACTCCGTTTATCAACATAAAGTCCACTTCAAAATATTTTCATTGAAGTATTTTTCTCTTTTAATCATGAGACACTACTTGCATCGTATTTTGGAATTGATGCACTTGAAATCAATGAACACACAAACCAGATATTCAAAACATGTAATCAACTTACACAAAAAATTGTGCACAACACCTACCCTGGGTGTGCAAGATCTTTCATTTCCACGCATGATTAGATTTTTACATGGAAAGTTTTCACACAACTATAACATTTAGGTGAAACTTTAACTTTTGTGTAAAACATTATTTTTTACGTGCAAATTTAACATTTTCTCACAACATTTTTTCCATGCATCTTTAAATTTTCTATACACCTCACTTTTCCCACAATTTTTACGTGCATCATAACTTGGATCTTCTCTATGTATTTAGGAGTACCGAATAAAGAGGGAAACCTATTATTTATAGGCATCTCCAAACGCTATGTGCAAGACCCACTATGTCACAAAAAAACTCTTATTCTGTGTGCAATGCTTTTCATGCAGGCACCATTTTTTGTGCACATCTCCATATTTTTTGTGTACCTCATGTATTTTCTATTTTTTGACATTCTGATCCAGAAACACGCCTTGTGAGAAAGTTTTAAAAACACCAATAATCTTGGATGAAACTTCCTTTTCCAAACACACATTTCTCCACTTGAACTGTATGATCCATTTTCTGGAAAACATTCTAAAATTCCAATGAGGATTGACAAGAAACAAAAACCATAATTTATTTCTAGCATCAGCCGTGGTTCCAAAAATATAGTCCTTTTAGTTAGTTGGAAATATCTAGATAAATTCAATAGAGTACCATCCACTATCAAAACCTGATATACAAGAGTCAACTCAGACAACACTCTATGTCTACATGAGTAGTGCTTGGTGTAGAAAACAATAGGGGAAGCTTGAATTGGGTTCTTGTGTTTTGGAATTTTGAAAAAAAACACCCAATATATTCTCTTACTTTCCACATAAGAATTATATTTCCTGAATTTATTTATCTTACTAAAACCTAATTCTCATCATGTTACAGAATCATTACATTTCTTATATTTCCATTACATGTTAAGAATTTATTCCTTCCCACTAATTGAAAATAAACCAAAAGATCAGAATTTGGAATTATAAAACTCAAAACACACTCCCCCTATATAGTATCTCCCCAATAAACCTGCATCACATCCAAAAATATATTAAGAAAGTTAACATAACTGTGTAGATGGGCTAATTGTAGCATAATCATGTACTAGTAGGTGGCTGAACACCATGGTTCAACCGATGTTTCTCAAACATAGCCATTGACAATAGATTAGTCATAATGTCATCCAATTATTCATCTGTTCCCACATGTTCCATGTTGATCACACCTTGTTCAACTATTTCTTTGATTAACTGATATCCAATTTCAATTTGTTTCATACGAGAATGATGAACATGATTCTTCTTAATATAAATTACACTCTTGTTGTCACAGGAAATCACCATTGGTTATTATACATCATCACCTATGTCAGTCAGTTGATGCTTTATCTAGAGTAACTGTGTGCATTCAATTGTAGTGGATATATATTTAGATTAAACAATACTAAGATATATATTATCCTGTTTCTGGCTTAACCAGCCCACACATTTCTTCCAAATATATAATTCTCTACCACTGGTGGATTTTCTATCCACTACATTCCCATCCCAGTCAGCATCCAAAAATGGAGATAATTCATTATCATTTACTAGAACAAAGAATAATACATAATTTTGGGTACCTTGAATGCACCTCATGATTCATTTAACTACCATAATATGTTGTTACTTTTTATTACTTTGAATACGGGCTGCTAAACTCATTGTAAAGACAATAACTAGCCATGTCATTGTCAGGTATAGTAAGCTTCCAATGTTTCTTCTATACATTGTGGGATCCATAGACATCCCATCCTTATAATTTCTGATTTTTGTTTCAACCTAAATTGGACTCCCCATTGGTTTGGAATATTTCATATTAAATTTTTTCAACATCACTTTTGCATAATTTTCTTCAGAAATGAAAGTGGAGTCCTTCAGAATCATCAACAAACCTAAGAAGTATGTGAGTTCACCAATCATAAGCATTTAAAATTCTAACTTCATGTGATTAGAAAATTCTTCAACTGATCCCTATCTGCTATCGCCAAAGATAATATCATCCACATAAACCAGTATCACAAACTGATCTTTCTGAGAATTCTTCACAAATAAATTTTCATCTTCTCCTCTGAGTTTAAATTCCATATTCTTTAGATAAGAATATATTTGGGAATACCATGTTTTAAATGCATACTTTATACCATAGAGGTCCCTCTTTAGTTTGAAAACCTTTGTTTCACCATTACCAAGAAATAACCCCTTGGGATGTTCAATGTATACTTCTTATTCCAAGACTCCATTTAAGAATGCTTTCTTGACGTCCATTTGATAGACTTTATATCTTCTTTAGATTTCTATAGAAAGAAATAACCTAATTGAATCCAGTCCATATACTGGGGAAAAATTATCCTCAACATCATCTTCTTCAACTTGTGAATATCCTTTACAGAACAAACATGCCTTATTTCAGATCACATTTTCATGCTCATCAACTTTGTTCTTAAAAATCCACTTCATACCTATCACATTGTGACCTTGGAGTATCTTGATATGATCCCAAGTCTGATTCTTGTCAGTCTGATCTAACCCTCACTTTAATTCATTCACACAAGACTCATCCTTTGTATCTTCTTCAAATGAGGATGGTTCTACAATGGATAGAAATTCAAATTGTGCATTATTCCTCATTCTCCTCATTTGTGTAGGTGCATTAAGATCCCTGATAATGTTGGACATATCAATATCTTCCCTTTGATTTATCCTTTTATATTCAACCAAATTCTCTCCAGTGATGGTTTCCTCTTCAGATTCTTCTTCTGAGTCAACATCATGATGTCGATACTAATAATTTTTACTCTTCCTCTATTTTTGTATTTTCATTTTCTCCATGTTCACTTTCTTCCTTGTCTTCTATCACATCATCATATGAATTCCTAGAAGCATTTTAGGTTTTATCTTAAATTATATTAGCATTTATAATCTCCACAATATTTCTTAGGTTGTTATTGAAACACTTGTAGGATTTATTGTTCATTCAGTCTCCAAAGAAAATTTCTTTGTCTATATTATCATCATACTTTCCTTGATTTCCTTCTTTGTTTCTAATGTTGCATTTACTTCCAAAAAACCAAAGTATTTCAAAGAGGACTTCCTTCCATGCTACAATTCATGTGATGTCTTTGTCTCACCCATATAAATCCATGTTCAATTTTGTATACACACTACGACTTGAACAATCTCTTTCCTTTAATGACAAGGAATATGAATCTCCATCATCATAGTTCTTTCCATGTTTTTCTCCTTCCGATTCCTATGCCCAATAACTACAATTTTCAAGTGGATTTATCACATTATCTACCCCATGTTGTATCCCATGCTTCTATAACTAATTTTCAAATTCAATGGACGGGTATTCCCCTCCATTGTTAGATCGCAGAACATTGATTGATTGTCCAAAATCATTCTTAGTTATTCGATGGTATGTTTTAATACAGTAAAGAACTTGTCATTTCTTGTGTATAACCATTAAACATGTCATTATACTATAATAATATATTAAAAGTATTAATTACCTCTCTCCAAGAGGTCCAAAAAAATTTATTGGGCCACATATGTCTGTATGAATGAGTTCAAGTAGATGAGATGCCCTTTTCTTCTTTGGACGATATTAAATGTAGACCAACTTCCCCTAAATGCATTTGTCACAAGACTTTTCATGTTCATGCTTCAAGGTGGGAATATCTATGAAAATATTCAGTTTTTTATATCTTCTCCATGTCTTTTTGATTGATGTTCCATAGTCACTAATTCCATAGGTTATTTTCTTCTTCAATAGTCATGTAGAAAATGTATTCTTTACTATCAACCTGATATAGGTTGCCTTATCTTCTACATCCTTTCAAAAGTGAATTTCCTGACTTTCCATTGATAGTGAATCCTTTCGAATTGAAAGTTAGAATTTTTCTTGAGTCATAGAGTTGACTCACACTGAGGAGATTAAGATGTAGGCCATCCACATAAATGACGTAAGTTTTATTTAATTCTCCATTATCTAGTTCATTATTTCCTCTTACATTTATTTTTAGAGCTCCATCATTACCAAATCATATGTTTCCATCAAACTACTTCTTGAAATTTTTTTACAAGTCTTTATTACCTATCATATGGGATGAAAAACTGCTATCAATATTCCAGGTGATGTTGCTTTTTGTAGCTTTGATGTAAACCTCTACAAGGTTGGATTGCTCAATTTTCTTCTTCTCTTTCTATGAGATATTCAATTGAGTGTAGGGAACTAATGGCCTTTCAATTCTCTATTCCATGTTCATGGGTTCTTTATAATCAAAATCTTCTTCCAGAGGAGAGAAAATATTTAAAAGAGCCAAATTGTCTTGTTGATGATCTTTGACTTGTCTCAAAAATTTCTATGAGGTTTCCAAGTCACTCTTCTACCTACAATAAATGGATTTGTGGCCAATGTTAGAACAATAAAAACAATATCAAAAGAAATTAGTTCTTCTATAAGTAGTAAGATATGAATTTGTTCTCCTCTATTGAACTCCTAGCTCTTCACCATTTAGATAGATCCTTTCCACTTTTCATTATGAAATAATATGTCCTAGATATCCACAAAACTTACACTTCATGAGAGGAAATGTCTTCTCACTTCTATTTGTCATCATGCTTTCTTACTTAGGAATTTTTTTACTACCTTTTTTTCCTAGAAGCTCGAGGATAGACTTCTATTCTCCTTTTAGTTTGGTTTAAGAGACTCTTTTTTAGAACATTTTGTGATTTTAAAACATGATTATCTTTCATCATTCCTTTATTCTAGTCCACTTTAATTGAATAATATGATGTTTCATCATCACAACTAATACCACTATTACCTATGCGTGTGGGTATTTGATCACTAAAAATCTATTCAACTCCTTCTGATCCCCATTTTTCTCTCTCTACCAGCTCATCATATGAGATCCTACCAAATTGTATTTTCTTCTTTACTTATTTTGAACTTGATTCACTTTGGATCATACTTCTAAGAGTAACAACTTCTTCTTCGAGTCCCCCAACCATTTTGGACTAATCCTCCAGTCTCGAGGTAAGGTCATTGATGAAATTTTTCTATTATTCGATTATTAGATTTAGTTCCACTAAATCATCAATCCATTCATGGATTGATGACTGTACTTTCACCAATTCTTCTAGTAATTCAATTTCATATTCAAGATGATCACCATATTCTGAAGATTATTCCACCATTTCTTTCCATTTATGGATTCTCTTACACTTATTCTCGAACTTACCAAAAGATTCCTTAAGTTTTAACTTGGGATCAACATTAGTTGTCAACCGGTTATCTCTAGATTTATCTGTTAATGGTTCTCAATTTTTAATGGTATCCACCATGGAAGCATGATTTCTAGTTTTAAAATCTAGTTCTTCTTCTTCATGGAATTAATTATCATCATCTTCCTCTTCCCAGGAAATTTTTTTTGTACATTATTTATATATTTTAAGTCTCCCTTTTTGAAAAACATTTTTTGAGGCTTCTCAATGTGCTCATCTACTCTTTCTTCATCTTCTAACTTTCTTGAGCACTGAGAGACAATGTGCCCAACCTTGATACAATGAGATCAAGACCGCAGTAACTTCCCTTTAAATTTTCCTTACCCCTTCTAGAACTTCTTGGAAATGAGAGAAATAATTTATTTTTCCTAAACATCTTCACCGCTATTATCTTTTGAAACTTTCAGTGTGTCCATGCCTTTGAAAGCAATTTTATTTCTCACTTGAGTCATTGCATATTCTATATTGATTCTCATTTAATATGCCACCAAACTGCTCAGAAGATCATCTAGATATAGTGTGGAAAGATATCTTTTCTCAAGGGCTGACACATTTTCATTGTACAGAGGTGGAAGTCTTCTCAATATTTTCTTTAAAATATCAATATCTTTTATTACTTCTCATAGACCTCTAATTTCTCCAACCACTATAGTAATTCAATTGATGAAGGAGTCTGCATTATCATTGGGATGCATCTTCAGATCATCAAACTTATTGTGCAGGGCTTTTAGTTTCACGTCCATCACTTTGCTATCTCTTTCATAAATATTTTATAGTTTATACTACATTGACTTTGTTTTGGTGAAACTCATCACCTTTAGATAGATCCGATCATAAAGGGCTATGGTGGGAGAATTATACGCTTTGTTATCTACATCAATAATTCTCTAGTCTACATCAGTCATAGCCAGATATGTTGGATTAGTAACTTCTATTCCTTTCATAGTAGCAAATTGAACTTCATTCCAAGAGATATTAAATGAGATCTCATTATGTTCTTCTATATCTAAAAATGAATTCCATTGAAGTGGGGGAATCCCTTGATAATGGCTAAATTCTCCCTGATAGTATAAAATAGATCAAACACGATTAACCTTGCTCTGATACCACTTAAAGGACCCTAGAACACCCTGAGAAGGTAGGGGTGAACCAGGGTTTCAACTTTTCATTTTTAATGTTGTGGATCTTTTACCCACGTTGGTAGAACCTTGTTAAATCTACCAGTTAAATGAATATGAAGATATGACACATCACTATTACTTAGTTCACCATAAAGTGCTATATACAAGGAGCATACACCGACGATGAGTCACTCATACCTAAATTCAAAAATATTCACTAGTTTGTGAATTACAAGGGTCATTCACAATCACTCTGTGCTAGAAACACAACATTTAAAAAGATTTAAGGATTTCTAACTATGTACCTTAGATCACATCCATCGAATCCCCCAAGCTCACTACCTTGAGAGAAGTCTAACTCAGTTTATCGACTTGAATGCCTCTTAAAAATATTTTCCTTGATGTCTTTGTATTTATTCATCATGAGAAACTGCTTTCATCAATGTTAGGAATTGATTTACTTGAAATCACTGAACACACATGTCACGACCCCCTTCCACCAAAGATGCCCCTCCTGATCTGGCAATGGTGAAAGGAAGATAATGAACCCCGAGTCCCACCTCCAGTAGGCCCCGGGTTGGCGACTAGCACCAAGGGTATGAGTTTTCACAAATATGGGAGGCATTACCCTTTTTATTATTTTGGATCGTGAAATAGGACAAGTCAACCACCAAAAAGGGAAAAGAACAAGTGTATATAAATAAACCCAAACCAAGCCCACATGCATGTTTAAACAATTTTTATAACAAGGTACAAGTACAAGGAAGCTCAAAAGTACAATGTCAAGGAAAACAAGAGAACAAAAACTGCAACAACTCCAACTGCCCGACTAGTAGGGTCCCGCACGACCCTGGTAGTCCTCCTGGAAACCTGAAAGTAAACGTAGGGTGAGCATACAAGTATACTCAGTAGGGAAACCTAAAGCTCTTGTGCATAAGTGGGGAGACACCCTAAGGTCCCGCGAGAAAACAGAAGAACCAAAAACTAACAAGGAAAAACTATCCACCCAGCCTCACTGGTCACACTCACCAAGTAACACAAACAAGTTTAGTATATATATAGAACAAAAGTATTGGGTACCCCGCACCATTTCCCACTTAATTAGATGCTGCTCTCCCTAACGGCAAACGTCCTGACGCTACCACACTCTTCCCGCCCGCACACACCTGGGCCAAACCACACATCCCGCCCGCACACACCTGGGCCTCACAACCACGCATCTCACCCGCACACACCTGGGCCACAACCACTAACCCGCTCGCAGACACCTGGGCCTCATCCCGAAGGTTCTTGGGAACGGTAAGCCTTCCCGAAGAGTCTTGGGCTAAAGGTCGCCTCAAGACATCACAACCTCCGAGACCTACCCGAAGAGTCTTGGGTGTAAGGTCACCTCAAGCCATCATAGCCTATGGAAGAAGGAGCAGGAAGGAGCTAGTAACTAAGGGGGAACACCCTCTCCCATAAAATGGGAGTGTTCGGCACTAGGTGCTTGACATGGGTGTGGTGCGAAAAAACACAAAGATACAATTATATATATACATATACCAAACACACAGCCCAACCTATGGCTTCTTAAAAATAGAAACTGAGAATGTGCCTCGACACTGCTACCACGAAGCATGCATCAACAACCAAACAATCATCCCCCAACCCCATTTAGGTTTTCATGTTTCATGCAATGGTTTAACAAATTATTACTATTGGGAAACTATCATCCAGACAAAACCTTTCACAAATATATCCCTGCCATCCACAACCAAGGTTAGGTAAAAATCAAGAAACCACATGCCATTTCATTTACAAAAGATTATCACAACCATACAATATTCCATCATTCATTTATTTCAAAGTTCCACACAAAAAACCCTTTCCACACACAGAACATTTCCGCATTTGAAAACACCTTTTACTTCCAAAAAACTTTTCATAATCAAAACAATTTTCATAAATAAAGGCATTTTCCACAACCAACCACTTCCCATTTCAACCCCATCGTTTACAAAAACATTTCCCACAAAACAACAAAACCACCAACATGTTCATTATTCCAATTTTGTTCAACCGGGGTGATCACACAAGGTTTTCATTCTCATTTAATCAGCCAGTCTTTACATGCTTATCCATTTTCCAAGTTTTAACAAGACCAACCACAAACAATTCAGATATCAATTGCGCGCGCAAAGGCCACCAACGACCTTGATTTTCAGTAGGCAAAGGCCTTTCAATCCAAAATCACAATCAGAAGATAAAGAAACTGGAAGGCAATAGAAACAGCACAAAACCCCAAACCCTTCTTTATCCGTTTATTATCTTTATTTAAAGTTCAACAGCATCCCATGGAACAAAAGAAAAATATCCCACCCCGCATGTTGCACTAAAAAGAGAGATGAAGGTAAACCCCTACCTCAAAAGGTCCCGATCACGTCGCATCCGACGACGTCCTTCGGTGTCCTCCACCTTCGCCAAACCCGACAAACGCCTCCTAGGATGGAATCTGGAGAAGGAAGGCCGGAAGGAAAGGTGAAAAGTACAGGCTTAGAAGCTTCGTCTCATCTCTACGATCCTGTGGCCGCTGACGGATCGTAATTCGGAGCTCGGACAAAGAAGTTAGAGGAGGAATACTTCTCGATCGTCCAAGAGCGTCGTCGTGCGACAAAGAAGCGATCGATATGGAAGATAAAACATGACCTCGTTCTTGTAACGCCCCGATCCTAATTACCTAGAGTCGGTGCATTATTACATAACATTGGCATGATCATGAGAAAGATAAAGTCTCGAAAGACCGATTAGTTTAGTAGCCTTGGAATAACTAGATACATTCATAATTTTTTTTACATTACATCATAAAAAAAAACATCTTGTCTTCATATCCCCTCATACTATCCCTGCAGGTCATTCATAAATTACTTCTTCATAATCCTGGGAAAAATAAAACATTGAAAGGGGTGAGCTCAGATTCTCAGTAAGGATAACATTATAGCAGAAGCTTTCATAATTAAGCATAAACACTTAAGGCAATTTATAACTAAAACAAAAGCCTTTTAAATTTAAACTTCAGCATAAAATGGCAATGGTAAAATGAAATAATGCCATTTACTTACTCACATGGATATTCTACTAGTCGAATGATCACATGCAATATCAATAACCACTTTCATAATGATGGAATGCATAATGCCAGACTATCATAACCACATAGCCAAGGCCTCGTGCCAAGACTATAAATAAGATTTTGCCAAGGCCTTGTGCCAAGACACTAGTTTGTCTCATGAGACCTACCGATGCATCGAGGAGCTATAACGGGCTCCACCCGTCACTTATTAAGTCCAATGCATTCCTCATATGAACAGGTTTAAACATAACATAAACATTCGTATTAAAACTAGCATACGAAATGTCAATACTTTAACCACAAACCATGAATGGTATAAAAATAGCACATCCATAGTCAAACATAACTCATTCGATACAATATGGAAGATTGTATTGTATCACATTAACCTCAATCAAGAATAATGAAGGATGTTGACATAGATGAAATTAATCATCAAAACTATTTGAGAGAAATATCCCCCTTTTTCTTGAAAACATTTAAAAGTCACACTATTTGTCAAGAAGCCATTTAAAAATAGATTTTTGAATCAAAGTGTCCCATACCACTTTGAAACTTTTTAAAAGAAGTTTTGATTTCTAAACTTTAATGTCCATATAAATCCTTAAAACCATTTTTAAAACATGGACATTAATGAGAAAGGTTTAGATGAATAAGTCTTTAAAACATTTAAAAATGGTATTTTAGTTAGAGATTCTAACCAAAAGAGACACTTGAATACAAATAATTGAGGTAATAAAAACTTTGTAATATCATGAGAATAAAGGAATTCATGATATACTATGTCAAAGTACATTATATACACCACATAAAAGTGATTCGGTGTATATCATCAAAGAAGTCTCAATGGAATGTAAATTGAGATGAAATCTCTCATAAAGGTTGTATCCTTAGGTTAAGGATAAATCAACGACATAATTATGTGTGACAAATATAAATACACTAAATATGATTGGATATTCAGTGTAAATCAATCAAAGGATATTCACACATATTCTTGTAAAAACAATACCAACGAATTGGATGTTTAACTCAATAAATGGAGAATGAGTTAAAATTACTCTTATCAAATTCATATCAATGAATTGAGAATTATCAATGGAGTGATTATGTGTATCAAACTTATTTCCACAGGACGGGGAGTGGAAATTATGACATAATCAAATGAATAGTGATTCCACACATAATCTTGGGGTAATATAATCAATGAAATATGCGTAAAGCCAAATGAGTGGAAATTAAAATCTCAAATTCCCTTATTGATTAGGTAACTTAAGAAACAAACACCCATGAAAGAAAGATCATACCATGATGATGTAAATACCCATAAAATAAAGTATATTACACAATGAATACAATCATGGGTAGTACACATACACCACATGCAATAATTAAGTGGTGATCAATGGAATTCTCACGGAATTAAAAGTGAGACAAGAAACCCCTTACCACGTTAATCAACTGAGTCGCATGGCCAAAAGTTAATAACCACCAAATGATTTACAGAATAACATGAATATAAAGTGAATCATGATAATATATATCAAATGGAAGTACATAATACACCACTTTCAATAATTTAGTAGCGAACAATGGAAATCTCACGGAATTGAAAGTGAGATAAGAGAATCCCTTACTTTGTACTTTTTCCTTGGTCGATGGTAGGTTTACCTCCTGTATAATGGTGAAATAATTGTTATTGAATAATACAAGAATCATTTACTTTAATATGATATCATATATGATCTTTTAACATTGATTTGTTAATAATATCTTAGTATTAATGCCGTTTCAGGTGTTAACTTACTCATTTTCTTTTATATGTTTTGTTACATAAGTCATGTTTGTTGTATCTTATTCATATCCAGAATGATATCAAGTCCTTAAACATCATTTTTAAATCATTAAATGATAATTATACTTGAATGAATACGATGGAGAATGAATCTCATCGCGTTCGTGGAGACGGTAGTCCGTACGTACGCACGAACGCTACTTCCATTTAATTTTTTTATTTTAAAAGAATCGAATCCAAATGATATATAGGTATATTACTATTCCAGTATAATATAATATTTTATATATGTTACTTAAGTTCATTAACACCATCCTTTATACGTTCCATGTGTGGTATGAACGAGTCATATCATTTTAAGGGTGCGGTAGTCCGCACTTCCTCAAATGAAATTATCGTATGTATATACAACATGAAACGAATAATGGTATGAAATAAAATGGAATTACAGAATCTTATATATAAAATATATATCATTAATATCATATTTAATTACAGTGCCATCATAATGGCCACCATGAGAGGCGGTAAGATGTTTTTGAACAATCATCGTTTCGTGAGGCGTTAGTTTTCCATCCACAGAAACATTATGTTCATCATCCATTAGATGGAGTTGTGTGTATGTGTAGTTTGAATACTTCTTATAACAACATCCTAGTATATTGAGGATACTGGTGTTGTTACAAAATAAGGGAAATAAAAAGAGTTTGGGGGTTGAAGAAGCAAAATAAATGAAAATAATTTTAGAGAAATCGTTACCTTTAATTTAGGTAACTCACTTTGGTTGGAACCAAAGGACTTGTTGAAATGCTTTCTGCCTAAGGGGAAGCTTCAAGGAGGAGGAGAGGGATGTGGGGAGCTTAGTTGGGCAGAGTTTGGACGAGCCAAGTGGCTTGAGAGGTGTGAGGAAAAGAGAAGGAGGAGTGCCCTTTTATAAGAGGGGTGAGGGGCACCTTTGGAAAAGCTAGAAATATTAATTTATAATAAATTCATATTCGGTTTCCAAAGGCTCCAAAGTTGACTATTCAACGGATGAGGTGGGGATAGGTCGAAAACAACTCATCCAATAGAATTTATACAGGTTTGGGTACTTATATTAACCTTATCTTTAAGTATTAACTCTAAGTTAATTAGTTTCACTTTTACAATGTCTCTTTGTATTTTTATATAATATGGTTAATAAACTTACTATATATATCCAAGAGACCCCCAAGTGGTCCATTAATGATTAACCTATCATGATATAAGTCTCTTGGCCGAACCTTAGATTTTTAGGAATTTAATATCAATTAATAATATAATATTTGTTTTAAGAACTCTTTTATGTCAATTTTGACACTATTCATTAGTTGATTTTTGTGAAACTCATAACAGATTGATTATTTCGAACAAAGTCAATTAAATCAATCCTAATATATCATATTATCCTAGAAAATTAGTTTAATTCATTAAAAGTGTCATATTATATTTATTTGGGTATTTATAAAGTCAATTATTTTAATTTTTCACTATTACAGTAATTACTGCATCATCATTGTGTCATTAATATTTTACATTATTGGATGTCTAAAAAGTATAAATAAAATATCATTATGTAGGAAATCTTTTTATCTTTCTAATGAATATTTATAATCTAAAATCCAACATGTATAACCCTATGTAACAATTGTTTTTCTAAAAGATATATGCTTGTGTCATTTTTGTATTCATTTTAACTTAATTAATATAAAGTGTCATTATCACTTACAAGTGGATCCATGGGGTCCCAAAATTGACCCAAAGATTCCCATGGTCTACCATGTATCAACCAATAGGGTTAAGACACATTTTAGGGTAATTTAGTATTATTATAATATTATTTTTTTAACCCTTATTTACCGGATTTACCCTTAACCATGGTAAATAAAATATTTACCGCAGTAATTATTCAAAATGTCTAAAAATAAAAGTTACCTATTTACACAATTTGGACATCCTGATTCCAAATATGGAATCCATTTTTCTAAATTCAAAACACAGAAGTGGCAGAAATTAATTTAAAATTAATTCCCGCTGTCAAAACAAAAAGCGTGTTTTTAAGAGATAATAACTATCAAAAGATTGACACTTGTTTATGTTCGGTTTAATTGTAAAATTATGTCCAATGACCAACATTATATTAAATGGTGAAAATATATTCTAAATATACTTTAAAACCACTCAAATTCACAATTTATCACTATTAATTATTTTGATTAAAAAAGTTGTTTTTAATTAAAATTTAGTAATTTTCACTATTCATCAAAATATGAAAGTTATCCGAAAAGTACAAAAATTTCACCTTAGGCTAAATTCGATATTCCGAATCCAAAAATGAAGTCCATTTTGAAATATAAAATATATATAATTTCAAAAAGTAGGTATTACTATTCATAACGGCTAGTTTGATTGGTTGTGATGTGTTAAAATCTCAAAGTTGCGTACAATGCACGTCATTGCATTATTCGAAAGGAAACATACCGAGGAAGCTTGGGGTGTTACATTCTCCCCTCCTTCAATAAATTGCGTCCTCGCAATTTTTTTAAATTTTTCTTTGGAATATAATGGAAAGTCCCACATCGGAAAAAGAGTCAATAAAACTATCACTTTAAAAGAAAGAAAGAGAGGTATAAGGGTCATCCAAGATAACCCATACTTGGATTCCATGTAAGAAAACATGGATATGGATGATAAACTAAGTGTCAAGTTCTGATGGAGAGGGATAGAAATCATGATCAGGAGAAAGTTAACAATGAGAAAACCACAAACTTGTGTTGGGACAAACGACCATTAGTCTTCTAGTAGGAAAGTAAACGGACACCATTTTTTTTAAGTTACATTACATAAGGAAGAGGAATTCATTTATGATATTGACTAAGAACATTATGAGATATACTTACATTTTAAGTATATTTTCATTCTTTAATAAATTTCCACCACTAACTCATTTTTTTTAAACGATGAGTATTCAAGAAGACTTGGTCACACTGGAAGAGATAGAATAAACTTCTATAGAATCACATGATCCATGAAGGATAAACCATATATTTACATTGTCTTTGAAGATTAATCAAAACCAAAATGGTCAGTGAATGATCTAATGATCCCCCAAAAGGATATTCATTGAGATAAATATGCAATAATCTTAATTTCTAAAATTAAACCAACAATACCCCAAAGTTAAATAGATACCATTCAATAACCAATTGTCCTTAAAATCCTTTAATATAATCCAAACTAATATTGAAACCCAAAACATAGAAGAATTTGATTAGGTAGTCTCCCATGTTAAATTGTATCTCCAAATGACATCAGATACTCTTAAAGTCACATACTCAAAGGTAATTAACCTAATCACATATTCTCTATTATAGTTTAATCATTTCCATAAATAACCCAAATCACTATAAATCCACAATAAAAATGTAGATAAAAATCTATCATTACTCCACAAATGAAACCCCATAGTATTCTATTTTCCTTGGGCATATAGTGTTCCCAACAAAGCGAACATCTTCCAAAATAACATTTATCACTTAATCACCAAATCATTTTCCTATACCAAGGGTATTCTTTTGATATGAAATAAGAACCCAAATCAACTTATTATTGATCAATAAAATCATTTAACTAAAAAAAAGTCACACTAACCAGGGACTTCACGTAGTCCAGTGGTAGGCGATAAATCCCAATCGCACTTTGGTTGTGGGTTCGATTCCCATAGCTTTGTCCGACGCGACGGGTTGTCACACGGTCTACGTGTTGTCCTTTTTCAAAAAACTATATTTTATAATATTGCCAAAATGAGATAAATTCCTCAAAATACTATATCATAAATTTACCCACAAATGTTATATCATACCTTGAATCTTCATCCCAAATTAGAATAACTTATAATTCTCTCAAACCCCAATGATCGTATAAATCCAAATGGTTATTTATACCCATATCCACAAGAGAAGAGACAATTCTTCCTCAAATATCATTCTCACATGGAAAACTGCGGGGTTACAAATACAAGAGAAAATTATTCCATAGTAAACCCATCAACAAGGAGTGCTAATACTTTTTAAACATTTCTCCAACCATTTATTCCCACATAGCTTCTTCTTTGACCAAAAAAATATCCTATAGAATAGGACATTCACTCGGGTAATGGCCAGGTCCCCTACATTTACGGCAAATGACTGTAAATGGACTCTTGGGACCATTTTTATCTTCTTCCATAGTACTCTTCATTTTTCTTCGGCAATTTTTTACTTTATGTCCTTCCTTCCCGCACATAAAACATTTCATTGTCCCATTGAGACACTTTCCTGGGTGTCTCTTTCCACATTTCCTGCATGATGAAAATTGAGGGTTCTTTTCTCCATGGTCTCCATTGCTGGAGCTCTTATCATTTATCACCTTTCTCTTCCTTGTTGAGTCTGGGAGTTGGTTAATATATATGTTGTTGATCATATTTTTGGAAAACTGATTTGGCATAAAGACGATATCTTTTACGCCTATCAACATTCCATTTTGTTGCTCATTGCCACCACCGTTCCCATCTTGTACATCATTCTCAAAGTCACTATGACTTCCTTGGAATCCAGCCATTGACTAAAACCATAAAGCATTGTGTGAGTAATAGTAGTCGTAAAATCATTTAGAGATTAAAATGTCACCATATTCTCAATTTGAAACATATTAGGATTAACCAAGGTCATTTACTCTCATCTTATATATATATTACTTAAATTGGTTTGTAAAGAAAATGTAAATTATCCTAAGCATATCCCCCGGGAGTGTCGTAACCAAGAGTGCAGCAAGGCCCGTTGTCGTGCACCAGTTCCCGTTCGAGTCTAGCTCAAAGCGGTGTTTTCGGGTTTTAACCCTAGGTACATCTGTGCCAGAGCCGCCTCTACCTGCTCGTATCCAGACAGGGATGTATTGCTCGGAAAACTTACAAAATCTCTACAATACCAAAATTCTAGGAAGTTCTTTTATACTAATCCTCAAAGTTCATCTTAGGTCTACGTGCTCTAATCAGAGTTTATCTAAATCTAGCTACCAAGGTTTGTACTAAACTTCCTCTGATACCAACTGTAACGCCCCGACCCTAATTACCTAGAGTCGGTGCATTATTACATAACATTGGCATGATCATGAGAAAGATCAAGTCTCGAATGACCGATTAGTTTAGTAGCCTTGGAATAACTAGATACATTCATAATTTTTTTTACATTACATCATAAAAAAAAACATCTTGTCTTCATATCCCCTCATACTATCCCTGCAGGTCATTCATAAATTACTTCTTCATAATCCTGGGAAAAATAAAACATTGAAAGGGGTGAGCTCAGATGCTCAGTAAGGATAACATTATAGCAGAAGCTTTCATAATTAAGCATAAACACTTAAGGCAATTTATAACTAAAACAAAAGCCTTTTAAATTTAAACTTCAGCATAAAATGGCAAAGGTAAAATGAAATAATGCCATTTACTTACTCACATGGATATTCTACTAGTCGAATGATCACATGCAATATCAATAACCACTTTCATAATGATGGAATGCATAATGCCAGACTATCATAACCACATAGCCAAGGCCTCGTGCCAAGACTACAAATAAGATTTTGCCAAGGCCTTGTGCCAAGACACTAGTTTGTCTCATGAGACCTACCGATGCATCGAGGAGCTATAACGGGCTCCACCCGTCACTTATTAAGTCCAATGCATTCCTCATATGAACAGGTTTAAACATAACATAAACATTCATATTAAAACTAGCATACGAAATGTCAATACTTTAACCACAAACCATGAATGGTATAAAAATAGCACATCCATAGTCAAACATAACTCATTCGATACAATATGGAAGATTGTATTGTATCACATTAACCTCAATCAAGAATAATGAAGGATGTTGACATAGATGAAATTAATCATCAAAACTATTTGAGAGAAATATCCCCCTTTTTCTTGAAAACATTTAAAAGTCACACTATTTGTCAAGAAGCCATTTAAAAATAGATTTTTGAATCAAAGTGTCCCATACCACTTTGAAACTTTTTAAAAGAAGTTTTGATTTCTAAACTTTAATGTCCATATAAATCCTTAAAACCATTTTTAAAACATGGACATTAATGAGAAAGGTTTAGATGAATAAGTCTTTAAAACATTTAAAAATGGTATTTTAGTTAGAGATTCTAACCAAAAGAGACACTTGAATACAAATAATTGAGGTAATAAAAACTTTGTAATATCATGAGAATAAAGGAATTCATGATATACTATGTCAAAGTACATTATATACACCACATAAAAGTGATTCGGTGTATATCATCAAAGAAGTCTCAATGGAATGTAAATTGAGATGAAATCTCTCATAAAGGTTGTATCCTTAGGTTAAGGATAAATCAACGACATAATTATGTGTGACAAATATAAATACACTAAATATGATTGGATATTCAGTGTAAATCAATCAAAGGATATTCACACATATTCTTGTAAAAACAATACCAACGAATTGGATGTTTAACTCAATAAATGGAGAATGAGTTAAAATTACTCTTATCAAATTCATATCAATGAATTGAGAATTATCAATGGAGTGATTATATGTATCAAACTTATTTCCACAGGATGGGGAGTGGAAATTATGACATAATCAAATGAATAGTGATTCCACACATAATCTTGGGGTAATATAATCAATGAAATATGCGTAAAGCCAAATGAGTGGAAATTAAAATCTCAAATTCCCTTATTGATTAGGTAACTTAAGAAACAAACACCCATGAAAGAAATATCATACCATGATGATTTAAATACCCATAAAATAAAGTATATTACACAATGAATACAATCATGGGTAGTACACATACACCACATGCAATAATTAAGTGGTGATCAATGGAATTCTCACGGAATTAAAAGTGAGACAAGAAACCCCTTACCACGTTAATCAACTGAGTCGCATGGCCAAAAGTTAATAACCACCAAATGATTTACAGAATAACATGAATATAAAGTGAATCATGATAATATATATCAAATGGAAGTACATAATACACCACTTTCAATAATTTAGTAGCGAACAATGGAAATCTCACGGAATTGAAAGTGAGATAAGAGAATCCCTTACTTTGTACTTTTTCCTTGGTCGATGGTAGGTTTACCTCCTGTATAATGGTGAAATAATTGTTATTGAATAATACAAGAATCATTTACTTTAATATGATATCATATATGATCTTTTAACATTGATTTGTTAATAATATCTTAGTATTAATGCCGTTTCGGGTGTTAACTTACTCATTTTCTTTTATATGTTTTGTTACATAAGTCATGTTTGTTGTATCTTATTCATATCCAGAATGATATCAAGTCCTTAAACATCATTTTTAAATCATTAAATGATAATTATACTTGAATGAATACGATGGAGAATGAATCTCATCGCGTTCGTGGAGACGGTAGTCCGTACGTACGCACGAACGCTACTTCCATTTAATTTTTTTATTTTAAAAGAATCGAATCCAAATGATATATAGGTATATTACTATTCCAGTATAATATAATATTTTATATATGTTACTTAAGTTCATTAACACCATCCTTTATACGTTCCATGTGTGGTATGAACGAGTCATATCATTTTAAGGGGGCGGTAGTCCGCACTTCCTCAAATGAAATTATCGTATGTATATACAACATGAAACGAATAATGGTATGAAATAAAATGGAATTACAGAAGCTTATATATAAAATATATATCATTAATATCATATTTAATTACAGTGCCATCATAATGGCCACCATGAGAGGCGGTAAGATGTTTTTGAACAATCATCGTTTCGTGAGGCGTTAGTTTGCCATCCACAGAAACATTATGTTCATCATCCATTAGATGGAGTTGTGTGTATGTGTAGTTTGAATACTTCTTATAACAACATCCTAGTATATTGAGGATACTGGTGTTGTTACAAAAGAAGGGAAATAAAAAGAGTTTGGGGGTTGAAGAAGCAAAATAAATGAAAATAATTTAAGAGAAATCGTTACCTTTAATTTAGGTAACTCACTTTGGTTGGAACCAAAGGACTTGTTGAAATGCTTTCTGCCTAAGGGGAAGCTTCAAGGAGGAGGAGAGGGATGTGGGGAGCTTATTTGGGCAGAGTTTGGACGAGCCAAGTGGCTTGAGAGGTGTGAGGAAAAGAGAAGGAGGAGTGCCCTTTTATAAGAGGGGTGAGGGGCACCTTTGGAAAAGCTAGAAATATTAATTTATAATAAATTCATATTCGGTTTCCAAAGGCTCCAAAGTTGACTATTCAAAGGATGAGGTGGGGATAGGTCGAAAACAACTCATCCAATAGAATTTATACAGGTTTGGGTACTTATATTAACCTTATCTTTAAGTATTAACTCTAAGTTAATTAGTTTCACTTTTACAATGTCTCTTTGTATTTTTATATAATATGGTTAATAAACTTACTATATACATCCCAGAGACCCCCAACTGGTCCATTAATGATTAACCTATCATGATATAAGTCTCTTGGCCGAACCTTAGATTTTTAGGAATTTAATATCAATTAATAATATAATATTTGTTTTAAGAACTCTTTTATGTCAATTTTGACACTATTCATTAGTTGATTTTTGTGAAACTCATAACAGATTGATTATTTCGAACAAAGTCAATTAAATCAATCCTAATATATCATATTATCCTAGAAAATTAGTTTAATTCATTAAAAGTGTCATATTATATTTATTTGGGTATTTATAAAATCAATTATTTTAATTTTTCACTATTACAGTAATTACTGCATCATCATTGTGTCATTAATATTTTACATTATTGGATGTCTAAAAAGTATAAATAAAATATCATTATGTAGGAAATCTTTTTATATTTCTAATGAATATTTATAATCTAAAATCCAACATGTATAACCCTATGTAACAATTGTTTTGCTAAAAGATATATGCTTGTGTCATTTTTGTATTCATTTTAACTTAATTAATATAAAGTGTCATTATCACTTACAAGTGGATCCATGGGGTCCCAAAATTGACCCAAAGATTCCCATGGTCTACCATGTATCAACCAATAGGGTTAAGACACATTTTAGGGTAATTTAGTATTATTATAATATTATTTTTTTAACCCTTATTTACCGGATTTACCCTTAACCATGGTAAATAAAATATTTACCGCAGTAATTATTCAAAATGTCTAAAAATAAAAGTTACCTATTTACACAATTTGGACATCCTGATTCCAAATATGGAATCCATTTTTCTAAATTCAAAACACAGAAGTGGCAGAAATTAATTTAAAATTAATTCCCGCTGTCAAAACAAAAACCGTGTTTTTAAGAGATAATAACTATCAAAAGATTGACACTTGTTTATGTTCGGTTTAATTGTAAAATTATGTCAAATGACCAACATTATATTAAATGGTAAAAATATATTCTAAATATACTTTAAAACCAGTCAAATTCACAATTTATCACTATTAATTATTTTGATTAAAAAAGTTGTTTTTAATTAAAATTTAGTAATTTTCACTATTCATCAAAATATGAAAGTTATCCGAAAAGTACAAAAATTTCACCTTAGGCTAAATTCGATATTCCGAATCCAAAAATGAAGTCCATTTTGAAATATAAAATATATATAATTTCAAAAAGTAGGTATTACTATTCATAACGGCTAGTTTGATTGGTTGTGATGTGTTAAAATCTCGAAGTTGCGTACAATGCACGTCATTGCATTATTCGAAAGGAAACATACCGAGGAAGCTTGGGGTGTTACAGTTCTTATATAGGCAATGAATAGGTAAATCCGTATTCAGCGTGCATTAATGAATACACGATGTGACCGTACATACGTTACATGTTTTGATTGGTTAACACACAACACGTCACGCGGTTTCCATGCGTTTTAATAAAAAACGTTAATTTTATTAATATTTGTGTTTCATTGACCCGAGACATAACTCATAAAAAGGTATCCATAATTGGTCTTAAAATGACCGTCTTAATTACAGGATTACACTACCGCTGACGGTTCATCATTCCGACACCATAGGAAGAAGTTACGGTCGAATTAAGATTATAAAACCCAAAAAATAATAATAAAATTGTATAATATTATTATTTATTTATTTTCCTTGAATTTTATACGCTCAAAAAATTGGGTCCCCTTTTTCTTTCACGCCCAAATATCTCCACCACCAATCAATCACCTTTATTTTCATTCTATTATGATAATAATATTATTATGAATATTATTCATTTAAGGGGGAAAAAACCCCCTTTACGCCTCCTTTAACCTCATCATACACCCCCTTTATTCTCCCCATTTATTTACTTTAATTTATTATCTCATTTAATCCATATGATTTATTATTATAATATACATGGGGAGGTCCATGTATAGCGCCTCACCCACATGCTCCTCATTAACATAATAAATATATAATACAAATATTTTTATTATTATAATAAAGGAAAACCTCATGTTCAATTAATTCATGAGTGTTTCAGGTACCCAATCTGAAAACCCTAAAAAGACATCCAATATTGGACTCATAATTTCCGTCTCGTAGTCAGGGTCACACTTCCACTGACGGTTCGTGAAACCGAGGTCGCATGAGGAAGATACCGTCAAAATTCAGTTTTCCCATCCAAAATTAATAATTACATTATTATATTATATTATTTAATTTAATTCTTAAATTCTCACATTCTCTCTCCAATCTCCTTGAGATTCACGCACAAAGTCATTTGTTTAGGTGGATTACACTTGACGCCTCTCTCCTATATTTATTTTTCAATAAATTTTATTTCCTTTAATCATGTTTCTCTCTCCAATCTTCTTACCTTCTTCCACAAAAAGTGGCGCCTCTCTCTTCCTCATTCCATGCCCAAAACGCCCCACCTTGTATTCCTTCTCTCTCTCTTTTTTTTCATTTAATCTTATCTTTTATTTTATATCATTATTAATATATTTTTCATCTTCTCTCTTCAATCTCATTCCTCCCCAACAAAGTGGCGCCTCCATTGATTTTACACCATTAGTTCCATTCTTTTTATCATAATTATTTTCAATAATAATGATTGAATCTCCCTAAAAAATCATGCAAGATCACCTCCCATCGAAACCCACATGACACACACCTATTTTAAATCTTTATCATTATTATTATTATTTTATTTTTTTTAAACACAATTATCATAAATAATAACATCTCTTATTTATCCTTATATCTCAAATCTCATTGCAATTAATTCAAAACATAATTCTCATTAAATCATTATTACCAGATCTATCAAAAAAAACCAACATTATTATTATAATTATTTAGTATAACACTTATAACAAAACCCCAAATAAAATTTATTAACACGTCACCATTTATTAATAATAATAATTATTATTTTTTATGTTCGCCGAATTGACCACATAAAAAAAACGTATTTACAAAGTAATCGACCGGAGAGGTCCGGGCCATTACATCAGATACCTCTCAAAACATTCTCGTTCTCGAGAATTAAAAACTGACCCAGAAGAAGGAAAGGATCTAAAGAACCACTCCACAAGATACCTCTCAGGGCTCTCGTCATGACAAAGAACCAACCAACAACTCTATGAGTTAGGAATTCCCTCTCCTATGTCAAGATATTATCCGCTTTAGGCGGCACTGACTCGCCTGCACGGGTTTAATCGCATCCTAATTAATGCGTCTTGATTAAGGATCATGTTTTTCCTTTCCCATATATTAGGTTTTTTTTCCAACTTACACTGCACCCAACAACGTACAACCCACACACTGCCCGGACACATGGATTGAGGAATTCCTTCTCCCATGTTGAGATATTATCCGCTTTAGGCGGCACTGACTCTCCTGCACGGGTTAAATCGCATCCACATTAATGCGTCTCGATTAGGGATTAGGTCTTCCCCTCCCCACATGATAGGGCTCTTCACGTACATTTAAAGAAAAGCGGGAAACAACATAGCATTATAGACTCATGAAAAACAAGGTCCAGGACCAAAGCATGGGCGAGAATGAGTTTCAAAAATTGAGTGTGATGCTCCTGGATTTAAACAAAACATAAACGAGAGCATTTAAGTAAAACATGAAACATATCTCTCGATCTTTCACCTTGATGGGGTTGCCACTTCTGTTGCGTGAAATTGTCCGCGTCCCACTCCTCTGCATTTCTGTTAACGTCCAAGTGCCATAGATGTACGGTAAACAAGGATCGCCTAAGCCCAAGTAGTAAGGAAAAACTCAAAGTTTTAATTATCATTTTTTTTAAATTTCTTTCCGAGAACACCCAAATCAAGTAAAACACAAACATGATGATGCATGTACCTTCCCTAGGGTCTCTACCCTGCAATCAATATAGTCTCACTTGGTCATTCAGTAGGCTTAGAGTCCTTGCATCGGATCACGGGGGGCCCTAAAATCCTGTGTCCTAGCCGGTCTTCCCTGGCCTATGTCACGCACCAAGATTAACGAACACTGTTGCCCTACCATCCCATGCAATCCTCACTCTGCCTAACTCCAGACTCCATCCTATCTCTCAACCATCAGCTCTGATACCATTCTGTCACGACCCCCTTCCACCAAAGATGCCCCTCCTGATCTGGCAATGGTGAAAGGAAGATAATGACCCCCGAGTCCCGCCTCCAATAGGCCCCGGGTTGGCGACTAGCACCAAGGGTATGAGTTTTCACAAATATGGGAGGCATTACCCTATTTATTATTTTGGATCGGGAAATAGGACAAGTCAACCACTAAAAAGGGAAAAGAACAAGTGTATATAAATAAACCCAAACCAAGCCCACATGCAAGTTTAAACAATTTTTATAACAAGGTACAAGTACAAGGAAGCTCAAAAGTACAATGCCAAGGAAAACAAGAGAACAAAAACTGCAACAACTCCAACTGCCCGACTAGTAGGGTCCCGCACGGCCCTGGTAGTCCTCCTGGAAACCTGAAAGTAAACGTAGGGTTAGCATACAAGTATACTCAGTAGGGAAACCTAAAGCTCTCATGCACAAGTGGGGAGACACCCTAAGGTCCCGTGAGAAAACAGAAGAACCAGAAACTAACAAGGAAAAACTATCCACCCAGCCTCACTGGTCACACTCATCAAGTAACACAAACAAGTTTAGTATATATATAGAACAAAAGTATTGGGTACCCCGCACCATTTCCCACTTAATTAGATGCTGCTCTCCCTAACGGAAAACGTCCTGACGCTACCACACTCTTCCCGCCCGCACACACCTGGGCCAAACCACGCATCCTGCCCGCACACACCTGGGTCTCACAACCACGCATCTCGCCCGCACACACCTGGGCCACAACCACTAATGCGCCCGCAGACACCTGGGCCTCATCCCGAAGGTTCTTGGGAACAGTAAGCCTGCCCGAAGAGTCTTGGGCTAAAGGTCACCTCAAGCAATCACAGCCTCCGAGACCTACCCGAAGAGTCTTGGGTGTAAGGTCACCTCAAGCCATCATAGCCTATGGAAGAAGGAGCAGGAAGGAGCTAGTAACTAAGGTGGAACACCCTCTCCCATAAAATGGGAGTGTTCGGCACTAGGTTCTTGACATGGGTGTGGTGCGACAAAACAAAAAAATACAATTATATATATACATATACCAAACACACAACCCAACCTATGGCTTATTAAAAATAGAAACTGAGCATGTGCCTCGGCACTGCTACCACGAAGCATGCATCAACAACCAAACAATCATCCCCCAACCCCATTTAGGTTTTCATGTTTCATGCAATGGTTTAACAAATTATTACTACTGGGCAACTATCATCCAGAAAAAACCTTTCACAAACATATCCCTTCCATCCACAACCAAGGTTAGGTAAAATGCAAGCAACCACATGCCATTTCATTTACAAAAGATTATCAAAACCATACAACATTCCATCATTCATTTATTTCAAAGTTCCACACACAAAACCCTTTCCACACACAGAGCATTTCCGCATTTGAAAACACCTTTTACTTCCAAAACACTTTTCATAATCAAAACACTTTTCATAAATAAAGTAATTTTCCACAACCAACCACTTCCCATTTCAACCCCATCATTTACAAAAACATTTCCCACAAAAACAACCAAACCACCAACATGTTCATTATTCCAATTTTGTTCAACTGGGGTGATCACACAAGGTTTTCATTCTCATTTAATCTGCCAGTATTTAGATGCTTATCCATTTTCCATGTTTTAACGAGACCAACCACAAACAATTCAGATATCAATTGCGCACGCAAAGGCCACCAACGACCTTGATTTTCAGTAGGCAAAGGCCTTTCAATCCAAAATCACAATCAGAAGATAAAGAAACTGGAAGGCAATAGAAACAACACAAAACCCCAAACCCTTCTTTATCCAGTTATTATCTTTATTTAAATTTCAACTGCATCCCATGGAACAAAAGAAAAATATCCCACCCCGCATGTTGCACCAAAAAGAGAGACGAAGGTAAACCCCTACCTCAAAAGGTCCCGATCACGTCGTATCCGACGACGTCCTTCGGTGTCCTACGCCTTCGCCAAACCCGACAAACGCCTCCTAGGATGGAAGCTAGAGAAGGAAGGCCGGAAGGAAAGGTGACAAGTCCAGGCTTAGAAGCTTCGTCTCGTCGCTACGATCCTGTGGCCGCTGATGGATCGTAATTCGGAGCTTGGACAAAGAAGTTAGAGGAGGAATACTTCTCGATCGTCCAAGAGCGTCGTCGTGCGACAAAGAAGCGATCAATATGGAAGATAAAACATGACCTCGTTCTTATATAGGCAACGAATAGGTAAATCCGTATTCAGCATGCATTAATGAATACACGATGTGACCATACATACGTTACATGTTTTGATTGGTTAACACACAACACGTCACGCGGTTTCCGCGCGTTTTAATAAAAAACGTTAATTTTATTAATATGTGTGTTTCGTTGACCCGAGACATAACTCATAAAAAGGTATCCATCACTGGTCTTAAAATGACCGTCTTAATTACAGGATTACACTACCGCTGACGGTTCGTCATTCCGACACCATATGAAGAAGTTACGGTAGAATTAAGATTAGAAAACCCAAAAAATAATAATAAAATTTTATAATATTATTATTTATTTATTTTCCTTGAATTTTATACGCTCAAAAAATTGGGTCCCCTTTTTCTTTCACGCCCAAATATCTCCACCACCAATCAATCACCTTTATTTTTATTCTATTATGATAATAATATTATTATGAATATTATTCATTTAATGGGAAGAAAAAAAACCCACTTTACGCCTCCTTTAACCTCATCATACACCCCCTTTATTCTCCCCATTTATTTACTTTAATTTATTATCTCATTTAATCCATATGATTTATTATTATAATATACATGGGGAGGTCCATGTATAGCACCTCACCCACATGCTCCTCATTAACATAATAAATATATAATACAAATATTTTTATTATTATAATAAAGGAAAACCTCATGTTCAATTAATTCATGAGCGTTTCGGGTACCCAATCTGAAAACCCGAAAAAGACATCCAATATTGGACTCATAATTTCTGTCTCATAGTCAGGGTCACACTGCCGCTGACGGTTCGTGAAATCGAGGTCGCATGAGGAAGATACCGTCAAAATTCAGTTTTCCCATCCAAAATTAATAATTACATTATTATATTATATTATTTAATTTAATTCTTAAATTCTCACATTCTCTCTCCAATCTCCTTGAGATTCACGCACAAAGTCATTTGTTTAGGTGGATTACACTTGGCACCTCTCTCCTATATTTATTTTTCAATAAATTTTATTTCCTTTAATCATGTTTCTCTCTCCAATCTTCTTACCTTCTTCCACAAAAATTGGCGCCTCTCTCTTCCTCATTCCATGCCCAAAACGCCCCACCTTGTATTCCTTCTCTCTCTTTTTTTTTCATTTAATCTTATCTTTTATTTTATATCATTATTAATATATTTTTCATCTTCTCTCTTCAATCTCATTCCTCCACAACAAAGTGGCGCCTCCCTTGATTTTACACCATTAGTTCCATTCTTTTTATCATAATTATTTTCAATAATAATGATTGAATTTCCCTAAAAAAACATGCAAGATCACCTCCCATCAAAACCCACATGACACACACCTATTTTAAATCTTTATCATTATTATTATTATTTTATTTTTTTAAACCCAATTATCATAAATAATAACATCTCTTATTTATCCTTATATCTCAAATATCATTGCAATTAATTCAAAACATAATTCTCATTAAATCATTATTACCAGATCTATCAAAAAAAACCAACATTATTATTATAATTATTTATTATAACACTTATAACAAAACCCCAAATAAAATTTATTAACACGTCACCATTTATTATTAATAATAATTATTATTTTTGATGTTCGCCGCATTGACCACATAAAAAAAACGTTTTTACAAAGTAATCGACCGGAGAGGTCTGGGCCATTACAACACAAACCAAATATTTAAAACTTGTAATCTACTTACACTGAAAATTGCGTGAAAAAACTACCCTGTGCGCGCAAGATCTTTCTTTTGTCTGCAAGATTTTCTTTTCAGGAAGAAATCTTTCACCCAACTACAAGAATTACACAAATCTTTTACATTTTCATGGGGGGGGGGTCACATATTATATATAGGCATCTCCAACCCCCATTTTCAAAACTCACGTGTCTCACAAAACCTCTCATTCTGTGTGAAATGATTTTTTCATAGGAACCATTTTTTATGCACATCTTCGGATTTTTCACGCATCTAATGTCTTTTCTATTTTTCAAAGTTATAATACCGAAACAATCCTTGTGCACCAGTATCCAAAACACATATAATCTTGTGCACATCTAACTTTTCCAAACCCACTTTTCCCTATTTTTCATTTTCTAGGACCAAAAATTTGGAAAACATTGGGAAGCGATGCCATCTTAAATACTATTTCTCACTTGAACTGTATGATCCCTTTCCTAGAAAACATTATAAACATCCAATGAGTATTGAAAACAAACACAAGACATACTCTATTTGAATCATCGGTCATGGTTCCAATAATACCCCCTTTCGTTTTGTTGGAAATCTCCAGATAAATTCAATAGATCAGTAGCCATGATCAGGACCTGATACACAAGAGTCAACTCAGCTAACACTCTATGTCTACGTGAGTAGTGATCGGTATAGAAAACAAAATGGGAAGCTTTAATTGGGTTTCTATGTTCTGTAATTTTTTAAAAAAACACCCAAGATATTTTCTCACTATACTACAATAGAATTAAATGTCCTGAATTTCATTCTCTTTCTAACACCGAATTCACATCGCGTCACTGAAGGATTACAATTCTTACATGTCCATTACATGTCTTAAATTTATTCCTTCTCCCCATTGATAATAAACCCAATGATCGGAATTTGGAAATATTCTGCTCAAAACTCACTCCCCCTGTATAGTATATCCCCAATAAACCTTCATAACATCCACAAATAGATTAAAAATAATTAACATAACTAGAGAGAGGGGGGAAATAGTAGCCTCAGGATGCCCTAAGAGGTGGATAAACACTGAGGTTCAACCGATGTTTCTCAAACATAGCCGTTGACAGTGGCTTGGTCATAATGTCACCCACTTGGTCATCTGTTACCACATGTTCCATGTTGATCACACCTTGTTCAACTTTTTCTTTTCTAAAGTGATAAATGATTAAACATGTTTGCACGATAATAATGAACAAGATTATTTGTAATATCAGTTGAACTTTTGTTATCAAAGTAAATCACTATTGGTCATTTTACCTCAGCACCAATGTCAGTCGGTTACTACTTCATCCAGAGTAACTAAGTTCATGCCTTGGTAAGAGACATATATTCATCATTAGAAGTACTAAGAGAAATACTCTCCAGTTTCTGCTCAACCAGTCCACACATTTATTCCTGATATTGAATGCTCCACCACTGGTGTATTTCCGCGCATGATTAGATTTTTACATGGAAATTTTTTGCACAACTATAACATTTAGGTGAAACTTTAACTTTTGTGTACAACATTATTTTTTACGTGAAAATTTAACATTTTCTAACAACATTTTTTCCATGCATCTTTAAATTTTCTATACACCACACTTTTCCCACAATTTTTACGTGCATCATAACTTGGATCCTCTCTAAGTCTTTAGGAGTACCGAATAAAGAGGGCAACCTATTATTTATAGGAATCTCCAATGGATACGTGCAAAACCCACTATGTCACAAAAAAACTCTTATTCTGTGTGCAATGCTTTTCATGCAGGCACTACTTTTTGTGCACATCTCCATATTTTTTGTGTACCTCATGTATTTTCTATTTTTTGACATTCTGATCCAGAAACATGCCTTGTGAGAATGTTTTAAAAACACCAATAATCTTTTATGAAACTTCCTTTTCCAAACACAAATTTCTCCACTTGAACTGTATGATCCATTTTTTGGAAAACATTCTAAACTTCTAATGAGGATTGACAAGAAAAAAAACCATACTCTATTTCTAGCATCAGTCGTGGTTCCAAAAATCTAGTCCTTTTAGTTTTTCTGAAATATCTAGATAAATTCAATAGAGTACCATCCACTATCAAAACCTGATATAAAAGAGTCAACTCAGACAACACTCTATGTCTACACGAGTAGTGCTCGGTGTGGAAAACAAGAGGGGAAGCTTGAATGGGGTTCTTGTGTTTTGGAATTTAGAAAAAAACACCCAAGATATTCTCTTACTTTCCACATAAGAATTATATTTCCTGAATTTCTTTATCTTACTAAAACCTAATTCTCATCATGTTATAGAAGCATTACATTTCATACATTTCCATTACATGTTCGGAATTTATTCCTTCCCACCAATTGAAAATAAACCAAAAGATCAGAATTTGGAATTATAAAACTCAAAACACACTCCCCCTATATAGTATCTTCCCAATAAACCTGCATCACATCCAAAAATATATTAAGAAAGTTAACATAACTGTGTAGACGGGCTATTTGTAGCATCATCATGTACTAGTAGGTGGCTGAACACCATGGTTCGACCGATGTTTCTCAAACACAACCATTGACAATAGCTTAGTCATAATGTCATCCAATTATTCATCTGTTCCCACACGTTCCATGTTGATCACACCTTGTTCAACTATTTCTTTGATTAACTGATATCTGATTTCAATATGTTTCATACGAGAATGATGAACATGATTATTCTTAGTATAAATTTCACTCTTGTTGTCACAATAAATCACCATTGGTTATTATACATCATCACCTATGTCAGTCAGTTTCTGCTTCATATAGAGTAACTGTGTGCATTCCATTGTAGTGGATATATATTTAGATTAAAAAATACTAAGATATATACTATCCTGTTTCTGTCTTAACCAGCACACACATTTCTTCCAAATATATAATTCTCTACCACTGGTGGATTTTCTATCCACTACATTCCCAGACCAGTCAGCATCCGAAAATGGAGGTAATTCATTATCATTTCCTAGACCAAAGAATAATACATAATTTTGGGTACCTTGAATGCACCTCATGATTCATTTAACTACCATAATATGTTGTTACTTTTTATTACTTTGAATGCAGGCTGCTAAACACGTTGTAAAGACAATAAATAGCCATGTCATTTTCAGGTATAGTAAGCTTCCAATGATTCTTCTATACATTGTGGGATCTATAGACATCCCATCCTTATAATTTCTGATTTCTGTTTCAACCTAAATTGGACTCCCCATTGGTTTGGAATATTTCATATTAAATTTTATCAACAGCACTTTTGCATAATTTTCTTGAGAAATGAAAGTGGAGTCCTTCAGAATCATCTACAAACCTAATAAGTATGTGATTTCACCAATCATAAGCATTTAAAATTCTAACTTCATGTGATTAGAAAATTCTTCAACTGATCCCTGTCTACTATCACCAAAGATAATATGATCCACATAAACCAGCACCACAAACTGATCTTTCTGAGAATTATTCACAGATAAATTGTGATCTTCTCCTCTGAGTTTAAATTCCATCTTCTTTAGATAAGAATATATTTGGGAATACCATGTTTGAATGCCTACTTTATACCATAGAGGTCCTTCTTTAGTTTGAAAACCTTTGTTTCATCATTACCAAGAAATAACCCCTTGGGATGTTCAATGTATACTTCTTGATCCAAGACTCCATTTAAGAATGATTTCTTGACGTCCATTTGATAGACTTTATATCCTCTTTAGATTTCTATAGAAAGAAATAACCTAATTGAATCCAGTCCATATACTGGGGAAAATGTATCCTCAACATCATCTTCTTCAACTTGTGAATATCCTTTACAGAACAAACATCCCTTATTTCAGATCACATTTTCATGCTCATTAACTTTGTTCTTAATAATCCACTTCATACCTATCACATTATGACCTTGGAGTATCTTGATATGATCCCAAGTCTGATTCTTGTCAGTCTGATATAACCCTCCCTTTATTTCATTTACACAAGACTCATACTTTGTATCTTCTTCAAATGAGGATGGTTCTACAATGGATAGAAATTCAAATTGTGCATTATTCCTCACTCTCCTCATTTGTGTAGGTGCATTAAGATCCCTGATAATGTTGGACATATCAATATCTTCCCTTTGATTTCTCCTTTTATATTCAACCAAATTATCTCCAGTGATGGTTTCCTCATTCATATTCTTCTTCTGAGTCAACATCATGATGTGGATACTAATAATTTTTACTCTTCCTCTATTTTTGTATTTTCATTTTCTCCATGTTCACTTTATTCCTTGTCTTCTATCACATCATCATATGAATTCCTAGAAGCATTTTAGGTTTTATCTTAAATGATATTAACATTTCCAATCTCCACAATCTTTCTTATGTTGTTATTGAAACACTTGTAGGCTTTATTGTTCATTCAGTCTCCAAGGAAAATTTCTTTTTCTATATTATCATCATACTTACCTTGATTTCCTTCTTTGTTTCTAATGTTGAATTTAAATCAAAAAAACCAAATTATTTCAAAGAGGACTTCCTTCCATGCTACAAGTAATATGATGTCTTTGTCTCACCCATATAAATCCATGTTCAATTTTGTATACACACTACGACTTGAACAACCTCTTTCCATTAATGACAAGGAATATGACTCTCCATCAGCGTAGTTCTTTCCATGTTGTTCACTTTCCGATTCCTATGCCCAATAACTACATTTTTCAAGTGGAGTTCTCACATTATCTACCCAATGTTGTATCCCATGCTTCTATAATTAATTTTCAAATTCAATGGATGGGTATTACCCTCCATTGTTAGATCGCAGAACTTTGATTGATTGTCCAAAATCATTTTTAGTTATTCGATGGTATGTTTTAATATAGTGAAGCACTTATCATTTCTTGTGTATAACCATTAAACATGTCATTATACTATAATAATATATTAAAAGTATTAATTACCTCTCTCCAAGAGGTCCAAAAAAATTTATTGGGCCACATATGTCTGTATGAATGAGTTCAAGTAGATGAGATGCCCTTTTCTTCTTTGGACGATATGAACTCTAGAACAACTTCCCCTAAATGCATGTATCACAGGACTTTTCATGTTCATGATTCAAGGTGGGAATATCTATGAAAATATTCAGTTTTTGATATCTTCTCCATGTCTTTTTGATTGATGTTCCATAGTCTCTAATTCCATAGGTTATTTTCTTCTTCAATAGTCATGTAGAAAATGTATTATTTACTATCAACCTGATATAGGTTGCCTTATCTTCTACATCCTTTCATAAGTGAATTTCCCGACTTTCCATTGATAGTGCATCCTTTCTAATTGAATGTTACAATTTTTCTTGAGTCATAGAGTTGAATCACACTGAGGAGATTAAGATGTAGTCCATCCACATAAATGACGTAAGTTTTATTTAATTCTCCATTATCTAGTTCATTATTTCCTCTTAATTTTATTTTTAGAGCCCCATCATTACCAAATCATATGTTTCCATCAAACTCCCTCTTGAAATTTTTTTACAAGTCTTTATTACCTATCATATGGGATGAAAAACTGCTATCAATATTCCAGGTGATGTTTCTTTTTTAGCTTTGAGGTAAACCTCTACAAGGTTGGATTGCTCAATTTTCTTCTTCTCTTTCTATGAGATATTCAATTGAGTGTAGGGAACTGATGGCCTTTCAATTATCTCTTCCATGTTCATGGGTTCTTTATAATCAAAATCTTCTTCCAGAGGAGAAAACATATTTAAAAAATCCAAATTGTCTTGTTGACGAGCTTTGACTTGTCTTAGAAATTTCTATGAGGTTTCCAAGTCACTCTTCTACCTACAATAAATGGATTTGTGGCCAATGTTAGAACAATAAAAACAATATCAAAAGAAATTAGTTCTGCTATAAGTAGTAAGATATGAATTTGTTCGCCTCTATTGAACTCTTAGCTCTTCACTATTTAGATAGATCCTTTCTTCTTTTCAGTATGACATAATATGGCCCAGATATCCACAAAACTTACACTTCATGAGAGGAAATGTCTTCTCACTTCTATTTTTCATCATGGTTTCTTCCTTAGGAATTTTTTTACTACCTTTTATTCCTAGAAGCTCGAGGATAGACTTCTATTCTCCTTTTAGTTTGGTTTAAGAGACTCTTTTTTAGAAAATTTGGTGATTTTACAACACGATCATCTTTCATCATTCCTTTATTCTATTCCACTTTACTTGAATCATATGATGTTTCATCATCACAACTTATACCACTATTTCCTATGCGTGTGGGTATTTGATCACTCAAAATCTATACAACTCCTTCTGATCCCCATTTTTTTCTCTCTAACAGCTCATCATATGAGATCCTACTTAATTGTATTTTCTTCTTTACTTATTTTGATCTTGATTCACTTTGGATCATACTTCTAAGAGTAACAACTTCTTCTTCGAGTCCCCCAACCATTTTGGACTACTCCTCCAGTCTCGAGGTAAGGTCATTGCTGAAATTTTTCTATTATTTGATTATTAGATTTAGTTCCACTAAATCATCAATCCATTCATGGATTGATGACTGTACTTTCACCAGTTCTTCTAGTAATTCAATTTCATATTCAAGATGATCAACATATTCTGAAGATTAGTCCACCATTTCTTTCCATTTATGGAATCTCTTACACTTATTCTCAAACTTACCAAAAGATTCCTTAAGTTGTAACTTGGGATCAACATTAGTTGTCAACTGGTTATCTCTATATTTATCTGTTAATGGTTCTCAATTTTTAATGGTATCCACCATGGAACCATGATTTATAGTTTTAAAATCTAGTTCTTCTTTTTCATGGAATTAATTATCATCATCTTCCTCTTCCCAGGAATTTTTTTTGTACATTATTTATAGATTTTAAGTATCCCTATTTGAATTTTTTTTGAGGCTTCTCAATCTGCTCATCTACTCTTTCTTCATCTTCTAACATTCTTGAGCACTGAGAGACAATGTTCCCAACCTTGATACAATGAGATCAAGACCGCGGTAACTTCCCTTTAAATTTTCCTTATCCCTTCTAGAACTTCTTGGCAATGAGAGAAATAATTTATTTTTCCTAAACATCTTCACCGATATTATCTTTTGAAACTTTCAGTGTGTCCATGCCTTTGAAAGCCATTTTATTTCTCAGTTGAGTCATTGCATATTCTATATTGATTCTCATTTAATATGCCACTATGCTGCTCAGAAGATCGTCTAGACAAAGTGTGGAATGATATCTTTCCTCAAGGGCTGACACATTTTAATTGTTCAGGGGTGTAAGTCTTCTCAATATTTTCTTTAAAATATAAATATCTTTTATTACTTCTCATAGACCTCTAATTTCTCTAACCACTGTAGCAATTCAATTGATGAAGGAGTCTGCATTATCATTGGGATGCATCTTCAGATCATCAAACTTATTGTGCAGGGATTTTAGTTTCATGTCCATCACTTTGCTATCTCTTTCATAAATATTTTATATTTTATCCCACATAGACTTTGTTTTGGTGAAACTCATCACCTTTAGATAGATCTGATCATAAAGGGCTATGGTGGGAGAATTCTACGCTTTGTTATCTACATCAAGAATTCTCTAGTCTACACCAGTCATAACCAGATATGTTGGATCAGTAACTTCTATTCCTTTCATAGTAGCAAATTGAACTTCATTCCAAGAGATATTAAATGAGATCTCATTATGTTCTTCTAGATCTAAAAATGACTTCCATTGAAGTGGGGGAATCCCTTGACAATGGCTGAATTCTCCATGATAGTATAAAATAGATCAAACACGATTAACCTTGCTCTGATACCACTTAAAGGACCCTAGAACACCCTAAGAAGGTAGGGGTGAACCATGGTGTCAACTTTTCCTTTTTAATGTTGTCTATCTTTTACCCATATTGGTAGAAGGTTGTTAAATCTACCTGTTAAATGAATATGAAGAGATGACACATCACTATTACTTAGTTCACCACAAAGTGCTATATACAAGGAGCATACGCCGACGATGAGTCACTCATACCTAAATTCAAAAATATTCACTAGTTTTTGAATTACAAGGGTCATTCACAATCACTCTGTGCTAGGAACACAACATTTAAAACGATTTAAGGATTTCTAACTGTGTCCCTCAGATCACTTTCATCGAATCCCCCAAGCTCACTAACTTGAGAGAAGTCTAACTCAGTTTATCGACTTGAATGCCTCTTAAAAATATTTTCATTGATGTCTTTGTATTTATTCATCATGAGAAACTGATTTCATCAATTTTAGGAATTGATGTACTTGAAAGCACTGAACAAACAAACCAAATATTCAAAACTTGTAATCTACTTACACTGAAAATTGCGTGAAAAAACTACCCTGTGCGCACAAGATCGTTCTTTTGTCTACAAGATTTTCTTTTCAGGCAGAAATCTTTCACCCAACTACAAAAAGTACACAAATCTTTTACATTTTCATGGGGGGGGGGGTCACATATTATATATAGGCATATCCAACCCCCATTTTCAAAACTCACGTGTCTCACAAAACCTCTCATTCTGTGTGAAATGATTTTTTCATAGGAACCATTTTTTGTGCACATCTCCGGATTTTTCGCACATCTAATGTCTTATCCATTTTTCAATGTTATAATACCGAAACAATCCTTGTGCACCAGTATCCAAAACACCTATAATCTTGGGCACATCTAACTTTTCCAAACCTACTTTTCCCTATTTTTCATTTTCTAGGACCAAAAATTTGGAAAACACTGGGAAGTGATGCCATCTTAAATGCTATTTCCCACTTGAACTGTATGATCCCTTACCTAGAAAACATTATAAACATCCAATGAGTATTGAAAACAAACACAAACCATACTCTATTTCAATCATCGGTCATGGTTCCAATAATACCCCCTTTCGTTTTGTTGGAAATCTCCAGATAAATTCAATAGATCAGTAGCCACGATCAGGACCTGATACACAAGATTCAACTCAGCTAACACTCTATATCTATGTGAGTAGTGATCGGCATAGAAAACAAAATGGGAAGATTTAATTGGGTTTCTGTGTTCTGTAATTTTTTAAAAAAACACCCAAGATATTTTCTCACTATACCACAATAGAATTAAATGTCCTGAATTTCTTTCTCTTTCTAACACCGAATTCACATCGCGTCACTGAAGGATTAAAATTATTACATGTCCATTACATGTCTTAAATTTATTCCTTCTCCCCATTGATAATAAACCCAATGATCGGTATTTGGAATTATTCTGCTCAAAACGCACTCCCCCTGTATAGTATATCCCCAATAAACCTTCATAACATCCACAAATAGATTAAAAATAGTTAACATAACTAGAGAGAGGGGGGAAATAGTAGCCTCTAGATGCCCTAAGAGGTGGATAAACACTAAGGTTCAACCGATGTTTCTCAAACATAGCCGTTGATAGTGGCTTGGTCATAATGTCACCCACTTGGTCATCTGTTCCCACATGTTCCATGTTGATCACACCTTGTTCAACTTTTTCTTTTCTAAAGTGATAAATGATTAAACATGTTTGCACGATAATAATGAACAAGATTATTTGTAATATCAGTTGAACTTTTGTTATCACAGTAAATCACTATTGGTCATTTTACCTCAGCACCAATGTCAGTCAGTTGCTACTTGATCCAGAGTAACTGAGTGCATGCCTTGGTAAGAGACATATATTCATCATTAGAAGTACTAAGAGAAGTACTCTCCAATTTCTGCTTAACCAGCCCACACATTTCTTCATGATATTGAATGCTCCACCACTGGTGTATTTTCTGTCCACTACATACCCATCCTAGTCAACATTCGAAAATGAAAATAATTTATTATCTTTTTATTCTCCAATGTATAATCCATAAATTTGTGTACTTTGAATATACCTCATGATTCGTTTAACTGTCATCATATGTTCTTCTTTTAGATTACTTTGAATGAGGGCTATTAAACACATTGTAAAGACAATATTATGTCATGTCACTATCAGGAATAATAAGCTTCCAATGATTATCCTTGACACTATAGGATCCACAGACATCCCATCCTCATGCTTTCTAATTTTTATTCCAATATAAATTGGAGTCATCATTAGTTTGGAATCTTGCATATTAAATTTCTTCAACATCTCTTTTGCATAATTTTCTTGAGAAACAAAAGTGTAATCCTTCTTCTGAATCACTTGCATCCCTAAGAAGTACATGAGTTCTCCAATCATAGAAATTTAAAATTATGACTTCATGTGATTAGAAAATTCTTCGACTGATCCCTGCCTCCTACAACCAAAGATAATACCATCCACATAAACTAGCACCATGAATTGATCTTTTTGAGAATTATTCACATAAATATTGTGATGTACTCCTCCTCTTTAAAATTATTTCTTATTGAGATAAGAATCTAGTTGGGAATACCGTGCTCATGATTCTTGATTTAAACCATATAGGTCCTTATTTAGTTGTCAAACCTTCAATTCATCATCCCCAAGAATGAAACCCACAGGTTTTTCAATGTATACTTCTTCTTCAAAGACTGCATTTAAGAATGCTGTCTTGACATCCATTTGAAACACCTTATATCCTCTTTGGATTTCCATGGCAAGAAACAACCTAATTGACTCCAGTATGGTTATTGGATAAATTTTTTCTTAAACATCAATGCATTAAATTTATGAATACCCCTTATAGACCAAACACACCTAATTTCTAAGCACATTTTCATTCTCATCAAATTTGTTCTTGAAAATCGACTTCGTACCAATCACATTGTGACCATCGGGTCTCTTGACAAGATCCCATGTCTGATTCTTGTCAATTTGATCTAACTCTTCATTCATTGATTTCACCCAAGACTCATCCTTGGCAGCTTCTTCAAATTAGTATGGTTCCAAAACTGATAGAAATGCATATTGTGAATTATTATTCATTCTCCTTTTCTATGTAGGTTCATTCTAATCCCCAATAATGTTGGACTGATCAATATCTACCCTTAGATTTCTCCTTTGTGATTCAACTAAATTATCTCTAGACATTTATTCCCCTAAGATTATTCTTCTTAGTCAATATCATGATGTGGCTCCTAATAATTTTTATACCTTCTTCTATTTCTGTATTTTCATTTTCACAATGTTCAATTTCTGCCCCTACTTCTATCACATTAGCATACAAATTCCTCATTGAAATTTTGATTTTCTCTTCAATGGTCTTAACATCGTTTATATCCACAATCCTTACTAAGGACTTGTTGAAACACTTATAGGTTTTTCTATTCATTGAGTATCCAAGGAAAATTCCTTCTTCTGCATTGTAACCATACTTCCCTCGATTTCCTTCTTTGTTTTTGATGAATAATTTACTTCCAAAAAACATGAAATTATTTCAAAGAGGGCTTCCTTACATTCCACCATTCATATGGTGTCTTCATCTCACCCAAATAAAGCCCTGTTAGATTTTGAATATAATTTACAGTTTTAATGACCTCTTTCCAATAATGTCATGGAATATAAATCTCAACCAGTATAGTTCTTTCCATGTTGTTCACCTTCAGATTCATGTACTCAATAACTTCACTTTTCTCTAGAGTTCTCACTGAAGATACCTCATGTTGTATAGCGTGTTTCTCTAAGTAATTTTAAAATTCAATGGACTTGTATTCTCCTCCATTGTTAGATCACAGAAAAATGATTGTTCATCTAGTATCATTCTTAGTGATTCAATGATATGTTTTCATGTTGTCAAGCACTTTTCTTTTCTTATATATAACCATTAAAAAATCCATTTTACTATAATCTTCTATGAAAAGGACAAATTGCCTTTCTACATGAGTTCTAGAAACATTTATTTGGGCACATACGTCTGTATGAATTAGATCAAGAAGATGAGATTCCCTTTTCTTCTTTTCATGATATTAACTGAAAAAAAACTTCCCCTGAATTCTTGCATCACAAGTCATTTCACATTCATGCTTCAAGGGGGAAAATATATGAAAATATTCAGTTTTGATATCTTTTCTATTCCTTGTTGATTGATGTTCCCCAGTCTCTAATGCCACAGATTATTTTCTTCTTTAACAGTCATGTAGAAAATGTTTTCTTTACTATCAACCTGATACTGGTTGCCTTCTGTTCTACATCCTTTCATTAGTGAATTTCTTATCACACTCTTGATAGTGCATCCTTTCCGATTGAAAGTAACTATAAGTCTTGAGTCATAGAGTTGACTCAAGATGAGGAGATTATGACATAGTCCATCCATATAAAGGACTTCAGTTTTCTTTACCTATCCATTATCATGTTTAGTACTTCCTCTTCCATTTATTTTCAGAGGTCTATCATTATCAAATTGTATAGTTCCATAAACCCTCCTCTTAAAATTTGTTAACAAGTCTGAATTACCTATCAAATTAGATTAAAAATTATATCAATAATCCAGGTTCTGTTCCTTTTTGTAGCTTTGAGGGATACCTCTACAATGTTACATGTATCAATTTTATTCATTTCATTCTATGAGATATTCAATTGAGTGTAAGGCACTGATGGATTTTCAATTATCTCTTCCATGTACATGGATTATTTATAGTTAAAATCTTCTTCTAGAGGAGAAAACATATTTGAAAGAGAAACATTATCTTGTTGATGAGATTTGACTTGGCTCAGACTTCAATATGAGGTGTCCATGTCACTCTTCTATCTACAACAAATGGATTTATAGCCAAAGTTAGAACAATACAAACAATATCTATAGAATTTTTTTTTGTAAGTAATAGAATTTTAATTTGTTCTCCTCTTTTGAACTTCTAGATATTCACCATTTAGATAACTCTTTTACTCTTCTCAATATGACATAGTATGACCCAAATATCCATAGAACTGGCACTTCATGAGAAGAAATGTCTTCTCACTTCTATTTGTACACATGAATTCTTCTTTGGGAAAAATGTTTGACTTCCTGTTATTCCTAGAATATTGAGGATAGTATTATGTTCTCCTTATAGTTTGGTTTAAGGGTCTCTTTTTCAGAACTTATGGTTATTTTACTTCATGATCATCTTTTAGATTGCCTTTATTCTAGTCTAATTTATTTGTAACATCTGATGTTTCAGCATCACAACCAAATCCATAATTTCCTATGTGTATGGGTATTTGATCACTCAAAATCTTTTCAACTCTATAATATCCTCCTTTTTCTCTCTCTAGTAGCTCATCATTTGGGAACCTACCAAATTTTACTTTATTTCTTTTCTTATTTTGATCTTGATTTACTTTTGAGAATACTCTTAAGAGTAACAACTTCTTCTTCGAGTCCACCAACAGTTTTGGACTTCTCCTCCAGTCTTGAGTTATGATCATTGATAACCTTTTACTATTATTTTATTCTGAGCTTTAGTTCCACTACATAATCATCCCTTTCAAGGATCGATGATTTCACTTTCACCAGTTCATCTAGTCGTTCAATTTCAGCTTCAAGCTGATCAACATATTCTGATGATTCTTCCACCAATTCTTTCCACTTATAGAATCTCTTACACTTGTTCTCAAGCTTACCAAAACCTTCCTTATGGATTAACTTGGGATCAAAATTAGTTTTCAACTGGTTATCTATTGCTTTATCTGTTGATGGTTCTGACATTTCCAGGGTAGCCATCATGGATTCATGATTTCCTATTTTAAATTTTGGTTCTTCTTCTTCATGAAATTCATTATCACAATCTTCCTATTCATGGACAAAACTCTTATTCTATAAATTATTTCTATATTTTAAGTATACCTTTTTGAAAAAAAATTATGAGGCTTCTCAATGTGCTCATCTTTGCTTTCTTTATCTTTAAACCTTCTTGAGCACTGAGAGACAATGTGTCCAACCTTTCCACAATGAAAGAAAGCCAGAGGTAAGTTCCCTTTAAATGTATAATTTCCCTTCTGGAACTTCTTGGAAATGAGGGAAAGAATTTATTTTTACTCATCATATTCAGAACTATTATATTTTTAAACATTAATTTTGTCAATGGCTTTGAAAACCATTTCCTTTCTCACCAGAGTCATTGCATCTTCAGGCTTGACTCTCATTTCAAATGCCACGAGGTTGCTCAGCAGATCATCTAGAGAATGTTTGGAAAGATCTCTTTCCTCAAGGGCTGATACCTTTTTTTACAAATGGGTGGAATTATTCTCAATATTTTCTTAACAATATCAATTTCTTTTAATTCTTCTTCTAGACCTCAAATTTCTCCAACCACTTCAGTAATTTTTTTGAAGGAGTATACATTCTCATAAGGATGCATCTTCAGATCATAAAACTTATTATGTAGGACTTGTGGTTTTTCCTCCTTAACTTTTCTACCTCCTTCAAAAATATTTTCAAGTTTATCCAACATAGCATTTGTTGAGGTGCAACTCATCACCTTTAGATAGATCTGATCAGAAAGGTCTATGGTGAAATAATTTTCCACTTTAGCATATGCATCAAGAATTTTCCTATCTGCATCAGTCATAGCTAGCACTGTTGGATAAGTAACTTGTATTCTTTTCATAGTATCAAATAGAACATTCATTCAAAGAGATCTTAAATGAGATCTCATTCTGTTATTCCAGATCTGAAAATTAATTCCATCGAAGAGGGGGACTCCCCTGACATTGGCTGAATTCTCCATGACAGTATACGAGATATCAAACACCAGTAATGTCACTCTGATACCAATTGAAGGACCCCAGAACACCCTAAGAGGGGAGGGGTGAATTATGGTGTCATCCTTTTATTTTTAATGTTTTGTATCTTGTTCCATGTTGGTAGAAACTTGTAAAATATTTTAGTCAAGTGAAAGTAAATAGATGACACAACACTTTAACATGGTTCACCACAAAGGGCTATGTTCAAGGAGAATAAGCTGAATGTGTGTTAGCTATACCTAAATCCAAAAATATTCACTAGTTTTTTGATTACAGGGTCAGTCACATTCACTCTCTGATAGGAACACTACCTTTATAATGGTTCATGTATAGCTCACTATGTCCCTCAGATCACTTCCACCGACTCCCCTTAGCTCACTGGCTTGGGAGAAGTCTAACTCAGTTTATTGACATGAAGGTTGGTTCAAAAGATTTTCATTAAAGTCATTGAATCGGTTCATCATGGGACACTTCCTACATCGATGTCTGGAGTTGATGCACTTAAAATTACTGGACACAAAAACCGGATATTCAAAACACGTAATCAGCTTACACTAAAAATTGCATGCAACACCTACCCTATGCACACAAGATCCTTATTTTACATGCAAGATTTTATTTTCATGTAGAAATATTTCACGCAACAATAACCTTTACGTAAAACTTTAACTATTGCACACAACTATATTTTTTCTGTGCAACTTTAACTTTTCTATGTAACTTTAACTTTTCCGCGCAACTTTAACTTTTCCATGCACCTCACTTTTCATGCAATTTTTACATGTATCAGTACTATGATATAATCTAATTATTTAGTAGTAACGAATGAGGGGTTAACCTTTTATTTATAGGATTCTTCAAACCCCACATGAAAAACCCACCGTGTCGCACACAACCTATCATTCTGTGGGAAATTCTTTTAGCGTAGGAACCATTTTTCATGCACGTCTCGAGATTTTTTATGCACCTCAATAGTTTTCAATTTTTGACATTATAATCCCGAAACATGCATTCGATTAAAGTTTCCAAAACAACTATAATCTTTCACGTGACCTCCTTTAACAAACACGCATTTCTCAATTTTCTATTTTTCAGGCCCAAAAAGTTTGCAAACACTGGGAAATGATGTCAACTTCAATACTTTTGGCAGCTTGAATTGTATGATCCCTTTTTTGGAAAAATTCTAAACTTCCAATGAGGATTGACCACAAACACAAACCATAATCCATTTATACCATCATTCATGGTTCTAACATCATCTACTTGAGAAGTAAAAAAGAGATATACTAGATATAACTCAGATATAAAATTTCTCTATACACCTTAGTAAAATATATATGTAAAGGGATTTAATAGAAAACTCTCATTAGGGTGGTATAAATAGTAATACAGTTGACAATGTGTTGAGATTATTAATATTTTATGAGGTAAAGGATGAAATAAAACCTCATAAGGGAGTTATTAAACATCTTCTACATTAAGTGGGACATTGTTAAAATGAAATTTGTCACCATATTTCCCAAAAAATCATGGAATAATGATATAATATGGGCCATTGAATATAATCTTACTATTGAATCACTTTTACTTGAAATAAGGGAATATATGTACCTTGAGATCCTTTTCCATATCAATATTAATGATGTTCTGAAAATTCAAAGTGAATATATATCAATTTAAACTATTCAGGACTCTTTGTTCACATCATAAGTCTAGAAGAGTCTTTAAAAAATATCTCATTGTTGATATACGTTTGAGCACCACCTGTCATCTTCAAACAGATGGGTAGTCTAAAAGTACAATTTCGAAATTATAAGAATTGTTGAGATATTACTAACATGAATTTGATGTTATATGGGATCAATATCTACCTTTGGTTTAATTTTCATCATATAATAGCATTGATTGTATAATTTAGATGCAACTATATCATGAATCATTCAAGAAGAGATTTCATACACTAACATTTTGGGTTGAAATTAGAGAAAGGATGACTGTGGGGCCAAAATGTGTTGAGGAGAAAACTATGAATGTATTGTAAAATTAAAATCATATCTAAGTGTCTATAAGAAAAATAGGTATGGTGATAATAATATTAAATACATGTAATTTCATGTTGGGTGTCATGTCATCTTAATGAGTCTCTTTGGAAGGGAGTTATATGATTCTTCAATAATGGGAAGTTAAAACCGAGGCATATTTTTCATTTTTGATATTTTAGATAGAATGTGAATTTTTTATTACTGAATGGATATTCCACCCAACCTCCTCATAGTGTGCAATGTATTCCATTTTACATTTTTGAGGAAATACTTGTCATATCCAACACATGTACTCACCTAAGAGGGAATAATGTCATAACCAAACTCATCTTATAATAAGAAGAATGTAAAAACTAATGAAACTAGAGAGAATGTAATATCAAATATTACAAATATATTGTTGAATATCCTTTGTATAAATTAATAAATTTATGAAAAAACTTGTAACATCCTACCCCGGCACACTCTGAACTAATAGATGAACCTGTTTGTTATGTGACACCTGACTAACCTCTATATATACTAGAGGCAACTAACTAACAGTGATAATCTAATGAAAAACATGGGGAGACCCTACCCTCTTCATCATAGTGATAAAATAGTATAAAATAATTGGAATCATAGGCACAAAATATAAGTAACTAACCATAAAACACATAAATAATTCCTAAAACTAGATAAATAACAGAAACCAATATAGTGAACACTCCTTGTTATAATAGTGTAATGTTTTAATAGGAAACAAAAATAAATAAACCAAGATAATACAAAAAACTTATCCCATAATCTGTCCACTCCTCTCACCAATATTCTATCCCATATCCAAAATAATCCTTCGATCATCAGTCCTTTTCCTTAATCCAAACCTTCAATGATGAAATATTCTAAGGTACTAATGACATCCCAAAAGGGTGTGAGTACAACTGAAGAGTCCAACACCAATGGTGTCTAAAGAAATATATGTCCTATATAAAGTGTATGTATATGAAAATTGTGAAATATAAAAGGAATAAATGAGTCTTGTTTTACAATTTAACAGTTATCAAAAAATAACTTTCTCCCTTAGGTTCTGCTGTGAGACTAGACCAACCAAACAGGATTTAGTCCATGTGGTATGTCTAAATAATATACTATCATTTTAATCACAATAAATCAAGGAGGAATTTATTAATGACATAAATTTTTAGTACATGGGAACATTGTTCCAATACCTAAACCAAGTCAATATATATATATATATATATATATATATATATTTTCTAGGAATTTCATGATGGTACCCAAGCTAAGAATAAAGAACATCATGTCATACATTTAAAATTAAGGATGTTGAGCATTGTGTATATAAAAAAAATCAAGTATATGGGGAAACATGTAAAACTTCCTTACTCTTGAATGAAGTGATTTATATCCACTATTTCTATCCCAAGGGTGTGGATCACCTGACCATTATCCCCAAACCTCTTTTTAATGATTCATCATTCAAAGTTCAACATAAATGACCTTTTAACATAAAAAAAAGGGTTCACGAATTTAATAAATCATTATATAACATATTATAAAATTTCTAAAACCATTAACCCAACTAAACATTTAAAAAGTTTCTCCATTTAATCATATTATGAAAGTTTAAAATTTTTATTAATATAATTTAACAACTTAATGTGTCCCTTATTAGCTTTTAACCATTTATTCTCTTTATTTTCTCATAAACCACTTAGTTAACAAACATTTCAAACCACACTTTATATTATTGTAACATTTCATGAAGCAATACTAAGAGGTTTAAACTAATAAACCATTACTTCTATCATGTAAACCCCATTTTACTATTTATATGGTATTGGAACAACCCTTTGGTGGCCATAAGACTAGTCTCAGAGTCTTTGATAGACCTATTAAGATATGTGAAGGATAAAAATATAATTTAAATAACAATTTTTTTAATATTATATAAGGAAAGAAGTTAGATATCAACCTAAAATAATATTTCACACCACATATACAAAAACAACTTCAAGACTATGGGAAACATCATGTAGACCCCATACCATATGCATGTAGATGACTACTTGTAGAACCATGGCATTTGATTCTTGTTAAAATGGATCAAAACATAAAAGTGATCATCACACTAGGAATATGGATCATGATACTTATAATAATAGAGGAAAAAACATATTAATATTCCAAAAAATAGAAGCCAATGATCACATAGACTTACACATGGATTCAAAACTAAAAAAATGACGTTGAAAATGCTATAGAATCAAAGAAGAATAGCCCTTGGGAGATAAGAAGATCTTGTTTTTACCTTAGGCTATTGTGAGAGTAATGTGGTGGATAATTAAAATATCTATATATAATATTGATAAGTAAAAATGGTAAAATCCTCACTTTAAATATGGTGCAATATTTTGGCCACATGGTTTGGAAGACCATGTACCAAACATGAGACCTTCTTTGAATATATAAATCATGGAAAAAATGGTTTTCTGGTCTATCCTCATGGTTTGAAAAAACTAAGTGAATCCATGGGAATAGATCTATACCATTCCTAGATATTTTTAATGCCACCTTTCTTGGTTTGTAAAACTGTGTTTTTCTATCAACCCACCACATGGTCATGTGGGATGATTAGCATTAGCCTTGTGCTAACCAAGTTCATTGTTATATAAAAACCCATTTTATAGTTTTTTATTTTATATCCCCCCATTATTCTATTAAGACCTTACATAATCTTAGGAAGTATTCCATAAACCATTTTAAAGGAGCTTAACCCTAACTAAAATAGAAACGTACCTCATCAAAGGTTCATGATCTTAAAATTTTTCCACCACATAACATCATGTTCCCAGCTACACCCCAAACATAATTAAGACTCCAAGGTAAAAATGTCAAGCCATTGGGACAAAATATCAAATTCCCTCTCCCATGAAACCCCTCAAACAATTCCATGATTCCACAACACTTATAAAAAAGGTAAAATCTCACCCGGAGGAATTTTCTCACTATAATCCATAGAAAAATTGATAATCCTTGAAAGTAACATTCGTATATACTTTAACATACTAAAAACATTTCACTTGAGAATGGTTGGGGTGATGAATTATATGGTATGAAACATTGAACACATTATGTAATGAACTATATCTCTTTTAGAGAGACAATAAATATTCCCCCAGACTAATCCTCTTTACAATCTTGAATGACTTGAAATACCTAGGAGCCAACATAACTTGTTTCTAAATCCACTTATGACCTAATATTGTCAACACATGAATGAATACATGGTCACCCACTGTAATATCAAGAGTTTGGTGCTGTCGGTCAGTATATGGCTTATATATACTATGTGCCTCATCTATATTCGTTTAGATCAACTGGACCATCTATGAATTATAATGCATGAGACTCATCCCCAGAATCTGTAACTCTATAAATTTCATCTAGACGAAAAATTTTATTTGTGGACTTAGAGTGACTTATATGGTTCTATATGAATAGTTTCATGATAACTATTATTATAGGTGAAATCAATAAGAAATTTTTGTTTTACCCATGTTTTGCTAAAATAAAGGAGACTTTGCCTCAGAATATCCACTAAAACCTAGGGAAAATGTTATCATTACTTGTTTGTTTTAGAGTGGTAAGTTATAGTTAATGAAACTTGAGAACCAATAAACTTCAACAAACATTTATAGTAGAAAAATATTAAGCAAGGGTCTATATCAAATGTGATACTTTGAGGGACCTCGTAAAAACAAAATACCTATCTGACATACATCACTTAAATGATCAATGGTAAAACTATCATTTATTAGAATTAGATGGGATAATTTTATTACTTAATCTATAATCACCCATATTTGGTCATTTTTTTATGATTTTTTCAATTAAAAACCCAAAAAATCTATGGAAACATCATCCCCCTTCCATTCTAGTATGGAAAATTGACTTAAAATATCTACATATCACTAATGAATGAACATTAATTATTGATAGGTATAACATTGAGTCACAAATACTATAATTAGATTTTATATTCATGACCACCTATACAATCTACGTTGGTCATAATACATTTTTGGTAAAACTGATGTTCACCGTCCACTTGGATGTATGAAAATCATGGATCATATCTACCCACATACATGAAGGTATGAAATCACAATCATGAATGAGAATAATATCAATATCATTGATTGTCCAATTAGGAGGTAGCTCCCCAGCATTAATGTTGTACCTCAATGCCTATAATTATAGATCCTCATTCTACCTCATCTTGATCAATCTCAAAAGAGTGAGCATAATAGAAAAAGATCTGATTGTCAACATCTCTTCCACCCCCTAAACACCTATAAACATCTTAGGGAAATAGTTCAACATATTCCTCTTAGAACCTCAATCCTAAACTATATGAGTCTATGTCTTCTAACTCAAAGTTTCAGGATTACTGGATACTTTTCTAGGTGTATAAGATTTCTCAATCTCAAAATATACTCATACTCAACCCATCCCCATTGCCAAAATTTTTGGTCATGCTGAGAAAAGATATATGACAACCCTTCTCTATGTTATATATTAATTCAAGATTTATTACATAATAGCACACATAATACAACCTATAAGATTAATAAGTCTAGTTTTCTTTTGAATTTTGTACAATCCAGAACAAATTAAAATAGGAAATACATAATCATTAATTAATACATCCTTAGCATGATCGTACTTAAAACTAAATGTGATAAGATGGGGAAAAACATAATAAAGGGGTGATATATAAAGCCCTATAAGAGAATAAAAATTGCATAACATGAAGAGGATAATACATGTTATAAAATAGGCATATCAGTGAGTCATAAATGGGGTAAGAATCATAAACATGAAAAATGAGGTGTGATATTGAATGATAACATAAATAAAAAATGAAAAATGGGGCAACATCATAAAATAAGACATCACAAGCATAGGTTAAGGATAACTACCAATAAATAATTATGGAAAAAAGTCACATGATAGATCAAGTTCACTTCTAAATTCAATATATAATGTCTCATGAGGCAAAACAATTACCCAACACACTAGAGAACTATATAATTCAGGGTACACCTGTCACTTTCATTTAATTATTATGCTTACGTGTTCCAGTTAGATCATACAATATGAATTCAATCATCATCATATTTTATTACACAATAAGGAAGTGTATAATACATATATTTAATTCTTAAATCATGATTTATAAGTTTATAAATGTGATAACCCTTGATAAGAAATGATTAAAATTATTCACTAGAAAATTGTTATGAATGGAAAATCATGGTGATATTTGGATAGAATAATAGGGGTGTATGAATATTCAAGGAAGACATGATGAAAGTGAAAGGGGTATATCATCATTTATACATAAAATGTATATTAAAAAAGATATATAAGAACATATACCAAAATTAGAAAATTATTATAAAATACATAAGATGAATGAGATACTTGAATAAAGAGGGGAAATAGGGGATCCATTACCTTGAGAGGGTGATTACACATTCTTGGGAGGAGCTTCTTGTGAGATTGGGGGCACCATTTTAAGAATCTATAGTAGGTAAGTAAGAGTAAGGAAGTGATCCATGTTTTTTGAGTAAAGATAAATGGGAGCCCGGTTGGGTTTACATAGGAAATTATTGGGGAATTCATTATCATTTATTAAGCATAGGTTTTGTAATCTATATAATAAAATAACAAAAACCAAAAATATTTCCAAAGTTTTTTTTCATGATTTTTGAAAATAGAGGTGGTTTTATATAATTTATTAGGAATAGATTAAAATTTAATACATTAATACCCTTTCTTTCATGGAAGTTGTTATTTCCCATCTGGGATCAATGTATCACTGAAAAGCAGAGGGGGTGAATCCATGATATTTTTCTCTTTTAAATTTCCTTTCTATAGAAATAAAATTCACCTCAAATTAAATATTTATAGCTTTTATAAAAACAAATCAATCATAAATCCACAGAAACAAAATAATTTATAGTGTTCACTACTAAACAAGAATTGCTATATCCTTGGTATTGTTTGGAAATAATCTAATACCACCCAATCCACTAGAAAACAATCATTTTATGTTGATAAAAAATTTAAGACAATCCATTATAGTTCATGAAGCACTGTTTCCAGTACAAAAATGTATGTGATTCAATTATCCTGAAAATATGTAATAAAACATTATGTAATAAGTTAAGAGACATTCACCACTTGTTTCAAAACACGTTACTCTAATACCTTGTAAACGTTTACAAATATTATCTTCAAAACCATTGTTTATTTTTTTACCTAGTAGGTAAGAACTTTTCTGGACAACATAATAATACTCAATATGACACCCTAGTGTGATTTATCGATTTAATTACTCAATCCGAAAATATGACTCTACCAGAATACCACTGAAACAATTTTAAACCACTTCTAACTTATTCTTGAAATATTATTATGATTTCCCTGTTTGATGACCCATTATAGTCTAAAAATCGATGAATATGATCTTTATTCTTCTTCTTCTATTTGGAAAACCTCTATAGTAAATCTCTATTTAGAAGCTCCTTATCTTAAAAATTCATTTATTCTCTATCTTCCTCCACATGTTAATAGTGTTCAGATATATAAAATGTAAAAAGGAATATACTCCCATTAGAGGTGCACCAAAAGTGGTTTAGGCATAAATATGAAATGTTTTCCCACTCAACCAAATTTCCCATAGTTTTTAAATTTCCCTTAAATTTCATGTATAACACTGACATCTTAAGATCTTCTCAACTATTCTCATTTCCTCTCAAACCTTCTCGAATCTTCAAAAAACTTCATATTTCATTATACTTTTTAACTATTCTCTAATATTATTTCTATTTCCTCTCAAATTTATTCATTACAATAAAGTCATATGTAAAATAAGAGATTCTTCATTATATTTCTCAATAAAAATTAAAAGAAATAGCCCTTAAAAAAAATCTTTCGTAAATGTTGTTTCTTCTTTATTAGACTATGATTTCCTTTTTATTTTTCTATAATCATAGTCACAACTTCCAAATATTCCTACACTTATTTAGGAACACATTAGTCCAAGATTAAAATTCCTTTGGAAACAATTTTGAAACTACGTTAAACAATTATTTTTATATTATTTTCTTCTGTATGATGATCCTAGGTTTGATGATGTCTAGTGGCTAATAAATTTTATTAGCATAAGCCTGTGCCTAATTGATGATCATCTGTCCTCCTCTGATAGAACAATGTCATCTCTAGTCTAATAGTTGGCACTATATGTTTTCATATATCACTTGACCCATTTGATGAGAAAACTCAAATTTTTTGTTCTTTTTCCCTTGAACCAAATTAAAACATATCTGATTTATTATTTCATTATTTACCAAAATAAAACAAAACAAATCATCATGATGAAGATGGTTGAATACATTATTGATCGGTATCTATTCCAATTTTACATCAGTTCCAATAACTTCAATTCTCCTCTTTTTCATTGGTCTCTACAACCAAAAATAGAAAAATTATTCTACCTATGATTCTTTTTTTTCTACTATCTATGTGTTTGATGATTGGTGTTAGGATTACTCTAATGAATAGCGGCACAATGTGACCAATGGAACATTTTCAAAAGAAAGTTCTTTACTTTCCATCATATTTATTTGAATATTTGTATCTTATATCTTATTGGACTAACAAAAAACCAGAATCTAGATCTTCTCACATTCCTCGTAAAATATCATGACCATCAAAAAATTCTTCATTCGGTAATCTCACATCGATATACTAAGACCAGACATCTTTGATATCAAAAAAAATATTCTTATATAAACATAAAGTTGTATAATTTTTTCATCATTACGTTGAAAACATTTAGGATCAATATAACAACATCTAACTTTCATTTAGAGGCATTTTAACATCCCACCCTTCAATTGACTTCTTTCTTTCCAAATGATAATCATTCCAACATACAACACCTATTCTCTCTTTTATTTCAAAAGGCTATCTTCAAACCTTTTATAGAAAACTATTGATTTATAATAACCTAACAAAAAAATGCATCATCATATTTTAATTAGAGCCATTCAAACTCTGGTAAAATTTTTCATTCCAATTACAAGTTTTTTTTCCGACCAATGGTGAGTCTGATAAACCTTTTATTCCAGAAAACTTATTTTCAATATGATATAATTTCTTAAAATTTTTGTGTATGATCTTCTGATTGTGATGAAGAGTTTGGTCACAAAATTTTTCAATGTGTGTTGATTCATTTTCTTTGATAAAAAAAAGCACAAACTTATTGTAGCTTCAAAGACTACTTATTTACAACTCAGTACCAACTATCTACCCCTTTGTATTTGGTTTTCAAAAAAGTTTCATAAATTAATTAAAATTTTAACCTCAAGATATATATTAATTATCAATTATTCTAATCTTAGACGAACTAAATCATTATTGGAAATAAGAATTATTGACAGAAAAATCATACACTCCAAAACTAAAAGTAGTGACTCATGAAACTTATTTATCTTCACATTACATATTTCTTCACTTCTTCCACCTTCATTCTTTAACTTTCATTTAAAAAAATGTTTCCTAAAACCAATCTAATAAACTATTATAATTTTTCACACACTTACATATTGAATTCATAGCTTACCCACAACTCTCCCTACATACATGATTCCATAGAAGGTTTATCACATATCATTTGATAGATTTATGAAACAATTATCCCCCTTAACTACACTTTCCAAATAATAGACAATAGAGGTCTTAGAAACGCATACCTCAAACTTGATGATAAAGAGGTTTGACACCCATGTTCAACCTCATCTTAGAAAATTATTCCTTTGGTAATGTTTTTGTGAAAATGTTAACACCTTTTCTGATGTAAGAACATTCTATAGTTTTAATTCATCATTCGACACATGATCTTGGTTGATATTGTACTTGATGTCAATATATTTTGAATGAAAATGTTGTATAAGGATTCTTGTAAGGTTAATATGACTTTTATTATCACAACCCAGGAGTATGTGTAACTTTAATACAATAATTAAATCTTCAAACTGAGTGATCATCAACATAAGTTGAGTAGCAGCTTGCGTGGTAGAAATATACTCATCTTCAATAATTTTAAGAGTTACTAAATTTTGTTTCTTTGTGTGAAAAATCACATTAATTCTTCCAAAAAATAAAACTCCACAATATTTGAATCTTCCACCATCAACCTTTTCTACCCAATTATTATCTAAAATCTTAAACAAGTCAACACATTTTGATCTATCATAACAAATTCTAAATTTTTTTGTGCATTTGATATATCTAATTTTTTTCATCCAATAGATGTGATTTTTTTGGAAATCTATGAAATATATCTCATAAGAAAAAAATATAATCAATTTTGAGTCTTTAGGTATTAAAATATAAAAAACATCCATTAAACTTTCGAAACTCTTTATAGTCAACTTATGTTCCTTATCTATATTTTCTTAACTTGGTTCCCACTAAAATTGTTGTGGAAATATGTTTTGAATTTTCTATTCAAAATATCTTAATAATTTTATTATCATACATTTCTTTAGAAAGAAAATTTTATTTAGTATTTTATTAAAATTTTAAACCCAAAATGTATTTTGTTTCACATAAAATGAACATTTGAAAAAACTTTTTCATCTATTTAGCAAATATTTCACAAGTTCATTCCCCCTTCCCAGTGATGTTTTTGGCATCAACATAATCAAATAAAATTAGGGAAAAGTACTTTCTTTATTTAAAATATATTTTACTATCAACTCTTCCTTTCTTAAATTTCATCATTCTTAAAAAGATATCTAGTTTGCAATACCATGCCCTCAGATCTAGTTTTATCTAATACAAGGATTTCTTCAACTTAAACTCATAAATTTTATATTTTCTAATAAAAAATCCACATAATTTTTTAATATAAACATCCTCATCACGATCATAATTCAAAAATCATGATTTCACATTCATCTAAAATATTTTGAAACTTAATTGTGAAGCTATAGTGAGAAAGATTCTAATGGTTTCTTTTAACGACCCAAACTTTTAACAATTGAATATCTACCTTAATATAATTATTTTATATGGTATAAAACACATACATAGTATATATATTCCAATAAAAAATAATTCTCATAAATGAATAATGAAAGAATTTATATTTATAGAAATTAAGGAACTTATACTAATAGAATAATAACTTTACTATTTGAATAGAAACATGACTATTTGGAACAGTAATCCATCAAATATAATAGTAACCTCAAATATTAAATTATAAATAAAGTTTAAGAATCCTATAAATGAAAATATCATATAATTATATCACAGTATAAGTAAGTGAATGTTTTAAAAATTTCAAATTAAGTATTGATATTTTCTAGAAAGCATATATGTTTATTTACAATTTTTAATTAATAAAATTATTAAAAAAAAATATTTTCAAAAAATAGATTCGAAAATTAATATTTTTTTTCTTATGACTATAATATAATTTAATGAGACGTTAACTAATTTTTCTAAGGTTAAAAAATTAGTTATAATATTAAAATCTGTATTTTTCAAATGAAAGTTGATTTTAATAAAAAATAAAATTTATCAAATTTTAAAAATTATCTTTATAAAATTGAATCTATTTTTTAATTCTAGACATCACAAAATTGTTAGGGTAAAGTTTTTTTATTTTTCTAAATTAGTTGATTTTTTTTTGAATAGTGAAATAGGGTAATTTACGGTATTTAACAAATACACGAATTGTTGAGTCATGGATAATTTATGGATGATTTAAGGCCACAATATCAAAATATACGCTATTATTGAATATATTTTTTGATTAGTATTAGAACCATTGAGAGTCTTGAGCCAAAATAATAAAAAAATTTAATAATAAAAAATATCCCTCTCCCCCTAATACATACCACCCCTCACCACCTCTTCTCCTAACTAATTACAAGACTCTAATATTTTATAAAATATACCCAATAATCCTCCCATGTATCTTAACTACATAAATGATACTTTGGTCTCAAAAAAAGACCAAACCCAATTGCTTTTAGGAGGTTCTTAAGGAGAATAAGTTCAAGAGGTAAAACCCACTTTTGTTTTTATTTAATTTATTTTCAATCTATATTATTTTAATATCCTATCCTTCCCTCCCTATACCAAAGTGAAATGATAACTGTAGTATCATTTATAAATTATAATGTTATTGTTTTAATGGAATAATCCATGATCAAATCTCTCCCCTCTTCCTTTTATTCTAAATATGAAAACATCGTCCATGATGTGCCGATTTACCACCATCTTGGATGATAAATTTTCATTTCCATTTCCACCTTAATGGTTGGTAATTAAACCATAATTATGGTAAAATAATATTTTATTATACATAATATAATTTATATAGTTTTTAGAAACCAATATATAAACATGATATTAATTTCATGGATATAAGTTCGTGATGGTCGTAAAAACCTTAAAATTAGTAAAATCATTTTCATTAATGTTTTATCTAAAGAATAATCTTTATATTATTTAAAAACATTATATACAAGACCAATTATACATAATTAATTTCATAAATAGTATATAAATTTGAAGAATAATACTCATTTTACATGAACTTCTATACTTATATACAAGGTAAGCGATCATGAAAACCCAGAAAATGAACACTCCCATATTGATGAAATTGATTCCTATAACTAATCATAATAGCCATAATAAAACTTAATACAATTAAAATAAATAAAATACATGTATAGGAAGTTATTTATTAATTAATTAATGAATATAATTTTATTATACATGATATTAAAGTGAATAACATGTTCATACATAAAGAAAGGGGATTCTCGAACCCAATTTCATTTATTTAAGTTATTCATATTTCATGAAAAAATTACTGTGGAAGTTATTTTAATATTGATAAAATATAATTTCATTATTCTTAAATTTTATTTTCTATGATATTTATGTTTCTTAATTTTGTTTTATGACATATAAAAATATTTTCCTAAAGAACCCTTCTTCCCCAAAACACATTTTGACTCTTCTTGAGTTGTTTCTTCTTCTCTCAAGAATGATGAAGATTATGACACGTATGTTTTACCTTTTTAATTAAATAACCCCGAGATTATTTATAATTTATGGAATCATAAATAAATCCAATCCTTTAAATGGGTTAATTTTTGAGTGTGATTGATATATTTTCTATGGTGCATGCATGATTATATAAAAGTTGTGATGTGACGGGTTCCCCTGGAATTATATATCACTCCAATGAAATGGGTAATGTGATGTATCTCATTGGATAATGTTTAATATGAATGAAAAAAATTCTATCTCTATTCATAATGATGATGTTATGATTATGTACATATTATATGCAAGAACATGACCCAGCTTTGTTCACAATGATGTTTGGTATTTAAGCACTAAGACATGATGTTTCATTTTTATGAATTTCCACATTCCATTACATTATATAATGATTTCACTCATGATTTTGATTTTGATTATACTATTAAGTTATGATGATGATTATTATTCTCACTAATGTTGTATTCATTCAGGTCCTTATCTATCCTTTTTTTGGGCTTTTAACTCACCCCTTTCATTGATTTATATCCTCAGATGATTCATTATACTAAAGAAAACACTAGAGACACTAAAAATATATATGAGAAGGAATTAAAATAATTTTTATGTTTTATTTTTTATAAGTTATTTATAGTCCTAATTTCACCATGATACTAATCCTTTGGGTCCTTTATTTGTAATAATCATAAATTATTTATCTTTAAAATGATGTAATAATAATGTAAGAAAACAATGGTCTCTATAGATGTTATTATGGAATGATTTAGTTAATTTTGGAATTAGGATTAGATAAAATTAGTGAAAACCCTTATAATGAGATTATATATGTGTAATATTCCAAGAATCTTGTTTTAGAAAAATACAAATCATAGGGATCTCACAAGATATGTCTTTAGAGTAAATTTTACAATCGAATAAACTATTTATTCCGGACTTGTTGGATTTTATTTTGTTAAAACAATTAGTTTTTTAGAAAATAATGGGAACCCGGATAAACCAACCCAATAAACCATGTTATGGAAAGTTCAATGATTTCCTGAATGACATCCCTAATTCATGGGGAGGTGGAGCTCAACATTTCAAGTTTATATATACCCACATATCTTTGTTTAAGAACAGTAACTTGAAAAATGTGGAATGCATACCTTCTCCTAATAGGGTGAAACTGGATATCAAATATTTTATATGTAAATGACCACCAAAATTTATTTGATCTTATAATCTATAGGTTGAAGAATATTGGATTAACTCAATAGAGAATATCTTTTCTATGATCCACTATTTTGAGCAGAACAAAGTTGCTCTAGCTATTTTTCATTTACATGGAGTGGCTGATCAATTGTGGGATTTGATTAAGAACACCAAGATGAAGGATGAAGCAAAGAGATATAGTGGGAATTATTTGAGAAAATATTTTGTAACAAGTATTTACATCGTACTATTTGTACAAGGATGAGGAGAGAATTTATAGAGTTGAATCAAAAGAAATGTGAATCATTCATGACTTATAAAGAAAGTTCCCCAAGGCCTTCTAAGTATTCCTTGGGTTTTATTATCAATAATGTCATAAAATAGATATATTATTTAATAATTTAAAACAACACCTTTGGAAGTATCTATATATTCAAGACTTTGTGTGTTATGAAGAATTTGTTGGATGTACTCTCAGAGTGGAGATGGAGTTTGGAGAATATTCCCATGGCTATGGAGAGATGAAATGAAAGATGTAGTTTTATGCTAAAGGATCTAATGAAAAATGTTTAATGAAATATCAACCACCAACATCCCAAAAATTAGGGAATAATAATCATAGAAATTTCCAAAAAAGGGACAAGGAAATGCTTTAAGTGTGGGAGATTAGGATACATAGCTCATGAATGTCAAATAGACAAGAATAATCTGGCCAATATGATGGAAGAAAGGAGAAAACCACTAATGTTTCAATGATTCAACTCTAAGGATGATGGTCACCATGAAATACAATACACTAAACCATGATCTTCATGGGAAATAAGTGTCATCAGCCACCAAATTCAAAGGATTAATGGATATCTTATTCCATCAATTTTCCTATATTGGAGTAAGAAAATGAAATAATAAAAGGTAAACTTCCTATTTAAAAAATATTGGAAAAATTATTATTTGACTCTAGTTCTAAATATTCCTTTATATATTTCAATATTTCTAAAACTTTTGAATTGAATCCTTAAAAAATTGAGTAGAGATATCTTTAAAAACACTTAGTGGTGAACTAATTGCAACTCAAGTATTAGGCTCTTCTCCTGTTAGTGTCTGTGGGATGAATATTCCAAATAATATCACGATACTTCCATTTGTGAAATTATATTCTATAACGGGAATATATTAGATCTCATTATATAGAGAACACATCAACTATTGGGAAATAGAAATAATTTGTTAAATTCCTAACCATACCATTATCCTCTAAAAATGAAAGTATGATCATGAATATCCTTGGGAAAATCCCTGAATTGTGTGGGTGTTGATGCCTTATAAAGAAGCATAACTTGTTCAAATGGTTGATTTAAATACATGTATTAACTTGGAGGAAATTTCCATTGTGAGGGAATATTGTGATGCATTTCATGAAGAGTTACCCAGACTTCCTCCAAATCAGGATAAAAGGTTCTAAATATAATATATACACAGAGCTACAACTATATTAAAATGTCCCCTTATGTTGGCCTCAATCAAACTAGAGGACTTAAAAAAGTACCTGCAATACCATTTGGACAAAGGATTCATATGCCAAAGTGCATCACCTTGGGATGCGCTGGTGCTCTTTATAAAGAAAAAGGATGGGTCAATACAACTATGTATTGATTATAGAAAACTTGAAAAATCACCTTAAGGAACAAGCATCTTCTTCCATATAATGATGACTTGTTAAATCAACTAAGAGGATCTCAATAATTGAAAAAATTTGATCTTCATTTTTGATATCATCAATTGACGACGAATAAGAAAGATATTCATAAGGCTAATTTCCTTACCGATTATGGGATCTATGAGTTTCTAATGATTTCCTTTGGACTTAATAATTCCCCTATAATCTACATGGATTTGATGAATAGAGTATTTATATACTATATTGATTTTTGGTAGTTTTTTATAAATTTATTCTGACCTACTACATGAGGAAGAAGAACATGAAGAACATCTAAAAATTATGGTGGAATCATTAAGAAAGAAAAATTGTACACCATTTCTAGGAATTGTGAATTTTATATACAGAAACTCAAATTATCGGGAAAGCTGATCATAATTGAGATAATTCTATTGTCCCTTAAAAAGGAAATTGAGGAATGGTGAAGAACCTCTAGTGTCACGAAAATACAAATTTTCAATGGATGAGAAGGGTACTACAAACTTTCTTTTGAGAAATTTATCATAATTTTTAATCCTACCAACTATTAATAACGAATGAGGTAAAGTATTTTTGGATGAAAGAATGTGTGGAAATTATTACGGAGATGAAATAGAGGATGATATCAAAAAATATACTCACATTACACACAAGTGGAGAACTGGTTTTGATATATAATGATTCTTAAAAGAATGTATTGGGTATTTTAATAATGTCTAATGATAATGTGATAACATATGCCTCAAAAAAGATGAATATGCATGATAAGAACTACCTGATGCATGATCTGGAGCAAGCAACTATGATTTTTTGCTTAAAAATTTAGCAGCACTACCTCTATTATGAGAAGTGACATATATAACTATCAAAAGAGTATTAGTATATATTCACATAGAATAAACTCAATATGCATAAAATAATATGGTTAGAGATAATACATGACTACAACTACTCTGTTCATTAATATCATTGAAAGGATAAGTAGTTAGATGATGCTTTTAATAGAGATGAACCTACTACTCTATCCATGATGAAAATTGATGAAGGACTATTCTTTATGGATAGAGAAAGGATTGATTTAGAAATCTAAATGGAAAGAAATACCTCCTACCATGACCAAATTATTTCTGAACCATATATATAATAGAAAATCAAGGAGGCACAAAGGGATGATCTTGAGTATCAAAAGAAGGTGAAAGTAGTAAATTAATGGTAGCTATAAGAGTTCCACAATGACGATGATGGCGTGATTCATTGTTGAACGAGTATGTGTATTCAATCATAATTTGAGATAAATAAGGATCTATGGGATAATGTAAAATCATAATCCTTCTCTATCCATCTTGAATGTACCAAGATTTACCATAATATTTTAGAACACTTCTTGTTGGATAACATAAAGAATGATATTATAGTATACAAATCACAATGTTTGGTATGTAAGAAAGTTAATGCTGAGTGACATAATTATGAAGACTTGATGCAACCATTTCCTATAACCACATGAAAATATGAGGATTTCATTATAGACTTTATCATCGGTCTCCCACAAACTTCAAAAGGAAAAAAATGTGATATGGGCTGTGTTGGATCAACTCCCCAAGAGTGCCCAATTTATTTTTTTTGGGAAGATATCTTGATTGAACAAAATTACAAGATAAATGTGAATTAAGTGTTAAGTATAATGACACATGCTTAATATACATTTAAATTATGTCATTTTTTGGAACATTCCATCCATTACACAAACACATGCCCAAAGACCATATTAGTTTAATGCATTTAGAAACTTGGAAACATAAACCACTGGTTCATAACACATCTACTTCTTCTCCAACCTATTTAATCATAACTAGAACTATTTTGTACATATTAGACTTAATACTATTCATCATATGCTGGGTAAAAGAAACATAAGAAAGGGTGAGATCAGATGCTCAATAAGGGTAAACAAGGGAGATACCAATCATAACATAATCACAAGGAATATATAGACAAAGAAAATATTAAAAAAAAATCACTAAATATAAAAGATCCTGATATCCTGTAATATAATAAATTATAAATGTTCATAAAGAATCAAATAACATATTTTATGAGATCATAACATAATACATGGAATTGTGACATACACATAAGCATATAAAACATTTTCCATAGTAGTCAAGGAATCACTGCCACAAATATCGTAGTAGTATGAGTTCACTCCCTATACTATCTTGGTTCTCATGGTTCATTCCCATGACCATCTTAGTAGTCAAGCTTCACTCCCAATAACATATTAACATAAAAAATCTTTTACTAAACAGAATCTACTCCCCATTGCAGCCATGTCTGTCTCATGAGTTATAAATCATTACCTAATGAATTTGAAGGAGATATATCTCCCACCTGTTACATAATTATACCCATTAATTTATGATACACAAGTATATAAATGACATAATAACCCATAAAAAGAAATAGGTTTCATAAAAATTTAACCATTAAAAGAATCATTTAAAATAAACAAAAACTATTTAGAGAAATAATAAAAATGACATGATTGAATCATATACCCATTAAAACATAAGTAACATCAAATATTATTGTCTTAGATTGATAATGATTTTAAATGATCATTTGAAACAATTATTGAGAAAAATATACCCTATACTTTAAAAAATGCTTTTTTAAATCAAAAAAAAATCGCAAAACATTTTCCTTTAAAACATATAAAAAATGATTTGAAACCATTTTAAACATATTTAAAAATCATTTTCCTTAAAATTCTTATTGTGTCATTTGAAACAATTTTAAAACATTATTGAAAAAGGTTTCTTGAAAGAACACATATTTCTGACTAAATAGAGAATAAACTTACTTGAATCTTATAATATAATAAAAACAAGTATATTCATGACACAACATGTCAAAGTGAAGTATATAAACCTCATAAAAGAATACAGGTGCATAATATAACATGCATCTCCAAGAAGTCAGATTGAGACATAATTACCTTTCCGATTTAGAAACTTTTTATTTTAAACCCCATGAAAGAGAGTCCATAAAATTCATATGTAAATACAAATAAATTTAAAGATATGTATCATATAATAAATTCATGGGAAGTATATACACCACACAAAAATAGATAGGTGGTGAACATGGGTTATATCTCATGGAAAATAAATGTAAAGTAGATATCCATTAACACTTGAGTGACATTAGAATCATGAACCCCATTAAATAATAAAATCAACTAAAGATTTTAATATCATTATGTAAATATATTAATTATATAACATTTCATAGTTTAGTATATACTCCACACAAAATAAGTGAGTGATGAATATTGGATGTATCTAATGGAAATAAAAAATGATATGAAATTCACATACCTTATTTCTTGACACTCATTTTACTTGTAAAAAACTCATATATAATAATTATAACTTTTTTATAAATATATTATAGAATATTATTAAGTTATATCATACCATATACGATTCATTTATGACTTTATATTACCGAGTTATTAACAGTTCCTTATAAAAACAATATTTTAGGTAACAACTTCTTTATTTATCTTACATGTTTTGACATGTTATTTTTGAAGAAATTACGTAAATCTTGGTTTAATTATTTCCATAATATAAAACATGTGTTATTTATCATATATTATAATATTATAAATATCTTTAAAATTTAAATATATGAAATTAAATACACCATTCATGGAGATGGTATCCAGTACATAAGCCTGAACATTGTTTCCTTTTTCTTATCGTATTGAAAGGAAGAATGTAAATGAATTATATATATATTATTCCAATATAATTATTATGTAATATATTTCATATAAATTTACTAAATCCATCCTTAATAAATTCCAAGTAAAGTGTGAACGATTCACACCACATTGAGAAGACGATAGTCTACAAGTCCACAAACGATGTTATTGTATTTACAAAAAATGAAAAGAATGATGGTATGTTTTATAATATAATTATTAAAGAATATATATGTCATAAATATCATATATATCATATAAAAATTTCATTTACATCATTATTACCACCATGAGGGATGGTAATGGAAAAACGAATTATCATCATTTCATGAGGAGGTAGTCTCCCGTACACATGAACGATAAGTTTGTTACCCATTAGATAGAAGTGTGTGAAAGTAGATATCTAACCATTAATATAAAAACATTCCATTATAGTTACGATACATATGTAATTATATTAATAATAAATAAAAATAATTTAGTAGGTTGAAGGAATAAATAAAAAAAGGTTTGTTGATAAACGTTACCTCTTCATTGGGTATATTCTCTTGATTTGAACAAAAGGATATAATTGGTTTTATTTATGCCAAACAGAAGGATTATAGGATGAATTTAATAATGTTGGGAAGAGTTTTGGGAATATTGTTTCCAATACAAATGGATTTATTGGTGTTATGAAAATATAAAGAGAGGTTTCCTTTTTTAAGAGAGGGGATGACCACTTTTGGAAACTCTAAAAATATTAATTAATAGTAAATTATATCTCCATTAAAAAACCTCAAAAATGTAATGTATTAAAAAATAAGATGATATAAGTTTTTAATATCATCAAAAAAATTAATTTATAGATTTTTTGGTATTATTTTAAACATTATCATTTTGATTAACCCTTAGGTCATTTTAATTTTAACCTTGATAGTAATGTTTTTAATATTAGGTGATTTTAGTTGTTACATATAAAGTTTAAATTGGAAAATAAATTTTAAATATATTATATTTTAGACTATATATCATCCCCTGGTCTTTATTTAATATGTTTTGATCTCATATAATTTAGTTAAATATTATTTTCATAATATATCATAAGGGTCAATTTTGACACTATTCATAATATTGACATTAATAAACTTAATGAAATAGTATTACTTCAAAAGAATTCACATAATACAAAACCACTATACCATATTGGGTAATAATATTTTTGTATCACCTTAATTAAGTCAAATTAAAATTTTTTAATATTTCTAAAACCATTCAATTGATTGTTCCATTAATTGAGTAAATACAACCTCATCATTATATACTTATTTATCATAATTATTTATTGCCTAAAAATTAAAATAAATATTAATTATGTAGATAAACATTTTTTATGCCTAAAAAATATATATATTCAAAAATATCTTGAATTTTACCCCATATTTAAAATATTATACATATTCAAAGTAAGAGTTTGACATTTTCTCACTACCATTAAGTTTAATAATATTTAAGTCATTTTCAAAGGAAAGTATCCATTAAATTATTTAGATTCTATAATTATGTGTTAAGTTTCAAAATCACTTCATAAATTAAATTTTATAAAGTGTTAGTGTAGTTTTATTATATTTATAATATTATTTTTACCCTTAATTACCCGATTTACCCTAAACCGGGGTAATAAAAATTACTAATGTTATTATTCATATTGTACAAAAAAGGGAAATATTTAATAAATTTGGAACTTCTGATTCAAAATATAGAATACATATTTCAAAATTAAAAAACATAATTTTTAAAAATTAAAAGAAATATTAATCTCGTTGAAGGATCAATAAAATATTTTTTAAAGTAAGAACATCCAAAATATTTAAATGTTTTTATATCTAAATTCAACATAAAATTTATTAAAATAAATAAATTGTATTAACTGATAAAAGTTTATCTAATTATAATTTTAATTCAATCAAAAATGTAATTTAACACTATATTATATTTCAAGGAAAAAACTATTTTAATTTAAAGTTTATTATTATTTTTAATATTCATCAATACATGAAACATCTTAGAAAATACCAAAAACAAAACCAAAGTAAATTTTCATATGACTATTTGAAATAAGTATTTTATTTTTTCAACTATAATTTTTAGAAGCACCATGAATTATATTTAAATTGGCTTATCCATTAAAAGGATGAAAAATTACATGTTTGAATAATACCACATTTTATTCAAAAAAATTGGATTGATTCTTAGGTAATGCCTATAAAGTACATTATTTGAGAGTAAATGACTTTTTATTGAACATTTATTATATAAATTTTAATAAAAAAATTAATTAATAGTTTTTTTTCAATTTATTGATACAAAATGTTGTAGGTACATAGAAATAAGTAGTTTTCAGAGGAAAAGATATTATTTATTTTAAAATAGTTAATACATTCATTTATAGCAAATTTATAACAAAAACAATCATTTTATATACATGTTTAAATAATATTTTCAAAATTAAGTTAGTCTTATTTTTAATTTCCATTCCAACGGATTGGTGGTAAATATTATAATATTTAAAAAATATTTATATTATATAGTAGTTCGGTAAAACTCTATCTCGCATGTAATGCTAGCTATCAAAAAAGGATTAGTATTGTGTATAATACAAGGCACACATAGTGTTTCATATACCGAAATATAAACTAAGTGTTTCATGTAGTGTAATATTAACTTGGTATTGCGTATAACACAATCCAAACTTAGTTATTTTTTTATAAAAAAATATATATTCAATGTTTTGTGAGATAAAAAAAATTGAAAAGATTAAATTAATTCAGAGAGAAATATTTCACAATATCTCAAGGTGTTACATTCTATACCACATAAGATGAATTCACCATCCAAATTCTTCTGGTTATCAAAGGGTTAATAATTTAATGTTTCTTTTATATAAACCCACATCGTAAAAATAAATACTAAAACTTCCTTTTAAAAAGGAAATTTAGAATCATAATTGTTACCCAAAGTTACTCAAAACTAGGTTTCTATATAGAAGAACATTTGTAGTAAGTTAAAACAAGGAAAAGGAAGATATCACTTTCTTATGGAGAGTTATTGAGAACACACCACTAGAATATGTGTTTATACCCACACATCTATACCCACAGTTTAACAAAACTGTGGCTATAGATGATATTTTTTACCTATACGAACAGTTTTGATAAAATCATGCGTATAGTAACCCCAATTTCATTCTTCAATTGGGACCCTTCCCAATTTTCATTTTTTCCCCTTGTCTCCCCCCAAACTGGCCTCTCCACCCTCCCCTCCCCTCCCTGACCTTGAAGTCCTGCCCTCTTCACCGCCTACCGCTCCCCGACTCCCTCCTTCCACCTTCTCGCCTCTGCCTCCGTGTCTATGGACGCCTCCACCTCCAGAACCCACCATTACCTCCAACCCCCACTTTTACCTCTGTAGCTTCCTTTTCTTCCATGGATGCCTCTGCTTCCTCCTATTACCGACCTCCTCCCATCCTCAACCTCCGCCTCCTACCAAACTTTTCCTTTAAGCCTAAAATGGTATTTGTATTCTTCTATGTGCTCCATTGATTTAGGAATTTTTTTTGAACATATATCCCTCATTGTGTTAAATATATACTTATGTTAACCATTTCTTCTATGTTCTCTATGGATTTCTTAGATTCTTCTAATGGAATCATGAGCCTCATAATAGATCAAATGGAGACCAGTGTTTTGATCCATTAGCAATATTTTCAGTTTTTTTCTCCCTTAGAAGATTCTATTGATTTGTATAATTCCCTAAAAGTCAGGGAACATACCAAATATGAGCATTTACCATCTTTTCTAGTACATGTTATTCCAAGGAAGAAAAAGGCACCCACCCCCTCCCAATAGTGTCATGACACCCTCAAAGAAAAATAATTGTAATGAAAGAAGGTATGACAACCATTACATTAACATTAACTTATCCATGAATAAAATTTTGATGCTATCAAGATGTCTACATCTTTGAAGACTGACTTGTTTGGGAACTTGATCTGGGATCTCACTATTTATGACAGATTGGGAATTCAAGGTTTGTTCAGGAATTATAATGGCATCATATTTTATGCTTGGAAAACTCCCTATCTAGGTTGGATCAATATCAACATGAATATTTCTTCTAAGGGGAGTTCAAATGTATTTGTTGAATGAAATAGAAACATTTGATAGAAAAATTGGATAGATTACACTCTTGTATACATACACTTATACAATGAACTTTTTTTAACATACATGCATATATTTTGGTGCCATAAAATGTTTAAACATACATTAAACTCCTATATATAAATGTAAGAAATATTCAATGTTCCATACACTTCAACAGTATATAGTACTATATACATTACACTCCTATATACAAATACATATATTATATTACACTCTTTTTTGTATAATCTAGTCCCTAATTTTTTTTGGAAAATACTTATCCTTTTCATATCATCTTTAAATTTTTTAGAATGTAATGAACATGATTTGATTTAATGGTAGTGACACAATAAATCATGTGTTGTATTCTCACATAAAGATGTTCATGTAGTTGTAAGTGACTAATCTGTATAGATCATAACAACTTATATATTTTTTGTTTAGTATATTAAAGTCTTGCAAGATTCTTCAAACGACTACTGGAACGCAACAAGACCAACTAATGAAACACGACCACATATTCCATTGTCACTGCATTTCTATGGAATTTTTCTAATACCGATTTTAGGTATGTGAGTTAGATTTAAAATTTATATTTTCTCCAAATCAACTTCGAATGACTATTGGAATACACATTTTCATTCTTAACACAGATCAGAATTTTTTATAAATTAACAACATGATAATTTTCATTCCAGTAATTACATGTTTTTATGTGTTATTCCACGCATTTTTAGTCGAGTTTATTTTTTTCCATCCACAAAATTTTTATTCTGAATGTATATCCACATCGACTAACTATTAGAATGACACAATTACCATAGATCACCGCCCTAATATAAATCTTCATCAAATAATCCTTTTTCTTCTTCCAATTTTCTCCCATTCTCATTTTCTCCCAACCTTCTATTTTGTATTATTGGTAGATTGTTTTTTATTTCCACTTTTTCCATGATTTTAATTTGATTTTCAATGAATATTCTTGTAGATTTGGAGGATATCGCTAGACAATACAAAAATATCACTTCTTCTCTACCTCTCTCATGTGTTTCTTTGATAAAAAAGGGAAAACTTTCTTAGGTAGGAATCTCTTCATATTTTTCTCCCTCTATATTTTGATTGAGATCATAAGGATTTGGTTGATATTTTCTACAATATTGAAGTGTTTTAATCTATTTTTTATAGTTTAAGGACTAATTTTTCAAAGATTATTAATTTATATTTTCCAAATTAGTAATTTACCACTTGACTGGGGTGGATTCTTGTACCTTTCTCTAGAGTTTTTTTATTATGGGGCCTACTTGTGATTTTTTGGAGAATGGAATGTGTTTCCAGTGACTATATATTTTTTTAGAGAAATGAAGACTTAAATTGATATTTTTTGCATAAGGGATTTTGTAGTTTGATGGGGGTTCATTTAGAGGATTAAGAAAATGATGGGAGTATATATAAGGTTTGAAATCCCTTAGAAATAAAGAAACTATGAGATGCATTCTAATTGATTGATGAAATGTCAATCTTGACTTATATGTGAAACCTTGGGACTATAATTTGATTGAACTTTAGTAGGTTAACCTATCACAAGAATAATGAAATAGTTGATCATGTGTACTTGAAAGCGATGAATTTTCTGTGAGCATGTATAGATCAACAACACTTTCCTAAGGAAATTGAAATGGATGTGAAGTGGACTAACTTCCTTATATTGGGATTATTATTATAAGTAGGTGCTAGGGCATACCTTGGTTTCAAAAGATGAATTGATAGGTGTTTTATGTTATGTTTTATTATTACTCATCTTGATCTTCCTGATATCATCTATTAGTAATTGGATGATAAGGCTTCAAAGGCAATTTCTACCACTTTCTGGACGTGGTAGTGCCTCAAATGAATTAGTTTTCTATTTCTAACAAAGAAGTCCCATACATTCAGGTAAACCTTGTTGGTTCTGGGCGCGGTGGAAGCACATTGGTGGGTTTGACCAAATTTAATTTTAATGTTAAACAATGTTCAATACGAGATCCTTCATAATATAAAACTCTGAATCTTCAGAATAGAACGAATAATGAAAAAGAAAAGAAGAGTCCCAGAACCCTTAAGGAGGATCATCATATGTTGATTATAATTAATTTAATTAATGCATAAGAATTACCTTGTTTGAATTCTTTCTTCGTTGATGTGTCCGGTCATGATTCGGTGATCTGTCTTTGCGTCATAGAATCCAAGTGTAGGATTCCTCTAGAGGTGATCCACACATGTGTCACGTATCTTCGGACATCACCGAAGGGATCTCTGAGTGCTAGCACGGAAGAACCTTCGCTTGCGATGTCCGCCTTCGACCGCCTTGATCCGGTGGAGGATCTTGCTCTCATAAATTGAGGGAGTTCTCAGTGGGAAGGGAATTCTCTCTTGGCTTGAGAGTATTTCCAAATCTGTTGTGCACAACAATGGCTCCTCAAAATGTTGGGGTTGTGAGGATATTTATAATCGGGTTTGAGGTTAATAGAGTTATGACAATAAATAAACGTGTTATGCGTTTTATTTATTTCATTAACTATTATTGAAAACCCCCATGTCGAATTATTAATTCCTTGACATGCGCCCACCCTGATTATAATATATATAATTTAATAAAACAATATTAAATCCTCCAAATCCCAACTGGAAAAACTACACGGCATGTAATAATTAATACACGACATGACATGTACTTTTAGTTTCCATTTTTCTCCACCACATTTATTAGACCTCGAGTAATGACTATTTATTTCTTAAATAAATGTAACTGAATTACTCTCTAGTAAATATATTATTTTGTCCATAATATATCCTCTCGAATAACTAGTGTCAAAATAAATGCGATCAGACATCCTTAAATAATTATTAAACCACAGTCGAGAATAATATTTATTTAACTTGTTAAATTAATATTTAACTGACATACATGGAGACACTTAGTGTGTGACCCTCTAGACCTTTTTCTTAGTGGCATTAGGCTGAGCCTTCTTAAAGCCCAAGGTTAGCATCTAGCAACACGCCAAGGCACTCATAGAGAAAGAAGTTAACACCGCAATGACGTGTCACCTCCTACAAAAAACTTATCGTGTTATATAATCCATTTGTCTCGATATCACCAATCAAGCGGGTTCCATGCTAGTGCCATCAACCCATGTGCTTGATTATTCTTTCTTTGACTTCCCGGAATTTAACTTTCCTATACCTTACCATGGCCATGGATTTATTTAGGCTATATAAATTCCATCAAAGAGCCTGAGATATCTACTTCTGTTATGGATCGGAAGGGAAAAATCCTTTTTCGTATTATCTATTAATGCGATATTACTCATGACGCACCCAACATATCCTACCTCGCTGCGAATAGTGTGTCATCACAGTTTTCGTCAATACATCTAAGTGCCTGAGTTGTAATACCCATTAATTATAATCTTAAAGTATAAGGACCAATAGACACGTCTGTAGATAGGAACATCCAATGACCCTATGAAATGTGGATTTCCTACTGGTGGGTCTCGTTATCATAATATCCTCCTGGATATTACCAAGGGTGCACACCATGAGAAGGTGCCTCAAAGTTTTATGAGTCCTCACCCCTAAAGTCCTGTATTATTTGTGTCACCCAAATAATATCATCCGACCATAGAACATACATTCAAGAACAGTGTTATGGCACTTCTGGGTTCTCATCATAGTATGGATTCGTTATGTCCCTTTAATGCAATAACTGTCCTTAGGACATTATCACATGACATGTCACGTAGAAGAACTATCAAGATGTGATAGGGCTTTTATTTAATGAATAAAGTACAAAGTACTTGGTTCTAGACCACCAACTCCAACAGAATCCTACTTGGACTAGAGCCAACTGCTAACAACCTTTAACCCGCTAGCTCTCACATAATATTCATGCTTCTGCTGAGATAGGCCTTTAGTCATGGGGTCCACCACGTTCTCTTCCGTGGACAATCTGCTCACTGCAACTTCACCCCTTTTATAGAAATCCCTCAAGAGGTGATACTTCCGGAGTATGTGCTTTGTTCATTGATGTGACCTTGGTTATTTTGCAAGAGCCATCGCTGCAGTATTATCACAATACAATGTAATGGGATCTTTATTGCTAGGCACCACATCAAGCTCCTGGACAAAGTTCCGAATCCAGACGGCTTCCTTGGCTACATCAGAAGCCACTATATACTCGGACTCTGCTGTAGAATCGACGACAACTGGCTGCTTTGAACTCTTCCAGCTCACAGCTTCTCCATTGAGACAGAAAACATATCCAGATTGCCACTTCAGATCATTCTGATCTATTTGAAAACCAACATCAGCATACCCTCTGATGACAAGCTCCTCGTCTCCTCCACACACCAGGAACATATCCTTAGTTCTTCTCAGATACTTAAGGATAGTCAATGCTGTTCTCCTGGATCTTCTTGATATCTTCTTACCATGCTCAGTGCATAGGCAACATCAAGCCTGGTACATAACATGGTATACATGATGGATCCTATAGCCGAAGCGTATTGGATCTTTCTCATCATATCTTTCTCCTATTGTGTGTGGGGACACATTTTCTTAGAAAGATGTAAGCCATGTGACACTGGAACCAATCCCCACTTGTATTTTTCTATACTAAATCTCTTTAGTATCTGGTCAATGTATGTACCCTGACTTAGTCCAAGCAGCCTCTTGGATCTGTCACGAATGATCTTGATCCCTAGAATGTAGGCTGCTTCTCCTAAGTCCTTCATGGAGAAACACTTGTTCAACCAGTCCTTAACTGACTATAAGGATGGTACGTCGTTTCGAATATGCAATATGTCATCAACATATACCACTAGGATGACGACCACATTCCCATTAAACCGCTTATAAACACATTCCTCACATTCATTCTTAATGAAACTAAATTCCTTTATGGCTTCATCAAATCGAATGTTCCATGACCTGGATGCTTGCTTCAATCCATAAATGGATTTCTGCAACTTGCAAACCCGTTTGACTTCACCTGGTGTCACAAACCCTTCTGGTTGTGTCATATAGACATCTTCCTGAAGGTTCCCGTTAAGGAATACTGTTTTGACATCCATATGCCAAATCTCGTAGTCATGGTAAGTTGCTATGGAAAATATGATTTTTATGGATTTAAACATGGCAACTGGCGAGAAGGTTTCATCATAGTCAATTCCTTGACACTGTCTGAATCCTTTAGCCACTAGCCTTGTTTTATAGGTTCTAACTTGACCTTCCATGTCCAGCTTTATTTTGAATACCCATTTACATCCAACAGGCTTTACATCAACTGGATCATCGACCAGAACCCAAACTTTGTTCTGATACATGGAATCCATCTCAGAATTCATAGCTTCTAGCCATCTTGCAGCTTCTGAGCTTTCTACTGCTTCATTATAAGAGAGAGGTTCATCATTGTCCAACAATAATGATTCACCATCCTCGGTGACTAGGAAACCAAATATCTCTAGTTCCCTTACCTCTCTTGATCTCCTATTCAGTACTTATGTTTTTGGAACCTCTTCCACGGGGACCTGTGGAACTTTTTCCTGTATCAAATCCTGTGTTTCTTGAGCATCAAATTTTTCGAAGTCATTCTTTCTCCCTCTATCCTTCTTGAGGATGTGCTCCCCCTCAAGAAAGACGGCTTGTCTGGCAACAATCACTTTATTGTCTTTAGGGTTATATAGGTAATATCCTTTTGTTTCCTTGGGATATCCTATAAAGATACACTTTGTGCCCCGGGGTGCTAGTTTGTTGCCTGAGAAGGCCTTAAAAAATGCCTCGCATCCCCATACACGTGTGTGGAACAAAGTGGGTTTCGTTCCATTCCATAACTCGGATGGAATTCCATTTTCCACCTTAGTTGGTACTCGGTTTAATGTGTATGCTTTAGTTTGAAATGCATATCCCCAAAAGGATAATGGAAGATCCACATGACTCATCATCGACCTCACCATATCTAACAAGGTGAGGTTCCTCCTTTCACTAACACCATTCCACTGTGGTGTATAAGGAGGAGTGAGCTGAAATAGAATCCTAGACTCCCGTAGAAGATCGATTAACTCTTGGTTGAGATATTCTCCACCTCGATCCGATCGAAGCTTCTTTATCTTCTTACCAAGCTGATTCTCTACTTCATTCTTGAATTCCATAAAATTCTCTAAGGACTCTGACTTATACCTCATTAAGTAGACATAGACATATCTACTCAAATCATCAGTAAAAGTAATGAAGTAAGAATATCCACCTCTAGCTTCTACTGGAAATGGTCCACACACATCCGTGTTTACCAATCCTAGAAGCTCTGTGGCCCTTTCCCCTTGTCCACCAAATGGCGGCTTGGTCATTTTTCCTTGTAGACAAGCATGAAACCTATCAAGTGGTTTTAGCTCAGTAGAGTCTAAATAGCCATCTTGGCAGAGCTTTGTCAAACGATTCTCGTTCACATGACCAAGACAGTGATGCCATAACTGGGTGATGTATGAGTCATGTGAGTTTGTTTCGTTATGGATTTCCAACGCTTGGTTTTCGTAATTAAATACATACAAACCATTATTTAAATGCGCAATACCATAACATACATTGGTCTTATAAAAGAGACAACCCTTATTTCCAAATTTGAAAACAAATCCATCCATATCCAAACAAGATACAGAAATTATGTTCTTGGTATCACTAGGCACATAATAACAGTTATGTAAAACAAAAATCATCCCAGTCGACAATGAGTGGTGGTAGTCGCCAATAGCCAACGTAGCCAGCCTTGCACCATTGGCAGCTCGAAGATCCACCTATCCTCTGGTGATCTTTCTAAATCTACTTGGTTCCTGCATTTGAATACAGATGTGAGCCCCACAAGCTGTATCTAATACCCAATGTGTTGAAATAGAAATATTTCACTCGATAACAAATGCACCTTTAGCATCCCCATGCTTCTGGGTGTAGTTTCTCTTCCAATGGCCCTGCTTTCCACATGAAAAACACACTGCCTCCCGTTCCTTTCCCTGCCTCTAGATCTTCCCCTTCTTGGAGGGATATTGCTCGGGGGCTTCAGACCATTTATAAGTCTTTGTACCCTTTTTCTTGTCCTTCCTTTTCTTGTTCACCATAAGGACCGTGGGTTTCTCACGCCCCATGACCTTATCTACCTGGCGAATCAAGTTCAGAAGCTCCGATAGACTCTTCTCATTGTCACTCATGTTATAGTTGACAATGAAGCTAGAGAAGGTCTTGGGCAGTGATGATAGGATGAGATCTGTAGGCAACTCATCCGGGAATTTAATCCCTCAGATGTCCAGGCGTTCAATGTAGCCAATAAGCTTGACTACATAAGGCCTAGCTGGCGCAGACTCTCCAAGCTTCATGGTAAACAAAGCATTGGAGATCTCATACCTCTCATGTCTTTCCTTCTCATGGTAGAGATCTTTAAGGTGATACATCATGCTATACGCGTCCATGTTTTCATGTTGCTTCAAGAGATTATTAGACATGGACGATAGCATGAAACACTGGACATCTTTGGCATCATCCATGTGTTTCATTTAGAGAGATAATTCCTCATCACTAGCCTCTTTCCCTGGCGCAACTGGAATAGGCTCTTCCAACACATATAATTTCCTTTCGTGGAGAAGGACGACGGGTAAATGCCTCTGCCACTCTTGGAAATTGGTGTCATTGATAAGGTTTTCTTTTTCGAGTATGGTGCGCAATGATACGTTTGAAGTCATTTTCTTTCCATTTCTACAAATTAAGATGAGCAAAGGTTTATTACTTTATTACAAAAATAGAGACAAATAAATAAATTAATACTTATTAGTCTCCCACTATTTTATCAAAATCCAATAGCCCTCACCATTGAATTTGGAATATTCTGTTGCGTGAATATTCTAGTGGCAAGGATCCATATTGCCCTTCGCATTACCCCAACTAGGGTCGGTCGAGCAGCTTGAAGGGTTTTAGGTAGGCATTCCAAATGCCAACTACATTAACTCGCAGCTCCTTGATCCGCTGAGTGGACTCCCCAATCCTGAAATCCTTTTTTGGATTTCCTCAACCTTTGCCTCTTGGTCACACCAAGTCCTACTGTGGCAGTCAACCCTTGATGTGAACCAAGTCATGTCAACCCAAATCCTTGAATTAGAATTCCCCAATAATTGAAAGCACCCCAACTAGGGTTGGTCAAGCACTTTGAACTATGGTTCGATTCTAACCAAGATTATAGAAGGCTATGCCGACTTAATATTTATTTTGAGGGATTTTATCCGTATACATAAATTTCCATTTTATTATCTTTGATTACATGATTGTTAATATTAAGTGGGATATACTTAAGTGATTAACCATGTGTAAGATAATATTTACGTATAAGCTAGTTTTATTTTAGTTCCATCTTGCATGCTCATTTAATTCATTAATTGTGTGATCCTGACAACACACCCACATTAAATAAACCATGTAACTGATAGAAATAAAATAAATGGTATGATCATGAGTTTTTATATTGGTTAATTTATATAGAGATTGATAAACTAACCCAAGACCTAGGGGAGAAACAACTTGAACCTTTCGGGTTCATGTTTACAGCTTTCCACCTGTAAACCTTTGTATCTCCTTGGATTGGTTTCACCTTGGCTCCTGACTTGAGATGCCTCCACTAGCTTGGGAGCTCCATCCATTACATATACATTTATCCCACACACAGGTGAGGGGTAAAAGGGGTTTTTACATAAAAGAATCCTTAGGTATGTAGGCCCTACATATTAATGAGGAGATGGCTCGCAAACCGACAAATTTAATTTAAATAAATAAATTAAAAGAAACCATTCATATACAAAGGTCTCGATCTAGCTCATGATCATCTATACATGCAATGATATTTACGCATAAATAAAACTAGTATTCAATTCTTTAATCTTTCTTGTTTAAGATAAATCATGCTCGAATCAATTAATTATGTTTAATTAATCAATACTTTTATCTTAAATCCTTTTTCTGAATTTCCTTGAGATTCTCATCCATCATAATTTTAAACAAATAAATTCATTTAAAATTATCCTTGTACGTAACTTGTACCTTGGAGGAAACCCGGTGAATTCCCATTTATTACACAGATGTTAAATTAAACAAATATATATAAAAGACCTATCACGTGTTGTGCCTCAACTTTACACCTGCACCATGGTACACATCTCATGGGTTTGTATAATATAATAATAAATTTTAATAAATCTTCGTAATTTGGGTGAGTACACGGCCTGTTGTTCCGAGTACATGGCGTGTACTTTTCATCACCGTCCATTTGAAGTACACGCCCAGAGATAGGGCGTGTTAATGTACTTCAGAAATTTATGGAGTACACGGCGTGTACAGTGGGACACATGCTGTGTAGTTTCCGCATTACACGGTTTGTAGTCGGGCATGCCATGTACGGAGTACACAACCCAACCCTAACCTGAAGGGACTACACGCCGTGTTCAGTGGACCACACGGCATGTATTCCGGAAACCGTGTGCCACCTGTATCTGGTCACCACACGGTGTCTTAAATTCTTAGGAAGAATCTTATACACGTCCTGATTTGGCGGATCAGTCAATGCATTGAACCTAGACTACATGACATATACTTCCAAATAAACACTGTGTATTCTGGTGTTATACAGACAGAAACATTTGACTCCTCCGGATAAGTTCCTCTATTTTATTTTAATCAAAATTTAAAGAAAAATTCATTTCTGTGAGGTGAACGAGAAATGAGGGAGGAGGAATAGGTCTCGATATTCAGATTTCCAGAATGATTAAACATGAATTGAAATAACTAAATTATTAAATGAGTAAATTAACAATGAAAAACTAAATAATTATAATCAACGATATAACCGCTCTGATACCACTTGTAGGTTCCAGGCGCAACGGAATCGCATTGGTGGGTTTTCCCAACATTAATTTTAATGTTAAACAATGTTACATCTGAGATCCGTCAAAATATAAATCGCCAAATCTTCATAATATAATGAAGAACGAAAAATAAAAGATGAGTCCCAAAACCCTTGAAGTGGATCATCATATGTTGATTATAATTAATTTAATTAATGCATAAGAATTACCTAGTTGGAATTCTTTCTTCATAGATGTGTCCGGTCATGATTTGGTGATCCATCTTTGCGTCGTAGAATCCAAGTGTATGATTCCTATAGTGGTGATCCACACGTGTGTCACATATCTCCGGATGTCGCCGAAGGGATCTCTAGGTTCTAGCGTGGAAGAACCTTCACTTGCGATGTCCGCCTTTGACCTCCTTGATCCGGTGGAGGATCTTGTTCTCGTAACATGAGGGTGTTCTTGGTGGAAAGGGAATTCTCTCTTGGCTTGAGAGTATTTCCAAATCCGTTGTGCACAAAAATGGCACTTCAAAATGTTGGGGTTGCGAGGATATTTATAATTGGGTTTGAGGTTAATAGTGTTATAACAATAAATAAATGTGTTACACGTTTTATTTATTTCATTAACACTTATTGAAAACCCCCATATCGAATTATTAATTCCTTGACATGCACCCACCCTGATTATAATAAATATCATTTAATAAAACAATATTAAATCCTCAAAATCACAACCGGAAAAACTACACGGCGTGTAATAATTAATGCACAGCACGACATGTACTTTTATTTTCCATTTTCTCCACCACATTTATTAGACCTCGAGTAATGACTATTTATTTCTTAAATAAATGTAACTATATTACTCGCTAATAAATATATTATTTCATCCACAATATATTCTTCCGAATAACTAGTGTCAAAATAAATGTGATCAGACATCCTTAAATAATTATTAAACCACAGTCGTGATTAATATTTATATAACTTGTTAAATTAATATTTAACTGAGATACACGGACACACTTAGTGTGTGACCCTCTATGCCTCTTTCTCAGTGGCATTAGGCTGAGCCTGCCTAATGTCCAAGGTTAGTATCTAGCAACATGCCAAGGCATCCATAGAGAAAGAAGTTAACGCCACAATGACGTGTCACCTCCTACGAATGCTTACCATGTAATATAATCCATTTGTCTCGATATCTCCAATCAAGCGGGTTGCATGCTAGTGCCATCAACCCATGTGCTTGATTATTCTTTCTTTGACTTCCCGGAATTGAACTTGTCTGTACCTTAACATGGCCATAGATTTATTTAGGATATATCAATTCCATCAAAGGGCCAGAGATATCTACTTCCGTTATGGAACAGAAGGGAGAAATCCTTTCTCGCATTATATATTAATGCGGTATTACTCGTGACGCACTGAACGTATCCTACCTCCCTACGAACAGTGTGTCATCACAGTTTTCATCAATACATCTATGTGCGCAAGTTGTAATACACATTAATAATAATATTAAAGTCTAAGGACCAATACACACGTCCGCAGATAGGAACATCCAATGACACTATGAAATGTGGATTTCTTACTGGAGGGTCTCGTTCTCATAATATCCTCCTGGATATTACTAAGGGCACACACCATGAGAAGGTGCCTCAAAGTTTTATGAGTCCTCAACCCTAATGACCTGTATTATTTGTGTCCCTCAAATAATATCATCTGGCCATAGAACATACATTCAAGAACAGTTTTATGGAACTTCCAGGTTCTCATCATAGCAGGGATCTGTTATGACCCTTTAATGCAACAGATGTCCTTAGGAAATTATCACATGAGATTTCATGCAGAAGAACAATCAAGATGTGATAAGGCTTTTATTTTATGAATTAAGTACAAAGTAGTTGGTTCTAGACCACCAAATCCAAAACACCTAACCAAAGTAGTGATCTTTCCATGGTGTTAACATAAGGGATGTGTTTGGAAATGAAACTTATCAATTATGTAAGTGTTTGTATTTTTTTGAAACCAGTTACTAAAAACTGTTTATACTACTTATCACTTGCTTTTTTATATGGTTATATTTAATTTTTTTTTGAAAACTGATTATTGCACTTATCAATTATGTAAGTGTTGTATAATAGTTTTGATAAATTTTTCTAGACTTCATACTCAAAATGTGCTTTTATGCCACTTATTTATGTGGTTTACTTTAAGAATTTTACCATGAACAATTTTTCAGAGGCAGAACAGATCAACTGTTATTTTTTCAAACTGTTATTTTCAATAAAGGTTGTCAAACCCAGCCTAAATGTTTTCAAATTGATTATTGAAATAACATTTCTTGGACACTTTTTATGTGGTTTTCTTATATATTTAAAGTATAAGTTTTTTTTGAGAAACAGAGAAAATGTCACTTGTTTATTTTTTCAACTTCTTATCAGCAATTATTTTTTAAACTGATCAATACATAACAGAACTTTTCAGATTTTCGTAATGGTTATATATTATAAAATTCATATATTAATTATTTGTTTTTTTGTTATCTATTTATAGTTAAATGGTATATTTTTTCTACTACAAATTATGTCAGGTACATTCTACACAACTTTATTCTCCTGACCTGATACATTTTAAATTGTTAAATATCATAAGGTTTGAATGTTTCTACTTCTTCCCTATTTTAGTATTTTAATTTTTCAATTCCCAATTAGCATCATACAGTTAAATGGAATATTTTTGCTATTTCAAATTATTTCAGGTACATTCTACCCCACTTCTTTCTCCCGATGTGATAAATTTCAAATTGTTAAACATCTTTAGGTTTGAACGTTTCTCTTTGTTCACTATTTCTAGATTTTGATTTTTCAATTCCCAATTAGATATTTATTAATTTGAACCTATATAGTAGTTACATGTGATATGAATTTTAGGTTTTCAAGATATTGAAAATCCATGTTATTTATCACCTACATTCCTGGATTCCCTTTATTTACACTCTCCCTCCCCGCTATACCCTCTCCCTAATTCCTCCCCCACCCCCAACTCTCCCCCAATCCCATCTTCAACCCACCTCTGCCTCCTCCCAATTCCTCTCACCTCCTTACCCATGTCCCATCCTCCTTCATGCCCCCTTCTCTACCTCACCATCACCTCCTCCTCCTCCATCTAGATGCCTCGCTACCATGCATCCCCATCTTCATTCCCAATAACTTATACATCATAAGAACTTTTTTTAAATTTATTGTTGTTTCATATAGGTCTATAAATCTATTTATAAGTTCTTGAGTTGTTTTCTTCTCTTGAATATTGAAAGGGGCATTCCTCAACAATTTCACCTTCACCATTCTGAGTACCCTATGATCTAGCCATTACCATTAATATTTCCTTATATTCTCTAGCTTAATTCTAGTTAATGATATTCCTATTTCATTTTGGAAGTAATAAAATCCATATACATCCTCATGAAGCTGTAGTGCCTTTATTTAAACTTATTATCCCAAATATTTAAATGTGTCACTTATGTACATATACAACACTAAGAGGAAGGGAGAATTTGTGTTAATGACTTTTTTTAAAAGTTTAATCATTTATATCCCATTTATTATTTATTCCATTATAGTTAGATAAAATGGATCTCTCATTCTCCCTTATCACCTTTGGTTATACATAAAATACATCCAAATACGCACACACACAAAGAGAACATTGATTTACATGGATCACTACTCAATAATAGTTTATAATCCTTAGTGTCAGTGTAAAAAACTAGAAAATACATGGCCCGCTATTAATACATATATAAGCTACAATACGCATGTAGTACCCATTAACTTTCATTAAACTATAGTCTCCTGAAAATGAATTAGTATGCATAACATGGATCTATTATTCTCCCTTATCAACTTAATTGTACTACTTGACACTTCTTTATCCTCTATTACTTAAACAACAACATGAAAGTAACACATTCTTCCTATTTGGTATGAAAAATAGTACACACACTTCTTCATAGAAGAAAACATGAGTGTTTCACCTTCTTCTTCTTCCTAATTTTCTAAAAATTAGACTATATAGAATCATATATCTTCTTATTTAACTTCATTACAACATGAAAAAAAATAAAATATTCTTTCTCTCTTCACATCATCTACAATGGTACTAGTTCTATTCCTCATTATCTTCAACTAACTGAAACATACAATGAGTAACTAAGTCAGATCTCCTTCCCTTTAAAACAAAGATTTTTATATTTATAAATTACATCATCGATCACGACACACTACTCCCCTTTGATTTCTCACGGTCTTTATCTCTCCCCTTGATTCATCACTCCTATCTGGACATTTACTATTCAATAACTGTGTTTTTTTCTTCTATTATTTATAAAATAGATACAAAATTAAAAAAATATTAGTTATAGAATTTATTTTTTAAGTTTCGTGTTAAATTTACACTTTAACTTTTAAGAAAGCCATCACATAGAATTTATTCTTGGGCATTTCTTACTTTCTAATGCTTCAATCTAAAGAGGTACCCCAATGATGTTAAACACCTCAATTGTTTTTTCTCATAGTTTATTGGCATGGAAATAGATTAATGGTAATTACATGGTTTTCATTTACACCACAGATAGAATCGATGAATGATACACATCCTAGGTCTGTGTTAATACACAATTAAATCAGATACATAGTGATTAGTTTAGAAAATATGTCTTTTGTTTCATTCATGGATACAGTGGTTAGTGCTAAGGTTCCTTCTAGGCGAGATATGAGTGACTGGTGGGAGATATTCCATGGAGGATCTATATCCTCGAAACATTCTAGGGTCTTATTGTATGTCATGTAACTGTATTATCTTCTATTTTAAATCAATTATTTTATGCTAATAAAATTTTCTATTTGAGGTCCATGATAAAATTTTCAGGATAGAAAACTAGAGAAATCTACCCCCACACCTTGATAACTATTTTTTATAAATTTTTTTAAATTTATTATATTAAATATTCATTGAATTTTATTATTGATTCCTTCTTCTTATTGTATTGTAAAATCTTTATAGCATTGAATGACAATTGTTATAATTTTTGTTGTGTTGTCATGAAGATATAAAATTCAGTTGGCTGGCTGGCTAGTTCCCCCCCGGAATGATCAGGCATGTATATGATGTTTTCTTTTTATATGGTCTTTCTACCATGGGTGTTTGAGCTATATTTCATTTTCTTTAGAATATTGGGACTAACATCCTTGATAACAATGCCATTCAGTCAAATGCTGATAGGTATTGTTCATGTATTATCTTCAATACCAATAATTTTTTAGAAATTCTTAACTTTTACTTAAAAAATAGATTCATATACTCTGGTTATACATGATCCTAGTTTGATGAATTTCTTATTGTTGAATCTCAAATGCATATTTTAATATTATATAAAATTTACTAGAAACCGTTTTTAATTAAAAAATCATGTTTTTTGATAGCTTAAATACATATATTTCTCTTAATTTCATATAATTAACATTATAATAGTGAGTAATCATCTATGATGTTTATAATAACCCAACTTGTTCCCTTTTATTCAACTTTAACAATTGGTTTTCTCAAGGTAAGAAACAGTTTTATGTTTGTAGAAGAATACTTGTACTTTTACTTCCTAAAAATTATGGGGTAATCGATATGGATAAATAATTTGGTATTTATTTCAATTCGGTTGACTTTATCACTCCATTCAACACACTTAAATATTTACATCAACTAAAGTAAGAAGTCCATTTGGATTATTGGAAAAGGTGACATCCGGTACTAGAAAGAAAAATGGTCAGGATGCAAGCTCTTCTTCCCAGGATGCCCCATGACAGAGATCACTTTCTGCTAGTCTAGGATGCACCCAAACTTCAAATCTACAACTCCTGATGCAAAAAAATGAACCTGCTTGACAACATTAATCTCACGGATGACCCAGACAAATGAGTCTTATTGGATTCAACATCTGGAACTTTCTGCACACGTTCTTACATTGAATCCATCCATTTCAAACACAGAGAGGACATTTGGGCAGGACACCTCTGGTGAAAAGAGATCCCAACAAAGATGAACTTTATTTATTGGAGGATTCGTAACAGAGTTATTCTGACAGACAATAATATTCAGAAGAGAGGAATTCACATTGCCTCCTGATGTGTGTGCTGCACCAACCCAGACACCGAGTCTGCACGACACGTCTTCTTTGAGAGTGAATGGTCTATGTTTTCATGGGACACAATAGGCTAAGAGATGGGTGTGCAGGGGTTGAATGTCAGAAATACAGACTTCTTCCCTCGGTGGTTTCAGGGAACTGAGAATCAACCCAGGGCGCGCAAGCTTCGCGGCATGTCTTGTGTCTCCATCTGTTGGGTCATATGGGACATGACGAAGAAAAAACTTGGAGGTTTCCGCAGGTCTTATTCCTATCTCAAGGTCTGCCTGCTTGCCTTGATATAGGAGCTCATTGCTCTCCTACAGGGAGGGACGCTAATGACATTGATGCCCCTGAATGGTCCTGGCACAGGGCAAGAGAGGTGGGTAAAGTGGAACCTGCCTAACTCCAGCCTCAAACTTAACGTGGATGGCTCCTATGCCCAAGATATTATGAGAGGAGGGGGGATGGTTCAAGACACCAGAGGATCTGTGGTCATCAGTTTCAGTGCTTATTATGGCCAAGGCACCCATATTGAAGTCGAAGCCAGAGCCATGCTCAATGGCTTATCCATTTACCGCGAACATCACATCTTCATTGCTCAGCTGAATCGGAGTCGCGCCTCCTGGTCAAATTCCTGCTCAACCAAGCCAAAAACACATGGTATTTATACTACATTATCAGGAGATGCAGGCTGTTGTTGGGAGATGGTACAGATATCACTCATGCATGGAGGGAGGGCAATTCCACAATGGACGATCTTTCCAGCAAGGGGAGCCTGATAACCGATGCATTATCTATGATAGTCTCGGGTCTCTTCCCAACACATGTAATCTCCTTGTCTATTATGACACTTTATGTTTCCATCATTTCCGCCCCCCGTGACTTGGTGGGATTTCTAATAAATAGTCATTTTTCAGTCAGTCACATCAAAATCATCAATTTCTACTTCTAATTTTGGAATTTCATTCTAATCTGTGATCCTCTAAGATAACCCTTAGAATTTATTGATTTAATTTCTATATTCGCATTCCAAACTCTTTACCTCTCATTTTTTTCTTAAATGTTTTAGTCTCAAAACATTTAGATACTTCTCTATCATTCATTGAAAAAATCCATATTCCATACTCAACATCAATCATGTATTATTTTCAAATAGTTATGATGATTGTTACATTAAATGATAAGTATTGAATCATATTAATTAACTTCTAGAATATCTTTCAATAAAATTGAAAATAATCCAAACCGATAAAACTAATGTATCACTTTTATTGTAACACATACATATTATATTTTTATCTCTAACGTAAGTAACTATTAATCTAATGTATAACTATGAGAATTCATTCCATGTACTTAAGATATTTTTTATTCCAGTAAAGTTTTATTAGATTTTTCAAGACTATCTCATTTATCTTCCATTGATACATCTACTTCCAATGATCTGTACTTTATATTTTGGATAAACAATAGATTTTCTGTACAAATCATCTTTTGAAAATGTATCTGCATTATTTCATGACATCAAAATATATTTGAAATGTGCAATTTCCTTCATCTATCAAATTCTAAATTCACTTCATATTAGCATCAATAACTCATCTTTTAACTTTGGGACAATAAATTATATAATCCTTCATCCTCTATGTAATGTTAATATTTTAGAAATAATGATTCTAGACATAATTCCCTAGTACTTTTGTAAAATAGTGCATGAACTATGGGTATAGCTCTATACTGACGCTTCTGTAGCCTAGGGATTATAAAACTATGGGTATAACCTATACCCACAGTTTTAGGGGATATACCCATTGTTCGAAACCTTTTTTATAGGTGATTTTCTAGTATTGAACCTTGATCTTATGACTAAATCATACCAATATCCCATTTTTTTACCCTTTCCACTTGCATGAAGTTGTAACTTTATTAGTACATGAATAATTCTTGAGTATCTACTCCTTTGTGACATCTTTCCCCTGGTCCATATCCACTATGTGGTTCCTGAATCAAGGAGTCCCCACTATACTTTAAGAACGCATTCCCTTACACTAGACGACATCGATTAATAGTGAGGTTCTAAGGTTGTACCATTGGGAGACTATACCCCATAACATAGTGTACAAATATTGATGAAAATAAACTAATAAACATCCATGATATAAACATTAAAGCACACATGATAATATATAACTGAATTAAAATGAAATACATAAAAACTAACACACACTGGTCTCCCACTAGATTGACACCATATATAAAAAGATGAATATAAAAGGAAAAAGAGACTCCAATCGATTCTTGAGTCTCACTTCATCTCAATCACCAAACCATCTGAACTGCTCCATCATTATTAGGTAACAATGATCCTTTACCCAATTTGACCCTATATGCAAGTAATAATTCTTCACAGGGTCCAAAGTTTCATGGCCTCTTGAGCATGATGATAGTTCAAAATAGTAGGGAACCACTAATATAGTTTGATACATAACTAAAAACTTTTTGTCACTACATGTGATATTTATAGATAAATAAATTTATAAACTTTTTAATATAAATAAATAAATCACTATTTATCCTCAAGCTCTAATGTGACACTTGTGATCAACTATACCTACCTCGTCTAGTGCTCTAGTGTCTCAGAGTATGTTGTGAAACTTTTTCAATTAGTATATAATTTAATCACAATTCCTATATTCTTGGGGAAATCCAATATCAAAGTTGTATGTTCAAGAATTTTTTCCTTGGGGAATGGCCCTAGGAAATATAATTGTAGAAATCCCACAAACAATTCTTAGGAGTCCTAAGAAATCAAATACTATCAGGCACAATGGTAAATTCATAGATGTCCTGGGAATTCAAACATCATCTAGTACCATTCAATTCCCATGCTCCTAAGGAAATAGAGTTTCAATGTCCATAGAGTTGATTCCAATACATCTTGAGAATTACCAAATGTGTAGTCAAATCATTAAATCCAAGGGGATTACATAGGGAATTCCAAAGACATGAAGGCTAAATCCAATTATCCGAGTAACTCCACACTAATGAAGATCATGGTTAAATCCATGCATCTTATGAATTACACACTCATCATGATCAAGGTTGAATCCTTACACCCTAATAATTTCACACGCATCAGGTGATTTTAGTTTTTTTTGTTTTATTGTAGGTTACTGTTATATTCTGTGTGTTTTTAGTGAGTTTTTTGTTTGATTTCTGTGTAATTGTTGGTGATTTCATTGAGTTTTTTTTTGTGTGTTTTTAGTGAGTTTTATATGTGTTTGCAGTGAGTTTTATTTTTCTATTCTCAGTTAGTTTTTGTGTGTTTTCTGTGTGATTGCAGGTTTTAGGTATTCAGTGCGTTTTCTATTTTTGTAGTGTGTTTTTGTGTGATTTCAGGTTGTAGGTTGCATTGTGGTTTCTGTGTTTGATTGCAGTGTGTTTGATAGTAGGTTCTATGCATTAAATTGAGTGGGAGGTCTATTCTAATGGTTTAAAAACCATTGGTATAGCTTTGTATAATTCATGCCAATGGTTAACTTTGAACCATTAATATAGGAATAAGTCTACAGTTCCGAACTGTAGGTACAAATTTGTGCCAATGGATCAAACTGCTAGTGTATATTTGTACCAATGGTTGCAAACCATTGGAAAAAATATATTCAAATTGTTCAACCTAAACCGTTGGAACAACACAATTCCATCACCTATGAAACTATTAGAAGATAGATATAACAATGGTTTAAAATTTTGGTATAGATATGTCCCAACGGTTTGAAATAGTTGGTATAAATATATCCCAACAGTTCATAATGAACCATGGTAAAATATAAATTTGAACCCCCTATACCAATGGTTCATTGTGAACCGTTGGTATAGGGCTACCCCAATGGCCCACATGCCAACGGTTGTTGAAACCACTTGGATAGATAAGATTTCTAGTAGTGAAATGTTTATGATAATGTCAATGATCATAAATCCATAACCCAAAGAGCCTTAGAAAAGGTCATTGATATCATACAAAATGATGATATCAGGAAAATTTTTTATTTCAAGACCCTTTTCCTAAATTTGAATAATGAGAAGATATCCATACTTGATTTCATAACCATATAACCCTTTGATTCACCTTGATTAAGATCTTTATTATATCTTATTCCAAGAAATGAAGATGAATGTTTCCTTCCTGAAGTGTTAGATAATCATGAGATCTATAAATTGAATGATAGTTTATTTCAATTATGTTTATCACAACAAAAACATTATAAAACGTTTTCTAATGTGCATAAATCCTCACATATAGAGATAATAATTTAATCTCTAAAACATCATTAGATTTTTAATATAATCCATTTCATAAATATTTGACCTTGTAAATCTCCTAAAAGGTGAAATTCCAAAACTTTAGAAATAAGAACACTAAATTTCTCAAAAATAGTGTACCATTGAACCCACCTATATCATAAAATATATCTTTTTTGTCATATATAAAATATGTGAATACCTTCATCATGTATTTTCTTATAACATGGTAATTACCATAAATCGTTATTGAAAACATGCCATATTTCTTATTAAAAATATTATTCGATATATTCTTTATGTCAAAAAATGTCATAAACTCCATACATGAAAACATAATCCACTTTGACAAAAAAATATTTAATTAGTCCCATGGTAATTACTACCATCCAATTTTCTTATTCAAATACAACATATCTTTATCCAAAAACCATTATCCCAACATTACGAACATATTAACAGTTTTGTTTTCCTTAATCTTGTGTTTCCAAAAAATATCAACTTACCAACTCAATCACATTTCATGGTCATTTAGAATATTATCTCAAATCCTTAAGGGAAAACAATAGTGGACAAATAATTTGATGTTCCTTTATTCCATAAAACCATGAAAGTAATTATACAAATTGTTTCTTGAATTCCATTAAATAAACAATTTAATTACCCAACATTTTTATTAAACCGTTACTTAGGCTTCATCATATTATTTCATAGTATCCCTATCATATAATATGAAATTTGAATCATGTCTTAAGGTTTCTAAAAATCCATATAATCATTTTCTTACAGTTAATTCAAACAATAATTTTAGACCATCTAATAAATTTCACATGTTGTTTGAGGTCACATTATACATAGAAGTATAACCAATATTTGTACCACATTCATGATTATATTCATGATATTTAAACTTAGGACATTGATATTCATAATTCCTATACCTTGTATTTCATCAAAATTCAATGTCTACCCTATTTCTTATAGTTTCTTCTTTTGTCTAAGACCAGAAAAAATACTGTGAGAAACACTTATCATAGAAAAAAAGCACATAATCATGAAAAATTACCTATATGGTTCCAAAATACTGACTCACATTTTTAAAAATATGATACCTTATGGTTATCCATAGAGACATTGCTATACACATCCATATAAATGTCCACAAGGATCTCACTAAAGTTTTCTCATCATAGTTTAAAAAGTTTGACTAAACCTTTGATCTGATACAGATTATAATGAACCATTATTAAATTACATTAAATTAATTCCATTTTTATAGAAGATTCAATAAATAATAAAAACACATGCTCACATACTATATTTGTTTAGTGCCTTTGGGAACATTGAAACATAAACAACAGGTTCATAACACAATTAATTTTTCTCTCACCTATTTCTTCATAATAAGAACTATTTTTGATATATTAGTCTTAATAAAATTCTTCATGTCCTAGGGAAATTAATATTAAGAAAGTGTGATCTCATTTTCTCAGTAAATTAAATAAGGTAGAGATCAATCATGACATAATAATATAGAATATATACGTAAAAAACATTTAAAAATCATATCCTTTATATCAAAGAACCTGATATCGTGTCTAGGAAAAAATCATAAAATTTCATAAAAAATAAAAGAACATTTTTTATGAGATCATAACATAATACATGGAATATTTTAATACACATAATCATAGAAAATGTTTTCCATATTAGTTAAGGAATCACTTCCAAGCGTGTCTTAGCAGCATGAGTTCACTCCCCATACCTTTTTAGTAGTCAAGGTTCACTCCCATGACTATATTAGTTGTTAGGGATCACTCCAAATACCATATTATCAAAAAAATACATTAATTATATAACATGTAAGAGGTTAGTATATACACAACACGAAATAATTAAGTGGCGAATATGACATGTATCTCACAGAAATAAAAAGGGAGATGAAAATCCCTTACCTTATCTCTTGACTCTTGTCACACTCATACAAAACTACTATATAAAAAATATAACTTTATTATAAATATATTAATTAACCTTATTCTATTATATCATACCATATATGATTCACTTATATCTTTGTATTACCCATTTATTAATAATTCCTTATTAAAGAAACACTATGGGTAATAACCGCTTAGTTTAACATACGTGTTTTGAATTGTTATTTTTGAACCTATTACATAGATCCTAACTCAATTATTTAAAGAATATAAAACATGATTTATATATCATATATATTTATAATATAAATATCTATAAAACATAGATATATGAAATAGAATAAGTCGTTTATGGAGATGGTAGGCCTAATGTACGCATGAATGTTGTTTCTATTTTCTTATCATAGTGAAAGTAAGAATGAAAATGGGATATATATATATATATTTATTTATTTATTTATTATTACATTAGAAATTTTTTGTCATATATTTTTTATAAGTTTATTGAAACCATCCTTAATAAATTACATGAAAATTTTGAACAAATTTTATCTCCTTGAGGAGGCGGTAGTCCACATGTCCACAAATGAAGTCATCTTATTTACAAAAAATTGAATTAATAAAGGGTAATTTTATATTATAATTAATTAATAATATATAAATAATATAAATAATATATATCATATAAAAAATAGTTTCCATTATAATTATCATTATGAGGGGTGGTAAAATAAAAATGATCAATCATCATCTCGTGAGGTGGTAGTCCACCCTACATATGAATGATAAGTTCTTTACCCTATTGATGAAAGTGTGAGGAAGTGTTGGTTAATAAATTAATATAAAACAAATATAAGTTTATTTAGGATACTAAGGTCATTATATAATCATTAACTAAAAATAATTGTGGGGGTTCAGTGAAGAATTAAAAAAAATGTTTGTCGATGAATGTTACATTTTCTTTGGGAATATCCTTTTGATTTTCACAAAAGGACTCCATTAGTTGGCTTTATGAACAAATAATGGATACTAGGATGAAGGGAAGAAATTATTTAGATTTTTTTGGTATATTTTGGTTGATTAAATGGGATTTATAGGTGTGATGAAAAGAGAAGTAGATGTTCCCTTTTATAAGAGAGAAGAGGGGCACTTTTGGAAACTCTAAAAAATATTAATTTATAATAAATTAAAAAACCCACAAAAAATCCATTTATTTGATGATAATATGGTATAATGTTTTAACATCATCAAACAATATATTTTAGAAATTATTTTTATGTTATTTTAATCCTAATAATTTTGATTAACCCTTTGTTAATCAATTTTAATCTTAACTATGATAACAATATTTATAATATTATGAGGATATAATTTATTTATATAAATATTAAATTAGAAAATAGATGGAAAATTTAAAATATTTTTTCATATATATCATCCCATTTTTATTATTTAATATTTTTATATTTTTTTTATAATTTTGTAAAATATTATTTTCATAAGATATATTAAGTGTCAATTTAAACAATATTCATTACATTGACTCTCATAAAATCAATACATAAAGATTACATCAAAAAAATTAATTTAATACAAAAAATAACATGTCATATTAACCTATAAAATTCTTGAATTACCATAATTATGTGAAATTAAATTTCATTTAATACTTATAATATCATTTAATGGACTGATTCGTTAATTGAGTAATTACTACATCATCATTCTGTAATTATTTATGAAATATATTTCTTTATTAAAAATTAAAAATAAATTTCTATGATGTAGAAAAACAATTTATATTTCTGTAGAATATATATAGTCTAGAATATCTTCTATTTAACCCCATATTAAAAATATTATTGATATTAAAATTAGAGTGTGACATTTCGTCACCCCCTTTGAGTTTAATAATATTTGTTTTCTTTTCACGATCAAGTATCTATTAAATTATATAAATTAGATCCTTATGTGTAATTTTAAGAACTAAATTCATCCAATAACATTTGGTCAAGTTTTAGGTTACTTTTATAATATATATAATATTATGTTTTCCCTTAATGACCCATTTGCACTTAATCGTGGTAATAAAAATTACTAAAGTTACTATTAATATTATTAAAAAAAAAATAGAAAATATTTAACAAATCTGCACCTTGTAATTCCAAAAATGGAAAACACATTTTTGTAATTTAAAAAATATAATTTTTAAATATAAATTAAAAAATCCTCACGTTGATAGACCGAGAAAATATTTCTTTAAAGTAAAAATTTCTAAAATATCGAAATGTTTTTATATACAAAATCAATGAAAATTGATGCCAACAACCTAAATTGCATTAAATAATAATAAACTGGTATAATTATACTTTTAATCAAATAATAAATATAATTTAACTTTATAAGTTGGTATAATGAAAATTTTATTTTAAATTAATGTTCAGTATTTTTCAATATTCATCAAAACACGAAACTTAGAAAAAAAATTCAAAACACTCAACCAAATAAAATTTTAATATCCCAATTTTAAAGAAGAATCTTATTTTTTCAAATATAATTTATTAGAGTGTCAAAAATTGGATTTAAAATGGATTCTCCTTTAAAGGGAAGAAAAATTACCCTTTTGAAAAATACCTCATTTTATTCATAAAAATGGATTTATTCTAATATTATGCATATCAAATATATTGGATGGGATTAAAAAAATATGATTGAATATTTAATATATATAATTTATTAAAAATATTTCTTAGTTGTGTTTTTTTAATTTATTGATATAAAATGGTGTTTGTACATAGAAAAACTAGTCTTCTTAGTAATGGAATTTCATTATTTTCAAATCATTAATAACTTCTTTCCAAGCTAATTGATAACCAAATGATTAATTTTATATACATGTTTAAATCATTTTTTTCATAATTCTGTTAAAATTATTATTAATTTCCATTCCAATGGCTAGGTGGTAACTATAATGATATTTTGAAAATAATTTTAATAGTATATTGTAGTTTGGTAAAACATGGTCTTGTGTCTAATGAAAGATATCGATAGAGCTCAAAATTGTGTATAACCTAAGCGAAACATAGTTTTTCATGTACCACAATCTTAACCAAGTGTTTAATATAGAACAAGACTAACTTAGTGGTGTGTACAACACAAGACAAACTTAGTGCTTTGGTATAATAACAATTACATTCAGTGTTGTGTGAGATGAGAAATATCAAAAATATTAAATTAGTTTGAAAAAAATATTTCAAAAAATATCTGGGTGTTATAGCAAGTAATCATTCAGTTCCAATATGAATAATCCCTAATTGTGATCCAAAGTTCACATCTAAATTCCAGAGAATCCTTTAACATGATTTTAGAACTGAGTTGAATTTCAGCATTACCTACCACCCCCAAACTAATGGCCAATCTAAAAAGACAATTCAGATGCTCTAAAAGGATATTAGATTCTGAAAAATGGAATTAAAAGGTGGATGGGATCATAATATATCATTGATCGAGTTCATATATAATAATATATTCCACTCAAGTATTCATATGTCTCCATATGAATCTCTGAATGTAAAGTGATGTTGATTGAAAACCGATTAGCATGATGTTGGGGAAAAGGTGCTACTTGGCTCAAATCTTGTGCAAGAGAGTATAGATAAGATAACACCATTTTGAAAGAAATATAAGGCAACTCGAAAGAACAAACAAGGTTCGAGTAGAATTCGTTACGATTTTATCGGCATGGTGTCATGTGTGACCAAGAGGGATTGATGAGAGAGAAATGGGGTTTCTAATCACTTATAAATTCAAAAGTAAGCATGATTAAGGTTCTTTAGAATACCCCATCATTATCTAGTACACATAGAAATGCATTGTATAGAGGACAATCTTGATTAAGAGAGAAAAGGAGAGGATCCCTTAACTTGAATCATGTGGTGTTCTCCACTTGTTATTAATGACCTGAATAAAAAAATTAGGCTCATTCATTAATAAGTACAGAACCTCTTGTATATGTAATTTATTTATTATGACCATTTTTACTTCATTAAAAACCTTTTTGATTAGTTATAGGGTTCAATTTCATTGTTCGGCTTGTTTGTTTACTTGTATTTAAAAGATCTGTTCACTTATATTCATGTTTGGATTATATGAAAGATGAGAGTGGTTGTCCAGAATTAAAGTTATATTATTTATTCAATATCCAGTAGATTACATGGTTTTAGTTTTAATTAGGTTACTTAGAGTGATGTAGAATTATTATATATATAACCTTAGTGGTAGCCATTTTTGTTAATCGTTGGATTTGATTACAAAGAATGTGTTTTTCATTATAACTTAATTCCATTTGTACCAAAAGATTACAGAACTAAAAATAGGATATATTACATATATAATAATATGGTTCAACTATAACACAAATGGTTTATTGACTATAATTAAAGATAATAATAGAAATTGATAAATTGTTGTCCTTGAATGTGCTAAATTAGCACATCTCAAACGATGCTTTAATTTCTTTCAAAAAAAGGGTGGAGAAAGGGGAGAATATAATGAAATATACCACTAGAATGAAGAAATTCTAGTACATGTATGTTACTGGATTTATCCTAATATTATGGTGAAGGTAGGTGATGAAAGAAATAAAAAGAAAAGAACTTAAAAGAAAAGAAGAAATTTGGGAAGAGGAATTTACCTCTTGAGACTTCCTCCTTTGAGAACCTCTTAAGGGGAGAGGTTTTGGTATTTTGAGGAGGATGAGAGATTTTGGACGTGGGAGATGAACTTGGGGAGATATTTGAGAAGAAATTAGTGAAGGCTTGGAGCTTGAGAGGAGTGGAGAGTAGAGGGAGTGAAGGGGGTTTTATAGTGGAGGAGAGGAGGGATTTCATGATATTATAATCATTAATTTATTACTTCTTCCCAAGACAAGAAATAGTAAGTATTACATGACCAAGAATAGTAAATGGGTCATGTGAATTCGAACCAAGTGGGATTACATCATCAGAACATCATCGATGACTCAATTAATCCATTATTTAGCATTTATTGTGATTTATCGGATTCTACTATTCATCAAAATTTCAAGTATTTCAGAAAAATCCAAAAAATTCACCCTAACCATTTTTTGACGTGCAGATTCCAAAAATGAAGTCCATTTTTCAAAAATAATTTTCTAAATATTATTATTTTAATATTTAAGTAAAATCATAATTTATTATCAAAAACCAGATTTAAAACAAGCATTAACTCATTCTAAAATGTAGGTATATTGTACTTCCAACTTGAATATTATTTTTATACTATCCTAGGTGAGGTTACTATTCATTATGGTATATCACTATTCATAAGGGTATGTTACTATTCATTAGGGTAGGTTACTATTCACCAAAAATTAATTTTGTTTTATCAGACTCCAAAAAAACATCTTGAACACAACCGTGTATGCCGAATTTTCGAAATTACAAACACATAAGTGACAAACTTATGTATAAAGGTCACTTATCACTTAGTAGTTCATTATGTTGTGTTTTCATGTGATTTTATGACATAAATATAAGAAGGTAATTTCCATTGAAAAACTTTAGGTCGTTACAGAAAAAGGCTTGAGAGGAGTGAAGAGACGAGAGAGTGGTGGGGGGGGGGGGTTATAGTGGAGGGGGATGGTTTTCCCATTATTTTACTCATTATTTAATTATTTTGCCATGGAAAACCAATAGTATTGATTCTTGTGACCATGAATAGTAATATGTGCATGTGAGTTTAAACCAAGTGTGCTTACTTCATCTATGAATCTTAGAATAGTGAATTTAACTCATAATGTATATATACGGTAATTACCAGTTTTTACTATTCATAAAAAATTTGAGTACTTCAGAAAAATCCAAAAAACTCACCCTAACCATTTTTCAACATTTAGAATATAGAAATTGACTCCATTTTTGAAAATTATTTTCTAAATATTATTAATTTAATTTTTAAATAAAATCATAATTTATTCGAAAAAAAATTTAAAACTATAATTTGTTTTATATAACCTTGAAAAATTAATCAATATCCCATTATATTATAACCATAAGACAATAAAATAACAATAAAATTTAATATTCATAAGGTTTATATTACTATTCATATTAATATTCATAAGGGTATGTTATTATTCTATAAAATTTAATTTTTCTTATGAGACTCTAAATATCTTACTGAATGCATCCGTGTATGTCAGTTTTTTAAAATTCAAATCACAAAGGTGAAAAAATTATGTTTACTAGCTAGGTCACAAAGAAGTGGTATTTTATAGTGACTCTGTGTTTCATGCATTCAATATTAATTTATTTTCACATTCATGGGGTGTTACATTATCCCCTACTTACAAAAATTACGTCGTCAAAATTAATAGAATATGACCTCATAAAATGATTTGGGTAGTTCTTCATCATAAGCTCCTCAGGAACCCATGTTTCCTCTTCGATTTTATGATTTTTACAAAGTATATTTACCAGTTGAGTCATCTAATTCCTCAAGACTTGTTCTTTAGTGTCCAGAATCCAAATAGGCTCTTCATAGTTAGATATGTCTAGTTTTTATTCTATACCTTCATAAGTGAGGTGATGTGTTGGGTTTGGATTGTACTTTATTATAAATGAGATGTGGAACATATTGTGTACTTTAGATAGGCTAAGTGTCATGTCTAAATTATATGCAAGAGATCCAATTCTATCCAAAATTTCAAAAGGGCCTATGTTCCTAGGGCTCAGTTTCCCTTTCTTCCAAAATATTATAACACCCTTCAATAGATATAATTTTATGAAAAAATGATATCCCACTTGAAATTAAAAATCCATCCTATGATTACCATCATATTGTTTTTTTATTATTTGATATGTCCTTGAATAGTATTTACCTTTAATATTGTTTCCTCTGCAAGCTTTGGGCCCACAAGCTTTCTTTCTCCAACTTCATCCTAACAAGTTGGTGTACGAAATATATTTCCATATAATGCTTCATATGATTCCATTTGAATACTTGAACGTAAACTATAATTATAGTAAAACTCAACTAATGGTAAATATTGATCCCATATACCTTGAAAGTCAAGTGAACATGATCTCAACATCTCCTCTAAGGTTTGGATCATCCTTTCAGATTTCTCGTTAGTTTGTGAGTGATAAGTAGTACTCAATCAAAGCTCAATATTTAAATATTTCTAAAGAATTTTCTAGAATTTCAATATAGATCATAGATCATGATTAGACACAATTTCGAGAGGTTCTCCAAAAAGTATCACCAATTCATTTATATAGAGTCATGCTAGGAGCTATAGTGGAAAATCCTCCCTTATTGAGAGGAAATATACAAGTTTCGTAAGTTGATCAACTATTATCCATATTGTATCATTCTACCTTAGAGTTTGGGGTAATCCAGTGACAAAATCGATGGTGATGTCATCCCATTTCCATATAGGAATAACTAGAGGTTTTATGACTCCTATAGGATGTTGTCATTTGGTCTTTACTTATTGACAGACTATACTTCTTGATAAATAATAAAAAAATTCTTGATTCATGATGTCTCACCCGAAATGATCCTTAAAATCTCTATACATTTTAGTGACAACAGGATTTATAATGAAATTTGAGCTATGAACATAATCCAATAACTCCCATTTCAGACCAATTATAGAGGGAACACATATCCTCTTCCCAGATTTCCAAATTCCATATTCACACACGAAGTCATCCAGCTTCCCATATTTTATATCATTAATTTTCTTTTGAAGATTATCATCATTAGACTGTGAAGCTTTAATTACTTCCAATAATTATGGCCAGGAAACCATTTGAAAAATTAGTGATGTTTCACATTCTTTGATAATTCACATATTCGTCCTCACTAGATTTATATACAAAGCATCCTTGTCAATCCCCATTTCATTGAGAACTCCATGATCCTTATTTATCAATGCATCAACTACATTATTTTTCATTCCTAGGTGGTAGTGTTTGTAACAGTCATTATCCTTGAGTAGTTATATCTATCGCCTTTTCCTCCCATTGAGTTCTTTTTATGAGAAGATATATTTTAAACTCTTATAATCTGTATATATCTAAAATATTTCTCCATAGAGATAATATCTGTATATCTTAAGAGATAATATTACCTCTGTTAACAAAATATCATGAGTAGGATAATTTTGTTCATGAATATTTAACTTCTTTTATACATAGTCAATAACTCTATAATTCTACATAAGGACGCAACCAAGTCCTTTGATGAATCTGTATAGATCACAAACCCATCATTCCTTGATGATAGAGTAAGGATCAGCATATTCACTAATATCCTCTTCAATTTTTCGAAACACTCCACACATTATTTTGTCCATATGAACTTAACCCCTTTATGTGTAATCTTGGTCATCGTGTTGGCTAAACAGGTGGTGTTATGAATGAAAAAATGATGATAACCTTCTAAACCAATAAAAATACATACCTTAGTTATGCTCATTGGAGTAGGACATTCTTAAACAATACATAACTTTATAAGATTAGTAGATATTATATCCTTAGAGACAATGTTTCTAAAAAAGGAAAATGATTGATGTTAAATTTCACACTTTCTAAACTTCCCATATAATTCATTTCATCTAAGAGTATTCAGAATAGTGGATGAGTGATTTTCATGATCTTAGTATCTTTTGGAGTATACCAACTTATCATCAATAAATACAACCACAAAGTCTTTAAGATATTCTATGAAAACTATATTCATTAGATCCATGAAAATAGAGGGTGAATTAGTCGGTACAAAAGGAATTACTATAAACTTTTAATTCCCATACCTAGTTTAAAATGTTGTCTTTGGAATATCTTCCTTCCTCAAATGTAACTGATGATATCCAGATTGAAGATCAATCTTAAAAAAATATTGGGCTCCATGAAGTTGATCAAAAAAAATTTCAATGTGAGGCATAGAATTCTTATTATTTATTGTTATATCATTGATCTCCCTGTTGTCAATGGACACCTCATAGATATATTTTTTTCTTAATGAAATAAATTTGGGCACTCTATGGAGAACCACTTGGGAGAATAAATCATTTATCAATCAATTCCTATAGCATTTTATTCAGTTACACTAATTCCACTGTGGCCATTCTATAAGGGGTCTTTAATAAAGGCCTTTAATTGGGAATTAAGTCAATGGAAAACTAAATTTCCCGCTCCATAAGTTGTCTAGGTAAATCCTCTGGAAGCACATCATCATATTCTTTCATAACAGGTACATACTCTATTTGAATATTACTTTCCTCACCCATTGTTTTTTCATTCCCTTCCTCCCCAATAATTGAATTTAGTAGAGCTACTGAGGGTGGATCTACATGAGAATCATATGGTGATGTTTTTCCTCTAAAGATAAAAGATTCTGCATCATCATCGAAAATGGTTACCTCATTCTTCATGAAATAAATATTTTCATCTTGGTTTGAAATCCAATCCATATTAAGGATTATATCAAATTCAATTTGGGGTATGATATTAAAATAAGTAGATAAATCATGTTTATTATCCATAATGGGGACTTCCAGACACAAATTTGTTGCAGTTATACTTCCCATAAGAGTTTTGACTATTAACTCCCTTATTAAATTAAATTGGAAATATCTAATTTTCTTGAAAAACCAAGAATATATAAAATAATGAGATGATCCAGAATCTAATAAATCATTTATTAAGTTTTAGTAAATTATTAAAGTACATTTAACCATGTCATTACTAACTTCAATATCAGTAGTTGTGATTATATAAGCATATCCCGACTCCCTTGAAATTTTCTAAGGCATATATCCTTAACGCTTTGGAAAATCATTATTATAGTGTACCACCTCCCTACAATTATAGCATTAAAAATTTACATATTCTTTCTTCCCCTTGAAAACACCAACATGATGGCCTTTTTATCCACACTTGTATGGAACCCCTTTTTCTTTTAAGTAGGAACCATTGTGTTTCATACAACACATATCACTGGGTGTAAAGTAAACTATTCTCTTTTTTCAAATTTACTTATTTAATTTTATAGAGTTTTTTATTGCATTATTATTCTATTGATTTCCTTTAAAGTCATAGGACTTAGAGAACTCATTTTCCATCTTGATAACACATGAGACTATATCTTCATATAATAAGAAATTTTGGTAGACCAACTTTCATCAGAGGAATGTATTTAGGACATCAAAAAATCAACCAATATTTCTCCTCAGATTACGTATATAGTCTACAACATGCCTTGATAATATTATGAAGTTAGCTTCATACTTTGTAACATTATCATATTTATTTTTCCTCAAATTCATAAACTTCATTTCCATATCTGCTCACTGTTCATGAGGAAAGTATTTCTCTAAGAAAAGTTCTTTAAATTCACTCAGTTCCATGTTTTATATATCCTCATCCTCATTTTTGTTTTTAATTAGTAACCACCATTAATCAGAATCTTCTGACAGATGATAAAATACCATGACCTCCTTCTCCCTTTCATTACTTCCCAAGGCAAGAAATATCTTCTCTAAGGAAAATATGCACTGCTCGGCTATAAATGGGTCTGTATTCCCATTAAATGATGGAGGTTATTGTTTCATAAATAGATCTAACATAGCACCTCCATGTTGTGGATATGCATGCTCTATATAGGTAATTTTATTGTTCATAACTTGAGGAAGTTGTCCCAGTATAGTTATACGTTGATTCACACTATTCATAGCTCCAGAGGCAATATCATTATCTTTCACAGGAGGGTAATCCATACAAGATATACTCATGTTCATGCGGTCTCCATTCCTTCAAATAAGAGAAATTTCTAAATAATGGCCTAAACTAGATTAGGTTATGAGTCATAATGTATAGTATCAATATATAAAAATACTTTGCATAAATTGAAATCTTCTACATGGCTAATACCATAACCATAAACATGTTTTCTTTGATAAAACAATTAAATTTAATTCCATTAAAATTTATTATAAAGAAAATGTGAATTATTTTAAACATATCCCATAGGTTTGTCAATCTAGGTGTGTAGTAAGGCCCACTATCATGTATTGGGATACCCTGGGTCAGGCCTGAAATTCGTTGTCATAGTTTTCACTCATGGGTTTATCTATGAGAGAACCACATCCACTTTTAGTATCTAAACATGGATATATTTTCTAGAAGGATCTATATAATCTATTCCTTACCAAAATACCAGGATATTCTTGTCTATGTATCCTTAAAGACTATCCTAGGGGTTTGTTTGCTAATCTAAGTTTTCTAAATCTAGTTTCCAAGTTTTCTACTAAATTTCCTATGATACCAACTGTAAAGTTTTGACCCCAGTTTCCCAGATCTGGTTCCTTATTACATTACATTGGAATGATTACGAGAAATGTGTATCCCAAAGGAACAGATAGTTTAGTATATTTAGAAATCTAGATACATTAATAAGTTCAACATTACAACCTGAAATCAAAAATGACAAATAAGTTCCATTGAAAACATCCAGCACTCTAAGTTTATCCCTCAAAGTTAATCATAATATACCTCTTAATGTCCTAGAAAATATGAAACATAAGAAGAGGTGAGATTAGATTCTCAGTAAGGGTAAACATTGTAGCAGATAATGAGGGAAATGAAAATTCTAGACATTCTAAAATATACTATCAAGGCCTTGGCCAAGACATCTAAAAACGATTACGACCTCAGCCAAAACCATATCTAAAAATGGGTAGGGCCTCAATCACATCCATATCTATTTGTCTCTTTAGACATACTAATGAATTGAGGGGATATAAAGGGATCCACCCATCACATAATATTTCCAATTCATTCCTCATATGAATAAGGATAAATATAAACAACATATACATTCATATTGAAACTATCATATGAAATATAAATAACTTTCCCCGAACATTGAGCATAATCACTAACCATTCAGAGTAAATTTGTGATTGGTTTTAATATAGCAAATCCAAAGTCATAATATTAAAAAATAATTCAATTAAATATTGTATATGATATCATAAATAGTTATCCCAATAATTCATAATAATATATAGGTGTTTTGAAACAAATTATGATACTCTTATAAACCCACCAAGTAATTCTTGAGATAAATAATATTTTACTTTGAAAAAAGAGTTATTTTGGAAAAGTGTTTTTATAAAAAATAAAAAAGAAGTAATATTTTATTTTCATAATAAAATGAGTGATTTTAAAAAAGATAATGGTTTATAAAAACATATTATAGAGTGCCCTTGAAAATAGGTAAGAATTTGAGAAATTTCTTTGAGACAGGCTTGTATTTCAGAAAGCATTTTTGAAAGATCCTGTTAAAAAATATAATTCCCCAAAAATTAAGGATGGATTATGGTTAGTAAAAAAATATAGAACATTTTTACATAATTTATGAGGATTAAATTTTAATTAATAAGAATTTAATTGAGGAAAGTAGATAATAAATGCAACTTGAATGAAAATGGAGGGTCGGAAGGAAAACCCTTACCTTAAGTCCGATGGTGTTCCTCACTTGATCTTAATGACCTTAATAATAAAATTTAGGTTGATAAATTAATTATTAAAGAACCTCATATACAATTAATTGATTTATTATAACCTTATAAGGTTTATTCATGGCCTTTTGTTGGGCTAAGAGATTCAATTTCATTGTTTGGGAGCCTTTTCTTCCTCGGTTTTCATGATCGGTTTTCTTATTTTCATGTATGGATAAAAATGTAGAATGAGAATGGTTGTCCAGAATAGAAGTTTTATGTTATTAGTGAACCAAAAAATATTAAATTGTTATTAAATTTTTTGTTATTGGGAGTGAAGATGAATCAATATATAAAACATTAATGATAATTGTTTGGGTTAATTGGCGTTTTTTATCACAATGAACTCATTTTGATTTATAATTTTATATATTGTTTACTAAAGAATTATGAAACCTTATATATGTTATAATAAATATATTATAGTCCATTGCAACCATAAAAATTATTTCTTGACTAGAATTGAATTTGGTATTAGAAACTGAAAACCCATTTTCCTTGAATGTGATAAATTAACACATCTCAGATGGTGTTTTAATTTTTAGTATAAAATAAGGGGAAATGAGAGATGATGAATAATTATTCCATTATAATAGTAAAATTATAGTACGTTTATGGTACTAGAGAAATAAAAAAATATGGATGAAAGGAGGTGAGTATAGAAAAAGAACAGTATTTTACTTGGAATAAAAGAAATAAAAAGGGGAATTTACCCTGTGAAGTAATATTCCTTGAGAGACTCTTTAGGGGAGAGGTTTTGTACTTTTTATGAGACCAAGAGATTTTTTATGTGGGGGGGGGGGAGCTTGGGAGGATATTTGAGTCTAATTTTGACCAGGAAAAAGTCATAAGAGGAGTGAAGAGAAGAGATAATGAAGGTGGGGGGGTTATAGTGGAGGAGAGGAGGTTTTTATAATTATTTAATTATTTTTCAAATAAAAACAAATATAATTGATTATTATGACTTTGAATAGTAATATGTTCATATGAGTTCAAAACAATCATGATTACATCATCCATGATGCAAGGAATAGTTAATTTAACTAATAATGTATATATACGGTAAATTACTATATTTTACTATTCGTAAAAAACTTGAGTACTTCAAAAAAATCCCAAAAATTCAACCTAAACATTTTTTCAATGTGTATAACTAAAAAATGAAAACTATTTTTTGAAAATAATTTTCTAAATATTATTAATTTAATTTTTAAATAAAATCATAATTTATTCGAAAAATACCAATTTTAATACAATATTTCATTTTATATCACCTTGAAAAATTAATCAAGATCTCATTATATCATAACCTTAAGACAATAAAATAATAATATGATTTACTATTCATAATGTTTATATTACTATTAATATTAATTTTCATAAGTGTATTTTACTATTCACTAAAATTTAATTTTACCTTATCTGACTCTAAATATATTACTGAACGTAACCATGTATGTCAGTTTTTCAAAATTCAAATCATAGAGGTGGTAAAATTATTATTACCAACTATGATATACCAAAGTTGTGGTTTTTAAAGACTCACTGTTTCATGCATTCAATATTAAATTTATTTTCAATATATTGGGGTTTTACATTGAGGTTAATCACCAACTATACACTTTTATAGAGCCCATGAAAGACATCTTAGGGTTGTGTTATTATGAACCAAAAAAAGGAAAATGATCAGAATACAAGGTAATACAAACATAATAAAAACTTATATATAAAAAATAGATATTTAGAAAAATACCCAACATTGGAGACACACATACCAATATCCCATGCTAACACGAGGCTTATCACTATGACATATGGCCAAGAAATCACCACAACCTATCAATAAATAAATGAAAATCTTATCTCCCATCTACCATACATCTGATGACAATGTCACTTGATAAAAACCCACTATTTATTAAAATTATAAAAAACATTCCTAAGAGATTTTATGAAATAGGTACATTAACAGATCTTCTTCTGTCTAGAAGAGAGTTCTTGATCGTATTCAACACAAGATTTAAACAATAACCAGTGGGATTTATTTTTACTAACCTTAAATAAGGAATGTGGCATATATATAAAAATAATAAAAAGAAAATTTATATGAAAACTTAAAGAAATATAAACCCAAAAAAATAGGTGTAGTAATATAAATTAGAAGAAGAAATAGAAAATACAAAGACACGTGTCCAATAACCAAAAATGAAAATGGAAATTGGAAAAAACATATCCATGTGATATGTCTGCATATTCTCATTAGCTATTTGCACATAGATGACATATGTGTCATTGGATAACATTGGTACATTGTATTTTCCTTCATAAAAATAAAACCCAATGTGTACACATTATTGAGTTGATGTATAGTGTTTGATCTAAAAAGACTCAGCAGAATCCCACCCATGTGTTCCATATCACATCTCTATATAATTAACTCAATATTAAAAATTTGTAGCATAACCAGGAATAATAATTAATAAAAAATTATTATAGTAATTTCATTGTAGATAGTTTCCAATTTTTTCACAACTCCAAAACAAATCCAAGTAAACTAGTTTCAAAGAATAATTTTAATAAAAAATTTAAATTTAATGAAATCATATATAAAAATTTGGGACAATACAAACCAAATCAAAATGGATATATCTTTGAATATATCATTGGTTAGATATATCTAAGTCACTCTTACTTAAATAATCATAAAAATACGAGTGGACACTATTTAATTACCTAAGAAATATGGAAAAGGTAAAGGAGGAATACCCAAGGAGTAAACCCCATGATGGTGTCGAATAATATATTCCTAAGGATACATTACATAGGGAGTAGTGAATCACCCCATGAGTGAACCCTACAATGAAAAGAATAAAAATTCATAATACTAAACCCCCTAAAAGGTACCCAAGGCTCCTATTTTCTCAATGATTCAAATTATTTCATAAGGTATTGTAAAATTTCATAACCAATTTATCTGTAACCCTTTATTAATCAAAACATTATATGAAAACCTATTTCATATATTCAATTAAAAATGATATGAAAAACACATTTACATTATAAAAATTAGCGGAATCCCATATTTTCTCAAAAACCCATTTTCACACACTATTAAACCAAAAAATATCACTTCCAATATATTTATAAAACAATTTATAAAACAATGTTAAATTATGGTTCATATGTAATTTGATAGATACAAAACTACCTACCTCAAAGTTAAGTCACACAACAAACCTGGTGGGATCCACCCACCAAAAGTGAAAATAAATATAAAACAATAAAAAAATCCCTATCATAGATTCTCACATCATTGAATCTAATACAATATGAAAAAGTCTTATCTAAGAGGTTATCCTGACACATACCTCAAAAATATCATGTGCCACATCCCAACCACCTTAAGGAATAGACCCAGAAAGACCACAATGCAATGGATATAGAAGGGATATAATAAGTATCATCAAATTAAAATAAATCATAAAAACATATCTCAACCCTACTTCCATATTGATATTAATAAAAAATGTGAAAATAGAAAATGAACACACAAAAATAGAACCATCCAACCAAGACTGAGATCAAATGCTGAATAGAGTAACTCAAAAGATCATAAACCACTGAAAATACCTTAGGATAGACCTAGGGTTTATTATAAGGAAACAAAATAAAATAGAGAGGAGTTACAAGCATACAAACTGATAAAGCATTATGTGATGAATGGATTCATCTAATGAATCTATGATTCAAAATGTTAATCTTCAATATTTCATGTAAATTAAAAAAGGTTTCACTCTAGGTTAAAATCATAACTACAATATTAATGAAATGAATTAAATTCATGTCACATACCCCTTCCATGTATTGAAATCGGATCAAAACATCATTCCTTTACCAAAATCATATATTGAATCTAGTTCATGATGAGGAATATTTCTACATCTATTAGCTAGTATTTCATCTGTAGAAAACTACTATTTCATTTCTAAAGCCATCTGAACAAAGAAACAAGCCACCAATCATTAAAATAATGTGTACCTTTTAAAATGATATTTCAAAATGGTACTAGTTGAATTAGAAGAGATGAAGAAAAATCAGAATAATTTTTCTGATATGGTATTTATATTCCCTAGTGTTTCACCTTGGTGTGCACCTATCATGTTCTGTGAAAAAGAATAATATGTCTATGATGTTTTTAATCAACTACAGGGATATAAATGTAATTATAATAAAAAATATGTTTCATTTACCAAAAATTCATTATATAATTGATAAAATCCATTGACGTGAAAATTTTTAAATTATAAATATTAACTATAATTTTCATCAATTAATGATAAATATGGTGAATATACTAAAGATGGAATTTCATATAAGGTGTGGAAATAATGATATTATAATAATATTCTTCGAATTGAATAATGAAGCTTTTATTTTTTATGGATATGTTGAATAGATTATTCATGTAATATCTTGATAAATTCATGGTGGGTTTCATTATTTATATCATCACATAATCTAAAACCCATGAAGAGCACGTGAATAGTTCTCAAATAATTATTGACACTAATAAGGGAAAATAATTATTTGAAAAATTAAATGAGAGTTAATATTTCCAAAATGAAAATAATTTTATTAAAATTATTGTCTCTATGGATGGAATATTTTCTGGTCCATTAATGTTAATGGTACTCAAATAACGACCCAACCCATTGAGCTTAATTGAGATACATATTTTTCTTGATTTAGCATATCACTACTGGTGGTTTGTTCATAAGTTTTCTCAATTTTACACATGTAAAAAATATTACAAGTAAAGGGTTAAATTCACATATTTTAGGGAATATGAAAATTTTCTTCAAGGGCTAAATTACAGGTTATTTAATGCACGAGTATGAACATTACAATTGGGAAAGTAATTACCAGTAATATATAATGATTCATCAAAGATAGAATGTTATTGTATACTTGCATATAATAAAATATGGGGATCTTATGAATTATAACACCTAAAAATTTGAAAAGATTAAAATTTTATTTCATATGCTATTTTACATTAAATACTGAGTTATCTTGTGTTAAACAACATAATGAATTTCTTTGATAGCTTATTTTACACTCAAGCCTCGGTTTTACCGAATAATATTTATATTATTATTTAAAATGAGAAATTTCTAATAGAAATTAAATTATAGGTTATGAATAGTATTAAATAAATTTTGGATATATATATGGTTGAATTCGGTGGTTTCCTATTTATTATAAATGAAAATAAAAAATGAATTGTTTATAAAGAAAATATGTTTACAAAAACAATTTTTATGCACCAAAGATGTTTTATTTTAATAAATTAAATTAAATATTATTAAAATATCATCATAATAAAATGTATGCATAATATAATCAATTTTTTAGGAAATTAATCATATATATCTAATAAGAATAATATGAAAACAAATCCAATTTTATACATTAAAAATATATTTTTCTATTAGAAAATTTTCACCATTTAATTGATTTTTTTAGAACAAAAAATGTGACAATTTTATAAATATTATTTGAAAAAATAAACATCATATTTGAAAGAGTAATTTCATAATTATCTAAAGGTGAATTTTTGTTATTTTTTAGAAGTTTCATTTTGACGAGTTGTGAAAAATACTGGATTATAATTCAAAATTGATTTTTTATCTAAGTAATTTATATTATTAAATTATATTTTAAATTATTTTTAAAGAAAAATTAAATAAATAATGTATATATTAATAAAATTTAAGTAATTATAATCCTTTATTTATTTAATTTATATATAAAAAAATTCATATTTTTTTAACATTTTCACTATAAAACCTATTTTTTTATCACATCTGTGGGATTAGTTTTAAATTAATTTTATCCACATATATGAATGGAATATGTAAAAATGAATTAAATATTTTTAATAATAATAATGTATAATTTATAATAATATAATATTTATATTTAACTAAACATTCAATGAAAATAGTTAAAATTAATTATAATGATTAAGAGGAAAACAAGTTTATGAAGAGACTAAATATTAAAATTAAGGAAAAAATGACCTAAAAAATTATCCAAAACAATTATTATAGACATATGTTGAACCATAAGACATTAGGATAAATATTTATGAGTTATTGGGATAGTATTAAAAGATATTTACCCATATAAAAAGTTAATTAAGGAAAAAGATAAAAAAAATTCATTTCTTACTTTTAATTTCATTAAATCTTTTGGATTGAAGAAAATATAAAATATGCTTGGTTATTTATATCATTTTGAAAAATAAATTATATTTTTAAATTATGGTAATTTATTTTAATTTTTTTATATATGAATTGATTAATTTAAATTTTTGTGAAACGCCAACACTGTAATTGTTTAGTTAATAGTTAACTAAAATAAACGATATGAAAAATGGAAATAGTAAAGAAAATTGAAGGAATTATGTTATACGATTAATTTTATAAATTATTAAATTATGTTACACTAGTTTTTAAATAATAAATTTTAATTCTATCATTTTATTGATATTTTTAAATAGAAAATAAAAAAAATGAAGTTAAAATTGACTTTAATGTAATATTATGAAAATGATCTTTTATTAAAGGATTTAAAATTACTAAAAATAAAATATTATATAATGTTATTTTTAAATGTTATCATATATAAAATATGGTCCATTAACATTCTAATTAAATTTTATAATGAACATATTGAACAAAAAATTGTAAAAACTATATTAGCACGATTAGGGTTAATAAAGAGTTTTTACACACTACATGCACTTCTGTGAAAATTAATTTCCGAAACACTGGATATTATTATTTTATAAATTAAATATAATATTTATATTTAGAGGGTTCTAAATTTTATAACAAGCCACACTTTAATTTATTCTTAATGAGTAAATTAATTTGGTTATAAAACTATTAAACATAATGAAAAAACCAAAATGGCAACAAAAGGAAACATAGATGTTATAAAACAAAATGATTGAAATTTGTTTATTTTTCTATGGTGGTGGTGTTTTTCAATTGTAATTAACCTATAATACATCAGTTTCAAATTTTTGAGGTACATGAGGTAATGGATACCTCCCAATAGTGAATAACTTTTGGTATTTATTAGAATTTCACTCCTCATCCATTATAAAATGGCATTCACAATACCCATATATTCACACCTCTCAAGCTATTTGGATCAACCAAACCCTCATAAAATAAATTACCAAATTCCCCACCTTCAAACTTGAATCCTTAATTTGGGAATAAATACAACCAATAAATGAATCTAGTGAAAACTAAAAGGATAATCCTGAATAATAGGAGGTTAAAGCATGTTCGACAAAGGAAAATGATAAGATAAGGGATTTCATCTCAATTTACATTCCATTGATTTTTATTTTCTATTATGCACCAATTCAGTTTTATATTGTATATATATTTTTTCTTTGACATTTAATATCATGATAATTCATAATTAATTTTATTTTATATTCTAATTTGAATTATTCTATCCAAGAATATTTGACTTGAAAATTAACACGTCGTAAAAATTAACTTACAATCTCAATTACTTTTTTGATTGTTAACATTCTCTTGAAATAAACACTTTATAGCAATAATTTTCATTATAAATTATATTTATTTTTAATATCTATTTTTTCATATAATGGATATGATTATTTATCAAACCATATACCACCTTTACATATGGAGTTTACTTTGAAATTATATATGATTTATTGGGGAAATATTGATAAATCCACATTCTTTAGTCAATAATGATATTTGATAATGAATTTTTTTTGTGATTTAAGTGGACTATTTGATATTTGTGGAATGTCTTGGACAATAATTACATGGGTTTAGGACTAGTAAATATAATCTCGTCAATAAATTAGTACTCTCATGAGATGAATCTAATGGCCAAATCAGATGGGTTTCTACCCTCAAAATTAATGTATCTTGATGATAGATCTTGACCATCACTATATTGAGGATAGATATTTATATTTCATACATACAACATTATAAATTCCATAATTATTTATATTCCATGATATTATTTAATTAGTTATAATATTCATGGTCATGTTTCAAACTTGTGTGATTATTTATATGGAATTATTTCAACAAATTTTTTCTTTCCATATTATGCCCAAGTTATTAATTTATTGGAATGTGTTTCAGTCATTTAACTTACCATGAAGATTATTATATATTAGTTTCTGATAGATTCAACATTACTTAACCCTTACTAAGCATTTGAGATTACCCTTATTTTTTTCTTTTTCCTAGGATTTGAATATGAATTCGTGGAATGAGTTTTCAAGAATACTGAGCATCATATTTTGTATATTATTTTGTTTCATTTTATATTACCAATGTAAAATTGGTATCATGTATGTATCTGGTTTACAAAATTTCTAAATTTTTTGGTCATTCAGGATTTGATTCCTTGTATCTATACCAATGAAATAAAGTAAGGTTCTGACTCTAGGCTATTGGGGTTGGGATCATTACTATTGGTATCCAAGAAAGTTTAGTAAAAACATTGGTAACTTGACATATAAAAACATAGATTAGGTAAAATAACCATATGATAGGATTTTAGTATTATTATATAATAATATCCAGAAAAAAAATGTTTATGATTATGTGACTAGATATGCCTAAAATTTTTAATGCATGTAAACTATGTCACTATTTTGGGGATTATACATTCTGTTTCATAATAATAAGATAAAATATAGTGTATGTATTCATTTATAAATGGTTCCTCACAGAAAGAACTAGAATATTACCAATGAATTTGATCCAAATAGTAATAATGATAGTTTCTTTTTGGGGATTAATCTAATATTTTGAAGTAAACTAATATCCCATACATTTTCATCGTATGAGGACATAATATCATGTGAAAACAAGATAGAGAAAGATTTATCTATGTATTTTGGATTCCTTGCGAATAATAAAAATAAAATGATAGTTTTAAAAAATATAGATAACGTGATTAAGGGAAAGAAGTATTTTCCCACATGTGATAATTGTGGAAAGAAACACGCTGGTACTTTCTTAAAAGGATAGAGAGTTTTCTAAAAGTGTGGAGAGAAAATCCATGGTGATATTGATTGCAAGGTCAAAAAAATTATTCAAATATACACATACTCCACTATAGAGATATGGGGAACTATATAAATGAATTCTCCAAGCATCAAGGGAATATAACTTAAAAGAATCTAAGGAATCAAGGACAATATTATGAAATTGATACAACCGAAGAGGATTGGGTAATACACTTGTGTTTGGATTCAAGAATTGTTTAGTTTCATTATTTTATCAATGAAATTATAGTTATAAGTTTCATGAAATATATAAGTATTGTAATATAGTACTATTTTATTAACGATTTGAGAACACATGTTGAATGGAACCGATATCCAAGAAAAATGATTTAGTAACGATTTTAACTTCTTTAAAAACACCATACTGAAGAAATGATAAACCTCACTATTTTCTTGATGTTGAGATAATGTTGTTGGGATAAAGAGATTATTGATATGGAAAATGTAAATTAGATATTACCAACTACCTTGGAAATGGGTAAAGATTTATTGGAAAAGTGGTTATGCTATTGAGGCTATATATTTTTTTCATATAAGGAATATATCCAATAACCTGTGTTTTATATATAGAATAAGGAATCCAATTTTTTTCATCAATGTTTTATGGTAATTAAAGTTATTACCATATTTTAAGATAATACAAGATGAAGCTATTCACTTGTTTGATATTTGATGATTTAGAGCCACATTATTTTTTTCTGGGGAATATAATGATTATTTAATAACATTACTTATAAATTCGGTTAGAAATATTTTGGGTGAGATTAAAGTTTATCACCTTATGAAGTTATTTATTTTAACTATTGAAAATGTTTTTAGAGACTAATTTATCACTTCACCATATGATGAAACCTATGCTAATAGATGAAGTAGAAATTCTTCAAGGCATAATCATAGGATAATATTATGATTATAAAATAAAAAAAATATCAAGTAAGTATATTTCCATATATTCAAAGAGAGTGAAAGAACTCATAAAATCATAGAAAAGGGTCTTGAACCAAATATTTTGGCCTATTATCTTCTTTTTTGGTGATATAAATGACCTTTTTCACACCTCTAGTTTATGGATTTGTCGCCATTAAACTTCTCTGGAACAAATTACCCACCACCCTCCCTCAGTATATGAGTTTTAGTTTTATTTTATGTGTACATGTTATCATTTACCACCTATTTTATCCTATATAGAAACCTAGTTATGTTATTATTATAGACAAATTTATTACTAAACTTTATCTATTATTAAGTGGATATTTTTATTAACTCTTTTATGATGTGGTTTGTTCCACAATTTCATTTGAAAATTTCAAACCCTTGATTACTAAGATGAAGTTTAAATTGTGAGGCTTCAATTTATTTAAGATCAGGAGAATGTAACACATTTAAATTTTAAAATAATAAATTTTTATATGATAGAGTATGTTACACACAATATTTTCTTTTATTGTATTACATGCAATAACAACTTTGTTTGATAGGTTGTATTACACGAAAGATTGAATTTTACCAAATACTATTAATATTATTTTTTAAAATGGTAATTATCTTTTAATAATAAATTTGGAGGTGATGAATTGGTTTAACTAAATTATGGATATAGACATTTGAATTCAATGGTTACTAATTTATTATAGATGAAAATAAAAATCAATGGGATATAAATGAAATGTTTTTACAAAAAGTTATTTTAATTCAACAAAGGAATTTTTTATTAATAAGTTAAATTAATTACTATTTGTGGATGATATTAATTAAATTTATAAATTATATATTAAAAAATATTTTTTTACATTCATATAATATATTTTATAGGTATAAGATAATAAAAAAAATCCAATTTTATGCAAAAAAAACCTATATTTTTCTAATAGTAGTTTTCTGCCTTTTTACGAAACACTAAATCCAAAACCAAAATTTAAATCTTTTAAAAATTTTATTTTAGAAAATAAACTTCTTTTTTGAAGAAGTGACATCAAAATTATATTGGGGTCAATATTTTGTATTTTTCATAGAAGTTTCATTTTTTAGGAATAGTGAATAATATTGGATTTTAATTGAATACTAAATTTTCATCTAAATAATGTACATTTAAAATTATATTTTATTTTTTTTAAAGTACAATTGGTTTAATTATAATTATATAAATATAATATTTTTCATTATAGTCAGTTTTATATTGATTTTTGATATAATAACATTATAAACATTTGATCATTTTCACTTTGAAACTTACTTTCTCCTCGCATCAGAAGGAATAATTTTGAATAAAATTATGTCGTATATGTGAATGAAATTTGAAAAAATGGATCAAATATTTTGAATCATAATAATTTATAATTTTTATTAATTTCATCTTAAATTTTTACAAAAATTATTAGTGAAAACTGTTATGATTAATTACAACGATTAAATAGAAAATAAGTTTATCATGGCACTTAATATTAAACTTATAGGGGAAAATAACCTATAAACTTATTCAACCATATTTGTTTGGGAAATAGTTTAACCTCTCGCATAATTAGATTAATTTTTATTAGTGAATGAGATATTATTCTATGAAAGTGTCCCATATAATAAGATAAGTAATGAAAAAGAGAAAAAAAATATTCATTTCATACTTTTAATATCTATAAATATTTTACTTAGGGTAAAATATAACATATGTTAACTTATGTATATCCTTTTGAAATATAGATGATTTTTTTTCAATCATGATAATTTATTTTAATTATTAATTGATGAATTAATTAATTTAAAAGCTTATGAAATGCCAACACTTATTTATTTAGTTAATAATTAGCTAATATAAATGATAAAAAAATTATAAGTGAAGTAAATTGAATAAATTATTACCCCCCATTAATTAGGTGTATTATTAAATTACGTTATTTTTTTGGAAATAATATATTTTAATTCCATCATTTTATTGATATTTTTAAATTCAAATTAAATTAATTATAGAAAAATTAACAGTGATATTAATTTATTATATATGATATTTTATTAAATTATTTAAAATTAATAAAAATACTATATTTTTTATAGAAATTTTAAAACTATGATACATATGAAATATCATTGATTAATTGAATGAAATATCTTTTATAATGATCATATTGACCAATAAATAGTAAAAACATTGTTAATACTTTTAGGGTTAAAGTACCGTTTTTACACACAAAATAAGCTTATGTTGAAATTAATTTTAAACACACAAGGGATTTTAATTTCATATATTAGATATCATATTTATAATCAGTGGTTAATAATTATCCAATAATTCTAACTTTAATTTAGTCTTGATGAATAAATTAATTTGGTTTGAAAACTAGTTAACAAAATCTAAAAAGCCAAAATTGTAATATAAGGAAACTTAGATGTTAAAGAACAAAATGATAAAAAAGAAATTTATTTTTGTGTATTGGAGGTGTCTATTGATGAAAATTACCCTATAATACATTTTTTTTATTTTGGAGGCATATTAGGTAAAGGAGACCTACCAAAAGTGAATAATTTTTTGTATTTAGAATAATTTGACACATCCACTATTATAAATGGGAATTAACTCTCCCCACTTCTTCACACTTCCCAACCCATTTGGATAAACCAAAATCATCCAAAATAACTTCCCAAATTCGCTCCCCTCATATGGTAATCTTTAATTTGAGATTAAATATGACCAAGGAAGACCTTTGGTAAAAACCAAAAGGAGATACCCAAAGAAGGGGAGGTTAAAGCATGTTCGACTAAGTGAAAGTGTGATGTATGAGATGTAATCCCAATTTAAATTACATTGAGACTTACTTTTAATTATGAACCATTTAAATTTTATGTGGTGTATGTTCTTACACTTTTTCATGAAATATCATGATTCATTCACACTTCATGGTATTTTATGTTCCCATTTGAATTATTTCATCCAACTGTATTTTTCTTGAAAATTAGCAAGTGGTAAAAATTTATGCACAATCTCAATTAATTTTTTGATTGTTAACATTATATTGAAAAAATAATTTTATTGCATTCAATTTTCATTGGAAATTATATTTATGTTATATATCCATAATCTTGTATGATGGATATGATTATTGTTTAAACTATATACTATATTTAAATACAATTTTTACTTCTAAACTTAGATGATTTATTGGGTAAATATTGATAAATATGTATCCTTTAATCAATAAGGATTATTTATAAGGCATTTTTTTAATATTTAAATTGATTATTCTATATATGTGGAATGTTTTAGACATGAATCACACATGTTGGGGACCTATTAATGTGTGTTCATCAATGTATCAGTGGTCTCATGAGTTGAATTAGTTGGCCAAATTAGTTGATGATAGATCATGAAGGTCTCTATATTGGGGATATATCTTGATAATTCAAACATCCAAAATTATTCATTCCATAATTATTTTTATTCCATGTGATAATTAAATGTTTTATAATATCCATAGTCAAGTTTCGAGCTCAAGTTAATATTTATATGGTATTATTTAATCATTAATTTTTCCTACCATATTATGATCAAGTTATTGATTAGTTGTCTTGTGTTTCAGTCATTTATCTCTCTATGATAATTATTATTTAATGATTTATTATATAATATTCTATAATTAACCCTTATGAAACATTTTATTTCACCCTTATTTTGTTCCCTATCTCTAAGATATTAAGATGAATTCTTACATTGAGTTTTCAAGAATGTTGAGAATTTTATTTGGATAGGTATTAACTTTCATTTTCTATTAAAAATTTAAAATGGGTATCATACATGTATCAAGTTTCTAAAACCTCCAAAATTTTCTATCATTTTGGATTTTATTCCTTGTATCTATGCCAATATAATATATTTAAGCACTAGCTCTGGTCTACTATAGCATGAACTGTAGCAGTCACTATTTTGTACTGTAACAGCCAGAACTATTCATCTGTTTGGGCTTTCAGGTCACCAGTTTGGGCCTCGGGTCCTTTAAGGCCTTTGGTCAACCCAAAACCTTCAGGCCAGTAAGGCTTTTTTTCCACCTCAAGGCCTTCGGGCCACCTCACATCCTTCGGGACACCTAAAATTGTGCTTAATGATCAGACATACTCTACAAGGAGTAGACTCCAGATGGGGATCATAGCAAGCGCATTCACTAGAGTAGAAGCTAAGAGGATTTGTTTAAAAGAGATGTTATGGAATTTACATTGGGACCAGCCTTTTCTTGCCTGGTAAGCCTAGGCAAACAACCATGCGAATTTTGAGAGCTGATATAATGATGAAGAAGCTGGGAGTAGGAGTTTCAAGTATAGTCTGTATAATTTCTTAAGGCCTACTGGTCAGGTAATCTCTAAGCCTACGAACCTTATAAGGGTTCCCCCTCATCCATTGATAGAGTGTTATCAAAAATAAATAAAAAATATGGCCTTTGGGCCATTTTAGCATTAGTTAGAATATGTAATATTTTCCATAAATATTTGGACACACTATCTATAGAGTAAAATATATGATATGGATACTAATTCAAAAAGTTTGAAATTCATATTATCTAAGAAAGTGATCAAAATTAAGAAATGGAGATTTTTATAACATCATAATGACTATGAGTTCTTGATACAATAATACACAAGAAAGGAAAAAAGGTGGTTTTTGCACTGATTAGGAGGGATCATGGATTTATAACCATGATGATGATTAAAAAGAATCATATATTCAAGTATTTATTAGAATTGGTTATTCTAATAAACTGGTAAGTCGAAACAACAATAATTTTACAACTAATTTCTAAAACAATATTACTTGGAAGGATAGGAATATTCATCTAGATAATGAGGATTTACATGAGAGGGTTGATGTATTGGATGATGGGAAATTGAAACACTTGATCTACAATGATAGAGTGTTTTAGTAAGGTAAGAGTTTATGTGTGTCATCTGAAGGACCGCAGTACACCGTAAGAGGAGTGGGGTGAATTAGGGTGTGAAATTTTTCTTTTTAAAGTTGTAGATCTTGTTCAAATGTTGGTAGAAATTTGTTAAATATCTCAGTCAAATGAAAGTAAATAGATAACACATCACTTTTACTTGGTTTACCTTAAAAGGGTACATCCAAAAAGCATACCCTGATAGTGTTTCGGTCGTACCTAAATCCAATAATAATCACTAGTCTATGGACTACAAGGGTTGGTTATAGTCACTTTATGCCCGACACACTACCTTTACAATGGGTTAGGTATAGCTCACTGCATCCCTCAGATCACTTCTGTCGACTCCCCCTAGATTACATCCTTGAGAGAAGTCTAACTCTGTTTATCAACATAATGTCCACTTCAAAATATTTTCATTGAAGTATTTGTCTCTTTTAATCATGAGACACTACTTGCATCGTATTTTGGAATTGATGCACTTGAAATCAATGAACACACAAACTAGATATTCAAAACATGTAATCAACTTACACAAAAAATTGTGCACAACACCTACCCTGGGTGTGCAAGATCGTTCATTTCTACGCATGATTAGATTTTTACATGGAAATTTTTCACACAACTATAACATTTAGGTGAAACTTTAACTTTTGTGTACAACATTATTTTTTACGTGCAAATTTAACATTTTCTCACAACATTTTTTCCATGCATCTTTAAATTTTCTATACACCTCACTTTTCCCACAATTTCTACGTGCATCATAACTTGGATCTTCTCTAAGTATTTAGGAGTACCGAATAAAGAGGGAAACCTATTATTTATAGGCATCTCCAAATGCTACGTGCAAGACCCACTATGTCACAAAAAACTCTTATTCTGTGTGCAATGCTTTTCATACAGGCACCATTTTTTGTGCACATCTCCATAATTTTTGTGTACCTCATGTATTTTCTATTTTTTGACATTCTGATCTAGAAATATGACTTGTGAGAATGTTTTAAAAACACCAATAATCTTGCATGAAACTTCCTTTTCCAAACACACATTTCTCCACTTGAACTATATGATCCATTTTCTGGAAAACATTCTAAACTTCCAATGAGGATTGACAAGAAACAAAAACCATACTCTATTTCTAGCATCAGTCGTGGTTCCAAAAATCTAGTCCTTTTAGTTTTTTGGAAATATCTAGATAAATTCAATAGAGTACCATCCACTATCAAAACCTGATATACAAGAGTCAACTCAGACAACACTCTATGTCTACATGAGTTGTTCTCGGTGTAGAAAACAATAGGGGAAGCTTGAATTGGGTTCTTGTGTTTTGGAATTTAGAAAAAAAAACACCCAAGATATTATACTGCTTTCCACATATGAATTATATTTCCTGAATTTCTTTATCTTACTAAAACCTAATTCTCATCATGTTATAGAATCATTACATTTCTTATATTTCCATTACATGTTCGGAATTTATTCCTTCCCACTAATTGAAAATAAACCAAAAGATTAGAATTTGGAATTATAAAACTCAAAACACACTCCCCCTATATAGTATCTCCACAATAAACCTACATCACATCCAAAAATATATTAAGAAAGTTAACATAACTGTGTAGATGGGCTAATTGTAGCATAATCATGTACTAGTAGGTGGCTGAACACCATGGTTCAACCGATGTTTCTCAAACACAGCCATTGACAATAGATTAGTCATAATGTCATCCAATTATTCATCTGTTCCCACATGTTCCATGTTGATCACACCTTGTTCAACTATTTCTTTGATTAACTGATATCCAATTTGAATATGTTTCATACGAGAATGATGAACATGATTCTTCGTAATATAAATTGCACTCTTGTTGTCACAGTAAATCACCATTGGTTATTATACATCATCACCTATGTCAGTCAGTTGCTGCTTCATCTAGAGTAACTGTGTGCATTCAATTGTAGTGGATATATATTTAGATTAAACAATACTAAGATATATATTATCCTGCTTTTGGCTTAACTAGCCCACACATTTCTTCCAAATATATAATTCTCTACCACTGGGGGATTTTCAATCCACTACATTACCATACCAGTCATCATCCAAAAATGGAGATAATTCATTATCATTTACTAGACCAAAGAATAATACATAATTTTGGGTACCTTGAATGCACCTCATGATTCATTTAACTACCATAATATGTTGTTACTTTTTATTACTTTGAATGTGGGCTGCTAAACACGTTGTAAAGACAATAACTATCCATGTCATTTTCAGGTATAGTAAGCTTCCAATGTTTCTTCTATACATTGTGGGATCCATAGACATCCCATCCTTATAATTTCTGATTTTTGTTTCAACCTAAATTGGACTCCCCATTGGTTTGGAATATTTCATATTAAATTTTATCAACAACACTTTTGCATAATTTTCTTGAGAAATGAAAGTGGAGTCCTTCGGAATCATCTACAACCCTAAGAAGTATGTGAGTTCACCAATCATAAGCATTTAAAATTCTAACTTCATGTGATTAGAAAATTCTTCAACTGATCCCTATCTACTATCGCCAAAGATAATGTCATCCACATAAACTAGCACCAAAAACTGATCTTTCTGAGAATTCTTCACAAATAAATTGTCATCTTCTCCTCTGAGTTTAAATTCCATCTTCTTTAGATAAGAATATATTTGGGAATACCATGTTTGAAATATATACTTTATACCATAGAGGTCCTTCTTTAGTTTGAAAACCTTTGTTTCATCATTACCAAGAAATAACCCCTTGGGATGTTCAATGTATACTTCTTATTCCAAGACTCCATTTAAGAATGCTTTCTTGACGTCCATTTGATAGACTTTATATCCTATTTAGATATCTATAGAAATAAATAACCTAATTGAATCCAGTCCATATACTGGGAAAAATTTATCCTCAACATCATCTTCTTCAACTTGTGAATATCCTTTACAGAACAAACATGCCATATTTCAGATCACATTTTCATGCTCATCAACTTTGTTCTTAAAAATACACTTCATACCTATCACATTGTGACCTTGGAGTATCTTGATATGATCCCAAGTCTGATTCTTGTCAGTCTGATCTAACCCTCACTTTATTTCATTCACAAAAGACTCATCCTTTGTATCTTCTTCAGATGAGGATGGTTCTACAATGGATAGAAATTCAAATTGTGCATTATTCCTCATTCTCCTCATTTGTGTAGGTGCATTAAGACCCCTGATATTATTGGACTTATCAATATCTTCCCTTTGATTTATCCTTTTATATTCAACCAAATTCTCTCCAGTGATGGTTTCCTCTTCAGATTCTTCTTCTGAGTCAACATCATGATGTCGATACTAATAATTTTTACTCTTTCTCTATTTTTGTATTTTCATTTTCTCCATGTTCACTTTCTTCCTTGTCCTCTATCACATCATCATATGAATTCCTAGAAGCATTTTAGGTTTTATCTTAAATGATATTAGAATTTCTAATCACCACAATCTTTCTTAGGTTGTTATTGAAACACTTGTACGCTTTATTGTTTATTCAGTCTCCAAGGAAAATTTCTTTGTCTATATTATCATCATACTTACCTTGATTTCTTTCTTTGTTTCTAATGTTGCATTTACTTCCAAAAAACCAAAGTATTTCAAAGAGGACTTCCTTCCATGCTACAATTCATATGATGTCTTTGTCTCACCCATATAAATCCATGTTCAATTTTGTATACACACTACGACTTGAACAATCTCTTTCCTTTAATGACAAGGAATATGACTCTCCATCAGCATAGTTCTTTCCATGTTTTTCACATTCCGATTCCTATGCCCAATAACTAAATTTTTCAAGTGGAGTTCTCACATTATCTACCCCATGTTGTATCCCATGCTTCTATAACTAATTTTCAAATTCAATGGACGGGTATTCCCCTCCATTGTTAGATCACAGAACTTTGATTAATTGTCCAAAATCATTCTTAGTTATTCGATTGTATGTTTTAATACAGTAAAGAACTTGTCATTTCTTGTGTATAACCATTACACATGTCATTATACTATAATTATATAATAAAAGTATTAATTACCTATCTCCAAGAGGTCCAAAAAACTTTATTGGGCCACATATGTCTGTATGAATGAGTTCAAGTAGATGAGATGCCCTTTTCTTCTTTGGACGATATAAACTGTAGAACAACTTCCCCTAAATGCATTTGTCACAAGACTTTTCATGTTCATGCTTCAAGGTGGGAATATCTATAAAAATATTCAGTTTTTGATATCTTCTCCATGTCTTTTTGATTTATGTTCCATAGTCACTAATTCCATAGGTTATTTTCTTCTTCAATAGTCATGTAGAAGATGTATTCTTTACTATCAACCTGATATAGGTTGCCTTATCTTCTGCATCCTTTCATAAGTGAATTTCCCGACTTTCCATTGATAGTGAATCCTTTATAATTGAAATTTACAATTTTTCTTGAGTCATAGAGTTGACTCACACTGAGGAGATTTAGATGTAGGCCATCCACATAAATGATGTAAGTTTTATTTAATTCTCCATTATCTAGTTCATTATTTCCTCTTACTTTTATTTTTAGAGCTCCATCATTACCAAATAATATGTTTCCATCAAAATACCTCTTGAAATTTGTTTACAAGCCTTTATTACCTATCATAGGGGATGAAAAACTGCTATCAATATTCCAGGTGATGTTGCTTTTTGTACCTTTGAGGTAAACCTCTACAAGGTTGGATTGCTCAATTTTCTTCTTCTCTTTCCATGAGATATTCAATTGAGTGTAGGGAACTAATGGACTTTCAATTCTCTATTCCATGTTCATGGGTTCTTTATAATCAAAATCTTCTTCCAGAGGAGAAAAAATATTTAAAAGAGCCAAATTGTCTTGTTGATGATCTTTGACTTGTCTCAAAAATTTCTATGAGGTTTCCAAGTCACTCTTCTACCTACAATAAATGTATTTGTGGCCAATGTTAGAACAATAAAAACAATATCAAAAGAAATTAGTTCTTCTATAAGTAGTAAGATATGAATTTGTTCGCCTCTATTGAACTCCTAGCTCTTCACCATTTAGATAGATCCTTTCCTCTTTTCAGTATGAAATAATATGGCCTAGATATCCACAAAACTTACACTTCATGAGAGGAAATGTCTTCTCACTTCTATTTGTCATCATGCTTTCTTCCTTAGGAATTTTTTTACTACCTTTTATTCCTAGAAGCTCGAGGATAGACTTCTATTCTCCTTTTAGTTTGGTTTAAGAGACTCTTTTTTAGAACATTTGGTGATTTTACAACATGATCATCTTTCATCATTCCTTTATTCAAGTCCACTTTACTTGAATCATATGATGTTTCATCATTACAACTAATACCAATATTACCTATGCGTGTGGGTATTTGATCACTAAAAATCTATTCAACTCCTTCTGATCCCCATTTTTCTCTCTCTACCAGCTCATCATATGAGATCCTACCAAATTGTATTTTCTTCTTTACTTATTTTGAACTTGATTCACTTTGGATCATACTTCTAAGAGTAATAACTTCTTCTTCGAGTCCCCCAACCATTTTGGACTACTCCTCCAGTCTCGAGGTAAGGTCATTGATGAAATTTTTCTATTATTCGATTATTAGATTTAGTTCCACTAAATCCTCAATCCATTCATGGATTGATGACTGTACTTTCACCAATTCTTCTAGTAATTCAATTTCATATTCAAGATGATCAACATATTCTGAAGATTATTCCACCATTTCTTTCCATTTATGGAATCTCTTACACTTATTCTCGAACTTACCAAAAGATTCCTTAAGTTTTAACTTGGGATCAACATTAGTTGTCAATTGGTTATCTCTAGATTTATCTGTTAATGGTTCTCAATTTTTAATGGTATCCATCATGGAAGCATGATTTCTAGTTTTAAAATCTAGTTCTTCTTATTCATGGAATTCATTATCATCATCTTCCTCTTCCCAAGAAATTTTTTTTGTACATTATTTATATATTTTAAGTCTCCCTTTTTGAAAAACATTTTTTGAGGCTTCTCAATGTGCTCATCTAATATTTGTTCATCTTCTAACTTTCTTGAGCACTGAGAGACAATGTTCCCAACCTTGACACAATGAGATCAAGACCACGGTAACTTCCCTTTAAATTTTCCTTATCCCTTCTAGAATTTCTTGGCAATGAGAGAAATAATTAATTTTTCCTAAAAATCTTCACCTCTATTATCTTTTGAAACTTTCAGTGTGTCCATGCCTTTGAAAGCCATTTTATTTCTCACTTGAGTCATTTCATATTCTATATTGATTCTCATTTAATATGCCACCATATTGCTCAGAAGATCATCTAGATAAAGTGTGGAAAGATATCTTTCCTCAAGGGATGACACATTTTCATTGTACAGAGGTGGAAGTCTTCTCAATATTTTCTTTAAAATATCAATATCTTTTATTACTTCTCATAGACCTCTAATTTCTCCAACCACTATAGTAATTCAATTGATGAAGGAGTCTGCATTATCATTGGGATGCATCTTCAAATCATCAAACTTATTGTGCAGGGATTTTAGTTTCACATCCATCACTTTGCTATCTCTTTCATAAATGTTTTATAGTTTATCCCACATAGACTTTGTTTTGGTGAAACTCATCACCTTTAGATAGATCCGATCATAAAGGGCTATGGTGGGAGAATTCTACGCTTTGTTATCTACATCAAGAAGTCTCTAGTCTACATCAATCATAGCCAGATATGTTGGATTAGTAACTTATATTCCTTTTATAGTAGAAAATTGAACTTCATTCCAAGAGATATTAAATGAGATCTCATTATGTTCTTCTATATCTAAAAATGACTTCCATTGAAGTGGGGGAATCCCTTGACAATGGATGAATTCTCCATGATAGTATAAAATAGATCAAACATGATTAACCTTTCTCTGATACCACTTAAAGGACCCTAGAACACCCTGAGAAGGTAGGGGTGAACCAGGGTGTCAACTTTTCCTTTTTAATGTTGTGGATCTTTTACCCATGTTGGTAGAAGCTTGTTAAATCTACCAGTTAAATGAATATGAAGAGATGACACATCACTATTACTTAGTTCACCATAAAGTGCTATATACAAGGAGCATACGCCGACAATGAGTCACTCATAACTAAATTCAAAAATATTCACTAGTTTGTGAATTACAAGGGTCATTCACAATCACTCTGTGCTAGGAACACAACATTTAAAACGATTTAAGGATTTATAATTGTGTCCCTCAGATCACTTCCATCGAATCCCCCAAGCTCACTACCTTGAGAGAAGTCTAACTCAGTTTATCGACCTGAATTCCTCTTAAAAATATTTTCATTGATGTCTTTGTATTTATTCATCATGAGAAACTGCTTTCATCAATGTTAGGAATTGATTTACTTGAAATCACTGAACACACAAACCAAATATTCAAAACTTGTAATCTACTTACACAGAAAATTTCATGAAAAAACTACCATGTGCGCGCAAGATCTTTCTTTTGTCTGCAAGATTTTATTTTCAGTCAAAAATATTTCACCCAACTACAAGAATTACACAAATCTTTTAAATTTTCATGGGGGGGTCACATATTATATATAGGCATCTCCAACCCCCATTTTCAAAACTCACGTGTCTCACAAAACCTCTCATTCTGTGTGAAATGATTTTTTCATAGGAACCATTTTTTGTGCACATCTCCGAATTTTTCGGGCATCTAATGTCTTTTCTATTTTTCAAAGTTATAATAATGAAACAATACTTGTGCACCAGTATCCAAAACACATATAATCTTGCGCACATCTAACTTTTCCAAACCCACTTTTCCCTATTTTTCATTTTCTGGGACCAAAAATTTGGAAAACATTGGGAAGTGATGCCATCTTAAATACTATTTCCCACTTGAACTGTATGATCCCTTTCCTAGAAAACATTATAAACATCCAATGAGTATTGAAAACAAACACAAGCCATACTCTATTTCAATCATCGGTCATGGTTACAATAATACCCCCTTTCGTTTTGTTGGAAATCTCCAGATAAATTCAATAGATCAGTAGCCACGATCAGGACCTGATACACCAGAGTCAACTCAGATAACACTCTATGTCTACGTGAGTAGTGATCGGTATAGAAAACAAAATGGGAAGCTTTAATTTGGTTTCTATGTTCTGTAATTTTTTAAAAAAACACCCAAGATATTTTCTCACTATACCACAATAGAATTAAATGTCCTGAATTTCATTCTCTTTCTAACACCAAATTCACATAGCATTACTGAAGGATTACAATTCTTACATGTCCATTACATGCCTTAAATTTATTCCTTCTCCCCATTGATAATAAACCCAATGATCGGAATTTGGAATTATTCTGCTCAAAAATCACTCCCCCTGTATAGTATATCCCTAATAAACCTTCATAACATCCACAAATAGATTAAAAATAGTTAACATAACTAGAGAGAGGGGGGAAATAGTAGCCTCCGGATTCCCTAAGAGGTGGATAAACACTGAGGTTCAACCGATGTTTCTCAAACATAGCCATTGACAGTGGCTTGGTCATAATGTCACCCACTTGGTCATCTGTTACCACATGTTCCATGTTGATCACACCTTGTTCAACTTTTTCTTTTCTAAAGAGATAAATGATTAAACATGTTTTCACGATAATAATGAACAAGATTATTTGTAATATCAGTTGAACTTTTGTTATCACAGTAAATCACTAGTTGTCATTTTACCTCAGCACCAATGTCAGTCAGTTGCTACTTCATCCAGATTAACTAAGTGCATGCCCTGGTAAGAGACATATATTCATCATTAGAAGTACTAAGAGAAGTACTCTCCAGTTTCTGCTCAACCAGCCCACACATTTCTTCCTGATATTGAATGCTCCACCACTGGTGTATTTTCTGTCCACTACATCCCCATCCTATTCAACATTCGAAAATGAAAATAATTTATTATCCTTTCATTCACCAAAGTATAATCCATAAATTTGTGTACTTTGAATATACCTCATGGTTCATTTAACTGTCGTCATATGTTCTTCTTTTAGATTACTTTGAATGAGGGATACTAAAAACATTGTAAAGACGATATTATGGCATGTCACTGTCAGGAATAATAAGCTCCCAATGATTATCTTAGACACTATAGGATCCACAGACATCCCATCCTCATTCTTTACAATTTTTATTACAATAGAAATTGTAGTCATCATTAGTTTGGAATCTTGCATATTAAATTTCTTCAACATCTCTTTTGCATAATTTTCTTGAGAAACAAAAGTGTAATCCTTCTTCTGAATCACTTGCAGCCCTAAGAAGTACATGAGTTCTATGATCATAGACATTTAAAATTATGACTTCATGTGATTAGAAAATTCTTCAACTGATCCCTACCTCCTATAACCAAATATAATACCATCCACATAAACTAGCACCATGAATTGATCTTTTTGATAATTATTCACATAAATATTGTGATGTACTCCTCTTTACAATTATTGATTATTGAGATAAGAATATAGTCGGGAATACCATGCTCATGATTCTTGATTTAAACCATAGAGGTCCTTATTTAGTTTTCAAACCTTCAATTCATCATCACCAAGAATGAAACCCACATGTTTTTCAATGTATACTTCTTCTTCAAAGACTGCATTTAAGAATGTTGTCTTGACATCCATTTGAAACACCTTATATCCTATTTGGATTTCCATGGAAACTCCAGTCCGGTTATTGGATAATTTTTTTATTAAACATCAATGCATTAAATTTATGAATACCCCTTATAAACCAAACACACCTAATTTCTGAGCACATTTTCATTCTCATCAAATTTGTTCTTGAAAATCGACTTCGTACCAATCACATTGTGACCATCGGGTCTCTTGACAAGATCTCATGTCTGATTCTTGTCAATCTAATCTAACTCTTCATTCATTTATTTCACCCAAGACTCATCCTTGGTAGCTTCTTCAAATTAGGATGGTTCCAAAACTGATAGAAATGCATATTGTGAATTATTATTCATTCTCCTTTTCTATGTAGGTGCATTCCGATCCCCAATAATGTTGTACTCATCAATATCTACCCTTCGATTTCTCCTTTGTGATTCAACTACATCATCTCTAGACATTGATTCCCCTTAGATTCTTCTTCTTAGTCAATATCATGATGTGGCTCCTAAGAATTTTTACACCTTCTTCTATTTCTGTATTTTCATTTTCACAATGTTCTATTTCTGCCCCTACTTCTATCACATTAGCATACAAATTCCTCAATGCAATTGTGATTTTCTCTTGAATGGTCTTAACATCGTTGCCATCCACAATCCTTCCTAAGGACTTGTTGAAACACTTATTGGTTTTTCTATTCATTGAGTATCCAAGGAAAATTCATTCTTCTGCATTGTCACCATACTTCCCTAGATTTCCTTCTTTGTTTTTGATGAAGAATTTACTTCCAAAAAACATGCAATTATTTCAAAGAGGGCTTCCTTCCATTCCACCATTCATATGGTGTCTTCGTCTCACCCAAATAAAGTCCTATTCGATTTTGAATATACTCTACAGTTTTAATGACCTCTTTCCAATAATGTCATGGAATATGAATCTCAACCAGTATAGTTCGTTCCATGTTGTTCACCTTCAGATTCCTGCACTCAATAAATTCATTTTTCTCTAGAGTTCTCACTGAAGATACCTCATGTTGTATAGTGTGTTTCTCTAAGTAATTTTCAAATTCAATGGACTTGTATTCCCCTCCATTGTTAGATCACAGAAAAATGATTGTTCATCTAGTATCATTCTTAGTGATTCAATGATATGTTTTCATGCTGTCAAGCACTTTTCTTTTCTTATATATAACCATTAAAAAATCCATTTTACTATAATCTTCTATGAAAAGGACAAATTAACTTTCTACATGAGTTCTAGAAACATTTATTTGGGGACATACGTCTGTATGAATTAGATCAAGAAGATGAGATGCCCTTTTCTTCTTTGCACGATATTAACTGAAAAACAACTTCCCCTGAATGCTTGCATCACAAGTAATTTCACATTCACGCTTCAAGGGGGAATATATATGAAAATATTTAGTTTTGATATCTTTTATATGCCTTGTTGATTGATGTTCCCCAGTCTCTAATGCCACAAATTATTTTCTTCTTCAACAGTTATGTATAAAACGTTTTCTTTACTATCAACCTGATACAGGTTTCCTTCTGTTCTACATCCTTTCATTAGTGAATTTCATATCACACTCTTGATAGTGAAACCTTTCCGATTGAAAGTAACTATAAGTCCTGAGTCATAGAGTTGACTAAAGATGAGGAGATTATGACATAGTCCATCTATATAAAGGACTTCAGTTTTCTTTACCTCTCCATTATCATGTTTAGTACTTCCTCTTCCATTTATTTTCATAGGTCTATCATTATCAAATTGTATAGTTCCATAAACCCTCCTCTTAAAATTTGTTAACAAGTCTGAATTACCTATCAAATTAGATTAAAAATTATATCAATAATCCAGGTTTTGTTCCTTTTTGTAGCTTTGAGGGATACCTCTACAATGTTGTATGTATCAATTTTATTCATTTCATTCTATGAGATATTCAATTGAGTGTAAGGCACTGATGGATTTTCAATTATCTCTTCCATGTACATGGATTATTTATAGTTAAAATATTCTTCCAGAGGAGCAAACATATTTGAAAGAGAAACATTGTCTTGTTGATGAGATTTGACTTGGCTCAGACTTCAATATGAGGTGTCCATGTCACTCTTCTATCTACAACAAATGGATATATAGCCAAAGTTAGAACAATACAAAAAATATCTATAGAAATTATTTCTTTTGTAAGTAATAGAATTTGAATTTGTTCTCCTCTTTTGAACTTCTAGATATTCACCATTTAGATAACTCTTTTACTCTTCTCAATATGACATAGTATGACCCAAATATCCATAGAACTGGCACTTCATGAGAAGAAATGTCGTCTCACTTCTATTTGTACACATGAATTCTTCATTGGGAAAAATGTTTGACTTCCTGTTATTCCTAGAATATTGAGGATAGTCTTCTGTTGTCATTATAGTTTGGTTTAAGGGTCTCTTTTTCAGAAATTATGGTTATTTTACTACATGGTAATCTTTTAGATTGCCTTTATTCTAGTCTAATTTATTTTCAACATTTGATGTTTCAGCATCACAACCAAATCCATAATTTCCTATGTGTGTCGGTATTTGATCACTCAAAATCTTTTCAACTCTATAATATCCTGCTTTTTCTCTCTCCAGTAGCTCATCATTTGAGAACCTACCAAATTTTACTTTATTTATTTTCTTATTTTGATCTTGATTTAGTTTTGAGAATACTCTTAAGAGTAAGAACTTCTTCTTCGAGTCCACCAACAGTTCTGGACTTCTCCTCCAGTCTTGAGTTATGCTCATTGTTAACCTTTTACTATTATTTGATTCTGATCTTTAGTTCCACTACATCATCATCCCTTTCAAGGATCGATGATTTCACGTTCACCAGTTCATCTAGTCATTCAATTTCAGCTTCAATCTGATCAACATATTCTGATGATTCTTCCACCAATTCTTTCCACTTATAGAATCTCTTACACTTATTCTCATGCTTACCAAAACCTTCATTATGGTTTAACTTGGGATCAAAATTAGTTTTCAATTGGTTATCTATTGCTTTATCTGTTTATGGTTCTGACATTTCAATGGTAGCCATCATGGATGCATGATTTCCTATTTTAAATTTTGGTTCTTCTTCTTCATGAAATTCATTATCACCATCTTCCTCTTCAGGGAAAAAAACTCTTATTCTATAAATTATTTCTAAATTTTAAGTCTACCTTTTTGAAAAAAAAAATTATGAGGCTTCTCAATGTGCTCATCTTTGCTTTCTTTATCTTTAAACTTTATTGAGCACTGAGAGACAATGTGTCCAAACTTTCCACAATGAAAGAAAGCCAGAGGTAACTACCCTTTAAATTTATAATTTCTCTTTTGGAACTTCTTGGAAATGAGGGAAAGAATTTATTTTTACTCATCATCTTCATAACTATTATATTTTTAAACTTTCATTTTGTCCATTGCTTTGAAAACCATTTCCTTTCTCACAAGATTCATAGCATCTTCAGGCTTGACTCTCATTTAAAATGACACAAGGCTGCTCAGCAGATCATCTAGAGAATGTTTGGAAAGATCTCTTTCCTCAAGGGCTGATACCTTTTTATTAAAAATGGGTGGAATTATTCAAAATATTTTCTTAATAATATCAATGTCTTTTAATTCTTCTTCTAGACCTAAAATTTCTCCAACCACTTCAGTAATTTTTTTGAAGGAGTCTACATTCTCATAAGGATGTATCTTCAGATCATAAAACTTATTGTGTAGGACTTGTGGTTTTTCCTCCTTAACATTTCTACCTCCTTCATAAATATTTTCAAGTTTATCCAACATAGCATTTGTTGAGGTGTAACTCATCACCTTTAGATAGATCTGATCAGAAAGGTCTACGGTGAAAGAATTTTCCACTTGAGCATATGTATCAAGAATTTTCCTATCTTCATCAGTCATCGCTAGCCCTGTTGGATAAGTAACTTGTATTCTTTGCATAGTATCAAATAGAACTTTTATTCTAAGAGTTATTAAATGAGATCTCATTCTGTTATTACAGATCTGAAAATTAATTCCATCGAAGAGGGGGACTCCCCTGACATTGGCTGAATTCTCCATGACAGTATACGAGATATCAAACACCAGTAACGTCACTCTGATACCAATTGAAGGACCCCAGAACACCCTAAGAGGGGAGGGGTGAATTATGGTGTCATCCTTTTATTTTTAATATTTTTGATCTTGTTCCATGTTGGTAGAAACTTGTAAAATATTTTAGTCAAGTGAAAGTAAATATATGACACAACACTTTAACTTGGTTCACCAAAAAGGGTTATGTTCAATGAGAATAAGCTGAAAGTGTGCTAGTTATTCCTAAATCCAATAATATTCACTAGTTTTTTGGATTACAGGGTCGGCAACATTCACTCTCTGATAGGAACACTACCTTTATAATGGTTCATGTATAGCTCACTATGTCCCTCAGATCACTTCCATCGACTCCCCCTAGCTCACTGGCTTGGGAGAAGTCTAACTTAGTTTATTGACATGAAGGTTGGTTCAGAAGATTTTCATTAAATTCATTGAATTGGTTCAGCATGAGACACTTCCTACATCGATGTCTGGAGTTGATGCACTTGAAATTACTGGACACACAAACCGGATATTCAAAACATGTAATCAGCTTACAATAAAAATTGCATGCAACACCAACCCTATGCACACAAGATCCTTATTTTACATGCAAGATTTTATTTTCGTGTAGAAATATTTCACTCAACAACAACCTTTACGTAAAACTTTAACTATTGCACACAACTATATTTTTTCTGTGAAACTTTAACTTTTCTATGTAACTTTAACTTTTCCGTGCAACTTTAACTTTTCTATGCACCTCACTTTTCAAGCAATTTTTACATGTATCAGTACTATGATATTCTCTAATTATTTAGTAGTAACGAATGAGGGGTTAACCTTTTATTTATAGTCTTCTTCAACCCCCACATGAAAAACCCACCGTGTCGCGTAAAACCTATCATTCTGTGGGAAATGCTTTTAGCGTAGGAACCATTTTTCATGCGCGTCTCGAGATTTTTTACGCACCTCAATCCTTTTCAATTTTTGACATTCTAATCCCGAAAAATGCCTTCCATGAAAGTTTCCAGAACACCTATAATCTTTCACGTGACCTCCTTTAACAAACACACATTTCTCAATTTTCTATTTTTCAGGCCCAAAAGGTTTGCAAACACTGGGAAATGACGTCAACTTCAATACTTTTGGCAGCTTGAATAGTATGATCCTTTTTTTGTAAAAATTCTATACTTCCAAAGAGGATTGACCACAAAAAAAACCATAATCCATTTATACCATCAGTCATGGTTCTAACATAATCTACCCGAGATGTAAAAAAAGATATACTAGATACAACTCAGATATAAAATTTCTCTATACACCTTAGTAAAATATATATGTAAAGGGATTTAATAGAAAACTCTCATTGGGGTGGTATAAATAGTAATACAGTTGACAATGTGTTGAGATTATTAGTATTTTACGAGGTAAAGGATGAAATAAAACCTCATAAGGGAGTTATTAAACATCTTCTACATTAAGTGGGACATTGTTATAATGAAATTTGTCACCATATTTCCCAAAAAATCATGGAATAATGATATAATATGGGTCATTGAATATAATCTTACTATTGAATCACTTTTACTTGAAATAAGGGAATATATGTACCTTGAGATCCTTTCCCATATCAATATTAATGATGTTTTGAAAATTCAAAGTGAATATATATCAATTTAAACTATTCAGGACTCTTTTTTCACATCATAAGTCTAGAAGAGTCTTTAAAAAATCTCTCATTGTTGATATACGTTTGAGCACCACCTGTCATCTTCAAACAGATGGGTAGTCTAAAAGTACAATTTCGAAACTATAAGAATTTTTGAGATATTACTAACATGAATTTGATGTTATACGGGATAAATATCAACCTTTGGTTGAATTTTCATCGTATAATAGTATTCATTGTATAATTTAGATGCAACTATATCATGAATCATTCAAGAAGAGATTTCATACACTAACATTTTGGGTTCAAATTAGAGAAAGGATGACTGTGGGGCCAAAATGTGTTGAGGAGAAAACTATGAATGTATTGTAAAATTAGAATCATATCTAAGTGTCTATAATAAAAAATAGGTATGGTGATAATAATATTAAATACATGTAATTTCATGTTGGGTGTCATGTCTTCTTAATGAGTCTCTTTGGAAGGGAGTTATATGATTCTTCAAGAATGGGATGTTAAAACCGAGGCATATTTTTCATTTTTGATATTTTAGATAGAATGTGAATTTTTTTTATTGAATGGATATTCCACCCAACCTCCTCATAGTGTGCAATGTATTCCATGTTACATTTTTGAGGAAATACTTGTCATATCCAACACAAGTACTCACCTAATAGGGAATAATGTTATAACCAAACTTATCTTATAATAAGAAGAATGTAAAAACTAATGAAACTAGAGAGAATGTAATATCAAATATTACAAATATATTATTGAATATCCTTTGTATAAATTAATAAATTTATGAAAAAACTTGTAACATCCTACCCCGACACACTCTGAACTAATATATGAACCTGTTTGTTACGTGACACCAGGCTAACCTCTATATATACTGGAGGCAACTAACTAACAATGATAATATAATGAAAAACATAGGGAGACCCTACCCTCTTCATCATAGTGATTAAATAGTGTAAAATAATTGGAATTATAGGCACAAAATATAAGTAAATAACCATAAAACACATAAATAATTCCTAAAACTAGATAAATAACAGAAACCAATATAGTGAACACTCCTTGTTATAATAGTGTAATGTTTTAATAGGAAAAAAAAATAAATAAACAAAGATAATACAAAAAACTTATCCCATAATCTGTCCACTCCTCTCACCAATTTTCTATCCCATATCCAAAATAATCCTTCTATCATCAGTCCTTTTCCTTAATCCAAACCTTCAACGATGAAATATTCTAAGGTACTAATGACATCCCAAAAGGGTGTGAGTACAACTGAAAAGGCCAACACCAATGGTGTCTAAAGAAATATATGTCCTATATAAAGTGTATGTATATGAAAATTGTGAAATATAAAAGGAATAAATGAGTCTTGTTTTACAATTTAACAGTTATCAAAAAATAACTTTCTCCCTTAGGTTCTGCTGTGAGACTAGACCAACCAAACCGGATTTGGTCCATGTGGTATGTCTAAATAATATACTATCATTTTAATCACATTAAATCAAGGAGGAATTTATTAATGACATAAATTTTTAGTACATGGGAACATTGTTCCAATACCTAAACCAAGTCAATATATATATATATATATATATTCTAGGAATGTCATGAATGTACCCGAGCTAAGAATAAAGAACATCATGTCAGACATTTCAAATTAAGGATGTTGAGCATTGTGTATATCAAAAAAAATCAAGTATATGGGGAAACATGTAAAACTTCCTTACTCTTGCATGAAGTGATTTATATCCACTATTTCTATCCCAAGGGTGTGGATTACCTGACCATTATCCCTAAACCTCTTCTTAATGATTCATCATTAAAGTTCAACATAAATGACCTTTTAACATAAAAAACAAGGGTGCACGAATTTAATAAATCATTATATAACATATTATAAAATTTCTAAAACCATTAACCCAACTAAACATTTAAAAAGTTTCACCATTTAATCATATTATGAATGTTTAAAATTTTGATTAATAAAATTTAACAACTTAACATGTCCCTTATTAGCTTTTAACCATTTCTTCTCTTTATTTTCTCATAAACCACTTAGTTACCAAACATTTCAAACCACACTTTATATTATTTTAACATTTCATGAAGCAATACTAAGAGGTTTAAACTAATAAACCATTACTTCCATCATGTAAACCCCATTCTACTATTTATATGGTATTGGAACAACCCTTTGGTGGTCATAAGACTAGTCTCATAGTCTTTGATAGACCTATTAAGATATGTGAAGGATAAAAATATAATTTAAATAATTTTTTTTAATGTTATATAATGAAAGAAGTTAGATATCAACCTAAAATAATATTTCACACCACATATACAAAAACAACTTCAAGACTATGGGAAACATCATGTAGACCCCATACCATATGCATGTAGATGAGTACTTGTAGAACCCTAGCATTTGATTCTTGTTAAAATGGATCAAAACATTAAAGTAATCATCACACTAGGAATATGGATCATGATACTAATAATAATAGAGGAAAAAAGTTATTAATATTCCAAAAAAATACAAGCCAACGATCACATAGACTTACATAGGGATTCAAAACTAAAAAAATGACGTTGAAAATTCTATAGAATCAAAGAAGAATATCCCTTGGGAGATAAGAAGATCTTGTTTTTACCTTAGGCTATTGTGAGAGTAATGTGGTGGATAATTAAAATATCTATGTATAATATTGATAAGGAAAAATGGTAAAATCCTCACTTTAAATATGGTGCAATATTTTGGCCACATGGTTTGGAAGACCATGTACCAAACATGAGACCTTCTTTGAATATATAAATCATGGAAAAAATGGTTTTATGGTCCATCCTCATGGTTTGAAAAAACTATGTGAATCCATGGGAATAGATCTATACCATTCCTAGATATTTTTAAGGCCACCTTTCTTGGTTTGTAAAACTGTGTTTTTCCGTCAACCCACCACATGGTCATGTGGGATGATTAGCATTAGCCTTGTGCTAACCAAGTTCCTTGTTATATAAGACCCCATTTTATAGTTTTTTATTTTATATCCCCCCATTATTCTAATAATACCTTACATACTCTTAGGAAGTATTCCATAAACCATTTTAAAGGAGCTTAACCCTAACTAAAATAGAAACGTACCTCATCATAGGTTCATGATCTTAAAATTTTCCCACCACATAACATCATGTTCCCAGCTACACCCCAAACATAATTAAGACTCCAAGGTAAAAATGTCAAGACATTGGGACAAAATATCAACTTCCCTCTCCCATGACACCCCTCAAACAATTCCATGATTCCACAACACTTATAACAAAGGTAAAATCTCACCCTGAGGAATTTTCTCACTATAATCCACAGAAAAATTGATAATCCTTGAAAGTACCATTCGTATATACTTTAACATACTAAAAAATTGTCACTTGAGAATGGTTAGAGTGATGAATTATATGGTATGAAACATTGAACACATTATGTAATGAACTATATCTCTTTTAGAGAGCTAATAAATATGCCCCCAGACTGATCCTCTTTACAATCTTGAATGACTTGAAATACCTAGGAGCCAACGTAACTTGTTTCTAAATCCACTTATGACCTAATATTTTCATCACATGAATGAATACATGGTCACCCACTGTAATATCAAGAGTTTGGGGCCGTCGGTCAGTATATGGCTTATATATACTATGTACCTCATCTATATTCTTTTAGATCAACTGGACCATCTATGAATTATAATGCATGAGACTCATCCCCAGAAACTGTAACTCTATAAATTTCATCTAGACGAAAATTTTTATTTGTGGCCTTAGAGTGCCTTATATGGTTCCATATGAATAGTTTCATGATAACTATTATTATAGGTGAAATCAATAAGAAATTTTTGTTTTCCCCATGTTTTTCTAAAATAAAGGACACTTTGCCTCAGAATATCCACTAAAACCTAGGGAAAATTTTATCATTACTTGTTTGTTTTCGAGTGGTAAGTTATAGTAAATGAAACTTGAGAACCAATAAACTTCAACAAACATTTATAGTAGAAAAATATTAAGCAATGGTCTATATCAAATGTGATACTTTGAGGGACCTCGTACAAACAAAATACCTATCTAACATACATCACCTAAATGATCAATGGTGAAACTATCATTTATTAGAATTAAATGGTATAATTTTATTACTTAATCTATAATCACCCATATTTGGTCATTTTTTGATGATTTTTTCAACTAAAAACCCAAAAAATCTATGGAAACATCATCCCCCTTCTATTCTAGAATGGAAAATTGACTTAAAATATCTACATATCACTAATGAATGAACATGAATTTTTGATATGTGTAACATTGAGTCACAAATACTATAATTTGATTTTATATTCATGACCACCTATACAGTCTATGTTGGTCAGAATACATTTTTGGTAAAACCGATGTTCACCGTCCACTTGGATGTATGAAACTCATGGATCATATCTACCCACATGCATGAAGTTATGAAATCACAATCATGAATGAGAATAATATCAATATCATTGATGGTCCAATTGGGAGGTATCTCCACAGCATTAATGTTGTACCTCAATGCCTATCATTATAGATCCTCATTATACCTCATCTTGATCAATCTAAAAAGAGTGAGCATAATAGAAAAAGATCTGATTGTCAACATCTCTTCCACCCCATAAACACCTATATACATCTCAGTGAAATTGTTCAACATATTACTCTTAGAACCTCACTCCTAAACTATATGAGTCTATGTCTTCTAACTCAAAGTTTCAGGATTACTGGATACTTTTCTAGGTGTATAAGATTTCTCAATCTCAAAATATAATCATACTCAACCCATCCTCATTGCCAAAATTTTCGGTCATGTTGAGAAAAGATATATGACAATCCTTCTATATGTTATATATTAATTCAAGATTTATTACATAATAGCACACATAATACAACCTATAAGATTAATAAGTCTAGTTTTCTTTTGAATTTTTGTACAATCCAGAACAAATTAAAATAAGAAATACATAATAATTTATTAATACATCCTTATCATGATCATAATTAAAACTAAATGTGATAAGATGGGGAAAAACATAATAAAGGGGTGATATATAAAGCCCGATAAGAGAATAAAAATTGCATAACATGAAGAGGATAATACATGTTATAAAATAGGCATATCAGTGAGTCATAAATGGGGTGAGAATCATAAACATGAAAAATGAGGTGTGATATTGAATGATAACATAAATGAAACATGAAAAATGGGGCAACATCATAAAATAAGACATCACAAGCATAGGTTATGGATAACTACCAATAAATCATTATGGAAAAAAGTCACATGATAGATCAGGTTCACTTCTAAATTCATTATATAATGTCTCATGAGGAAAAAAAATTACCCAACACACTAGAGAACTATATAATTCAGTGTACACCTGTCACTTTCATTTAATTCTTATGCTTACGTGTTCCAGTTAGATCATACAATATGAATTCAATCATCATCATATTTTATTACACAATAAGGAAGTGTATAATACATATATTTAATTCTTAAATCATGATTTATAAGTTTATAAATGTGATAACCCTTGATAAGAAATGATTAAAATTATTCACTAGAAAATTGTTTTGAATGGAAAATCATGGTGATATTTTGATAGAATAACAGGGATGTATGAATATTCAAGGAATACATGATTAAAGTGAAAGGGGTATATCATCATTTATACATAAAATGTATATTAATAAAGATATATAAGAACATATACCAAAATTAGAAAATTATTATAAAATACATAAGATAAATGAGATACTTGAATAAAGAGGGGAAAGAGGGGATCCATTACCTTGAGAGGGTGATTCCAAATTCTTGGGAGGAGCTTCTTGTGAGATTGGGGGCACCATTTTAAGAATCCATAGTAGGTAAGTAAGAGTAAGGAAGTGATCCACGTTTTTTGTGTAAAGATAAATGGGATCCCAATTGGGTTTACATAGGAAATTATTGGGGAATTCATTATCATTTATCAAGCATAGTTTTTGTAATCTATATAATAAAATAAAAAAAACCAAAAATATTTCCAAAGTTTTTTTTCATGATTTTTGAAAATAGAGGTTGTTTTATATAATTTATTAGGAATAGAGGAAAATTTAATACATTAATACCCTTTCTTTCGTGGAAGTTGTTATTTCCCATCTGGGATCAATGTATCACTGAAAAGCGGAGGGGGTGAATCCATGATAGTTTTCTCTTTTAAATTTCCTTTCTATAGAAATAAAATTCACCTCATATTAAATATTTATAGATTTTATAAAAACAAATCAATCACAAATCCACAGAAACAAAATAATTTATAGTGTTCACTACTAAACAAGCATTGCAATATCCTTGGTATTGTTTGGAAATAATCTAATACCACCCAATACACTAGAAAACAATCATTTTATGTTGATAAAAAATGTAAGAAAATCCATTATAGTTCATGAAGCACTATTTCCAGTACAAAAATGTATGTGATTCAGTTATCCTGAAAATATGTAATAAAACATTATGTAATAAGTTAAGAGACATTCACCACTTGTTTAAAAACACGTTACTCTAATACCTTGTAAACTTTTACATATATTATCTTCAAAACAATTGTTTATTTTTTTACCTAGTAGGTAAGAAATTTTTTGGACATCATAATAATACTCAATATGACACCCTAGTATGATTTATCAATTTAATCACTCAATCCAAAAATATGAATCTACCAGAATACAACTGAAAAAATTTTAAACCACTTCTAACTTATTCTTGAAATATTATTATTATTTCCCAGTTTGATGACCCATTATAGTCTAAAAATCGATGAATATGATCTTTCTTCTTCTTCTTCTATTTGGAAAACCTCTATAGTAAATCTCTATTTAGAAACTCCTTATCTTAAAAATTCATTTATTCTCTATCTTCCTCCAGATGTGAATAGTGTTCAGATATGTAAAATGTAAAAAGGAATATCCTCCCATTAGAGGTGCACCAAATGTGGTTTAGGCATAAATATGAAATTTTTTACCACTCAACCAAATTTCCCATAGTTTTTAAATTTCCCTTAAATTTCATATATAACACTGACATCTTAAGATCTTCTCAACTATTCTCATTTCCTCTCAAACCTTCTCGAATCTTCAAAAAACATCATATTTATTTATACTTTCTAACTATTCTCTAATATTATTTCTATTTCCTATCAAATTTATTCATTACAATAAAGTCATATGTAAAATAATATATTCTTCATTATATTCCTCCATAAAAATTAAAATAAATAGCCCTTAAAAAAATCTTCCATAAATGTTGTTTCTTACTTATTAGTCTATGATTTCATTTTTAATTTTCTATAATAATAGTCACAGCTTCCAAATATTCCTACACTTATTTAGGAACACATTAGTCCCAGATTAAAATTACTTTGGAAATAATTTTGAAACTACGTTAAACAATTACTTTTATATTCTTTTCTTCTGTATGATGATCCTAGGTTCGATGATGTCTAGTGGCTAATAAATTTTATTAGCATAAGCATGTGCCTAATTGATGATCATCTGTCCTCATCTGATAGAACAATGCAATCTCTAGTCTAATAGTTGGCAATATATGTTTTCCTATATCACTTGACCCATTTGATGAGAAAACTCAAATTTTTTGTTCTTTTTCCCTTGAACCAAATGAAAACATATCCGATTTATTCTTTCATTATTTACCAAACTAAAACAAAACTAATCCTCATGATGAAGATGGTTTAATACATTATTGATCGGCATCTATTCCAATTTTACATCAGTGCCAATAACTTCAATTATCCTCTTTTTCATTGGTCTCTACAACCAAAAGTAGAAAATTTATTCTACCTATGATTCTTTTTTTTCTACTATCTATGTGTTTGATGATTGGTGTTAGGATTACTCTAATGAATAGCGGCACAATGTGACCAATGGAACATTTTTAAAAGAAAGTTCTTTACTTTCCATCATATTTATTTGAATATTTGTATCTTATATCTTATTGGACTAACAAAAAACCAGAATCTATATCTTCTCACATTCCTCGTAAAATATCATGACCATTAAAAAATTCTTCATTCGGAAATCTCACATCGATATAATAAGACCAGACATCTTTGATATCAAAAAATTTATTCTTATATAAACTTAAAGTTGTATAATTTTTTCATCATTACATTGAAAACATTTAGGATCAATATAACAACATCTAACTTTCATTTAGAGGCATTTTAACATCCCACCCTTCCATCGACTTCTTTCTTTCCAAATGATAATAATTCCAACATACAACACCTTTTATCTCTTTTATTTCAAAAGGCTATCTTCAAACCTTTTATAGAAAACTATTGATTTATAATAACCTAACAAAAAAAAGCGTCATCATATTTTAATTAGAGACATTCAAACTCCGGTAAAAATTTTCATTCCAATTACAAATTTTATTTCTGACCAATGGTGAGTCTGATAAACCTTTTATTCCAGAAAACTTATTCCCAATCCGATATAATTTCTTAAAATTTTTGTGTATGATCTTCTGATTGTGATGAAGAGTTTGGTCACAAAATTTTTCAATGTGTGTTGATTCCTTTTCTTTGATAAAAAAAAAGCACAAACTTATTGTAGCTTCAAAACTACTTATTTACAACCCAGTACCAACTATCTACCCCTTTGGATTTGGTTTTCAAAAAAGTTTCATAAATAATTAACATTGTAACCTCAAGATATATATTAATTATCAATTATTCTTATCTTAGATGAACTAAATCATTATTGGAAATAAGAATTATTGAAAGAAAAATCATACACTCCAAAACCAAAAGTAGTGACTCATGAAACTTCTTTATCTTTACATTACATATTTCTTCACTTCTTCCACTTTCATTCTTTAACATTCATTTAAAAAAATGTTTCCTAAAACCAATATAATAAACTATTATAATTTTTCACACACTTACATATTTAATTCATAGCTTACCCACAACTCTCCCTACATGCATGATTCCATAGAAGGTTTATCACATATCATTTGATAGATTTATGAAACAATTATCCCCCTTAACTACACTTTCCAAATAATAGACAATAGAGGTCATAGGAACACATACCTCAAACTTTATGATAAAGAGGTTTGACACCCATGTTCAACCTCATCTTAGAAAATTATTCCTTTGGTAATGTTTTTGTGAAAATGTTAACACCTTTTCTGATGTAAGAACATTCTATAGTTTTAATTCATCATTCTGCACATGCTCTTGGTTGATATTGTACTTCATGTCAATATATTTTGAATGAGAATGTTGTATAAGGATTCTTGTAAGGTTAATATAACTTTTATTATCACAACCCAGGAGTATGTGTAACTTTAATACAATAATTAAATCTTCAAACTGAGTGATCATCAACATAAGTTGAGTAGCATCTTGTGTGGTAGAAATATACTCATCTTCAATAATTTTAAGAGTTACTAAATTTTGTTTCTTTGTGTAAAATATCACATAAATTCTTCCAAAAAATAAAACTCCACAAGATTTGAATCTTCCACCATCAACCTTTTCTACCCAATTATTATCTAAAATCTTAAACAAGTCAACACATTTTGATCTATCATACCAAATTCTAAATTTTTTTGCGCATTTGATATATCTAATTTTTTTCATCCAATAGATGTGATTTTTTTGGAAATCTATGAAATATATCTCATAAGAAAAAAATATAAACAATTTTGAGTCTTTAGGTATTAAAATATAAAAAACATCCATTAAACTTTCAAAACTCTTTATAGTCAACTTATGTTCCTTATCTATATTTTCTTAACATGGTTCCCACTAAACTTTTTGTGGAAATATGTTTTTATTTTTCTATTTTAAATATCTTAATAATTTTCTTATCATAAATTTATTTAGAAAGAAAAATTTATTTTGTATTTTATTAAAATTTTAAACCCAAAATGTATTTTGTTTCACACAAAATGAACATTTGAAAAAACGTTTTCATCTATTTAGAAAATATTTCACAAGTTCATTCACCCTTCCCAGTGAAGTTTTTGGCATCAACATAATCAAATAGAATTAGGGAAACCTCCTTTATTTATTTAAAATATATTTTATTATCAACTCTTCCTTTCTTAAATTTCATCATTCTTAAATAGATATATAGTTTGGAATACCATGCCCTCAGATCTAGTTTTATCTAATACAAGGATTTCTTCAACTTAAACTCATAAATTTTATATTCTCTAATAAAAAATCCACATAATTTTTTAATATAAACATCCTCATCATGATCATAATTCAAAAATTATGATTTCACATCCATCTAAAATATTTTGAAACTTAATTGTGAAGCAATAGTGAGAAAGATTCTAATGGTTTCTTTTAACGACCCAAACTTTTAACAATTGAATTTCTACCTTAATATAATTAATTTATATGGTATAAAACACATACATAGTATATATATTCCAATAAAAAATAATTCTCATAAATTAATAATGAAATAATTTATATTTATAGAAATTAAGGAACTTATACTGATAGAATAATAACTTTACTATTTGAATAGAAACATGACTATTTGGAACAGTAATCCATCAAATATAATAGTAACCTCAAATATTAAATTATAAATAAAGTTTAAGAATCCTATAAATGAAAATATCATATAATTATATCACAGTATAAGTAAGTGAATGTTTTAAAAATTGTAAATTAAGTATTGATATTTTCTAAAAAGCATATATGTTTATTTACAATTTTTAATTAGTAAAATTATTTAAAAAAATATTTTCAAAAAACAGATTAAAAAATTAATATTTTTTGTCTTATGACTATAATATAATTTAATGAGACCTTAACTAATTTTTATAAGGTTAAAAAATTAGTTATAATATTAAAATCTGTATTTTTCAAATGAAAGTTGATTTTAATAAAAAATAAAATTTATCAAATTTTAAAAATTATCTTCATAAAATTGAATCTATTTTTTAATTCTAGACATCACAAAATTGTTAGGGTAATATTTTGTTATTTTTCTAAATTAGTTGATTTTTTTGTGAATAGTGAAATAGGGTAATTTATGGTATTTAACAAATACACAAATTGTTGAGTCATGGATAATTTATGGCTGATTTAAGGCCACAATATCAAAATATACTCTATTATTGAATATATTTTGTGATTAGTATTAGAACCATTGAGAGTCTTGAGCCAAAATAATAAAAAAATTTAATAATAAAAAATATCCCTCTCCCCCTAATACATACCACCCCTCACCACCTCTTCTCCTCACTAATTACAAGACTCTAATATTTTATAAAATATACCCAATAATCCTCCCATGTATATTAACTAAATAAATGATACTTTGGTCTCAAAAAAAGACAAAACCCAATTTCTTTTAGGATGTTCTTAAGGAGAATAAGTTCAAGAGGTAAAACCCACTTTTGTTTTTATTTAATTTATTTTCAATCTATATTATTTTAATATCCTATCCTACCCTCCCTATAACAAAGTAACATGATAACTGTAGTATCATTTATAAATTATAATGTTATTGTTTTAATGGAATAATCCATGATCAAATATCCCCCTCTTCCTTTTATTCTAAATATGAAAACATCGTCCATGATGTGTCAATTTACCGCCATCTTGGACGATAAATTTTCATTTCCATTTCCACCTTAATGGTTGGTAATTAAACCATCATTATGGTAAAATAATATTTTATTATACAGAATATAATTTATATATTTTTTAGAAACCAATATATAAACACGATATTAATTTCATGGATATAAGTTCGTGATGGTCGTAAAAACCTCCAAAATTAGTAAAATCATTTTCATTAATGTTTTATCTAAAGAATAATCTTCATATTATTTAAAAAAATTATATACAAGACCAATTATACATAATTAATTTCATAAATAGTATATAAATTTGAAGAATAATACTCATTTTATATGAACTTCTATACTTATATACAAGGTAAGAGATCATGAAAACCCAGAAAATGAACACTCCTAGATTGATGAAATTGATTCCTATAACTCATCATAATAGCCATAATAAAACTTAATATAATTAAAATAAATAAAATACATGTAAAGGAAGTTATTTATTAATTAATTAATGAATATAATTTTATTATACATGATATTAAAGTGAATAACATGTTCATACATAAGGAAAGGGGATTCTCGAACCCAATTTCATTTATTTAAGTTATTCATCTTTCATGAAAAAATTTAGTGTGGAAGTTATTTTAATATTGATAAAATATAATTTCATTATTCTTAAATTTTATTTTCTATGATATTTATGTTTCTTAATTTTGTTTTATGACATATAAAAGGATTTTCCTAAAGAACCCTTCTTCCCCAATACACATTTTGACTCTTCTTGAGTTATTTCTTCTTCTCTCAAGAATGATGAAGATTATGACACGTATGTTTTACCTTTTTAATTAAATAACCCCAAGATTATTTATAATTTATGGAATCATAAATAAACCCAATCCTTTAAATGGGTTAATTTTTGAGTGTGATTGATATATTTTCTATGGTGCGGCATGATTATATAAAAGTTGTGATGTGACGGGTTCCCCTGGAATTATATATCACTCCAATGAAATGGGTAATGTGATGTATCTCATTGGATAATGTTTAATATGTATGAAAAAATTCTATCTATTTTCATAATAATGATGTTATGATTATGCACATATTATATGTAAGAACATGACCCATCTTTGTTCACAACGATGTTTGGTATTTAAGAACTAAGACATGATGTTTCATTTTAATGAATTTCCACATTACATTACATTATATAATGATTTCACTCACGATTTTGATTTTTATTATACTATTATGTTATGATGATGATGATTATTCTCACTAATGTTGTATTCATTCAGGTCCTTATCTACCCTTTTATTGGGCTTTTAACTCACCCCTTTCATTGATTTATATCCTCAGATGATTCATTATACTAAAGAAAACACTAGAGACAATAAAATATATATGAGAAGTAATTAAAATAATTTTTATGTTTTATTTTTCATAAGTTATTTATAGTCCTAATTTCACCATGATACTAATCCTTTGGGTCCTTGATTCGTAATAATCATAAATTATTTATCTTTAAAATGATGTAATAATAATGTAAGAAAACAATGGTCTCTATAGATGTTATTATGGAATGATTTAGTTAATTTTGGAATTAGGATTAGATAAAATTAGTGAAAACCCTTATAATGAGATTATATATGTGTAATATTCCAAGAATCTTGTTTTAGAAAAATACGAAACATAGGGATCTCACAAGATATGTCTTTAGAGTAAATTTTACAATCGAATAAACTTTTTATTCATGACTTGTTGGCTTTTATTTTGTTAAAACAATTTTTTTTAGAAAATAATGGGAACCCGGATAAACCAACCCAATAAACCATGTTATGGAAAGTGCGGTGATTTCATGAATGACATCCCTAATTCTTGGGGAGGTGGGGTTCAAAATTTCAAGTTTATACATACCCATCTATCTTAGTTTTAGAACAGTAACTTGAAAAATGTGGAATGCATACCTTCTCCTAATAGGGTGAAACTGGATATCAAATATTTTATATGTAAATGACCACAAAAATTTATTTGATCTTATAATCTATAGGTTGAAGAATATTGGATTAACTCAATAGAGAAGATCTTTTCTATGCTCTACTATTTTGAGCAGAACAAAGTTGCTCTAGCTATTTTTCATTTACATGGAGTGGCTGATCAATTGTGGGATTTGATTAAGAACACCAAGACGAAGGATGAAGCAAAGAGATATAGTGGGAATTATTTGAGAAAATATTTTGTAAAATGTATTTACATCGTACTATTTGTACAAAGATGAGGAGAGAATTTATAGAGTTGAATCAAAAGAAAGGTGAATCATTCATGACTTATAAAGAAAGTTTCCCAAGGACTTCAAAGTATTCCTTGGGTTTTATTATCAATAATGTCATAAAATAGATATATTATTTAATAATTTAAAACAACACATTTGGAAGTCTCTAGATATTCAAGACTTTGTGTGTTATGAAGAATTTGTTGGATGTACTCTTAGAGTGGAGATGTAGTTTGGAGAATATTCCCATGGCTATGGAGAGATGAAATGAAAGATGTAGTTTTATGCTAAAGGATCTAATGAAAAATGTTTAATGAAATATCAACCACCAACATCCCAGAAATGAGGGAATAATAATCATGGAAATTTCCACAAAGGGACAAGGAAATGCATTAAGTGTGGGAGATTAGGATACATAGCTCATGAATGTCAAATAGACAAGAATAATCTGGCCAATATGATGGAAGAAAGGAGAAAACCACTAATGTTTCAATGATTCAACTCTAAGGAGGATGGTCACTATGAAATCCAATTCACTAAACCATGATCCTCATGGGAAATAAGTGTCATCAGCCACCAAATTCAAAGGAGTAATGGATATCTTATTCCATAACATTTCCTATATTAGAGTAAGAAAATGAAATCATACAAGGTAAACTTCCTATTGAAAAAATAATGGAAAAATTATTATTTGTCTCTAGTTCTACATATTCCTTTATATATTTCAATATTTATAAAACTTTTTAATTGAATCCTCAAAACATTGAGAAGAGATATATTTAAAAACACATAGTGGTGTACTAATTGCAACCCAAGTATTGGGCTCTTCTCCTGTTAGTGTCTGTGGGATGAATATTCCAAATAATATCACGATACTTCCATTTGTTAAATTATATTCTATAACGGGAATATATTAGATCTCATTATATAGAGAACACATCAACTATTGGGAAATAGAAATAAATTGTTAAATTCCTAACCATACCATTATCCTCTAAAAATGAAAGTACGATCATGAATATCCTTGTTAAAATACCTGAAATGTGTGGGTGTTGATGCCTTATAAAGAACCATAACTTGTTCAAATGGTTGATTGAAATACATGTATTAACTTGGAGGAAATTTACATTGTGATGGAATGTTGTGATGCATTTCATGAAGAGTTACCTAGACATCCTCCAAATCAGGATAAAAGGTTCTAAATATAATATATACACAGAGCTACAACTGTATTAAAATGTCCCCTTATGTTGGCCTCAATAAAACTAGAGGACTTAAAAAATTACCTGCAATACCATTTGGACAAAGGATTCATATGCCATAGTGCATCACCTTGGGATGCGCTGGTTCTCTTTATAAAGAAAAAGGACGGGTCAATACAACTATGTATTGATTATCAAAAACTTAAAAAATCACCTTAAGGAACAAGCATCCTCTTCCATATAATGAGGACTTGTTAAATCAACTAAGAGGATCTCAATAATTGACAAAATTTGATCTTCATTTTTGATATCATCAATTGATGATGAATAAGAAAGATATTCATAAGGCTAATTTCCTTAAAAATTGTGGGCTCTATGAGTTTCTAATGATTTCCTTTGGACTTAATAATTCCCCTATAATCTACATGGATTTGATGAATATAGTATTTATATACTATATAGATTTTTGGTAGTTTTTATAAATTTATTCTGACCTACTACATGAGGAAGAAGAACATGAAGAACATCTAAAAATTATGGTGGAATCATTAAGAAAAATTGTACACCATTTCTAGGAATTGTGAATTTTATATACAGAAACTCAAATTATCGGGAAAGTTGATCAGAATTGAGATAATTTCTATGGTCCCTTAAAAAGGAAATTGAGGAATGGTGAAGAACCTCTAGTGTCACGAAAATCCAAATTTTCAATGGATTAGAAGGGTACTACAAATTTTCTTTTGATAAATTTATCGTAATTTTTAATCTTACCAACTATTAATAACGAATGAGGTAAAGTATTTATGGATGAAAGAATGTGTGGAAATCATTACGGAGATGAAATAGAGGATGATATCAACAAATATACTCACATTACACACAAGTGGAGAACTGGTTTTGATATATAATGATTATTAAAATAAATTATTGGGTAGTTTAATAATGTGATAATATATGCCTCAAAAAAGATGAATATGCATGATATGAACTACCTGATGCATGATCTGGAGCAAGAAACTATGATTTTTTGCTTAAAAATTTAACTGCACTGCCTCTATTATGAGAAGTGACATATATACCTATCAAAAGAGTATTAGTATATATTCACATATAATAAACTCAATATGCATAAAAGAATATGGTTAGAGATAATACATGACTACAACTACTCTGTTCATTAATATCATTGAAAGGATAAGTAGTTAGATGATGCTTCTAATAGAGATGAACCTACTACTCTATCCATGATGAAAATTGATGAAGGGCTATTGTTTATGGATACAGAAAGGATTGATTTGGAAATCGAAATGGAAAGAAATACCTCCTATCATGACCAAATTATTTATGAACCATATATATAATAAAAAATCAAGGAGGCACGAAGGGATGATCTTGAGTATCAAAAGAAGGTGAAATTAGTAAATTAATGGTAGCTATAAGATTTCCATAATGATGATGATGGTGTGATTCATTATTGAACGAGTATGTGTATTCCTTCATAATTTGAGATAAATAAGGATCTATTGGATAATATAAAATCATAATACTTCTTTATCCATCTTGAATGTACCAAGATTTACCATAATATTTTAGAACACTTCTTGTTGGATAACATAAAGAATGATATTATAGTATACAAATCACAATGTTTGGTATGTAAGAAAGTTAATGCTGAGTGACATAATTATGAAGATTTGATGAAACCATTTCCTATACCCACATGAAAATATTAGGATTTCATTATAGACTTTATCACAGGTCTCCCAAAAACTTCAAAAGGAAAAAATGTGATATGGGCTGTGTTGGATCAACTCCCCAAGAGTGCCCACTTTATTTTTTTTGGAAGATATCTTGATTGAACAACATTCCAAGATAAATGTGAATTAAGTGTTAAGTATAACGACACATGCTTAATATACATTTAAATTATGTCATTTTTTGGAACATTCCATCCATTACACAAACACATGCCCAAAGACCATATTAGTTTAATGCATTTAGAAACTTGGAAGCATAAACCACTGGTTCATAACACATCTACTTCTTCTCCAACCTATTTAATCATAACTAGAACTATTTTTGACATATTAGACTTAATACTATTCATCATATGCTGGGTAAAATAAACATAAGAAAGGGTGAGATCAGATGCTCAATAAAGGTAAACAAGGGAGATACCAATCATAACACAATCACAAGGAATATATAGGCAAAGAAAACATTAGAAATTTTTTCACTGAATATCAAAGATCCTGATATCGTGTCATATAATAAATTATAAATGTTCATAAATAATCAAAGAAAAATATTTTATGAGATCTTAACATAAGTCATGGAATTGTGACATACACATAAGCATATAAAACATTTTCTATAGCAGTCAAGTAATCACTTCCACAAATATCTTAGTAGTATGAGTTCACTCTCTATACCATCTTGGTACTCATGGTTCATTCCCATGACCATCTTAGTAGTCAAGCTTCACTCCCAATAACATATTAACATAAAAAATCTTTTACTAAACCAAATATACTCCCTATTGCAGCCATGTCTATCTCATTAGATATAAATCATTAACGAATGAATTAGAAGGAGATATAGCCCCCACCTATCACATAATTATACCCATTAATTTTTGAGACACAATTATATAAATGACATCATAACCCATAAAAAGAAATAGGTTTCATAAACATTTAACCATTAAAATAATCATTTAAAATAAACAAAAACTATTTAGAGAAATAATAAGAATGATATGATTGAACCATATACCCATTAAAACATAAGTAACATCAAATATTATTGTCTTAGATTGATAATGATTTTAAATGATCATTTGAAACAATTATTGAGAAAACTATCCTTTATACTTTAAAAAATGCTTTTTAAAATCAAAAAAAATTCGCAAAACAGTTTCCTTGAAAACATATAAAAATGATTTGAAACCATTTTAAACATATTTAAAAATCATTTTCTTTAAAATTCTTAATGTGTCATTTGAAACAATTTTAAAACATTATTGAAAAAGGTTTCTTGAAAGAACACATATTTCTAACTGAATAGAGATTAAACTTACATGAATCTTATAATATAATAAAAACAAGTAGATTCATGACACAACATGTCAAAGTGAAGTATATAAACCTCATAAAAGAATACATGTGCATAATATAACATGCATCTCCAAGAAGTCATATTGAGACATAATTACCTTTCCGATTTAGTAACTTTTTATTTTAAACCCCATGAAAGAAAGGCCATAAAATTCATATGTAAATACAAATAAATTTAAAGATATGTATCATATAATAAATTCATGGGAAGTATATACACCACACAAAAATAGATAGGTGGTGAACATGGGTTATATCTCATGGAAAATAAATGTAAAGTAGAGATTCATTAACACTTGAGTGACATTAGAATCATGAACCCCATTAAATAATAAAATCAACTAAAGATTTTAATATCATTATGTAAATATATTAATTTTATAACATTTCATAGTTTAGTATGTACTCCACACAAAATAAGTGAGTGATGAATATTGGATGTATCTCATGGAAATAAAAAATGATATGAAATTCACATACCTTATTTCTTGACACTCATTTTACTTGTAAAAAACTCATATATAATAATTATAACTTTTTTATAAATCTATTATTGGATATTATTAAGTTATATCATAACATATAAGATTCATTTATGACTTTATATTACCGAGTTATTAACAGTTCCTTATAAAAACAATATTTTAGGTAACAACTGCTTTATTTATCTTACATGTTTTGACATGTTATTTTTGATCCAATTACGTAAATCTTGGTTTAATTAATTCCATAATATAAAACATGTGTTATTTATCATATATTATAATATTATAAATATCTATAAAATTTAAATATATGAAATTGAATACACCATTCATGGAGATGGTATCCAGTACATAAGCCAGAACATTGTTTCCTTTTTCTTATCGTATTGAAAGGAAGAATGTAAATGAATTATATATATATTATTCCAATATAATTATTATGTAATATATTTCATATAAATTTACTAAATCCATCCTTAATAAATTCTAAGTAAAGTGTGAATGATTCACACCGCATTAAGAAGACGGTAGTCTACAAGTCCAAAAACGATGTTATTGTATTTACAAAAAATGAAAAGAATGATGGTATGTTTTATAATATAATTATCAAAGAATATATATGTCATAAATATCATATATATCATATAAAAATTTCATTTACATCATTATTACCACCACGAGGGATGGTAATAGAATAACGAATTATCATCATTTCACGAGGAGGTAGTCCGCCGTACACATGAACGATAAGTTTGTTACCCATTAGATAGAAGTGTGTGCAAGTAGAGGTCTAACCATTAATATAAAAACATTCCATTATAGTTACAATACATATTTAATTATATTAATAATAAATAAAAATAATTTAGTAGGTTGAAGGAATAAATAAAAAAAAGTTCGTTGATAAACGTTACCTCTTAATTGGGTATATTCTCTTGATTTGAACAAAATGATATAATTGGTTTAATTTATGCCAAACAAAAGGATTATAGGATGAATTTAATAATGTTGGGAAGAGTTTTGGGAATATTTTTTCCAATACAAATAGATTTATTAGTGTTATGAAAATATAAAGAGAGGTTTCCTTTTTTAAGATAGGGGATGACCACTTTTGGAAACTCTAAAAATATTAATTAATAGTAAATTATATCTCCATTAAAAAACCTCAAAAATGTAATTTATTAAAAAATAAGATGATATAAGTTTTTAATATCATCAAAAAATTAATTTATAGATTTTTTTGTATTATTTTAAACATTATCATTTTGATTAACCCTTAGGTTATTTTAATTTTAACCTTGATAGTAATGTTTTTAATATTAGGTGATTTTAGTTGTTACATATAAAGTTTAAATTGGAAAATAAATTTTAAATTTATTATATTTTAGACTATATATCATCCCATTGTCTTTATTTAATATGTTTTGATCTCAAATAATTTAGTTAAATATTATTTTCATAATATATCATAAGGGTCAATTTTGACACTATTCATTATATTGACATTAATAAACTTAATGAAATAGTATTACTTCAAAATAATTCACATAATACAAAACCATTATACCATATTAGGTAATAATATGTTTTTATCACCTTAATTAAGTCAAATTAAATTTTTTTAATATTTCTAAAACCATTCAATTGATTGTTCCATTAATTGAGTAAATACAACCTCATCATTATATAATTATTTATCATAATTATTTATTGCCTAAAAATTAAAAATAAATATTAATTATGTAGATAAACATTTTATATGCCTAAAAAATATATATATTCAATAATATCTTGAATTTTACCCCATATTTAAAATATTATACATATTCAAAGTAAGATTTTGACATTTTCTCACTACCATTAAGTTTAATAATATTTAAGTCATTTTCAAAGGAAAGTATCCATTAAATTATTTAGATTCTATAATTATGTGTTAAGTTTCAAAATCACTTCATAAATTAAATTTTATAAAGTGTTAGTGTAGTTTTATTATATTTATAATATTATTTTTACCCTCAATTACCCGATTTACCCTAAACCGGGGTAATAAAAATTACTAATGTTACTATTCATATTGTACAAAAAAGGGAAATATTTAATAAATTTGGAACTTCTGATTCAAAATATAGAATACATATTTCAAAATTAAAAAAACATAATTTTTAAAAATTAAAAGAAATATTAATCTCGTTGAAGGATCGATAAAATATTTTTTAAAGTAAGAACATCCAAAATATTTAAATTTTTTTATATCTAAATTCAACATAAAATTTATTAAAATAAATAAATTGTATTAACTTATAAAAATTTATCTAATTATAATTTTAATTCAATAAAAAATTTAATTTAAAACTATATTGTATTTCAAGGAAAAAACTATTTTAATTTAAAGTTTATTATTATTTTTACTATTCATCAATACATTAAACATCTTAGAAAATACCAAAAACAAAACCAAAGTAAATTTTCATAGGCCTATTTGAAATAAGTATTTTATTTTTTCAACTATAATTTTTAGAAGCACCATGAATTATATTTAAATTGGTTTATCCATTAAAAGGATAAAAAATTTCACTTTTGAATAATACCACATTTTATTCAAAAAAAATGGATTGATTCTTAGGTAATGCCTATAAAGTACATTATTTGAGAGTCAATGACTTTTTATTGAACATTTATTATATAAATTTTAATATAAAATTTCATTAATAGTTGTTTTTTCAATTTATTGATACAAAATGTTGTAGGTACATAGAAATAAGTAATTTTCTTTGGAAAAGATATTATTTATTTTAAAATATTTAATACATTCATTTATAGCAAATTGATAACAAAAAAATTCATTTTATATACATGTTTAAATCATATTTTCAAAATTAATTTAGTCTTATTTTGAATTTCCATTCCAACGGCTTTGTGGTAAATATTATAAAATTTAAAAAATATTTATATTATATAGTAGTTTAGTAAAACTCTATATCGCATGTAATGCTAGCTATCGAAAAAGATTAGTATTGTGTATAATACAAGGCACACATAGTGTTTCATGTACCGAAATATAAACTAAGTGTTTCATGTAGTGTAATATTAACTTGGTATTGCGTATAACACAATCCAAAATTAGTTATTTTTTATAAAAAAAATATATATTCAATGTTTTGTGAGATAAAAAACATTGAAAAGATTAAATTAATTCAGAAAGAAATATTTCACAATATCTCAAGGTGTTATATTCTATACCACTTAAGATGAATTCACCATCCAAATTCTTCTGGTTATCAAAGGGTTAATAATTGAATGTTTCTTTTATATAAACCCACATCGTAAAAATAAATACTAAAACTTCCATTTAAAAAGGAAATTTAGAATCATAATTGTTACCCAAAGTTACTCAAAACTAGGTTTCTATATGGAAGAACATTTGTAGTAAGTGAAAACAAGGAAAAGGATGATATCACTTTCTTATAGAGAGTGATTGGGAACACACTACTAGAATATGTGTTTATACCCACGCATCTATACCCATAGTTTAACAAAATTGTGGCTATAGATGATATTTTTTACCTATACGAACAGTTTTGATAAAATCGTGCGTATAGTAACCCCAATTTCATTCTTCAATCGAGAGCCCTCCCAATTTTCATTTCTGTCCCCCCGTCTCCCCCCTAACTGGCCTCTCCACCCTCCCCTCCCCTCCCCGACCTTGAAGTCATGCCCTCTTCACCACCTACCGCTCCCCGAATCCCTCCTTACACCTTCTCACCTCTGCCTCCATGTCTATGGACGCCTCCACCTCCAGAACCCACCTTTACCTCCAACGCCCACTTTTACCTCTGTAGCTGTCTTTTCCTCCATGGATGCCTCTGCTTCCGCCTATTACCGACCTCCTCCCATCCTTGATCTCCGCCTCCTCCCAACATTTTCCTTTAAGCCTCAAATTGTATTTGTATTCTTCTATGTACTCCATTGATTTATGGATTTTTTTTGGACATATATCCATCATTGTGTTAAATATATAATTATGTTAACCATTTCTTCTATGTTCTCTATGGATTTGTTAGATGCTTCTAATGTAATCATGAGCCTCATAATAGATCAAATGGAGACCAGTGCTTTGATCCATTAGCAATATTTTCAGTTTTTTTCTCCCTTGGAATATTCTATTGATTTGTATAATTCCCTAAAAGTCAGGGAACAAACCAAATATGAGAATTTACCATCTTTTCTAGTAAATGTTATGCCAAGGAAGACAAAGGCACCCACCCCCTCCCAATAGTGTCATGAAACCCTCAAAGAAAAATAATTGTGATGAAAGAAGGTATGACAACCATTACATTAACATTAACTTATCCATGAATAAAATTTTGATGCTATCAAGATGCCTACATCTTTGAAGACTGACTTGTTTGGGAACTTGATCTGGGATCTCACTGTTTATGACAGATTTGGAATTCAAGGTTAGTTCAGGAATTATAATGGCATCATATTTTATGCTTGGAAAACTCCCTATCTAGGTTGGATCAAGATCAATATGAATATTTCTTCTAAGGGAAGTTCAAATGTATTTTTTGAATGAAATAGAAACATTTGATAGAAAAATTGGATATATTACACTCTTGTATACATACACTTAAACAATGCACTTTTTTTAACATACATGCATATATTTTGGTGCCATAAAATGTTTAAACATACATTAAACTCCTATATATAAATGTAAGAAATATTGAATGTTCCATATGTAACACCCCAAGATTTCATAGTGTGTTATTTCTTCAAAATAATTCAATAACTTGCACAACACGCAACAATGAGTTCAATTGCACCATGACTTACCAAAAAAAAGCCATTAAAAGAGGTCATGAATAGTATTAACTAAATTTTAAACTTTATATAATCCTTATAATTTTAGAATCCAAATTATGAGTTTCTTAGTCATAATGCAAGAACAGATTCATTTTCAGTATTGCACTTTTATCAACTTTTGATAGTGAAACCTTTTTAAATACAATATTTTACACTTTTTGACTAAATGGAGACATCAAAAAATTTAAAATGAAACATCTCAAGCTTCCACGGTACGCTTTCCTTTGAATAAAACAATAGCGTGTGTTGTACGCAACTTCGAGTTCTAACACACCGTAACCAATCAAACTAGCTGTTATGAATAGTAATACCTACTTTTTGAAGTTATATATATTTTATATTTTAAAATGGACTTCATTTTTGGATTCGGAATACCAAATTTAGCCTAAGGTGAAATTTTGGTACTTTTCGGATAACTTTCATATTTTGATGAATAGTGAAAATTACTAAATTTTAATTAAAAACAACTTTTTTAATCAAAATAATTAATAGTGATAAATTATGAATTTGAGTGGTTTTAAAGTATATTTAGAATATATTTTTACCATTTAATATAATATTGGTCATTGGACATAATTTTACAATTAAACCGAACATAAACAAGTGTCAATCTTTTGATAGTTATTATCTCTTAAAAAACACGCTTTTTGTTTTGACAGCGGGAATTAATTTTAAATTAATTTCTGCCACTTCTGTGTTTTGAATTTAGAAAAATGGATTCCATATTTGGAATCAGGATGTTCAAATTGTGTAAATAGGTAACTTTTATTTTTAGACATTTTGAATAATTACTGCGGTAAATATTTTATTTACCATGGTTAAGGGTAAATCCGGTAAATAAGGGTTAAAAAATAATATTATAATAATACTAAATTACCCTAAAAACGTGTCTTAACCCTATTGGTTGATAGATGGTCGACCATGGACATCTTTGTGTCAATTTTGGGACCCCATGGATCCACTTGTAAGTGATAATGACACATTATATTAATAAAGCTTAAATAAAAATAAAAATGGCATAAGCTTACATCTTTTAGAAGAACACTTTTTACATAGGGTTATAAATGTTGGATTTTCGATTATAAATATTCATTAGAAAGATAAAAAGATTTCCTACATAATGATATTTTATTTATAATTTTTAGACATTAAATAAGTTATTTTATTTAGGACACAATGATGATGCAGTAATTACTATAATAGTGAAAAATTAAAATAATTGATATTATAAATACCCAAATAAATTTAATATGAAACTTTTAATGAATTAAACTAATTGTCTAGGATAATATGATATATTAGGATTGATTTAATTGACTTTGTTCGAAGTAATCAATCTGTTATGAGTTTCACAAAAATCAACTATTGAATAGTGTCAAAATTGACATAAAAGAGTTCTTAAAACAAATATTATATTATTAATTGATATTAAATTCCTAAAAATCTAAGGTTCGGCCAAGAGACTTATATTATGATAGGTTAATCATTAATGGACCACTTGGGGGTCTCTTGTATGTATATGGTAAGTCTATTAACCATATAATATAAAAATACAAAGAGACATTGTAAAAGTGAAACTAATTAACTTAGAGTTAATACTTAAATATAAGGTTAATATAAGTACCCAAACCTGTCTAAATTCTATTGGTTGAGTTGTTTTCGACCTATACCCACCTTAACCTTTGAATAGTCAATTTTGGAGCCATTAGAAACCGAATATGAATTTATTATAAATTAATATTTCTAGCTTTTCCAAAGGTGCCCCTCACCCCTCTTATAAAAGGGCACTCCTCCTTCTCATTTCTTCACACCTTCAAAGCCTTTTGTTTCGGCCAAACTCTGCCCACATACTCTCCCAACATCCCTCACTACAACCTAGAGGCCTTAGTTTGATCAGAAAGCCAACCTAAGGAGCCCTTTTGATCAAATCAAAAGGAAGAACCCGAAGAAGAGGTAATGATTTCACCACCCTTTTCTAAGTTCATTTCTTCTTCCACTTCTTCTTCCTTTGTTCTTACCATTCTAAAATAATAACTCCAGTATCTCACATATACTGTGATGTTATTATAATTATGGTACAACCATATTCAGTATTCTATCCACCCTTTGAATAACATGTCACCATACGTGCGTACGTACGGCTTACCGTCTCCACGTCGTGGTGTAATTGTTATTCAATATAATATTATTTGGATGGGTATAATAATGATGTGTAACTCATGTAAATAATAAATATAACATGTTAATGATTCTGTATATATGATATACCATTCATTTATATATTATTTTAATATCAAAATAATGATATTGTCGCCCGTGCGTACGTACGGACTACCGTCTCCACGAACGCGATGAGATTCATTCTCCATCGTAACCATTCAAGTATAATTATCATTTGATGATTTAAAAATGATGTTTAAGGACTAGATATCATTCTGGATATGAATAAGATACAACAACCATGGCTTATGTAACAAAACATATAAATAAAATGAGTAAGTTAACACCCGAAACGACGATAATTCTAAGATATTATTAACAAATCAATGTTAAAAGATCATATATGATATCATATTAATATATATGATTCTTGTATAATTTAATAACAATTATTTCACCATTATACAGGAGGTTAACCTACCCCAACCAAGGAAAAGTACAAGGTAAGGGTTATTTCACAATCTCTTCTTTATCCGAGGTTGTTTATACGTAATAATCTACTGGGATCTCGTTATCATCCACATCCATGTTTCTTCAAAATGTATTTCAAAACATTTTTACTATTTACAAGAATATGGGTTAAAGTCATTTATACCCTTGTTTTACTTTTTATAAGAGGTTTATAAAGGAATCTTTCCGTCGTTTTCAAAACAAGGTCCTTTTTAACCTTTTCGACAGAATTGAGGTAAGAATGTTTTTTTTAACTTATACGGCGGGTGCGGTTATTTTCCGCCGTTATAAAATCGTCGAAGCTTTCCATACAAGCTTATAAGAATATTTTCAAAGAAAATGTTTTATTTTATGGATCTTAAATGATTTCAAAATAAAAGGAGATACTTCTTTAAAAAGAATTTTGATTTCATCTATGTCAACATCCTTTGATGGATTTTAAGATTATTTGAAGTTGATTTATTATGATACAAAACTTCTATATTGTATTGAAGGTTTTGTGATATGTTTGACTGTGGATGTGCTATTTTTATACCATTCATAGTTTATGGTGAAATTATTGACATTTCGTATGCTAGTTTTAATACGAATGTTTATGTTATGTTTAAACCTTTTCATATGGGAATGCATTGGACTTAATAAGTGACGGGTGGAGCCCGCTATAGCTCCTCGATGCATCGGTAGGTCTCATGAGACAAACTAGTGTCTTGGCACAAGGCCTTGACAAAATCTTATTTGTAGTCTTGGCACGAGGCCTTGGCTATGTGGTTATGATAGTCTGGCATTATGCATTCCATAATTATGAAAGTGGTTATTGATATTGCATGTGATTATTCGATTAGTAGAATATCCATGTGAACAAGTAAATGGCATTATTTCATTTTATTTATGCCATACTATATTGAAGTTCAATTTTAAAAGGCTTTTGTTTTAGTAATTCATTGCCTTAAATGTTTACGCTTATTTTGAATGTTCCGCTATATTGTTATCCTTACTGGGCATTTGAGCTCACCCCTTTTCTATGTTTTATTTTTCCCAGGTAGTGAAGAAGTAAATTATGAATGACTTGCAGGGATTTTATGAGGGGTTAATAGTGTGGATATGAAGTCTTTGTCGTTGTAGTAGTCTTTTTTTCACTTTGAAATGTAATGTAAAACTTTATGATTATATCTAGTGTTTCCAAGGCTACTAAACCAATCGGTCTTTCGGGATTTGATCTTTCTTGTGATCATGCCAATGTTATGTAATTAATGCACCGACTCTGGGTAGCTGGGGTCGGGGCGTTACACCATACACTTCAACAGTATATAGTACTATATATATTACACTCCTTTATACAAATACATATATTATATTACACTCTTTTTTGTATAATCTAGTCCGTAAAAATTTTTGGAAAATACTTCTCCTTTTCATATCATCTTTAAATTTTTTAGAATATAATGAACATGATTTGATTTAATGGTAGTGAAACAATAAATCATGTGTTGTATTCTCACATAAATATGTTCATGTAGTTGTAGGTGACTAATCTGTATAGATCATAACAACTTATATATTTTAAGTTTAGTATATTAATGTCTTGAAAGATTCTTCGAACGACTACTGGAACGCAACAAGACCAACTACTGAAACACGGTCACATATTCCATTGTCACTGCATTTCCATGGAATTTTTCTAATACCGATTTTAGGTATGTGAGATAGATTTCCAATGTATATTTTCTCAAAATCAACCTCGACTGACTATTGGAATACACATTTTCATTCTTAACACAGATCACAATTTTTTATAAATTAACAACATGATCATTTTCATTCCAGTAATTACATGTTTTTATGTGTTATTCCACACATTTTTAGCCGAGTTTATTTTTTTTCCATCCACAAAATTTTTATTCTGAATGTATATCAACATCGACTGACTACTAGAATGACACAATTCCCATAGATCACCGCCCTAATATAAATCTTCATCAAATAATCCTTTTTCTTCTTCCAATTTTCTCCCTTTCTCATTTTCTCTCAACCTTCTATTTTGTATTATTGGTAGATTGTTTTTTATTTCCACTTTTTCCATGATTTGAATTTGATTTTCAATGAATATTCTTGCAGATTTGGAGGATATTACTAGCCAATAAAAAAATATCACTTCTTCTCTACCTCTCTCATGTGTTTCTTTGATAAAAAAAGGAAAACTTTCTTAGGTAGGAATCTCTTCATATTTTTCTCCCTATAGATTTGGATTGAGATCATACGGATTTGGTTGATATTTTCCACAATATTGAAGTGATTTAATCTATTTTTTATAGTTTAAGGACCAATTTTTCTATGATTATTAATTTATATTTTCCAAATTAGTCATTTACCACTTGACTGGGGTGGATTTTTGTACCTTTCTCTAGAGTTTTTTTATTATGGAGCCTACTTGTGATTTTTTGGAGAATGTAATGTGTTTCCAGTGACTATATATTTTTTAAGAGAAATGAATAAATGTATTTAATTTCTTAAATTGATATTTTGTGCATAAGGGATTTTTTAGTTTGATGGGGGTTCATGTTGAGGATTAAGAAAATGATGGGAGTATATTTAAGGTTTCAAAGCCCTTAGAAATAAAGAAACTATGAGATGCATTCTAATTGCTTGATGAAATGTCAATCTTGACATATATGTGAAACCTTGGGACCATAATTTGATTGTACTTTATTAGGTTAACCTATCACAAAAATAATGAAATAGTTGATCATGTGTACTTGAAAGAGATGAATTTTCTGTGAGCATGTATAGATCAACAACACTTTCCTAAGGAAATAGAAATGGATGTGAAGTGGAATAACTTCCTTATACTAGGATTATTATTATAAGTAGGTTCTAGGGCATACCTTGGTTTCCAAAGATGAATTGATTGGTGTTTTATGTTTCGTTTTATCATTACTCATCTTGATCTTCCTGATATCATCTATTAGTAATTGGATGATAAGGCTTCAAAGGAAATTTCTACCACTTTTTGGACGTGGTAGTGCCTTAAATGCATTATTTTTCTATTTCTAACAAATAATTCCCATACATTCAGGTAAACCTTGTAGGTTCTGGGCACGGTGGAAGCGCGTTGGTGGGTTTTCCCAAATTTAATTTTAATGCTAAACAACGTTCAATCCAAGATCTGTCACAATATAAAACTCCAAATCTTCAGAATAGAACAAAGAATGAAAAATAAAAGAAGAGTCCCAGAACCCTTGAGGAGGATAATCATATGTTGATTATAATTAATTTAATTAATGCATAAGAATTACCTCGTTTGAATTCTTTCTTCGTTGATTTGTATGGTCATGATTCGGTGATCCATCTTTGCGTTGTATAATCCAAGTGTAGGATTCCTCTAGTGGTGATCCACACATGTGTCACGTATCTCCGGACGTCGCCGAAGGAATCTCCGGGTGCTAGCACGGAAGAACCTTCACTTGTGATGTCCGCCTTCAACCACCTTGATCCGGTGGAGGATCTTGCTCTCGTAACTTGAGGGAGTTATCAGTGGGAAGGGAATTCTCTCTTGGCTTGAGAGTATTTCCAAATCTATTGTGCACAACAATGGATCCTCAAAATGTTGGGGTTGCGATGATATTTATAATCGGGTTTGAGGTTAATAGAGTTATGACAATAAATAAACGTGTTACGCGTTTTATTTATTTCATTAACTATTATTGAAAACCCCCATGATGAATTATTAATTCCTTGACATGCAACCATCCTGATTATAATATATATCATTTAATAAAACAATATTAAATCCTCCAAATACCAATTGGAAAAACTACACGGCATGTAATAATTAATACAAGGCATGACATGTACTTTTATTTTCCATTTTTCTCCACCACATTTATTAGACCTCGAGTAATGACTATTTATTTCTAAAATAAATGTAACGGAATTACTCTCTAGTAAATATATTATTTCGTCCACAATATATCCTCTCAAATAACTAGTGTCAAAATAAATGCGATCAGACATCCTTAAATAATTATTAAACCACAGTCGAGAATAATATTTATTTAACTTGTTAAATTAATATTTAACTGACATACATGGAGACACTTAGTGTGTGACCCTCTAGACCTCTTTCTCAGTGGCATTAGGCTGAGCCTTCCTAAAGCCCAAGGTTAGCATCTAGCAACACACCAAGGCACCCATATATAAAGAAGTTAACACCGCAATGACGTGTCACCTACTACAAACCCTTACCGTGTTATATAATCCATTTGTCTTGATATCACCAATCAAGCGGGTTCCATGCTAGTGCCATCAACCCATGTGCTTGATTATTATTTCTTTGACTTCCTAGAATTTAACATTCCTATACCTTACCATGGCCATGGATTTATTTATGCTATATAAATTCCATCAAAGGGCCTGAGATATCTACTTTCGTTATGGAATGGAAGGGAAAAATCCTTTCTCCTATTATCTATTAATGCGGTATTACTCGTGACCCACCCAATATATCCTACCTCACTACGAACAGTGTTTCATCACAGTTTTCGTCAGTACATCTAAGTGCCTGAGTTGTAATACCCATTAATTATAATCTTAAAGTCTAAGGACTAATACACACGTCTGGAGATAGGAACATCTAATGACATTATGAAATGTGGATTTCCTACTGGTGGGTCTCGTTCTCATAATATCCTCCTGGATATTACCAAGGGCGCACACCATGAGAAGGTTCCTCAATGTTTTATGAGTCCTAACCCCTAATGACCTGTATTATCTGTGTCCCTCAAATAATATCATCCGGCCATAGAACATACATTCAAGAACAGTGTTATGGCACTTCCGGGTTCTCATCATAGCAGGGATTCGCTACGACCCTTTAATACAACAACTGTCCTTAGGACATTATCACATGACATGTCACGCAGAAGAACTATCTAGATGTGATAAGGCTTTTATTTAATGAATAAAGTACAAAGTAGTTGGTTCTAGACCACCAACTCCAACAGAATCCCACTTGGACAAGAGCCAACTGCTAACAACCTTTAACCCGCTATCTCTCACATGATATTCATGCTTCTGCTGAGATAGGCCTTTAGTCATGGGGTCCACCACATTCTCTTCTGTGGACACTCTTCTCACTACAAATTCACCCCTTTGATAGAAATCCCTGAAGAGGTGATACTTCCGGAGTATGTACTTTGTTCGTTGATGTGACCTTGGTTATTTTGCAAGAGCCACTGCTGCAGTATTATCACAATACAATGTAATGAGATCTTTATTGCTAGGCACCACATCAAGATCCTGGGCAATGTTCCGAATCCAGACGGCTTCCTTGGCTGCATCAAAAGCCGCTATATACTCGGACTCTGCTGTAGTGTCAGCGACAACTGGCTGCTTTGAACTCTTCCAGCTCACAGCTCCTCTATTGAGATAGAAAACATATACAGATTACGACTTCAGATCATTCTGATCTGTTTGGATACCAGCATCAGTATACCCTCTGATGACAAGCTTCTCGTCTCCTCCACACACCAGGAACATATCCTTAGTTCTTCTTAGATACTTAAGGATAGTCAATGTTGTTCTCCTGGATCTTCTTGATATCTACCTACCATGCTCAGTGCATAGGCAACATCAAGCCTGGTACATAACATGGTATACATGATGGATCCTATAGCCGAAGCGTATCGGATCTTTCTCATCCTATCTTTCTCCTATTGTGTGTTGGGACACATTTTCTTAGAAAGGTGTAAGCCATGTGACACTGGAACCAATCCCCTCTTGGATTTTTCTATACTAAATCTCTTTAGTATCTGGTCAATGTATGTACCCTGACTTAGTCCAAGCAGCCTCTTGGATCTGTCACGAATGATCTTGATCCCTAGAATGTAGGTTGCTTCTCCTAAGTCCTTCATGGAGAAACACTTGTTCAACCAGTCCTTAACTGACTGTAAGGCTGGTACGTCATTTCCAATAAGCAATATGTCATCAACATATACCACTAGGATGACGACCACATTCCCATTACACCGCTTATAAACACATGGCTCACATTCGTTCTTAATGAAACCAAATTCCTTTATGGCTTCATCAAATTGAATGTTCCATGACTTGGATGATTGCTTCAATCCATAAATGGATTTCTGAAACTTGCAAACCTGTTTGGCTTCACCTGGTGTCACAAACCGTTCTGGTTGTGTCATATAGACATCTTCCTGAAGGTTCCCGTTAAGGAATGCTGTTTTGACATCCATATTCCAAATCTCGTAGTCATGGTAAGCTACTATGGAAAGTATGATTTTTATGGATTTAAACATGGAAACTGGCGAGAAGGTTTCATCATAGTCAATTCCTTGACACTGTATGAATCCTTTAGCCACTAGCCTTGTTTTATAGGTGCTAACTTGACCTTCCATTTCCAGCTTTATTTTGAATACCCATTTACATCCAACAGGCTTTACATGAACTGGCTCATCGACCAGAACCCAAACTTTGTTCTGATACATGGAATCCATCTCAAAATTCATAACTTCTAGCCATCTTGCAGCTTCTGATCTTTCTACTGATTCATTATAGGAGAGAGGTTCATCATTGTCCAACAATAATGATTCACCATCCTCGGTGACTAGGAAACCAAATCTCCCTAGTTCCCTTACCTCTCTTGAGCTCCTACGCAGTACTTGTGTTTTTGGAACCTCTTCCATAGGGACCTGTGGAACTTTTTCCTGTACCAAATCCTGTGTTTCTTGAGCATCAACTTCATCTAAGTCAATCTTTCTCCCACTATCCTTCTTGAGGATGTGCTCCCTCTCAAGAAAGACGGCTTGTCTGGAAACAATCACTTTATTGTCTTGAGGGTTATATAGGAAATATCCTTTTGTTTCCTTGGGATATCCTATAAAGATACACTTCATGCCCCGGGGTGCTACTTTGTTGCCTTAGAAGGCTTTAACAAATGCCTCACATCCCCATACACGTGTGTGCGACAAAGTGGGTTTCCTTCCATTCCATAACTCGGATGGAATTCCATTTTCCGCCTTAGTTGGTACTCGGTTTAATGTGTATGCTGCAATTTGAAATGCATATCCCCAAAAGGATAATGGAAGATCCACATGACTCATCATCGACCTCACCATATCCAACAAGGTGTGGTTCCTCCTTTCACTAACACCATTCCACTGTGGTGTATAAGGAGGAGTGAGCTGAAATAGAATCCTAGACTCCCGTAGAATATCGATGAACTCTTGGTTGAGATATTCTCCACCTCGATCTGATCGAAGCTTCTTTATCTTCTTACCAAACTGATTCTCTACTTCATTCTTGAATTCCATAAATTTCTCTAAGGACTCTAAATTATACCTCATTAAGTATACATAGCCATATCTACTCAAATCATCATTAAAATTAATGAAGTAAGAATATCCACCTCTAGCTTCTACTGGAAATGGTCCACACACATCCGTGTGTACCAATCCTAGAAGCTCTGTGGCCCTTTCACCTTGTCCACCAAAAGGCGGCTTGGTCATTTTTCCTTGTAGACAAGAATGAAACCTATCAAGTGGTTTTAGCTCAGTAGACTCTAAATATCCATCTTGGCAGAGCTTTGTCAAACAATTCTCGTTCACATGACCAAGGCGGTGATTCCATAACTGGGTGATGTATGAGTCATGTGAGTTTGTTTCATTATTGATTTCCAACACTTGGTTTTCATAATTCAATACATACAAACCATTATTTAAATGTGAAATACCATAACATACGTTGTTCTTATAAAAGAGACAACCCTTATTTCCAAATTTGAAAACAAATCCATCCATATCCAAACAAGATACAAAAATTATGTTCATGGTAACACTTTGAAAATAATAACAGTTATGTAAAACCAAAATCATCCTAGTCGGCAATGAGTGGTTGTAGTCGCCAATAGCCAACGTAGCCAGCCTTACGCTATTGGCAGCTCAAAGATCCACCTCTCCTCTGGCGATATTTCTAAATCTACTTGGTTCCTGCATTTGAATATAGATGTGAGACCCACAAGCTGTATCTAATACCCAATGTGTAGAAATAGAAATATTTCACTTGATAACAAATGCACCTTTAGCGTCCCCATGCTTATGGGTGTAGTTCCTCTTCCAGTGGCCCTGCTTGCCACATGAAAAACACACTGCCTCATGTTCCTTGTCCCGCCTCTAGATCTTCCCCCTCTTGGAGGGATGGTGCTCGGGGGATTCAGACCGTTTATAAGTCTTTGTACCCTTTTCCTTGTCCTTCCTTTTCTTGTTCACCATAAGGACCGCGGGTTTGTCACGCCCCATGACCTTATCTACCTGGTGAATCAAGGTCAGAATCTCCGATAGACTCTTATCATTGTCTCTCATGTTATAGTTGACAATGAAGCTAGAGAATGTCTTGGGCAGTGATGATAGGATGAGATCTGTATGCAACTCATCCGGGAATTTAATCCCTCAGATTTCTAGGCGTTCAATGTAGCCAATAAGCTTGACTACATAAGGCCCAGCTGGTGCAGACTCTCCAAGCTTCATGGTAAAAAAAGCATTGGATATCTCATACCTCTCATGTCTCGCCTTCTCTTGGTAGAGATCTTTAAGGTGAGACATCATGCTATACGCGTCCATGTTTTCATGTTGCTTCAAGAGATTATTAGACATGGCCGATAGTATGAAACACTGGACATCTGTGGCATCATCCATGTGTTTCATTTAGAGAGATAATTCCTCATCACTAGCCTCTTTCACAGGCGCAACTGGAATAGGCTCTTCCAGCACATATAATTTCCTTTCGTGGAGAAGGACGACGCGTAAACGCCTCTGCCACTCTTGGAAATTGGTGCCGGTGAGAAGGTTTTCTTTTTCGAGTATGGTGTGCAATGATACATTTGAAGTCATTTTATTGTCGTTTCTACAAATTAAGATGAGCAAAGGTTTAGTACTTTATTACAAAAATTGAGACAAATAAATAAATTAATACTTATTAGTCTCCCACTATTTTATCAAAATCCAATAGCCCTCACCATTGAATTTGGAATATTCTGTTGCGTGAATATTTTAGTGGCAAGGATCTATATTTCCCTTCGCATTACCCCAACTAGGTTCGGTCAAGCAGCTTGAAGGGTTTTAGGTAGGCATTCCAAATGCCAACTGCATTAACTCGCAGCTCCTTGATTCGCTGAGTGGACTCCCCAATCCTGAAATCCTTTTTTGGATTTCCTCAACCTTTGCCTCTTGGTCACACCAATTCCTACTGTGGCAGTCAACCCTTGATGCGAACCAAGTCAAGTCAACCCAAATCCTTTAATTAGAATTCCCCGATAATTGAAAACACCCCAACTAGGGTTGGTCAAGCACTTTGAACTATGGTTCGATTCTAACCAATATTATGGAAGGCTATGCCGACTTAATATTTATTTTGAGGGATTTTATCCTTATACATAAATTACCATTTTATTATCTTTGATTACATGCTTGTTAATATTAAGTGGGATATACTTAAGTGATTAACCATGTCTAATATAATATTTACGTATAAGCCAGTTTTATTTTAGTTCCATCTTGCATGCTCATTTAATTCATTAATTGTGTGATCGTGACAACACACCCACATTAAATAAACCATGTAACTGACAGAAATAAAATAAATGGTATGATCATGGGTTTTTCTATTGGTTAATTTATCTAGCGGTTGATAAACTAACCCAAGACCTAGGGGAGAAACACCTTGAACCTTTCGGGGTTCATGTTTACACCTTTCCACCTGTAAACCTTTGTATCTCCTTGGATTGGTTTCACCTTGGATCCTGACTTCAGCTGCCTCCACTAGCTTGGGAGCTCCATCCATTAGATATACATTTATCCCACACACAGGTGAGGGGTAAAAGGGGTTTTTACAAAAAAGAATCCTTGGGCGCGCAGGCCCTACATATTAATGAGGAGATGGCTCGCAGGCCAACAAATTTAATTTAAATAAATAAATTAAAAGAAACCATTCACATAAAAAGGTCTTGGTCTAGCTCATGATCATCTATACATGCAACGATATTTACACATAAATAAAACTAGTATTCAATTCTTTAATCGTTCTTGTTTAAGATAAATCATGCTCGAATCAATTAATAATGTTTAATTAATCAATCCTTTTATCTTAAATCCTTTTTCTAAATTTCCTTGAGATTCACATCCATCATAATTTTAAACAAATAAATTCCTTTAAAATTATCCTTATACGTAACTTGTACCTTGGAGGCAACCGAGTAAATTCCCATTTATTACGCAGATGTTAAATTAAACACATATATATAAAATACCTATCACGTGTTGTGCCTCAAATTTACGCCTACACCATGGTACACGTCTCAAGGGTTTTTATAATATAATAATAAATTTTAATAAATCTGCATAATTTGGGAGAGTACACGGCGTGTTGTTCCGACTACATGGTGTGTAATTTTCATCACCATCCATATGAAGTACACGCCCAGGGATAGGGCGTGTTAATGTACTTCAGAAATTTATGGAGTACACGGCATGTATAGTGGGACACATGCTGTGTAGTTTCCGCATTACATGGTTTCCAGCCGGGCAGGCCGTGTACGGAGTACACGAACTAACCCTAACCTGAAGGGACTACACGCCGTGTTCATTGAACCACACGGCGTGTATTCTGGAAACCGTGTGCCACCTGTTTCTGGTCACCACACGGTGTCTTAAATTCTTAGGAAGAATCCTATACACGGCCTGATTTGGCGGATCATTCATTGAATTGAACCTAGACTACACGGCATATACTTCCGAATACACGCTGTGTATTCTGGTGTTATACGGCCAGAAACATTTGACTCCTCCGGATGAGTTCCACTATTTTATTTTAATCAAAATTTAAAGAAAAATTCATTTCTGTGAGGTGAATGAGAAATGAGGGAGGAGGAATAGATCTCGATATTCAGATTTCCAGAACGATTAAACTTGAATTGAAATAACTGAATTATTAAATGAGTAAATTACCAACTAAAAACTAAATAATTATAATCAACGATATAACCACTCTGATACCACTTGTAGGTTCCAGACGCAGCGGAATCGCATTGGTGGGTTTGCCCAACTTTAATTTTAACGTTAAACAATGTTCAATCTGAGATCCGTCAAAATATAAATTGCCAAATCTTCAGAATAAAATGAAAAATGAAAAATAAAAGAAGAGTCCCAAAACCCTTTAAGTGGATCATCATATGTTGATTATAATTAATTTAATTAATGCATAAGAATTACCTAGTTGGAATTATTTATTCATTGATGTGTCTGGTAACGATTCGGTGATCCATCTTTGCGTCGTAGAATCCAAGTGTAGGATTCCTTTAGTGGTGATCCACACATGTGTCACATATCTTTGGATGTCGCCGAAGGGATCTCTGGGTGCTAGCGTGGAAGAACCTTCTCTTGCGATGTCCGCCTTCGACTGCCTTGATCCGGTGGAGGATCTTTCTCTCGTAACTTGAGGGCGTTCTTGGTGGAAAGGGAATTCTCTCTTGGCTTGAGAGTATTTCCAAATCCGTTGTGCACAAAAATGGATCTTCAAAATGTTGGGGTTGCGAGGATATTTATAATTGGGTTTGAGGTTAATAGAGTTATGATAATAAATAAACGTGTTACACGTTTTATTTATTTCATTAACTCTTATTAAAAACCCCCATATCGAATTATTAATTCCTCGACATGCACCCACCCTGATTATAATAAATATCATTTAATAAAACAATATTAAATCCTCAAAATTACAACTGAAAAAACTACACGGCGTGTAATAATTAATACATGGCATGACATGTACTTTTATTTTCCATTTTTCTCCAACACATTTATTAGACCTTGAGTAATGAATATTTATTTCTTAAATAAATGTAACTGCATTACTCGCTAATAAATTTATTATTCCTTCCATAATATATTCTCTCGAATAACTAGTTTCAAAATAAATGCGATCAGACATCCTTAAGTAATTATTAAACCACAGTCGTGATTAATATTTATATAACTTGTTAAATTAATATTTAATTGAGATACATGGACACACTCAGTGTGTGACCCTCTAGGCCTCTTTCTCTGTGGCATTAGGCTGAGCCTGCCTAAAGTCCAAGGTTAGCGTCTAGCAACACGCCAAGGCACCCATAGAGAAAGAAGTTAATGTCACAATGACGTGTCACCTCCTATGAATGCATACCGTGTAATATAATCCCTTTGTCTCGATATCTCCAATTAATCGGGTTGCATACTAGTGCCATCAACCCATGTGTTTGATTATTCTTTCTTTGACTTCCCAGAATTGAACTTGTCCATACCTTACCATGGACATTGATTTATTTAGGCTATATCAATTCCATCAAAGGGCTGGAGATATCTACTTCCGTTATGGAATGGAAGGGAGAAATCCTTTCTCATATTATATATTAATGCGGTATTACTCGTGACGCACTGAACGTATCCTACCTCCCTACGAACAGTGTGTCATCAGAGTTTTCGTCAATACATCTAAGTGCGCAAGTTGTAATACACATTAATAATAATATTAAAGTCTAAGGACCAATACACATGTCCGCAGATAGGAACATCCAATGACACTATGAAATGTGGATTTCCTACTGGTGGGTCTCGTTCCCATAATATACTCCAAGATATTACCAAGGGCACACAGCATGAGAAGGTGCCTCAAAGTTTTATGAGTCCTCACCCCTAATGACCTGTATTATTTGTGTCCCTCAAATAATATCATCTGGACATAGAACATACATTCAAGAACAATTTTATGGAACTTCCGGGTTCTCATCCTAGCAGGGATCCGCTACGACCCTTTAATGCAACAGCTGTCCTTAGGACATTATCACATGAGATTTCATGGAGAAGAACAATCAAGATGTGATAAGGATTTTATTTTATGAATTAAGTACAAAGTAGTTGGTTCTAGACCACCAACTCCAACACACCTAACCAAAGTAGTGATCTTTCCATGGTGTTAACATAAGGGATGTGTTTGGAAATGAAACTTATCAATTATGTAAGTGTTTGTATTTGTTTCACACCAGTTACTAAAAACTGTTTATACTACTTATCACTTGCTTTTTTATATGGTTAAATTTAATTTTTTTTGAAAACTGATTATTGAACTTATCAATTATGTAAGTGTTGTATAAGACTTTTGATAAATGTCTCTAGATTTCATACTCAAAATGTGCTTTTATGCCACTTATTTATGTGGTTTACTTTAAGAATTTAACCATGAACAATTTTTCAGAGGCAGAACAAATCAACTGTTATTTTTTCAAACTGTTTATTTTCAATAAAGGATGCCAAATCCAACATAAATGTTTTCAAATTGATTATTGAAATAACATTTCTTGGACACTTTTTATGTGTTTTTCTTATATAATTAAAGTATAAGTTTTTTTTGAGAAACAGAGAAAATGTCACTTGTTTATTTTTTCAAATTCTTATCAGCAATTATTTTTTAAACTGATCAATACATAACAGAAGTTTTCATATTTTTGTAATGGTTATATATTATAAAATTCATATATTAATTCTTTTTTTTTGTTATCTATTTATTGTTAAAGGGTATATTTTTTCTACTACAAATTATGTCAGGTACATTCTACACAACTTCATTCTCCTGACCTGATACATTTCAAATTGTTAAATATCTTAAGGTTTGAATGTTTCTACTTGTTCCCTATTTTAGTATTTTAATTTTTCAATTCCCAATTAGCATTATACAGTTAAATGGAATATTTTTGCTATTTCAAATTATTTCAGGTACATTATACCCCACTTCTTTCTCCCAATGTGATAAATTTAAAATTGTTAAACATCTTAAGGTTTGAATGTTTCTCTTTGTTCACTATTTCTAGGTTTTGATTTTTCAATTACCAATTAGATATTTATTAATTTGAACCTATATTGTATTTACATGTGATGTGAATTTTAGGTTTTCAAGATATTGCAACTCCATGTTATTTCTCTCCTACATTCCTGGCTTCCCTTTATTTACACTCTACCTCCCCGCTATACCCTCTCCCTGATTCCTCCCCCACCCCCAACTCTCCCTCAATCCCATCTTCAACCCACCTCTGCCTCCTCCCCATTACTCTCACCTCCTTACCCCTATCCCATCCTCCTTCATGCCCCCTTCTCTACCTCACCATCACCTCCCCCTCCTTCATCTAGATTCCTTGCTACCGTGCATCCCCATCTCCATTCCATCAATTCATTCCCAATAACTTATACATCATAAGAATTTTTTTTAAATTTATTGTTGTTTCCTACAGGTCTGTCAATGTATTTATTAGTTCTTGAGTTGTTTTCTTCTCTTGAATATTTAAAGGTGCATTCCTCAAAATGTCACCTTCACCATTCTGAGTACCCTATGATCTAGCCATTACCATTAATATTTCCTTATATTCTCTAGCTTAATTCTAGTTAATGATATTCCTATTTCATTTTTGAAGTAATAAAAATCCATATACATCCTCCTGAAGCTGTATTGCCTTTATTTAAACTTATTATCCCGAATATTTAAATGTGTCACTTATGTACATATGCAACACTAAGAGGAAGGGAGAATTTGTGTTAATGAATTTTTTTAAAAGTTTAATCATTTATATCCCCTTTCTTATTTATTCCATTATAGTTAGATAAAATGGATCTCTCATTCTATATTATCACCTTTGGTTATACATAAAACACATCCAAATATGCACACACACAAAGAGAACATTGATTTACATGGATCACTACTCAATAATTTTTTATAATCCTTAGTGTGAGTGGAAAAAACTAGAAAATACATGGCCCACTATTAATACATATATAAGATACAATACGCATGCAGTACCCATTAACTTTTATTAAACTATAGTCTCCTGAAAATGAATTAGTATGCATAACATGGATCTATTATTCTCCCTTATCACCTTAATTGTACTACTTTACTCTTCTTTATCCTATATTACTTAAACAACATCATGAAAGTTACACCTTCTTCCTATTTGGTATGAAAAATAGTACACACACTTCTTCATAGAAGAAAACATGAGTGTTTCACCTTCTTCTTCTTCCTAATTTTCTAAAAATTAGACTATATAGAATCATATATCTTCTTATTTAACTTCATTACAACATGAAAAAAATAAAATATTCTTTCTCCCTTCACATCATCTACAACGGTACTAGTTATATTCCTCTTTATCTTCAATTAACTAAAACATACAATGAGTAACTAAGTCAGATATCCTTCCCTTTAAAACAAAGATTTTTATATTTATAAATTAAATCATCAATCATGACACACTACTCTCCTTTGATTTCTCATGGTCTTTCTCTCTCCCCTCGATTCATCACTCCTATCAGGACATTTACTAACCAATAACTATGTTTTTTTCTTCTACTATTTATAAAATAGATACAAAATTCAAAAAATATTAGTTATAGAATTTCTTTTTTAAGTTTCGTGTTAAATTTACACTTTAACTTTTAAGAAAGCTGTCACATCTAATTTATTCTTGGGAATTTCTTACTTTCTAATGCTTCAATCTAAAGAGGTACCCCAATGATGTTAAACACCTCAATTGTTTTTTTCTCATAGTTTATTGGCATGGAAATAGATTAATGGTAATTACATGGTTTTCATTTACACCACAGATAGAATCGATGAATGTTACACATCCCAGGTCTATGATAATACACAATTAAATCAGATGCATAGTTATTAGTTTAGAAAATGTGCCTTTGTTTCATTCATGGATCTAGTGGTTAGTGCTAAGGTTTCTTCTTGGCGAGATATGAGTGACTGGGGGGAGATATTCCATGGAGGATCTATATCCTCGAAACTTTCTAGGGTCTTATTGTATTTCATGTAACTGTATTATCTTCTATTTTAAATCAATTATTTTATGCTAATAAAATTTTCTATTTGAGGTCCATGATAAAATTTTCAGGATAGAAAATGAGAGAAATCTACCCCCACACCTTGATAACTATTTTTTATAATTTTTTTTTAAATTTATTATATTAAATATTCATTGAATTTTATTATTGATTCCTTCTTCTTCTTGTATTGTAAAATCTTTATAGCATTGATTGAAAATTGTTATAATTTTTGTTGTGTTATCATGAAGATATAAAATTCAGTTGGCTGGCTGGCTAGTTCCCCCCCCGGAATGATCAGGCATGTATATGATGTTTTCTTTTTATATGGTCTTTCTACCATGGGTGTTTCAGATATATTTCATTTTCTTTAGAATATTGGGACTAACATCCTTGATAAAAATGCCATTCAGTCAAATGTTGAGAGGTATTGTTCATGTATTATCTTCAATACCAATAATTTTTTAGAAATTCTTAACTTTTACTTAAAAAAGCGATTCATATACTCTAGTTATACATGATCCTAGTTTGATGAATTTCTTATTGTTGAATCTCAAATGCATATTTTTATATTATATAAAATTTACTAGAAACCGTTTTTAATTAAAAAATCATGTTTTTTGATAGCTTAAATACATATATTTCTCTTCATTTCACATAATTAACATTATAATAGTGATTAATCATCTATGATGTTTATAATAACCCAACTTGTTCCCTTTCATTCAACTTTAACAATTGGTTTTCTCAAGTTAAGAAACAGTTTTATGTTTGTAGAAGAATACTTGTATTTTTACTTCCTAAAAATTATGGGGTAATCGATATGGCTAAATAATTTGGATTATTGGAAATGGTGACATCCGGTACTAGAAAGAAAAATGGTCAGGATGCAAGCTCTTCTCCCCAGGATGCCCCGTGACAGAGATCACTTTCTGCTAGGCTAGGATGCACCCAAACTTCAAATCTACAACTCCTGATGCAAACAAATGAACCTGCTTGACAACATTACTCTCACGGATGACCCAGACAAATGAATCTTATTGGATTCACCATCCGAAACTTTTTGCACACGTTCTTACATTGAATCCATCCATTTCAAACATGGAGAGGACATTTGGATAGTACACCTCTGGTGAAAAGAGATCCCAACAAAGATGAACTTTATTTATTGGAGGATTCATAATAGAGTTATTCTGACAGACAATAATATTCAGAAGAGAGGAATTCACATTGCCTCCTTATGTATGTGTTGCACCAACCCAGACACCGAGTCTGCACGACACCTATTCTTTGAGAGTTAAAGGTCTAAGTTTTCATGGGACTTAGTAGGCTATGAGATGGGTGTGCAGGGGTTGAATGTCAGCGATCCAGACTTCTTCCCTCGGTGGTTTTAGGGAACCGATAATCAACCCAGGGCGCGCAAGTTTCGCGGCATGGCTTGTGTCTCCATCTGTTGGGTCATATGGGACATGAGGAAGAAAAAACTTGGAGGTTTCTGCAGGTCTTATACCTATCTCATGGTATGCCTTCTTGCCTTGATGGAGGAGCTCATTTCTCTCCTATAGGGAGGGACGCTAATGACATTGATGCCCCTGAATGGTCCTGGCACAGGGCAAGAGAGGTGGGTAAAGTGGAACCTGCCTAACTCTAGCCTCAAACTTAACTTGGATGGCTCCTGTGCCCAAGATATTATGAGAGGAGGGGGATGGTTCAAGACACCAGAGGATCTATAGTCATCAGTTTCAGTGCTTATTATGGCCATGGTACCCTTATTGAAGTCGAATCCAGAGCCATGCTCAATGGCTTATCCATTTACCGCGAACATCACATCTTCATTGCCTCAGCCGAATCAGAGTCATGCCTCCTTGTCAAATTCCTGGTCAACCAAGCCAAAACCTATGGTATTTTTACTACATTATCTGGAGATGAAGGCTGTTGTTGGGCAACGGTACAGATATCACTCATGCATGGAGGGAGGGCAATTCCGCAGCAGACGATCTTTCCAGTAAGGGGATCCCTGATAACCGGTGCATTATCTATAGTAGTCTCGGGTCTCTTCACAACACATGTAATCTCCTTGTCTATTATGACACTTTATGTTTCCATCATTTCCGCCCCCCCGTGACTTGGTGGGATTGCTAATAAATAGTAATTTTTCAGTCAGTCACATCAAAATAATCAATTTCTACTTCTAATTTTGGAATTTCTTTCTAATCTGTGATCCTCTAAGATAACCCTTAAAATTTATTTATTTAATTTCTATATTCGCATTCCAAACTCTTTACCCTTCATGTTTTTCAAACATGTTTTAGTCTCAAAACATTTATATACTTCTCTATCATTCATTGAAAAAATCTATATTCCATACTCAACATTAATCATGTATTATTTTCAAATAGTCATGATGATTGTTACATTAAATGATAAGTATTGAATCATCTTAATTAACTTCTAGAATATCTTTCAATAAAACTGAAAATAATCCAAACCGATAAAACTAATGTATCAATTTTATTGTAACACATACATATTATATTTTTATCCCTAACGTAAGTAACTATTAATCTAATGTATCACTATGAGAATTCAATCCATGTACTTAAGATATTTTTTTTCCAGTAAAGTTTTATATGATTTTTCAAGACTGTCTCATTTATCTTCCATTGATACATCTACTTCCAATGATCTGTACTTTATATTTTGGATAAACAATAGATTTTCTGTACAAATCATCTTTTAAAAATGTATCTGCATTCTTTCTTGACATCAAAATATATTTGAAATGTGAAATTTCCTTCATCTATAAAATTCTAGATTAACTTCATATTAGCATCAATAACTCATCTTGTAACTTTGGGACAATAAATTCTATAATCTTTCATCCTCTATGTAATGTTAATATTTTAGAAATAATGATTCTAGACATAATTACCTAGTACTTTAGTAATACAGTGCATGAACTATGGGTATAGCTCTATAATGATGCTTCGGTAGCCCAGGGGTTATAAAACTATGGGTATAACCTATACCCACAGTTTTAGGGGATATACCCATTGTTCGAAACCTTTTTTATAGGTGATTTTCTAGTATTGAACCTTGATCTTATGACTAAATCATACCAATATCCCATTTTTGTATACCCTATCCACATGCATGAAGGTGTAACTTTAAGAGTACATGAATAATTCTTGAGTATCTACTCCTTTGTGACATCTTTCCCCTAGTCGATATCCACTGTGTGGTTCCTGAATCAAGGAGTCCCCACTATACTTTAAGAACAAATTCCCTTACACTAGAGGACATCGATTAATAGTGAGGTTCTAAGGTTGTACCATTGGAAGACTATACCCCATAACATAGTGTACAAAAATTGATGAAAATAAACTAATAAACATCCATGATATAAACATTAAAGCACACATGATAATATATAACTGAATTAAAATTAAATACATAAAAACTAACACACACTGGTCTCCCACTAGATTGACCCCATATATAAAAAGATAAATATAAAAGGAAAAAGCGACTCCAATCGATTCTTGAGTCTCACTTCATCTCAATAACCAAACCATCTGAAGTGCTCTATCATTATTAGGTAACAATGATCCTTTACCCAATTTGACCTTATATGCAAGTAATAATTCTTCACGGGGACCAAAGTTTCATGGCCTCTTGAGCATGATGATAGTTCAAAATAGTAGGGAACCACTAATATAGTTTGATACATAACTAAAAAAAATTTGTCACTACATGTGATATTTATAGATAAATAAATTTATAAACTTTTTAATATAAATAAATAAATCACTATTGATCCTCAAGCTCAAATGTGACACTTGTGATAAACTATACCTACCTCGTCTAGTGCTCTAGTGTATTAGAGTATGTTGTGAAACTTTTTTAATTAGTATATAATTTAATCGCAATTCCTATATTCTTGGGGAAATCCAATATCAATGTTGTATGTTCAAGCATTTTTTCCTTGGGGAATGGCCCTAGGAAATCTAATTGTAGAAATCCCACAAACAATTCTTAGGAGTCCTAAGAAATCAAATACTATCAGAAACAATGGTAAATTCCTAGATTTCCTGGGAATTCAAACATCATCTAGTATCATTCAATTCATATGCTCCTAGGTAAATAGAGTTTCAATGTCCGTAGAGTTGATTCCAATACATCTTGAGAATTTCCAAATGTGTAGTCAAATTATTAAATCCAAGGGGATTACATAGGGAATTCCATATACATGAAGGCTAAACCCAATTATCCAAGTAACTCCACACTAATGAAGATCATGGTTGAATCCATGCATCTTATGAATTACACACTCATAATGATCAAGGTTGAATCCCTACATCCTAATAATTTCACACTCATCAGGTGATTTTAGTTTTTTTTTTTGTTTTATTGTAGGTTACAGTTATATTCTGTGTGTTTTTAGTGAGTTTTTTGTTTGATTTCTGTGTGATTGTTGGTGATTTCATTGAGTTTTTTTGTGTTTTTAGTGAATTTTATATGTGTTTGTAGTGAGTTTTATTTTTCTATTCTCAGTTATTTTTTGTGTGTTTTCTGTGTGATTGCAGGTTTTAGGTTTTTAGTGTGTTTTCTATTTTTGTAGTGTGTTTTTGTGTGATTTCAGGTAGTAGGTTGCATTATGGTTTCTGTGTTTGATTGCAGTGTGTTTGATAGCAGGTTCTATGCATTAAATTGAGTGGGAGGTCTATTCTAATGGTTTAAAAACCATTGGTATAGCTTTGTATAATTCATGCCAATGGTTCATTTTGAACCGTTAGTATAGGAATAAGTCTACGGTTCCGAACTTTAGGTACAAATTTGTGCCAATGGATCAAACTGCTAGTGTATATTTTTACCAATGGTTGCAAACCATTGGCAAAAATCTATTAGAATTGTTCAACCTGAACCGTTGGAACAACACAATTCCATCACCTATGAAACTATTGGAAGATAGATATAACAATTGTTTAAAATTTTGGTATAGAGATGTCCCAATGGTTTGAAATAGTTGGCCTAAATATATCCCAACAGTTCATAATGAACCATGGTAAAATATAAATTTGAACCCCCTATACCAATGGTTCATTGTGAACCGTTGGTATAGGGCTACCCCAATGGACCACATGCCAACGGTTGTTGAAACCGTTTAGATAGATATGATTTCTAGTAGTGAAATGTTTATGATAATGTCAATGATCATAAATCCATAACCCAAAGAGCCTTAGAAAAGGTCATTGATATCATAAAAAATGATGATATCATGACAAAATTTTATTTCAAAACCCTTTTTCTAAATTTAAATAGTGAGAAGATATACATAATTGATTTCATAACCATATCACCCTTTGATTCACCTTGATTAAGATCTTTTTTATATCTTATTCCAAGAAATGAAGTTGAATGTTTCCTTCCTGAAGTGTTAGATAATCATGAGATCTATTAATTGAATGATAGTTTATTCCAATTATGTTTATCACAACAAAAACATTAGAACAAGTTTTCTAATGTGCATAAATCCTCACATATAGAGATAATACTTTAATCTCTAAAACCTCATTAGATTTTTTAATATAAACCATTCCATAAATATTTGACCTTGTAAATATCCTGAAAGGTGAAATTCCAAAACTTTAGAAATAAGAACACTAAATTTCTCAAAAATAGTGTAGCATTGAACCCACCTATATCATAAAATATATCTTTTTTGTCACATATAAAATATGTGAATACCTTCATCATGTATTTTCTTATAACATGGTAATTACCATAAATCGTTATTGAAAACATGCCATCCTTCTTATTAAAAATATTATTCGGTATATTCCTTATGTCAAAAAATGTCACAAACTCCAACCATGAAAACATAATCCACTTTGACAAAAAATATTTAATTAGTCCCATGGTAATTACTACTATCCAATTTACTCATTCAAATACAACATATCTTTATCCAAAAACCATTATCCCAACATTACGAACATATTAAGGGTTTTGTTTTCCTTAATCTTTTGTTTCCAAAAAATATCAACTTACCAACTCAATCACATTTCATGGTCATTTAGAATATTCTCTCAAATCCTTAAGTAAAAAAAACAGTGGACAAATCATTTGATGTTCCATTATTCCATAAAACCATGAAAGTAATTATACAAATTGTTTCTTGAATTCCATTTAATAAACACTTTAATTACCCATCATTTTTCTTAAACCATTACTTAGGCTTCATCATATTATCTCATAGTATCTCTATCATATAATATGAAATTTGAATCATGTCTTAAGGTTTCTAAAAATCAATATAATCATTTTCTTACAGTTAATTCAAACAATAATGTTAGACCATCCAATAAATTTCACATGTTGTTTGAGGTTACATTATACTTAGAAGTATAACCAATATTTGTACCACATTCATGATTATCTTCATGATATTTAAACTTAGGACATTGATATTCACAATTCCTATACCTTCTATTTCATCAAAATTCAATGTCTACCATATTTCTTATAGTTTCTGCTTTTGTCTAAGACCAGAAAAAATACTATGAGAAACACTTATCATAGAAAAAAAGAACATAATCATGAAAAATTACCTATATGATTCCAAAATAATGACTCACATTTTTAAAAATATGATACCTTATGGTTATCCATAGAGACATTTCTATACACATCCATACAAATGTCCACAAGGATCTCACTAAAGTTTTCTCATCATAGTTTCCAAAGTTTGACTAATCCTTTGATCTGATATAGATTATAATGAACCATTCTTAAAGTACATTGAATTAATTCCATTTTTATAGAAGATTCAATACATAATAAAAACACACGCTCACAGAATGTATTTGTTTTGTGCCTTTGGGAACATTGAAACATAAACAACAGGTTCATAACACAACTAATTTTTCTCTCACCTATTTCTTCATAATAAGAACTATTTTTGATATATTAGTCTTAATAACATTCTTCATGTCCTGGGGAAATTAAAATTAAGAAATTGTGATCTCATTTCCTCAGTAAAGTAAATAAGTTAGAGATCAATCATGACATAATCATATAGAATATATACGTAAAAACATTTAAAAATCATATCCTTTATATCAAAGATCCTGATATCGTGTCTAGGAAAAAATCATAAAATTTCATAAACAATAAAAGAACATTTTTTATGAGATCATAACATAATAAATGGAATATTTTAATACCCATAAGCATAGAAAATGTTTTCCATATTAGTTAAGGAATCACTTCCAAGCGTGTCTTAACAGCATGAGTTCACTCCCCATACCTTTTTAGTAGCCAAGCTTCACTCCCATGACTATATTAGTTGTTAGGGATCACTCCAAATACCATATTATCAAAAAAATCCATTAATTATATAACATGGAAGAGGTTAGTATATACACAACACGAAATAATTAAGTGGTGAATATGACATGTATCTCACAGAAATAAAAAGGGAGATGAAAATCCCTTACCTTATCTCTTGACTCTTGTCACACTCATAAAAAAATACTGTATAAAAAATATAACTTTATTATAAATCTATTAATGAACCTTATTCTATTATATCATACCATATATGATTCACTTATGTCTTTGTATTACCCATTTATTAATAATTCCTTATTAAAGAAATGTTATGGGTAATAACCGCTTAGTTTATCATACGTATTTTGAATTGTTATTCTTGAACCTATTACATAGATCCTAACTCAATTATTTAAAGAATATAAAACATGATTTATATATCATATATATTTATAATATAAATATCTATAAAACATTGATATATGAAATAGAATAAGTCGTTTATGGAGATGGTAGGCCTAATGTACGCATGAATGTTGTTTCCATTTTCTTATCATAGTGAAAGTAAGAATGAAAATTATATATATATATATATTATTACATTAGAAATTTTTTGTCATATATTTTTTATAAGTTTACTGAAACCATCCTTAATAAATTACATGAAAATTTTGAACAAATAACATCTCCTTAAGGAGGCGGTAGTCCACACGTCCACAAATGAAGTCATCTTATTTACAAAAAATTGAATTAATAAAGGGTAATTTTATATTATAATTAATTAAGAATATAAAAATAATAGAAATAATATATATCATATAAAAAATAGTTTCCATTATAATTATCATTATGAGGGGTGGTAAAATAAAAATGATCAATCATCATCTCGTGAGGTGGTAGTCCACCCTACATATGAATGATAAGTTCTTTACCCTATTGATGAAAGTGTGAGGAAGTGTTGGTTAATAAATTAATATAAAACAAATATATTTTTATTGAGGATACTAAGGCCATTATGTAATCATTAAATAAAAAAAATTGTGGGGGTTCAATGAAGAAGTAAAAAAAATTTTGTTGATGAATGTTACATTTTCTTTGGGAATCTCCTTTTGATTTTCACAAAAGGACTCCATTAGTTGGCTTTATGAACAAATAATGGATACTAGGATGAAGGGAAGAAATTATTTAGATTTTTTTGGTATATTTTGGATGATTAAATGGGCTTTATAGGTGTGATGAAAAGAGAAGTAGATGTTCCCTTTTATAAGAGAGAAGAGGGGCACTTTTGGAAACTCTAAAAAATATTAATTTATAATAAATTAAAAAACCGACAAAAAATCCATTTATTTGAAGATAATATGGTATAATGTTTTAACATCATCAAACAATATATTTTAGAAATTATTTTTAGGTTATTTTAATCCTAATCATTTTGATTAACCCTTTGTTAATCAATTTTTATCTTAACTATGATAACAATATTTATAATATTATGAAGATATAATTTATTTATATAAAGACTAAATTAGAAAATAGATGGAAAATTTAAAATATTTTTTCCTATATATCATCCCATTTTTATTATTTAATATTTTTATTTTATTTTTATAATTTTGTAAAATATTATTTTCATAAGATATGTTAAGTGTTAATTTAAACAATATTCATTACATTGACTCTCATAAAATCAATACATAAAGATTACATCAAAAAAATTAATTTAATACAAAAAATAACATGTCATATTAACCTATAAAATTCTGGAATTACCATAATTATGTGAAATTAAATTTCTTTTAATACTTATAATAACATTTAATGGACTGATTCATTAATTGAGTAATTACTACATCATCATTCTGTAATTATTTATGAAATATATTTCTTTAATAAAAATTAAAAATAAATTTCTATGATATAGAAAAACAATTTATATTTCTGTAGAATATATATAGTCTAGATTATCTTCTATTTAACCCCATATTAAAAATATTATTGATATTAAAATTAAGAGTGTGACATTTCGTCACCCCCTTTGAGTTTAATAATATTTGTTTTCTTTTCACGGTCAAGTATCTATTAAATTATACAAATTAGATACTTATGTGTAATTTTAGGAACTAAATTCATCCAATAACATTTGGTCAAGTTTTAGGTTACTTTTATAATATATATAATATTATATTTTCCCTTAATGACCTATTTACACTTAATCGTGGTAATAAAAATTACTAAAGTTACTATTAATATTGTCAAAAAATAAATAGAAAATATTTAACAAATCTGCACCTTGTAATTCCAAAAATGGAAAACACATTTTTGTAATTTAAAACATATAATTTTTAAATATAAATTAAAAATTCATCACGTTGACAGACCGAGAAAATATTTTTTTAAAGTAAAAATGTCTAAAATATTGAAATGTTTTTATATCCAAAATCAATGAAAATTGATGCCAACAACCTAAATTGCATTAACTAATAATAAACTGGTATAATTATACTTTTAATCAAATAATAAATATAATTTAACTTTATAAGTTGGTATAATGAAAATATTATTTTAAATTAATGTTCAGTATTTTTCAATATTCATCAAAACATGAAACTTAGCAAAAAAAATTCAAAACACTCAACCAAATAAAATGTTAATATCCCTATTTCAAAGAAGAATCTTATTTTTTCAAATATAATTTATTAGAGTGTCAAAAATTGGATTTAAAATGGATTCTTCTTTAAAGGGAAGAAAAATTACCCTTTTGAAAAATACCTCATTTTATTCATAAAAATGGATTTATTCTAATATTATGCATATCAAATATATTTGATGGGATTAAAAAAAATATGATTGAATATTTAATATATATAATTTATTAAAAATATTTCTTAGTTGTGTTTTTTTAATTTATTGATATAAAATGGTGTTTGTACATAGAAAAACTAGTCTTCTTAGTAATGGAATTTCATTATTTTCAAATCATTAATAATTTCTTTCCAAGCTAATTGATAACCAAATGATTAATTTTATATACATGTTTAAATCATTTTTTTCATAATTCTGTTAATATTATTATTAATTTCCATTCCAATGGCTAGGTGGTAACTATAATGACATTTTTAAAATAATTTTAATAGTATATTGTAGTTTGGTAAAACATGGTCTTGTGTCTAATGAAAGATATCGATAGAGCTCAAAATTGTTTATAACCTAAGCAAAACATAGTTTTTCATGTACCACAATCTTAACCAAGTGTTTAATATAGAACAAGACTAACTTAGTGGTGTGTACAAAATAAGACAAACTTAGTGCTTTGGTATAATAACAATTACATTCAGTGTTGTGTGAGATGAGAAATTTCAAAAATATTAAATTAGTTTGAAAAAAATATTTCAAAAAATCTCAGGGTGTTATAGCAAGGAATCATTGAGTTCAAATATGAATAATCCCTGATTTTGATCCAAAGTTCACATCTAAATTCCAGAGAATCCTTTAACATGATTTTAATACTGAGTTGAATTTCAACATTACCTACCACCCCCAAACTAATGGCCAATCTGAAAAGACAATTCAGATGCTCTAAAAGGCTATTAGATTATGAAAAATAGAATTCAAAGGTGGATAGGATCATAATATATCATTGATCAAGTTCATATATAATAATAGATTCTACTCAAGTATTCATATGTCTCCATATGAAGCTCTGAATGTAAAGTGATATTGATTGAAAACCTATTGGCATGATGTTGGGGAAAGAGTGCTACTTGGGTCAAATCTTGTGCAAGAGATTATAGAGAAGGTTCATTACATATATCAAAAGATAAAATAGTCTTAGATTCAACAAAATTTCTCTGATGACAATCATTAATGGAATTGAATTTCACTATTGGTGATAATTTCTTCCTCTGAATATCACCATGGAAAATAGTAATGTGTTTTGGGATGAAAGGGAAGATTAGCCCTAGGTACATTGGCCCATTATAGATCATTGAACACATATAAGTATTGGTAAATCATATTTTACTTATACAAATTATGGATCTTGTTAATGGAATGTTGTATATATCTCTTCTGGGGAAGTACGTACTAGACCCATCACATGTACTAAATTAGAAGAAGGTACAACTCGACAATGACCTATCATATAAATAAAATCTCGTAAAGATCTTGGGTGAAATAGAATATATCCTTGAAAAAATGACAACTCACCATTTCAAAGTGTTGTCGAGGAACCACATGTTTGAAGAAGTGACTTTAGGACTTTAATAAAAAATGAAGGACAAATACCTTCACCAATTTTTGTATTTTTTTTTTGAAAGTGAACATTAAAAATTGGGAAAGAATGCAATGGAACAAAAAATTTTCAATGGAATTTTTCCTTCTTATTATTATGTTATATTTTATAAAACACATTCTTATTAGAGAGATCCCAATAAAAACATCATTCTCATAAATGAAAAATTTAATAAGTGATATTTATTGAAATTACGGAACTTATACTGATGGAATATTAACTTGACCATTGGAATAGTATCATGAACATTAGGAAAGGTACTCCAGAAAATATAATAGTAACTCCAACTTTGAAAGTATAATTAAATTTTTGGCATCTTATGAATGAAAATATGATATAATAATATCATAGTATAAGTAAGTAAATGTTTTAAAAATGATGAATTAAGTATTGATATTTTTGTGAAACATATATTTTTATATAGAATATCATAATTAATATAATTATTGAAAATAAAAATTATATTTATAAAATAGGTACATAAATTAATATTTTTTTTCCTAGGATTATAAGATAATTTTACGATAACTTAGCTAATCTTTTAAAAGGTTATAAAATTAGTTATAATATTAAAATTTGAAATTTTCAAATAAATTTTTATTGTAATAAAAAATATAATTTCTCCTATTAAAAAATTATTTTCTTATAATGGATTAAAATTTTTAATTCTAAAAATTGTAAAATGGTTTGGGTGGAATTTCATGATTTTTCAAAAATAGTTGAATTTTTGGTGAATAGTGAAATATGGTAATTTATAGTATTTAACAAATACATGAATTATTGAGTCAAGGATGATGTATCACAGATGTAAGCCCCTAATATTTTACACTACTTAATTATTTAATATATTTAATGATAAAGATCAAAACTATTGATAATGTTGATACAAAATAATAAAATAATAATAAAATATCCCATCCTCCCCCTATAAATATCACCCCTCTCCACCTATTCTCTTCAACCATTCCAAGCCTTGATTATTTCCCAAATTCTACCCAATACACTTCCCAAGTGTCTCCTCTATATCCAATATCCCTTGGCCACAACAAAATACCAAACCCAATTTCACTAAGGTGGTTCTCAAAGAGAAGAAGATTAAGAAGTAAAATCCTATTCTATTTTCTTTTAATATCTTTTCAATTTACTTTATTTTCTTATCCTCTCCTCACCTATGTATCACAAAGTGGAATAATAATTATAGTATAATTTATATAATATAATTTTATTATGTTAATGGAATAAAATATTTTCAAATATCTTCCCTCTTCCATTTATTCTAAAACTGAATACATCATCCGTGATGTGTCGATTTACCACCATCATGGACAATGTGTTCTCATTTGTCCAATACCACCTTTAAGGATGATCATATAACCATTATTTTGATTAAATAATATTTCATTGTACATATTATATGTTATATAATGTTCTGGAACCAATATGTAAACAATATATTAAATAAGATGATATATTTTCACGATGGTTATAAAAACCACCAAAATAAACTAAATCACCTTTGTTATCAATTTTATTTTTTTTAATAAAACTCATAATATATAAATAAATTATATGTAAGAGCAATTAAAATTTTGTAAGTTCATTAATATTATATAATTATAAATAACAATTCTCATTTTACATTATCTTCCATACTTCTATACATGCGAACTGATCATGAAAATCAAAAAAAAATGAACACTCCCAGAATGATGGAATTGAACTCAAGAACTCATCATAATCACCATAAAAGAGAAAAATAAAATTTAAATTAATTTAATACATCTATAATAGGTTCTTTATTAAGTAATTAATTGATCTCTATAACTCATCTATATGATTATGTTATGATTATGATGATTATGCTCACTCTTGTTATTTTGATTCCTATCTTTATTGATTCTCTTATTGGGATTTTACCTCACACCCTTATATAATGTATATCCTCCAATGATTACATGTACTAAATAGAAAATGAGTTCCAATAAGAATGTATAGATGAATGAATTAAATTAATTTTTATTTTTAATTATTCACATGTGATGTATGATCCTAATTTTCCTAAGATACAAAACCTTTGGACCCTGGAGTCGAAACACTATTATATTGTATCTCTCAAAAATGATATAATAGTCAAGTAAGGAAAACAATGTCTATTTATTTATATCCTTTCCACCTAATAAAAAGTCTCATCAAAGTCAATATCTTCTATTTTGTGTAACCTTTTCACCCTAATATTTTCTTTTTTCTTATCACTTCACCATCTTCATTCAGCTTTCTATGAAAATACCATTTTGTAATGATATAATTTTTTTATTTAGTTTAGGTATTAGTTCCCAAATATCATTATTTTTTATCTGATATATCTCTTCATTCAATGCCTAAACCCATTCTGGATTCTAAAAATATTCATTCACATATTTAGAATCAACTTTTGAATATAAGTTGGTATGAGTAATATATTTTTATGTTCTTCTTTTTTGAACCTTTTGATGTAGATCACAAATAATTTTATGAGATCCCACCTGGTTCCTCATCAATAGGTGATATTTTTAATATTCTTCATCATCATTATAAGTATCCAAATCTGATTCTTCTTATTGATTAGGATCATAATTTCTTACATCCTTATTAGAACTTTTAAGAACAATTCTTTCATGTTGTTCATTTCCTTATCTGCACATATTTATTTCGCATTTTCCTAATATTTTCCATTAAATTTAACATTAATAGATTCAAATAATCTTTATATATCTCTATTGAAACATATATATCTTCTTATTTCTGAATTATATCCATGAAAAATTCAATCTTCACCTCTCTTCTCATACTCCCCAAGATTATCAGCTTTCTTCTTTATAGTGCATGAACTCCATTTTTTTTATGTGTTCTAAACTTGGAGTTTTTTCCTAAAACATTTCATATGGAGTTATATATGCTCTTTCATTATAGAAAAATCATTTCTTAATATACACAAAAATGATAATGTCTTTCCTCCGAAATTAGTAATAGCGACGATGTTAAGGTAACATATTTTTCCCTATTGAAACTAAACTTCTATTTTTATTTTTAGAAACACCATTTTGTTATACTGAACTCTTGCTGAATTCCATGATTATCAAGATAAATTTCAAATACTTCATTTTTTTATTTGGAAAAATTATATGTTTTGAACTACTTTACTAAATTCTCACATCACTTATCACCATTTTTCCTGAATCATTAAAACATTTTGGGATCATCAGATTTATGTATCATATACATAACAAAAGTAATTAGAGTAAATACATCACAGAATGTAATGAAATACTTACATTTATGAGTTTATTTTTGTCTCATTGGCCCACAAATATGATAATGAATAATATATATTGGTTATTTTGAACAAATGTCAAATTTATTATGCATAGAGTTTTTAATATTTCATTTCTAACAAATTTTGCATCACCAATTTATTCTTCTTGACATATTAAGAATTATAAAGACATTCTCTCTCATTGATAACTTTCTCACGATTCTAAAAAACATGTGTCCCAGCCATTTATGCTACATCTGATTATCTTCCTCCATGCCTAAGTAGCAAGAGTTTTTAACCGCACCAACTAGGAATAAGTATCATTTTGTATGTTTGTCTCTTGTAACTATTTTTCAATCTACCTCACTTAAAAAAACCAATATTTTCTAAAAATAACATTGTTATATTTATCAAAAAGTTTTTAAACAACTAGAATATTGTGCTTCCTCCCATAATAAGTAGAGCTTTCTTGGATTTCAGCTTTTCATTACCAATGATGGCTCATCCAACACATTTGATTCTAAGAGATTAATCATTTATAAATTTCACCATTACTTCATTTAAATATTTTAAAATCTTAATCAATTTTATTTATCCTATCATACATGTAGAGAAAAAACTATGAAAGATACAAGTTTTTTCTCCTTTTTTATCTTTGATATCGGTTTCTACAAAATGATCTTTTACTTTCCTTTTATCTTTCTTTGCATTATGCTACTGTTAATTTTTAAAAAAAAATTGTGCCACTATATAAAGACAAGATATCCTTTTGTAAGATGTCTAGGTTATTCAAATATTTCAGAAATAGTATTCAGTAGTAGGAATCTATTTTTATTTTTCACACTAACCTTCTCAAGTTTCTTCCGAATATCCTTCTCATAAATACTCCTTTATAGGATTGAATCTTACAAAAAGTTTTTCTTCTATAAATTTTGTAATAATAGTAATGTTTTTATTAAACTAAAAAATATTTCCATATATCAAAATCCACTAAAATACTAGAAGTAGGCATAGAAAAAATATTTAACTATAAAATATCCATACCATTGGAGTTGTGTGAATGTTACCCAGAAAATTTATTATATTTCGTATTAGAACTTTGTTGAACACCAACCATTTTATTACCATCAAAAATATTATTTTTCAGTTTGTTTTTATTTTCATCCTTATCAAAGATAGAAGTATTAGAACCCTTTTAGAACTCATAATTTTTATAGAAATATAGACTTCTCTACTTTGTTAATCATGGACACATACATAACTTTCCAAAACTTCATCATCTCTAGAAAAATTTCGACTTTATTATCAAACTTTAAATTTAACCTTTGATATATCTTATGTTTACCTTTTCTAGAGACTCCACCAACTTCAGTGATAGAATTATTGAAATATATAAACCTATACTCATCTTTAGGAGTTTTTTATAAATATTTTCAACTCTTATTTTTTTTCCTTCAACATAACTTTAAAATGTTTAGTCTAATTTTTTTTCAATAAAAACAGATTAATTAAAATCATTAATCTATTCTAGAAGAATGAATTTTATATTAGGAGAACATTGTTTTTTAGTTTTTGAGGATGATTCATTTTTTAGTTATTTTATTTCTTTATCAATCCTTGAAATATTTCTAATATATTCCATCACTTGTTCTTTAGATGAAATTTTAGTTGAGTTTCTTCCACTTATTCACATTTTCTGTTTCTGAACTCTGTATTGTTCATGTTTGTAATGACAATATCTTCTAAAACATTCTCTATAGATTTTTTGGATTTAGCTTAACTATGTTATTTTTAATCACCATTAGTCAAAATATTCTCCTTTTTTATTTAGGTAATTTTTTAACTTTAAAGTTGGAATAAGATTTATAATTATCACACTATTTCTCCCTTGGCATTATCTAGTTTATATCATCTTTATCACTACCCTATTCTTTCTTTCTTTGAGGAAAGTTAGCCACAAAGTTTCCAAAGACTCAACCTTAAAAACATTTCAGGGGAATTTCACCTTATTTTTACCTATACCTATTTTTATATTTTTTTAAAACTAGGATAAAATGTTATCAATATTTCAATGGGCATCATTTTTAGAATTTGAATCAGTAGCTCCTTCTTTAAGAATATTATTAGTATTTTCTTTCTCATAATTATTGAAAGAAATTTTATGATCAACTTTTTTCCCATTATAACTTTATGCCTTCTCAAATCATAAGTAATTAGAGCATTTTTGAAATCATTAAAAGATAATGTTTTTTGATCTCTATCTTTCAATAAAGAATATTTGAAACCAGCCTTCTTAGGAATAAATGTCGAGATATTTTAAACTATTATAGAATCTTCATGATTTTCACTATGACCTATAAAAATGATTAAAATTTCATTCACACTGGTAAATAGGTTTCCAAGATATTTATACTCAACCATTTTTAGATCATCATACATTATGATCAAAAATTTTAAGTTTTCCTTCTTTAATCATTTACTACCTTCATAAATGTTACTCAAATTATCCTAGATACTATAGTAAGAGAAGACACCCATCACTCTTAGAAAATCATATTAATAAAGTGATGAGGGTAAATGCTTATTATTTCTTCATTATAAATATTTTTCTTATCAACATATATAAGATGAATCTTTTCATCAATTGGAGTAAATATATCTATTGGAGCTTTATGAACAACATTCCAAATTTAAATAACATAAAAAAAATTATATTTTTACAAATATTATAATTCTTGCCACAAAAGACTAAAATTCTATAAATGTTCACACAATTCAGATTCCCCATCACAAATTTTCTTAAAAAACATCAGTAAAGAGTAAATTAATGGAATCATGATCTAATTCAAATATTTATTACCCAATAGGAATCAGTGTATCATTTAGAGGGGAGGAGATGAATTAATGGTTTCTTTTTATTTTAAGTTTCATTTCTTTTGAAACAACATTAAACTCCTATTAAACATTTATCACTTTGATTAAAACAAAAAAATAACACATCCACATTAATATAAGAATTTATAAGGATCAATACTCAACAACAGTTTCAACCTCCTTCATATGGTGTATAAATAATCCAGTACAACACAAACCACTAAAAAAATCCTTTTGTGTGGATGAAAATATGTAGGATATTTCCTTACATCTATGTTGCACTATGTCCAACACAACAATTCTTTTTCTCCAAGTAGAAAAAATGATTTAATAAAAACTCATGTAACATGTTAAAAAACATACAAAATTTGCTTGAAAACATGTTACAGTGCTTCCTTATAAATATTTAATAATATGTTATTCGAAAAAATTATTCTCTTTCTTATAAATAATTAGTTAAGAATTTATTTGGACTCTATAATAATACTCTGTCCAATACCATAGTTAGACTTGACATTCTAGATCCTCAGTCTAGAAAACTAACTCTTCCATAATACCACTAACACAATTATAAATCGATTCTACCTCAATATTGAAATCAAATTTGGGTTTATCTGTTCAATGACCTAGTCTGGTATGATAATCACTGAATTATATCTTCCCTATTTTTCCTTTTATTACTTATAGAAAACATCCTCTGGAAATTTCTATTTGAAATCTCCCTCTCTCTAAAACATCAATGGTTCTATATCTTCCTCCACATGTGAATAGTCTTCATATCCATTAAAAAGTAAAAATTACTCTACTCCTTTTATAGGTGTGCCAAAAGTGTTTTAGTAGGGAATCTGAAAAGTTTTCCCACTTAAATATATTTCTTGAAACATTAATTTTCCCTTAAATATCAGATACATCTTTAAATTATTCATTTCTTATCAAATCTTTTAATATCTTCTCCAAACTTCTCTAATATTCTCATAAATTCACCTTGATTCAGACTTTTTAACCATTATTCAGTCTGATTTTGATTTTCATTCCAACTTATTTATTAAAATCAAGGCATACGTGCAACAAAAGATTCTTTATTATGTTGTTCCAAACCAATTGAATTCGAAACAACCTTGAAAAAAATACTTCCATAATCATTGTTGTTAATTTGTTAGACTATGATAACCTTTCTATTTTCCCATAATCAAAGTTGAAAAATCTAAATATTCCTACAATTCTTTTGTAATACATCAGCACAAGATTAAAATCCACTTGACAACACTTTTGAAAAATCTTCGAAAAATTATCCTCTTCATCTTTTCCTTTGACTGATTATTTTTGCGTCCAATCAAGTCTAGTATCTAACAAATTTTATTGGTTTTTGCATACGCCTGATGGATTAGTATCTATATTCCTCTAATATATAAGTCTTATCTCTTGTTCAATTATATGCACCAGATATCATCCAATATTTTCTATCCAATTTTATGATGAAACTCAACATTTTTTTCTTTTTCTCTTGACCCAAATGAAAAACATATCAGAGTTGTTCTATTTTTATTCACCCCTTAGATAAAAAAAAATCACCCTATTGAAAATTGTTAACTATATTTTTTATTAGACAATGATCCCATTTTATAACAATACCAACAACTTCACTTCTTATATTTTTCATTGGTCTCTAATCCCCAACAAAAAAAATCTTCCTCTGAACCTCTTCATCAAATATCACTGTATCTAATGATCGGTGTCACACCATGTCGGATGGACTGGTTTTTTCATCAAATTCATTCCTTACCAACATCTTTCTCTAAGTATTTTTATGTTGTGTATTATTGGTTTGACTAAAAAAATAATCATCTTCTTACATTCCAAATAAAACATCATATCCTTCAAACAATTCTACATATGGTGACCTCACACCGATGTACTGAGACAAAAAATCTTTGACTTCCTAAACATTATACATATAAAAATATAATCTTGTATCATGATTTGATAATGAATTTGAAAACAAACAAGATTAACATAGAATCATTTAACTTTAATTGAGAAATATTATTACTAACCATCCTTGGATTTAATTATTTATTTCTAACTGGGCATCAATCCAATTCACTTCACTTTTTCTCCCCCTTTATTTCGTAGGGCCATCATAATAAGTTTTCTAGAAAACTAATGATTTATTACAACTTAATGAACAAAAAAGAATAGTCATATTTTAATGAGATCCATTCAAACTCCAATAAAATTCCTCATTCAAATTCAAACATTCAATTCAGACCGAAGGTATGTCTGATGATCCTTTTCATCCAAAATACTTATTTACAATCCGATGAAATTTCTTAAGACTTTTGCATCTGATCTTTCGATTATAATGATGAATCTAATCACTAGATTTAATAAAGTGATATTGTTATTTATCATTGAATATAAAGGACAACACCATCTTCTTCTATCTATAAAAACAACTTTTTTCCAACTTGGTCCAAAGATAAGTGAGTCATACACTTAGATAAATGATTTTTAAACCATACAATATATTACAGGTTTTTGAGGATTCATAAAGACATTATAAAGTTAATAAAATAAATATAAATCAAATTATTTTAAAGGGGAAAACATAGATTTGGTCATGTATTACCTTCATATTATTTACCACATCATTTTTTACTCTTTATGATGTAATAATACAAAATGTATATTTATGTGGTATAAAATTTTTACCCTAAAATATGACTCTATCTAAAAATTATGAAAAAATAAATATTATATAATTTTAACATTATAAATAACATTAATTTTATGAAAATAATTTTATAAATAATTTTATTTTCACTTTTAAAATGAGAATCGACATTTTTTGAGAAATATTGTATTTTTTGACAATGATTATTTTTGAACAATTATAAAAATTACTTTTGACATCATAAAAAATATAATAATTTATATTTAATTAAAATAATTTAATAATAATATTTTATTAAAATATTAGTTATTTATAAAATAAATTAATTCATCAAAATAAATTCCTTAATTATATTTTAACATTACCCAATAATAAAATTTGGGTTTAATTGTATCAAAATAAAAATATTTTTTAAAATAATGATAAGAAGTAAATATAAAAATGTTATATTGAAAATAAAATATACATATTCATATTTTAATAGTCTTGATATATATCCCTTTAATACACCAACAAGCTCCCTTAGTGTAAGGTGCACGATAGTGAGATTTTCATGGGGTGGTTCGACGTACATGGTTTGGGCCATGATCTCGATGAGCTTGATCTTCTCCCAAAAATGGTTCTATCATGCCAAAGATATTGGATATGAACATGGGATTGGAAAAGGGAAATTATCAGTGATTCTATCTCCCATAGAAGATCTGAAAAATGTGATTCACAGGGTATGATCATATGGGCTGATGCCATCACTTCCTTTTTCTGTGTCAATTGGATTTGTTAGAATACAATATTTATACTAATAAAACGATCACTATTAAATGGGTATATTATCAATGTTTATAATTATTAATGGTCTTCTAAATCTGATAAGATATATTAAGAACAAATAAGCAGATGTATTTTCTATAACCATAATATATATTAATACATTTAATTAAATCATTAAGGTAATTTTATTTATAAAAGTTCAGTTCATTATAAGATATAAATCGAGATCTTCTTGTCAATATAAATTGTAAGATTATTATCAAGGAGATAATGACACTATAATTTTAAGGAATTAAGTACCATTACTACGCCAAGATCATGTGATTGATAGTTCCATTCTTGTGGCCTCATGTTTTTCGATCCATACACCATGACTCCATCCACATGCCTTATCACTTATAAAATTATGATCCCAAATAAATCAAAATACAATGTATATTTCTAACTTAACTCATATGAAATCAAAATCAGGGTTGTGGTCAAACACCCCTTCAATTCCTAGAAAGAAATATCTTATTATTCTACCAACATAATCTTGATGACCATTCAAGTTACACCTGAGAGTAGAACAAACATTAAAGAAAAGAATCAAATTAACCTTTCATAATAAAATACTAAAACAAAAAATATTCTGATATCAAAAACGAGAGTCACCCAGTAAAAAATCTCTACGAGCAACTCATGGTCCACTAACACACCCTCTTATAAGATGATGTGGCCTAGGATGTTTATTTTATTGATTCATAATGGATCCTATATAGCTTGTACTATAGCCTATGATCTCTCACAATACATAGGATTATGTCAAGTGGTTTAGAATTATCATCTAAATTTTTGAAGTACACTAAGGTGTCATCAATAAAAAATAACAAAAAACCAGTCCATGTAAGTAGGAATGATTTGGTTCATGAATGCCATAAAAATAACATGAGTTTTTTTCAGCCGAAATTACGTAAAAAATTTATATAATCCATAACTTATTCTAAAAAAAATATCATGGTATAATAGAAGGTCTCACAATTATATAATGATACCCTGACCTTAAATAAATCTTTGAGAACATAGATGCACCCCTAAGTAGGTTAAAAATACCACCTATATATGGATTATGGAACCCATTCTTAATAATCATCTGATAAAGATTTGGGTAGCCTATAAATAAATAAAACATTTTACCATCCTTATTAAGAAATAGAACAGGAGATCCCCAAGGTGATGTAATCATACAAATGACCCATTTTACCTCCAACTCCTATAATAGATTCAAATGATCTTAAATCACTCCTTGAACCATCTAATAATGTGGAATGGAAATTAGATTATCTCTATATATCATCTCAATTGTAAACTCAATTACTCTATCAGGTTACAAACCTAAGACCTCCTCATGAAATAGATCCTGAAACTAATCAAATTCAGGATATAAGGAATTATACTCCACTATGTTGTTACCTAGAAATAGACTCAAAATCATACCTATGAGCTCACCAAGTTGATAATGAACTAGTATTTCATGAACAAATTGGATATTCCATTCCTTAAGATAAATAATTATTTAACCCTTATGAGATGTGGACATCACTCTCTTATTGTAATAGTTAGTTTATGCTTGATATGAAACCCACCATTTAATAACAATTATCAAGTCAAAACCTAACATTTCAAGCAAGTAATAATCCCAAAGAAAATGATACTCACTAACCTCCCATGAAAACAAATTTCACTGAATGATTCCCTCTAATTGCACCCACAATGGTGCATTGATTGATATAACCCCAGAAAAAATATCCATCTAAAGACACAAAACATTCACAAGATGAGTAGATATAAAATATATGAGGCCCATGTATCAAATAAATCACTATAAATCATAGAAAATATAATAATAATAGCTTATATAGTCGATGACCCTTCCTCTCAATAAATAGTTATAGGATTAACTTTATATAACTAACCTATCTCTATAACACAATCTCTTGTTTGAGTTCTATGTGATGCATTACTCAACTAAAAAAATGATCATGTCCTGAAGAATCTTGTCCCCCCCCCCCCCACAAATAGTTATGTCTAGTATAACTCCATCATCCATACTATTATTAGGTAGAATATCACATTCCAATTATTTACATCATACCGTGTTCTCCATAATTACCCATATATATAGGTTTCATATAGATCCACTTCATGTGCCCCATTATTCTGTAATCTTGGAAGTCCATTATTGGGGGAATTCACTATCCTGGCATGTGAACGATCCTTCCCCACTAATAGAAAACCACCTGAAAACCTACATAATAGAAACATTCTCTCCCCTATATTTTCTTCCCACCACCACCTTAGAAATAGTTCCCATAATGAAACTTCCTAACATCCGAATATGTACCATTACACCATCCATAAAAAACAATATTTTAATCACTAGAATCCAATTTATGGTTCCCTACATAAATAATACTTTGATTCACTAACTCATAAAACTATATCAAATGGAATATACATACGTGACACTTTAACTCACATCTAATTTTATCCTGTATTTTTTGATAGTTTTCTCATCCCATTCCAATATTGGAAGAAAATTTAAAATTTTGTGAAGAAAATTGAATAATCAATTACTAACATATACCCCTAATTCAAAAAAATATCTCTATATATATTTTCTACCGTATGGTTTATGTTAATTTTTTCTAGAAAATCCCATGAGCGTTATTCCAAATTATTCCATTAAACTACAAATCCTTCATCTGGATATCCTACTAGTGGTTTTCTGGTCCCCACAATATATATGCTTCCCACCTAAATTAGTCTTTAAGTGATCCCAAATGACCTGTATATACTCAATCGGGAACTTTTTATCCTTTGGTATATCATTTTCAAAGCAAATTTGAGGAATCCACAGTTGGAACTCACTAGAAAAGTCATATATATTAAAGAACCCGCATGCTGGGTCTATTTCCAATAACATCATAAAATGTTTGAAATTATATTGGAACCCATCTTCCTCTCAATCACCTCGAACCAATGGGGGATTTTGTCCTACTACAATATTTGTATTATTAGTAATTTACCATGTATCCCTATTATAAAATTATATCATGGAGTAATCATTATACAATTCCAAACTCAAATCTCAGGGAACATAATAAATTAATTACAAAATTATGTAATAGTAGGGTCATAACTAGACATATGAAACTAATACACATATAATATCCCATTGTAAATAATAGTAAAATATCAATACAACTAGCCTTTCTTTATATAAAGACACAATCTAGCTCAGTGTAAAAAAATTTACAATAATTTAAAATATTCATTTTATAATATTTTAGACATTCAGAGTAATATCATTCATTTTGATCAATTTTAACATCTTTATTATGAATTATTTTTCTAAAAATCCAAATAGTTCAGAAAATTATTCCATTTACCCCATCCTAACCATTACAAGCATTCTTGTGTGTCCCGAATAATATTGATGTCACATAAATCCCAGAGTGCCTAAAATGATTCATGAATTTACAATATTGTTTCCTTACAAATGATTATTAATACCCTAGAAAACAACAACACCACACACATTTATATCACCTTAGATTAAGTAATATCCATCTATAATAAGAATACATAAATAAGAACAATACTAGCCTGGAAACTTGGTTGTTCCTTTGAATATGGGTTAGATACTCCCATGAACATACTCATCACCAAGGCCTAACACATCCTAGTCCCATATCAATCTATCCCATATAATAATGAAACATAAAATAATATTCAATGATACCCATTTATACTATCCAATCATAGATAATTGTGAACTAGTTTTTATGTGGTTTGTTACATGACCCCCGGCATGGTCATATGTAAAAGGCTCTTGACCATTAATTAGTGTCTAATCTAAAAAGTGGGGTGACTGTGCCCTATTTATTTGAGTGATAATATAGTAGAAAATAGTACAAAATCTAGAGAGAAAATTACAAAAAATAACCAAACCTCACATGACTAATTCCGAATACTTGGAAAATACCCACCACCATTCCAATAAACTTACCATTCCGTAATAATGCCAAGTGTCAATAAGAACCAAATATAAATCCATACTGGATATCCCTAAAATGGATCTCAAACTCATCTTGGTCCCATATTCTACGATCCATCCTATTTTCCAAATAAAACATCTATTATTAGTTTATTACTATAATGTAGACTAGAAACCATGAAATCTACTCATGTACTAATGGAGGCCTAATCACGGTGTGTGTACATATTAATAGGACACTACTAATAATGTGTAAGAAAATATCCCAATAAATAGTACTATATATTTTTGTATGTGGAGTAATATAAAAGTCATAAAAAATTCATGTTTTACAATTTAATATATATAAAAAAACCACATTGGACCTCAAGTTTAGATGTGATGCTACGACAAATAAACCTATATCGGCCCATGCCAAAATTGTAAACTATATATTACAAAGGATAACCCACTATGTTAAGGGTTTATTTCATTTGACACTTAAATTCTTGGTGTAGGTGAACCTCAATTAACTACCTACACCATGTCAAAATAAATCTTTACCAAGAACATTATATTACCACCCAAGTGAAGAATAATGAATATCATGTCTAATTTTTCAATCAAGGATGTCGGTGATCATTTATAGTTATCCCAATGCACATATATGGATCACCATTTCCATAATACTCACCCCCTGATTATAGAGTGTCATATCTACTATTTTCATCTCGTAGATGTGGAGATCTATTTATGTCATCCCCAAATAATTCCTTCATGACCTATCATTCATGGTTAAACATACTTGACTTTTAAACATACTAAACAATGGAGACACTTTCAAATCATTATGCATTCACCATGGTCTGTAATACCCAAATCCATTAACCCACTACACATTTTAAACATTTACCCATTTATTCATATCACGCCACCATCAAATTCACTTTAAACCCATTTAACATCATAGAATATACCTTTATAGTCACTCACAATTTGTTCTTTTTATCATTTTTATCTATTTAGTCCCAAAACAATCCAAAAATACCTTATGTAATCTTAAAAAAAACATGCAACATAACGAACCAGTTTAAAATCATAAAACCTTACATATTCTATAGCTCATTTAGCTATTTATAAGTTATCGGAACACACCATTGGTGGACATAGGCCTAATATCATAGTCTTTAAAATAAATTATAAGATATGTAAAGGGTAAAAATTTGATTTACTTAACTAATATATTATTCATAAATAAATAAAAAAATCTTATAATTTTATAACAGTATCACATACCCCAAACCCTTGAACAACATCCAAATTAAGGAAAATACCTTATAGACCACCTATATTATTCACATAGATGACTACTCTCTTAAACTAAACCATTTATTAATGTTGAAATGGTTTTAAACACAAAAGTGAATATTTCCATATAAATAGGGTTCATGAGACTTAGAATAAGAGGGAAAACCATGGTGTGTCTCTTCCATAAAATATAATGAAACAAAATCATATACATTCTTAGTACTTCGAAGAATAAGAAAAAACACTTACAAATGACATAGAATAATAAGAGAATCACCCTTGGAATAGTAGGGAGATATCAGTTCACACTATAGTAATCATGGAGTTGAATGAGGAGGGAAATTAGGTATCGAAGATATAATCATGGTTTGGTAAAATGTTAGAATACTCACTTTGAATGAGGCACACATTTTTTCCACACGATTTAAAAAACCATTCACTAACCATGTGACCCACTATATCCATAAATATATCTATATTCATGGTTTTTTGGGCTACATAAATGATTTGAAAAATAATTAATAATACCTAAAACTGGTTTTGGATAATTCCAACATGGTTTGAAGGCCACCACACATGGTTTGTAAAATGGTGATCCTCCTTAAACTATGTCACATGGTCATGGTGCACAATTAGTAAAAACTATATTCTAACCATTCTCCTTTCGAGATAAGGCCCCATTTTACTCCATTTTATATTTTGATCTCTAGGGATCCTTTATACACCATCACTACTATTGGGATGAATTCCACATTCCATTTTAAAAGAGTTTAACCAATACTAAAATAGAAATATTCCACCTTAGAGGGTTGGGAACTTACACCACATGGGTTCCTAAAGAAGATATGAGGAAATATTTTCTAAATTTTATTATGAATATACATGTATAACAATTTTTATGATAAAATTATCTAAATGGATGTGAATGTAATACCTAAAATCATCCCATAATAGGTAAAGACAACATCCTTAGACTATAGCCAATTGCAAATCCTATTATTTTACCATTATAAAAAATACCTCACGTTAGTGTTTAAATTTATATTCCCAAATTTTAGAATTTTAATTTTATAAAATTAATAATTTTTCAATTCATATTATTCAATTAATAAATGGGACATTTTCTTCACTTTTTAGAAACATTTGATTTTTGGGTGATTAGTGAAAATATTGTTTTAAAAAAAATCAATTCTTTTCATTAAATAAATTTGTTTAAAAGTACATTTATATTTTTTATTTGGTTCAAATCTAACATATTATCCATTTTATTAAAATTAATATAATTAATTTTATAGTAATTATCGCTATATTTGACATTGTTATAAGATCATTTTTATGCTTAAAACTGAAATATTATTAAAAAAATGTTCTTTGTTGAATTTTTTGAGCATATATTAAAATTAATTAATTTTATTTATATAAATTAAAAGGTGAAACATGCATTTCCTATTTATAATTCTTAGTTTCAAATTTATTAAAGAGATTAATTTAATATTTGGTTATTATTAATAATAACCTTGGTAAAAATATTATCACTTTAGTTAAGGGGTAAAATAGATAAATTTTTTTAAAAAAATTTTATAAGGTCAATAGATCTCATATAAATTATTATTTGATTAGGGGACTTATACTGTTCTCATATTTTCTTCAAAACATAATCTTTTAAGTTCTACTTTACCATAAGTATATAACTTATAGTAGTTAAAGTTTATGAATAATTACACATGTGTCACTCCCCTATCTTACAAAAGATAACTTCATCTTCTAACTTATTTAGAAAATTTGTGGAATATATCCTAAAAAATACCTACCAAAATAACTTCGAAAAATATCCCCTCCCCATATCCAAGAGATAATGTTCTAATCAAAATACAAATCCTATAAGGCTTAAGGTGTAATATGAAGGAGGATTTCTAAAGGAGTGGTATAACTCTTTATCAAGTGTTTTCATGTTTCTTATTATTAAACAACATTGTGATATTATATAACAATTTTAATATCATAACATCCTTAAATTCAATAATATTTTAATGTTATTATGTTGATATCACTACCCTTATTCATATTTCCTACATCCTATAGAAAATGAAAGCACCACTCACTCTTATGTATGAACTATTATCTCAACTTGGAGACGTTATTAATTTTTCATCATTGTATAACATGGATACTTTTAAAAATAGAATTAATATATATATATATATAATATTTATAAAATTATTTATATTCTATAAACATAATATTTCGTCTGAATTCTTACCCTTATATCCATTGGAAATTGATACCATTGATCGTGTGTATGTGTGGACTATCGCATCCACAAAGTGACGTGATTAATTTTTAATTTCCATGTTATATTAGTAAACAAATGTTGATTTTTTGGAATAATCCTGATATTTATATTATTATTATGCATATATAAATTTAATTCATTTTCTATTTCATATTCTTTTCATTAATTATTAAAATGGAAAAATTACTCTTGTGTACGTGGAGACTATCATCTCCACGAAATGATATAATTCATTTTTCTTGAACATTTTAAAAGGACGGTTCTAAATGTACATTTAATTTAAATATAAGTCAATTATAACATGTTTATGTTTATATTAATGATTAAACCATCATGATTGTCCTAGGATCAAATCAAATGATATTACTAGATTTCAGGTACTTTTATCCATATATTTGGATTATCCTTTTTTTTATATTGTTTTAGGTTCCCTTTGGAGATGTTTATAATTTTTAATGTTTATAGACTAGTGTATATTTATTCATGGTTTGGGTAAATATTTTAGGTTATCCCAAGAATTAATGTTCTATATGATTGAATTTTAATGGGGGAACATGGTTATTACAAACCCCAGGGACTCCCCCAAAAACAACATGGCCTGGAAAAGTGGTGACAGCATGGTTGGAACATGGTTATCAAAAGATTTGGTTGAACTATGAACTATTTTCCACATAACCCAGAAGGGAGTGCACAATTGGAACATGGTTTTTAAATAATGTGGTAAAACCACACTACTCTCTATAGAATCCCAGTGAGGGTGCATGGTTATGATCATAGTCATATCTAATTGTTCATACCAACCTTAGAAACCACGTGATGGGATTTTAAATGTTTCAAAATTTTATGAAAATATCCATAACACTAATTATAAATTATAATATTCTCCTAATCGAACATAATTTGACCATATCAATTTTGAAGGCTATCTAGTTGTGAATTAACCTACTATAACCTCATTTATTATTAGACCAATGTTATAGTTTATGCGATTAATCCCTCTCCAGTACGTATAACCTCATTGATTGGGAATTATCTTTATTTATCTCTATTAACTTCTTTAAGAGAGGCCAATCCTTGTATTTATGTTGGATTTAAAACCTCATTTGATTAACTGAAATTTTAGGGATTATTATCCTTTATTACTTTCATATCTCTATTGGTAGTTCCTATTTTGGGTGATTGATTGACCGTATGACTAAATATGCGAGGTTCTATATGTTTTTCCCCAACATGTTAAACCAAGACTAGTTGTTTTATATGAAATGAATATTTAGTGTACTATTTAATTTTGAATATATGGGGAATGTGATTTAAAAATGAATGGAATTTTTGAATAAGAATATGTTTCCATGGCATTGAGAACATTGGGTAGACTATGAAAACATTATAGGGAAATGAAAAGAAATTTGATGAAATGAATTGATGTTGATTATTGATAAAAATGTATTTAAATGAAATGTTATTTTGAAGGCATGAACTGGATAAAAAAATTTATTTGGTTTTAAAATTTAAATGGAATGTTAAAACATAAAATTATGGTTTTGAATAGTGAATGTTGAATTGAATTTAAAATAATGATTTTCCCATGATTTATTTAAAGCAGATGTGTGTCTATGTAGTTCATGGGTGACTATGGGAATTATGTTGTGACTCTGAACACCTAGAAATGGATTTATGATGAAATATATAACTAAATAACATTTGGCCTGATTTTACGTGATGGGGTTTTGATTTATTCAATCATAATACCTAGAACCTGATGGATGCATGCATGCATTGAGTAATGATTAATTGATTGATTAGTTTGAGGATCTTGGATCTCCGAACTAATAAACCTCTAGGCCTATAATTATTTGACAATGTGTATTAAAATATTTTATTAATTCCCTTCTATTTTTAATAAAATGTTCATTTACACTAGTTTTTGAAATAATTTTCCTTTTTTTGATTTGAAATAATATCTGATTGAAAATGAAAAACTGATTTTACATTTTTTTTATTTTTATATAAATTTATGAATATATGGATTATTTTTTATGGAATTGCTTTTGGAAATTTTATTGATATCCTACAATACTGTTTTTCTCACAACCTACTTTTTCCTTTAGAAATTTATAGAATTTGTTTTTATTGGTCCATTGATTGGTAATACAAAACATAGATGTAAAAGGTGTGCTTGAATAGTTGGATATTGGGTGATTATAGTGATCAGTGGAGTTATGATCCATCAATTGCTAAGAGATTCTGGCCTTTTATCCTAATTTTATTTATCATTTCTTAAATGATGTACTTTTTTTTATAATTTTCATTTTTCATATAGTTTTTATTTATCCTTGAGGAGTGTTTGGAATACCAACTATTTTTTGATTTATATTTTGTTGTTCTATTCGGTTATTTAGTTCTAGTGTTAAAAAAATTCCCATTAAACTTTTATAGATGATCAAGTGCTATTCGACTACCTGTGAGGATCAAGAATTCCATTTGATCCATGCTAGTGCTAGGTTGGGTACCTATATACGATTTTTATAAAATTTATTTAGGAAAAATTGTATCAAATGTTGTTTTTAATATATACATGATGTTAGTATGTAGTCTGGGATGTTTTATTAGGTAGGATATAGGATTATCTGTACTTAATTGGTACTTTACAATTGAGTTATTGGATAGATCTCATTGTAGTGATAATTAACTCACCAAGCATGTTTGGGAAAATTTGATTTTAAGAATAGATTGATCTGATTCTAAACTTCTTTCTAACCCTGATTTAATTATTTTGGAATATCAAAAAATTGAATTCAATTTAATGGAACTACTATTCCAATACACATTGATTTGGTTGATAATATGTATATCATTCATGATGTTTTTATGTTTCTTGTTGATATTTTGTAATACCATGTCACCAAGAAGTTGATTGACCGGAACTTATGAGGTACCGTGTGATGAACCATGACAAACAAACATTCTAGTTCATCAGAACATGATTTTGTTAGTGGTGTATGTGGTTTCAGCAATGTGATTGGTTATTACAACCATTTCCATTCATGAAACAGTAATGGAACTTTGAATCAATAATAAAATATGTCATTACTATGAGTTTCTTTGGTAGAAAACACTATATATTTTGAATTTATGATCTTTATAAGGTAAAGGATTTGTTGAAAAATATTGAGATACCTTTTGAGTTCATAGATTTTTCTTATTAAACTAGAGTTAATTGAGCTACCATCATGAATTAAATCCATATCATGAAGTGATTGGATTTTATGGATAAAACTAAGATACATGAAGCAATATAGTAGAAGGAATCTTTAGATCTTTTTCATAGAACATTTATATATATAATTGATAGTTTTATAGAGGTCTATAGAGTTTCTCAGCCTTTATAAAGGAGAGAGGACCCTGAATCAATATACATATTGACTTGGTGAAAATATCCAATTTTACCCTTAGGTATTATCGAATAAGAAGCTAAATGATTGAATGTTTGATATTGTTCTTTTATTTGATATGTGATCAATTTTTTTCATGTTGTATCCTAATTTTTATATCGGTTTTATGGACAGTTATTTGATAGTTGATCATGACTTGGTAGGAATGTCACGATTTGTTGGAGTTCCACCTAGTACCAGTGGAATTTTTGTTTTTTCGTTTAGAGGAAAGATGAAGTGGGATAAGTATCATGGAAATTAATGAAAAATATAAGCCTATATATCTTCAATGGTATTAGGAAAAGGCCCATTGACATTATTCCAACATGAAAATCTGTGAAAATATACTCCATTTTCTACAAAAGAACAAAATATTTGTGGTTTCTGTGGTCAAATAAAATATCTACAGAAGTTTTATAATGTAATAATTGATCCACATATTAAAACAGGAACATAAACACTTAAAAACAATTTACTGTAGTCATATTGTTCAAGATATAAGGATTTCTAGCCACAGTCATTTGAAAAAAATATTCTACACATAGTGGATGAATATCTAGATGAAGATGACATGGATCCAAAAAAGGTGAGGTTATGATATGCAGGTTCCTAGGAAAGGGAAATCCCCATATTGAGGTGGTGACTGTGCTTGACTATCAGGACCTTGGTTGATGGGAGTGACTAGTATAATTATGATCTATCCATTTCATAGAGATTATAGAACCTTATCTTAAAGGTATTTTCTCGTTTATTGGATTTTGAACCATTTTGAGATCATTTTTATGATAATTGTGGTTTTTATACATAATGAGGGTTTAGTTTACTAGCTATATGTTTATTTATATTTTACCATTCCCTTTTATTTGTTTGCATTTATGAGGAAATAGTTCCCTCTTATATTTTTTTATACCTAGGTTCTTATTAATAGTGTTTGGGGATCGAGAACCCACTTCAGTCCATTTCAATTCAAACTCCATTTATAGTTCATTGAGTTTTTCATGTTGGTTTTTCATAGATCTAAACCATCAAATAAAAACATGTGTGGAAAACGGAATGGTTAAAATTCATACATATACATATACATATACATATTAACAACAAATTTTTAATAAATGGTTATGAATATTTTTTCAATGAATTGTATTTGTTGAAATAAATACAAATATAGTTATGATAAATATTTATAATATATATAATTTTTTTGTACATGATATTTGAGTTGGTTTGACAAAGAGGACGTTTAAGGTAAGGGTTTCATTCAACATCTGATTCTTATTCATGATCGTTTATGTCTAATTTTATATTGGTGGGATTATATTATCATTATTACTTAAACCTAAACTATTTTATTATCATTTTTTATTTCAATATATTCATTTCTTCATTAAATTTTCAACTCTTTTGTAAGTAAAAGACCAAAGGATTTTTTTAAATAAAACCAACATCATTTATCCTCTATGTTAGGTGACCATTTTATACAATGTACATATTATCCTAAATCATTTTATAAAAGTTATTATTTATTTTTAAAAGATTATTAATGGTATTTTTATACTACCATATAATTTATTTACAAATGATTAAAAATAATCCTTTTAATTTTTTTCATTTATTGTACACTTTTTATTTTTCTCAAAGTGAGAAAATAATGATTTTATAATTTACAATGCATGATTTTCATTTCTTTTTATCACAAACATTATTAAATATTGTCCATCCTATATAAGTATTCATAGCTTTTAAAATAAAATATCATTCTTATTATTCTATTAATTATTTATTTAAAAAAAATAAAAGAAAAATATAATTCATTCTATTTACAAAATTAAATTATGTCCTTTATTGGTATTCTTCATCAATGTCATCATATTATAAGAATTATGATGGTTCAATAGTGATATAGTCAAATTATAATATCCACTTTATTTAATTGGATGGATAATGATGAAGATGTTCTATTTATTAACTAAGGAATATATTGAAATTTTGTTTATTACTTTTTTAAAAAAAAATTATTTATTTTGATTATGTATTGTATTTATCATTCAACATTTCTTATAATATGAATGATTTAGAATTAGTATGTGATGGTAGGGTATCATTATATCCCATTGATGAATTAATGCGTTTCATGAGAAAATATTGTTTGGGTATTTGTCATATTTCATACTGAGTTATACATAATTTTCCATCCCAAATATTGAGGGTAAGATTATGATATCCGATATAAGATATTTTTTTCACTATGAAAATAGTTCTTACTATCCATATTATAATTTATTTTATTATATATTTAGGAGACATATTCTCATTTTTCATATTATTTATGTGGAATATTTTTCTATTATTTATATCTAAAAAATTATTCATGGTTTATTTATTCTCTAATGGTGTATGTTGTTTGATTTTCCTAATTGATTAATTGAGTTCATCATTTTTTATGTTTAATTTTCTTAAGGGTATTAATAGGTTAACTTTCAATAAATTAAAGGATATAATAGAAGAAATAATATATTTCTCACTATAAATTAATGTTTTACTTCATGTTTTAAATTATAATATAAGAATCATGTATGTATCTAGTTTCCTAAGTCAATTAAAATATTTGATCATTACAGATGTGATCTGTCATGTTTTATTCCAATGTAGCAATGTGACCACCATCTCTAGTTTACTAGAGCCAGGGATGTAACAATAATACATTTTCCATTAAAATTTTTAAATGAGAATGAATTACAATTAATAAATCCAAAATAATGTTACATTGATAATATAAAAAAAATATTCTCAAGAATCATGGAATAAAATTACACCAAAATATCAACTAAACATAAAGTAAACAAAAATAACTCAATTTTCATTATAAAAAATTACTAACAATCACTGATCATATGGGGCAATAAGTATAGGTATTAAAGATACATTCGAATAAAACATGAGTGGAACTATCTTCCAGCTAATGAGGAAATTCAATGCTAAAGTCTTTGACCTTATCTCACTATACTTATCAATAGACAACCCCTATATAGGGATCAAACTAAAAAATTAGATCTTATACCCTATCTTAGATAATTACATTTGAGAGTAATAAATAATAAAAAATATATCAAATACAAAAATACATTTATACTTCAGATGAAGTTTTTAATACCATCAATTATCATTATAAAATCAATAAAAAATAATTAAAAAACATTATTTGAATTATTTACATTACAAAACTCTTTAACATTTTCAAAAATCATCTAATGAACATAAAAACTTGTGAGCATAATTTTATATATAATTTCCACCATAAATTTTCCATCTAATCAATAAATTTATAAAAAAATAATGGAAAATTAATAAATCCAACCTAGAAAATTAATATATGAGTTTTATTAGTATTGAATCAAATTAAATGATAAATAAAACATTTTATTTTTTAAATTTGAGGAAAGAGATTAAATGACATGTTTTAAATTTATACAACCATAACGGCTTCATGAAATTAAAATGGATTTTGGTTAGAAATTGATTTCACCACTGCTTAAACTCTGATTCGACATTAATTTCAAGGTGTTTTAATTAACATAAGAAAACCCAAATTTTTATAAACCCTACAAGAAGAAATAAGATTATGGAAAATTATCAAATAAATAGAGGATGGATGGATGATATGAAATTATACTATAGAATAAATCATAGATATGACATCAATTAAATGAAAACTAAAGGGAAAGAAATATGTAAGAAGTGGAAAACCCTCCCCCTGATCATCAACCAAAATATAGTTGTATAAACTGAGAGTTAAAATTTTATTTCAAACATAAATAATAAAATTGTTATTATGAATATTCTAATGAACATTCTCCCTAGAATAATGTAATTAAAATAGAAAAAAATCCCTTATCCATCATTAATAAAAAGTATAAGTATAAATTTAGTTCCTTTTCAAAACTGTTCTAATAATAAAAAAATAACAAAGAAAAAATACATAAAACAGCATTTATAAATGTATCTTATGAAATATGCGACTAAAATATTACAAAAAAAATTATATTACATTTCAAGATTAAATAATCGATAATATCATTACATAAATATAATAAAAAATTAAATTCTGTATTAGGAAGACAAAGCAAAAGAATAAAATATTTTGGGATAAATGTGAATATATTTATGTTCAACTCATAAGTTTTCCCAAACAACATCTAGATCATATGTCACACATGGATGCAATGACCAGACATAACATGGTCACTATGCACCGTCTTTAGGTTCGTTCCCAAACCCACTACAACCAAAGTTTTTAAAAGGATTAAAAAATAAATTGATTTAATCATGATAATAAAATTTAATTATATATGTTAAGAAGTATAAATTTATGATCTCACATACAATATATGATGGTCCTATGATATTCAAATTTGTTGTGTCTTGTTCTTTTTTGGTGTAAATGGGTTGTTTGTGATGTGGAGATGCATCTGGAACCCTTGAGTGTGCCTCAAATCCTTTAGAATTAACGATAATGAGAGGTATTTAGAGGTACATAATGGTATGTCACACATGATTATATTCTCATATAAAACCTGCATAAATGATCCCTTGAGTGTAGACTGTAACATCTTTATTAAGAGGCTTTAACACCCGAAGATATAAACATGGAAAAAACTGATGCAGAAAGACTTCTGCGGAAAATTGTCGGTCACCATGCACATCCTTCCCAAACACCCCTCCACAGAGGTAATTGTGGGAAATAACCATCAATAAACCACTCTATTGTACAACAATATAAGTTTTGGAAAACAATAAAACTCAAATGAATGGTGATGTGTGTTATGGTAACACCACCCATGTTTTCACACAAATCTTTACGAAACACAACTTTATTCCCCCTTCAACTTCTCTATACCCCAATTATTTTCCATAAATAGTTCAAGCCTTTAAAATTCCACCCTTATAATCCTTAAGAAGCATATCTAGGGGACTTTCTCGAAAAACACAAGCCACTAATCTCTAATATCATCCACATGCTCCAAAGTTTCGTCCTGAATATTTCCATGCTACAACCAAATTAATAAATGTTGTATCATCTTACCTTGAATGGTTGTATATATATCCTTGAATATGTGACCCAAGGATCATGTATTACATACCTCAATAACATGAAGGAATATAGAAACTATAAGCTAATTCCCTTACATATTCCGTGATCTAAAAGGGACTAAGAAAGACAGTTATAGATTTCCCTACTTTCTAAGATGCCTATTACCTAACCGAGGAGTCAATCTCCTGATAACTTGACTACCCACATTGAAATAAAAAGGACTTGTCATATTCTCATAATATGATATATGTATACTATAAGAAGTGTTAAACTTGTTCTAAATTACCTATACTCTCTTAGAGGTCTCCTGAACCATGTTAGGGACCATGAAAACTATCTCACCCACTTTATGCCAACATAGTGATGAATGAACTCCCATAATGTCCCATATAAGTTTCAATATAAATCAAGGATTGGTAATGATTATTTTACACAAACCCAACCAAGACTAGGTTAGCATACCAAGGTCCACCAAATTACAAGACACGGCCTCATAGAATATACTATATTATGAAAATAGCTTACACAATCTATCCCTTTATCTACTGAAGATACATTGTGCTCAATAAAATCTATGTTCCTAGATCATTATATGATCCCTTATGAAATCATGAAATAAAAGATGCATCTATGCCTGAAATAATTCAAAAGGGAACTCATTTCAAGAACAAGATCTCAACGATATATATCATCCCAAGTGAATTAACTAAAATTTTCTCCCTTATCGGTAAAAATTGAGCACTTTCATTAATAGATTGAAAACCACCAAGTCTGCATTATATCTCCTTGAGGTAATGGGTAACCCCATAAAAAATCCTGTCATGAAATATTCCAATTTCAACATGGGTATAGAGATGATTAAGCAAACTACAAGTTCATTTATTCTTGGACTTCACTATCAGATGAGTAATTAAATATGAGTCCAAATAATAAACACCCCTATTGTTCCATGGACACCAGAACTATTTTCTAAAGTCGTGATACATATTGTTCAAACTAGTACGTACTACCCCAATATAGGTGTGTTCATATCTCCTTAGATCCACTATTATGTAATTAGGGACTACTACACTCCCATGTACCATGTCACATCCTCGTCATACATCGACCATCTACATATCGATTCACCATAAATCGATTATTCCCTCATTACTGAACACTCTAGTTCTGACTCCTAACCATTATTTACCATATATATATATATATATATATAAGAATATGTGATCACTAAGGTATCACAATTTATAGAAACTTGTTTTTATGAAGAATCCATCCTTTAGTCGGCCAACATTCCCATCAAGTGACACATCTCCTCTAAAGGCCATTCAACAACCTCCTACTCATCATGCGTCTCATAGTTAAGTGAATCAACAAAACTTTTACCCTTACCAACAGAATAAAATATATAAAATTCAAACATATTTAGATAATAAATCCAATTCCTATATGTAATGTTCATGTCCCTCTATGTGAAGATACATAGAATTCTCTTCTGGTCTATGTAAACAACAAACCTGTAACCAAAGAGATTGTGCCACCAACACCTCTGAGAATGGATCATAGCTTCCATCATCAGATCATGAATTGGGTAGCTCTACTCATTGGGCCATTTATTATGTGACCCATAGTATTCTACAAAAATCTATAATTGTAATCCACACTAATACTAGTCTCTAATAAATTATTATACTTTTCATAACAGATCCCATGATCAAGGAGTGTCAGTACTGTAATTTTCATCAACCTTCCCTTCAACTCATGAGAAGTATATTGAAAAAGTTCTACCCACTAAAATATTAATCCTTCCTTTTCAGTTTTTTCATAGAAGTATATATTTAAGGGACATCTAATATAAATCACTGGTAGTGCAAAAAAAGTCCACAAAACCTCATGTTCTCAAATATATTTTTTGACATTGACCAGAACTTGACTGCCAAAACTTTTTCCGGGTCCGTGTATATACTCATCTCAGATGACACATATCTTAGGAAATTGAACTCTTGAATCTATATGTCACACTTGTGTAACTTAACATAAATCAATTGGGGTTGAAGTGTAATATATAGTATATCTAAGTTCCATGAATGTTGATGTAGTATTGGTGAGGGGATGAGAATGTCATCAACAAACATCTCAATGAAGGAGTCTAAGAATGGGCGGAATATTGTGTTTATGAGGTCTATAAACACTATCAATGGGTTTATCATCCCGAACGACATCACTAAGTACTCATATAGGCTACACCTACTCTAAAACACTATATTTTGATTATCTTCTTTTATATCTCAAAGACTGCGATATCCTGATCGACCATAAATATTTGATAACCACTGGGCTCCCCGTAACTAATTCAAATGATCCTCGAACATTGGAAACTGATATAGGTTCTTCCCAATCACTAGATTTAGATTATTATAATAAAGGAATAGTTTAAAAATACCATTTGTATTCTTGTAAAAAAATATAGTTTTACCCTATGGTGAATTAATCGGCATGATAAATCCCTTCCAATATAATTTGTACAATTAATCCTTGTGTTCCTTTAGAATGGTCAACATAATATGTTAATGGGATATTGAAATCTATTTTTTACCTTGATCAAGATCTAAATCAATGTCAACTCTTATATCAAAATGGGGTCTAATAATGTTTTTTGGGAAGATATCCTGATAGATATCCTTGACTTGAGCAAATAGTGATGGAGATATCATTGTTCCAATTAAAAGTGTTGAGCACTCTATCATTGTAGTGATATTATGGAGATGAATCAAGTCTGGTACAACTATACTTTATCCATATTCCCTCACTTCTATCATCTAGAACATCTTTAACTTTAGTGTATTAGATAACAAACACCTCCAATATCACTAATTGTGTGTTTAGAGTCTTGTCAGTCAATCCATGACCAGAATTACAATGAAGTTCATCATCTTTAGAATCATAAACTCCCAAAGATGTTCATTAATATAAACAAATATAGGACACTTTGGGAATCACTATAGAGGATCCATATTAATTTTAAGTGGTGTATCAAGTAAGACCAATTTTAATATCCATGTATTTTTAAATAAGGGCAATGATCGATGACATAAAATATATGCAACACTGAACTTAAATGAACTTGAAAATATTGTTGTATAAATATGATAATTATATCATAGATGTTGTATTGGAGAATATTAATAGAAATAACTAAATTATGAGTTACATATAAAGTTTATAATCAATATAAAAGTACTGGTTTCTTATTAAGAAATAATCTCTAAATTGTTCTTAGATCTATTTTATTATTAAAAAAAACAATTTCTTAAAAAATGTTTTTTATTGTTTTTTTGAGAAAAAATATAATTAATTTTTTGAAATTCTTGAAATTTTATTTTATAAAAATGATATCAATTTTCTAAATCATCATTTCAAAATCATCTTAAGGTAATTTTTTAATAATTTTTACAAATAAATGATTTTTTAGTGAATTGTGAAAAATTATGATTTTTTTTTTAAACTATATTTTTGTTTTGAAAATATTTCTTTATAAAAAACAAGAACCCACAATCCTAAATCTGGTGTTAAAATCATAAAATTTATAATTTTTGGATTTAATATTGATGAAGGTGACACAATTTTTCTATTCAAAATATAAAACATAAAAAGGGAATATTGGATCACATGTATTCTCAAGGATATATTAGGTTTAGTGTAATAAAGAATTAGGTTAAACAGTTAAATAAAAATACCCATATATTTAAATGACAATTTCTTTGACTTAAACTTGATTTCTTCATTTCATACTAATTCATCATCATCATCCATTAAAACCCTAATAAATTTAATTCATTCAACATCATTTCTTTATAACTTAAGGAAAATGACATATAATAAGGATGAGCTCAAATGATAAGTGAGGGTAAACATAAGAATTAAAAATACAATGCCATCAATGAGGACAAGATGTGACTAGGGGTATGGAAACATAATTGAAGTGAATGTTTGATCCATAAAATAATTCATACCCATCAATACCCGAATCATCAATCACGAAATACCCCATATAGATTTTACAAAGGAAAGAGTCATTGGAATCAATAAAAATGATCCATGTGATATTAATGTTAATCTAGGGAGATAATATAAATTCATAGAAATCATAGATAATATTTATTGGTATCTTGATACATAATATTCATAGAACTAATATAGAACCCTTAAAATGGAATAACCATATGATAAACTTGAAATGTAATTATGAAGAGAATATAATCATTACCCAATGATTTAGAGAACTATCAGGGTGCACCAATCATATAATCAATAATGAGATAACTCAACACTATCAGGGAACACCCATTATATAAGTTATAATGGGAACATACTATTCTATCTAGGCACACCCATCATATAAGATATAATAGGCTCCAATGACTCTATTTGGGTGAAAAAATCATATATGTAATGTATATGAACCATAACATGAATAAAGTAAAAAGATTTTTAATTTCATTAGAAAGATTATATATTTTGTTTCAGATCTTGGTTAACTAGTAGAATTGAAATAGGTTCTTTGATAATATATTCAAAACATGAATAACTCATGGAAAATAAATGGGTTTCATAAAAATATCTTTGTAACATGATTATCCTATGGAAAATAAATAGGTTTGATAAAAATCTCTTTGAATCATTATTAACATAAGGAATAGAAACATGTTCCATAATAATCACTTTGAAAAAATATTAATTTATCTAGATAAAGAATGAGGATGTTATCATTACATGGTATCACCATTAGAGAATAAGTAAGAACATATAATTTAATATTAGATGGAAAATGATATTAAAATATATCATGGAACATTATTAAGGAATTTTTTTTTGTGAAACTATATGTATACAAAATAAAAAATTCATAAAATATTCTGGAAATCCCTTTCTTAGAAAATAATATTAAAACATACAAAGGTTGTTTTAAAAATAATTTAAAACTTTTGTTGTGGAAAATAACCATTACATTTTCAAAAACACTATTTAGAACATTTTGAAACTGATTTTATTTGAAAATGACCTTGAACAAAGATATATATATTTTAAAGTAGTTAATAATATTAACACCCACCAATTTAATGGATATGTTATTGAAGTTTTATATATTTTAGATCGTTTAAAATCAGTATTTCAAGTTGAATATGATACTAAACATAAGTATATTGGGGTTTTGTGTACCAAAATATATTTAAGAGACATAATTTATTTAAAAAGAAACACATTTTAAAATTTTAGGGTGTTATATTCTATTCTAAGCTGTGTTACGTGTTGTTTACCCTATTGAACATATTTTGTATATTTTAAAACCATAGGGTGTTACATCCTCCCCCCATTAGTAAACTATTTCCTCACAATTTTAACATTATATAGGTACTCAAAAGATTGATATTTTAATTTTTTTAAAACAACATAATAAAAGGGTTTATTAGATAATCCTATTGGGAAATCTAAATTGGAAGTATGATGGTTATATGAAATCACACATACTATGTTTTAAAATAGGAGAAAATAGGAGTGAAATAAAGTTTTGAACATTGAAGAAAAGTGAAAATAACTATATAGAGTGATATATATCATTATTCATATGAAAGTGAACCATCAATATACTATTAAAGACTGCACAATTGTACGTCTATGATGATTGAAAACACCATCAGTTTAAAAAAAAAGGTTTTAGGATAAATTTTTTATTTCAAGATACTTTTCCAATAATTGAAGAATTAGTTTACTATTTAGACTAATAACATATTGAAATATAATTACTTCCAAATTATAATTTCATCTTTTATCCTATTTCCACCAGAATCACTATTTTTATCCAAATGATGAGTATTCAAGATGAATATTTCATGCTTGAATCACTAAAAATGAGCCTTTAGAAAATTATATAATAAAAAACAATATAAATATATTCCACCTATATTTTGACATTAACAAAAACCAAAATTATTTACACATGGTAAGAGATTTCCCAAATTTAGTAAACCATCAGAGGATACAGTAATATTCAAAATTCAACAAAAATACCAATATTTCAAAGTAAATCATTTTTAAATAAAATAAAAATAAAAGGCTTTTTAACCTCTAATGTTATATCACATCTTTCCTCTTTCAAGACAAAAAATATAGGTATATATATATATATTTTGAAATAAAATAAATTACTTAGTCACCAAATCCCTTTTAAATATCGTGGTCATCAATAAGATAAAACATGGGTTCCCATAATAACAATGGTAACCAAGGTTATATAAACCCGAAATGTTATAAAAACATTAAATATTATTTACATAAAATGTGAATACATAATTATCATTAAGACAAATATTTACATATAATTTAACATAAAAATGTCTCTTAAAATGTCATTATCACTTTTAAATGTCCTCATTTAAAACCTCAAAGGGGTTTCCAAGGCTTTGAAATTATGATCATCCTTAATCTTATATACCTACGACAGTATCCATAACTATTAAGATAAACTCACGTGATAACATCATAATGTCCAAATTTTTCTAAACCTTTAACCTAATACCAAATATAATAACCCTAATCTAATAATACTAGATTAAGTATTGAATTTGTAAAATTCTCATTTTATTCATTGATACCGATGAAGGTGACCCAAACTTTTCTATCCAAAACTTACAATATAAAAAATGAAATAATGTGCCACATATATTATAAAAGAAATTTTAGGTTTATAGTTTTATACAATTATTACAAACTCTTAAATAAATAATACCCATGACTTTAAATGAGTATTTCTCCAATTTAATCCAACATTCATTATTTAAAAATAATTCATCATATTTATCCATTTGAAATCATTATAGAAATATTTAATTAAACATAATTTCTTGATAATCTATAGAATAAGAAATATAATAATGGTGAGGTAAAATGGTCATTATGGGTAAAAATAAGAATTAATAATTGAATGTCATCAAAGAGAATAAGAAGTTTATAAGGTTATGATAATATAATCATAGTGAATGAGTGAATCATAAAATTAATCATACCCACCAATAACAGAATAATCAATCATGAGACATGGAATAAGGTGTTAATAATGGAAATATTAATTAAAATAAATAATCTTGAGCAATGTGATAATAATCATGATTAATATAAACACTATAAACCCATATAATTGTTTGAAAGAAGTAATGGTTATAATGGAAGGATTCATTAAAATATACTTGAAAACTTATAATGGGGATTTCAATGAAAATAATTGCCATAATAGTGTAAAATTCTGTTCAGGTCTTACATATTAATACAATGATTCATTTACCATTTTCAGTAAAATTAAAAAAAATCTTTGGAAAAGTACGTGAATAATATATTAAAATATATTGTAAAAATTAAAACATGTGAAAAAATTCCTTTATAAATAATTTTAATAGTGGTAAAAACATTTTTGAAATATTTTATTGAAAACATGGTTTTAGAAAAGAGAAGGTTTTTGACCTAAGAGATAAATAAATATGATGTTTATTAAAAATATTTTCTCAATTAATTAACGTGAAAAATAGTGTAAAAATGTTACTTTTAATTTTAATTACCATGAATAATGAGATAAGAATAAAATTCAAGAGAACTATTGGGATTTAGATCGTAATATTTCAAATTTGGAGACCTAATGATGAATAATCCTGACAAATGATGAGATTGTAACATAAAACTAATATCATTTTGGTAACTTTGAATCATAATACCTATGAAAGGATAAAATTAAATGAAACATAAAATATCACGAGGATAAAAAATTCATGATATTACATGTCAAATGTTCTGTATATAAACCTCATAATAGAATATATGTACAGAACAAGACATAGATCTCAAAGAAGAAAAATTGATCCAAATATACATTACCACCATAATAATATTTTGAATTGTAATAACCAATAAAAAAACATCAAATAAAACATTAAATATAAATAATATATTGGGATTAATGATATAAAATTTCAAAGGGTAAATATATACACCATATAAAAGAATCTAGTAGTGTATATTCATATATCTCTATGAAATTTAAGAGAGACTAGAAATCTGGTACATTAAGTCATGACATCCTTCATACAAGATAAAAAATCATGTATAATAAAAAAAATCTCATTAATCTATTTTAAAAACATATATTTTTATATTATACTAGATATGATTTAATTATGAAAATATATTACCAATTTATTAACAATTCCTTATTAAAATCATGTTTCGGGTAATAATCATTTTTAATTTCATACATGTTATGGTTTGTTATTGTTTTTATGTTACATTGATCATGGTTCCATAATATATATAATGAAATAATTATGTCATGTATGTCACATATATTCATCAACTTTATACTTATTATTTTCTATATAAAGTGTTAGTTAAAACAAATCACATCGCTTCACAAGGTGGTAGTCCACCGTAGACATAATCAATGTTATCATATTTCCAATGGAATGGAAATTAAAATCTTATATATGATACAATGACTCCAGACTTATAATTATATTATCAATATCAAATATATTCTCTATATCCCTCATCATACCCAACTATGAGATTTGGCAATGTTAAAATGAATTACATCGATTCGCGAGGTGTTAATCCTCCATACACATGAAGGATGATTTATTTAATCATTCAATGGAAGGGGAGATTGTTTTAGGTCACTAATATAAAATAAAGGCATATAATTATCTGTATTAATCTGATGTTATTATATCATAATGTCATAATAAAAATTTAATGAGGTGGGGGAAAAATATTTTGATACTCGTTGAAGAATGTAACATATACTTCGGGTATCCTCCATAGGTACAAAAAAAATACCAAATAGGATTTATTTATAATAAAAATAGTTATTATATTTAGGGTATGAATTTTGGGGGGGTTATTTGGGATGATTTTGTTGAATAAAAATGGCTTTAGAGGGTTGATAAACTGAGGGGAGTGAGTTCCTTTTTATAATTGAGAGGGAAGACATTTTCTAAGTACCAAGAAGTCTTCAAAATTTTAGGACATTGTAACCTCATGTGGATATAAAATTAATAAATAATGTCGAGGATTTATTTAATTTTAAATAAAAAACATCACCATAAAAAATAAATTTTTTAACCATGTTTTTTCTTACCTTTTAGGTTTACTCACTTTTACCACATCTGTTTCCACCATAGTAATATATATTTTATACTAGGTAATTAAATAAAAATTCCTAAAATAAAAATATCATTATTAAATAATTAGAAAAAAATTATTAAAAATATGAAATCCAATTTTTCAAATAAAAAGACTATGTGTTTTGATTATTAATTTTAACATAAGTGCCTGTAAAAAACACTACTTTATCCTTAATTGTGGCTATTAATTTTTATTTTATTTACTAATTATTACGAAAAATATATGTTAAAATAATTAAAAGTTATTAAATATTATGATTAAAAATATGGAATAAATTTTATTAAATTAATAAAATATATTTGTAATAATTTAATTTAAAATTGAACTCACAAATGTGATGAAAAAGCGTATTGTGAAGAAATGTATTTTTCACAAAAAAGATGATTTTATATTAACTCCATGGAAAATAATAATCATTTTTGAATCAAAATCAATATTAAATGATATATAATCTATAAATTAAATTAAATTAATCCATCAGTTTTGATTTACTCAATTAATTAAAATGGATAAATATTATAGACCTCAAAATAATTTTAAAAAAAATCCTAATTTAAAACACAAAAAAATACTTATACTAAAGTAAAATATAATGATAATTTAAATGGAATTAATTATATTAAATATAAATAAATAATAATTATGTTACTTGGAATAATATTATAAAAATAACGTGTCTTTTAATGTAATTAGTTAATTGAAAAAATGATATTTTTATAAAATATTAAATTTTTCACTATTCACTAAAAAATCAATATTTTCCATAAAATATCAAAATTTCACATATTATAAACTTGGATATTACAATTTAATATATGAATATAATTTTATCAAATTCAAATTTTCAATGTTCTAAAAATTAATAAAAATATTTGTTTCGAGAAAAAAAAACATTTTTGAAGAATAAATTTACTTGACTAAATATTGATTAATTATTTAATAAAAAAATTTCAATAATTTATATTGAGTAGAAAATATATATATATATATATATATAATATAGTAGTTACTACTATTGATACTCGTCAATTTAATGGTTGTGTTAAAAAATTTATATATATCGTGGGTCATTTATACTCTTTATTGCATGTTGAATATGATACTGAACATACAAATATTGGTCAAAAATATAAAAATATTTCAAAGTTATTAAATTTCATTAAAACAAATATATCATAATGTTTTAGGTTGTTACATTCTCATATAATCTCAGTATTGTATGTCGTTTACTTAATCGAGTATAATTTTCATTTTCTAAAAATTCAGGGTGTAAAATTTATAAACTCAAGTTATATTTCTGATTAGTTTCAAAATTTCATTATTTTTTCTTTTAAATAATCCAATTATGGTTTCTGAAGTGATCTTTATACATTAATTTAGAATAAAAAAGTTTTTTAATTGAAATAGGCATTTTTTTGAAAAAAATGTTTTCCATCTCGTTCTCCAAGTTGAATATTATATTAAATTATGAAATTTCATTTTTTAAATTTTGAAAAATGAAATCCATATTAGGAATCAGTGGTTCAAATTTCGTAAATATTTACCTTTTATGTCTGGTTAATGTGAATTGTAAAGAAGAATTTTTTTTACCAGAGTAAAGGGTAAATTAGAAAATTAAATTGAAAAATTAAATTATAATGACTCAAAAATGAGCTTAACACTTTCAAAAACTTTATTTTATAACCCCATTTCATACATATTCATCCAAAATTCTGTTCTATTTCTTTTTTTCTATTTTCATGTGATTATGACCATTATATTATTTTTTTATAAAGAAAAGTAAAAAATATCGCACTCGTGTTTTTTATAAATATGTAAATTTTAAAATGGGGATAAATAGTGGATATGTTTGGTTTTAAATATTAATTTTAAATGTAACTTTTTTTATTAGTAAGTTAAATTTATGTTTAATTTTTAGAGAATAAATAATTACCTTAAATTCTTACACAACATTGATGCGATAATTATTCAATAATTGAAAAAATAAAGTAAATGATATTTGTAATACTAATATTTGTAAGATTTGAAATAATTAATGTTACCCTTGAATTTACTAGATAAATATAACATGTTATAGATTTATTAAAATATTGTTTTTGAATTTAATTTGATTACATGATGTTATAAAAGTTATAATAAATGAATTGTTCTAAAATTTAAATTATTGATATTTTATGGAAATAATATTTTATTAAATGGTATAAAATTTCTAAAAATACTATATTTATTCATATTATATGTATATGTTTTGAAATATATACAATCTTCCATTTTGGATAGTTTTTCCATTTTTAATAATTATCATGACTCTCAATGTGTAAACGTTTTTGTCGCGGTATATGTGAAAAAAATTATTGATGGGTTAAAAAAATACATTAGAAAACTTTAGATCCCAAAATATCCCAATTTTATAATATGTGAGTATTATCACTCCTCATAATCATAGATTATAATATTATCAATTGTTTTCATTTGAATATCCTAAATAATTTATATAAATTCTATATTTTATAATATTCTTAAAGTGTCCCTCGTATCTCTTATAAAAGGAAAACCATTCTTTTTTATTTATTGACACATGAAACAATATTTATATCATCCAATATCATCCCAAATAAATTTATAACATCTATCCCCATTTTATAGAGACTTAAATTTGTGTAGAATACCAACATTATAGGTCTTAATGTGTAATGCGTAAGAGGTTATCTAAAGAAGATATATAGTTCTTACTCGATATTTTTTTATTTTATTTAATTCCCCATATCTTTAAAATAATCTCCATCCTTAAATGGAAAATAAAATAATTATATTAAATAAACTATGATGTTATTTTTTTAGTTACATAACCTACATCCATTTCCAATTTCCATCTAATGAGAATATAATCTGTCATTTGGGTGTACGACATACTACCACCTCACAGACAGATGTAATTCATTCTCCATATACACCTCTAAAATGTAATTATAATTATATAATTAAAGTTTAAATATAATTTTAATTAAATATATACCATTAATAAAAATTAATTTATCATTTATTTTTTATACATTTCCTTACATGGAAAAATTATAACATCCTTTATGTGTAAATGTGGACGCCCACCTCTATAAAGTGATATGATATGTTTTTATCACCAAAATCACATGTCTGATATATATGAGTATGATTACATAGCTAGTATTATTTTTAGGGTATTATTATCATTATTTAATGATAAAATAATACTTATATTCATTCTATAATGATCATTAAAAAATAGAAAAGTTAATCCTATGCACGTATGACGTACTATTTCCATGATTGTAACATATATCAGTTCTCATAAATATATTTAAATTTTCAATTAAAAATTATAATTTAATTATAAATATGATAATAATTTCATTATTATAATTTTGAATATTACGGTACGGTAAAACGTTTTACCATGGTCAATATACCAAAGCTTTTTTGAAAATATGGATTCAGAGACCTCAAAACACCAAACGCGGGATTAAATAATATTTTATTTAAATATGTCATTAAGATAAATAAATAAATTATTTAAGTAAAATATAAAAATATATAAATGATCCTTTATAAATAAAATATTTTATATAAATTTATTGTACATGTGTTAAATAGAACACATAGAAATTCATGACTTGAGATAATGAATTTCATCTCAATTTCCTTTCATTGAGGAATATTTTAATGTTATTCACATAATTGAATTTATATCGTGTATATACAACCCCTTTTACATGTTATATGTTTAATGCCTCATAATTAAGGTTATTTTATGTTTCAATTGGAATTATATCATCCAATGATATTTTATGTGAATGTTACTGAATGCTAAAAGGATTATTAAATCAATTTCCATTTGATGCATTGTAAAACTTCTTTATTGAAATTTGTATTCCTTTATTATGTGTGAATTTATATCTAAATTAATTTATTAAATATTAACACTTATGTTCTATAGTTTTAAGTTTATTACACAAAAACTATACATTGATTAGTTTTCAACATAATACTATGATCTATATAAAGTTAATTTTTCTCAAATATTCTTTCTTCCAAACATAAGTATATTATATGAATGTCTCTTATTCTATGATGTTTATATATGTCACATTTGAAATGTTATTTCATGAATATACTTATGTTTATGATATTTTAAGTTATATTTTATTTTATTATTCTTTTTTGATTATGAGTGAAAAGATACCAAAGTGTAAAAGGCTTTATGTTACAACATCATTTCATTCTGAGATGTTTATGTTTAAGATTCCTTGGGGGAAATCATATGCAAATATTTTATTGAAACACATATATTTTATTCTATTATGATTATGAATATTGTTTAAATATTTAATTTCAATTTTATCTTTTACTAATTAGATAAGCGTCAATAATGTTGTTTGTCTATGATAAAGATCCTGTATCTTCTTTTAGATCAGGTATCTTATACTTCCATATCAATTTTTTCCATAATATTTTTTTAAAATTTCCTTTTGAAAAAAATATTATTTTCTAGAAGCTATTTCAAATGATTTTTGATATTATTTTATAGGTTTTTCACATTTAAATTTCTTAACATATCCTGAATGGTTCAATTTATAGTCCCTTTAGAAAATGTTTGAAAACAATATTTTTTTTTACATTTAAAACATGAATATATTTTCCCACCATCTTGGGAATAATTTTCCTTGATTACTAATTTATAATTCTCTATTTTTATTTTAAAAACAAATGTATTTTCACAATATTTCATAATTTTTTAACTTTTAAAATTTAATTTCAAAGGGAAATGATATTTTCTTGAAGATTGAATTTAATTATTTTTAATTTTATTTCCATTTATCAACATCAAAAAACATTAAGGATATTTAAGATCTAATTTTGGTAATTTTTATTTATTATATTCTCATTTTTATATATTTGGATTTGTAATTTTTTAAAATTTATTATCATGCAACCCATTTCTTTTCCAGGGTTAATAATTTTATGTATTATATAATGGATGATTCCAATAATTTTATGTTGAAATTTATTATTTTTACACTTTATTTATGTAATAGTTTTGTGGTCCTTTTTATGATGAAGGGTGGTTAGTTTATAAACCAAGGTTAGGTGAAATTGTTACAACCCTCTAATGAATTACGTAAATGTAAAGTTAATTTATTAGGTCTCTCCTAAGTGATTTTGGGAATATATTATGATGGTTGTTCCAAATATAATCAAGATCAAAATTTAATGTGTAATTATTATAGTTACTGCATGTGTTACCATGAAGGGTAATTTATTTTTAATAGTGATATGGAAATGATTCCACATAATACATGTGGTATATACCTATTCAATATGTGGGATTTTATAGATATATTATGATTTAACAAGGTAATATAATGAGTTTATATTTAATGAAAAATATTTTCTACTTCTTTTGGGTGAAAGGATATGATTTGTTAATGATTACATGATCAAGATTCAAATTACATTTCTCATGTTTATTGATTCAAATGACCACTACCTTATTAAATATATATTGATTGTTTCATGATTAAGGATTCCAGTTTTGATTTGTATGAGTTCACTTACGTTATTCTCATCCACCATGATTATTTCAACACACCCTTATGGTCATCTTACAATCGCCGATGATGTCCAATTGTAAATGATTAGTTTTACCCCTACTAAGGATTTGAGATTTATCTTCTTATGATTTCTATTTACAAATGATATGAATATTGATTTTAACATATTTCATTCTAAAAAGGATTCATATGTGGAAACTTTTATGGGAGATTTTGAAGAGTAAATAAAGAATATGAAAAGTTGGGTATAATGGGAATGGTTCTCTCTTGAAGTCATGAGTATTATTTATATAATATTTCTTTCTAATTCCCTATAACTGTAAAAATAAAAGTTTGTTGGGTATATAAGTACTAAAATTATTTATTGTTTATGTTTTTAAGTTTAAAAGAATCAATTAGGTCACATTTAAAAATATGAAAGATAGAAACATGGCATTTATGTTTTGAGCTTTGGATTTAGGAGTGGGGTTTTTAGGTTTCTACTCTAATTCAGAGGATATATTGACATGCAGGAGAAGTCTAGTCACTACTTGAAAATTTATAAACGAATTTGAATCACTGGTGTTTTACATAACATTAGATAAGGTGGGATTGATAAAAAACCGTACCTTTAATAGTAGATGGCCCCTCTCCATTATCTATTATAAACTATTCCAAAACATACACATATCCAATCTCAAATTTGGGGCTCCATAACTAAGATGTATAGAATGTTTAATTATGCTGTTGAGGACTATAGAAATAATTATGTCTCCATGATTTTGGCTTTCTCTACCTTCTTGAAAAAAATCATACACAAAACTGTTGAAGGTGTCATGTCCTGCCACATTACCTGTACCTTCTCTAGGGAACTATAATACCTGAATGTAGTGTATGAACATCCAATAATTAACGCACTATGGGAAACCTTTAGAAGGAATTGAAGAGACTGAGATTTGTTTCACTTGTATGAAAATACTATGTTGTGTGCCTCTATCTTCCTATTTTTCCCATTACAACATATACTTATAGTTCTAGTAGGAGGTAATTATATCTAAATAGTTAGTGGTAAGAAATAACCAGTTGTTCTTCCACCTTATATAATCCTCCTTATAGTTTGGGACTTACACAAAACATATGGGTACGAAGCAATGTTAAAGCTATGAATTTACGATTTAATATTGGGTTAAAGTCTGATTTTGAACATGTTGGCCTTATGATCCTCATTACCATTAAGAATCTATAAAAAATGGGATATCATTAACATATTATGAGTACGGTGATACAATGAGGGATCCTTGATAAAGTTACAAGAAATCATGGTTAATCTTAAGCATGCCAGATAATAACTCTCTATAAAACCAATCCTTAAAATCCCCTATGATAGACTCTCACATCATTCTACCAGATCAATAATATCACACTACCACCTGGTAGGTCCGTTCAACCAAAATGCTTATATCTTTACCATATTTTTCATTGGAATCTCTATGAGCTTGAAGATGCTCTCAATAATGCACATCCAATTAACAAAATCCCATGGTCCTCTAGTTCCATAAAATTATATAGGATGTTGGAGTTAGAAATACCTTCTATATTCACCTATAGATCTTGTGGGTGGTAGGTAAGGAACCTCTTCCTCTACTATATGGGTAGGTGTGAGAACATGATCTAGAGTATCCCTTTTAACTATCAATCTCACTAAACATATGTGAGGTGTAATCTTCTATAATATAAGGTCACTTAGAAACACAATCAGATCCTATCTAGTGTATGGGATCAGACAAGGTTTTTCTTATGATTCCACCCATAACCCATGGTGAAACCCTCCTAAATTTAACCCCGATCTCCATCACTACACAATTTTTACATTCATCAAATATATACTAACACTAACATATACTCAATTCAACTATTTGATTATATTAATGATATATCACAATAGCATAGGAACACTGATATATCACAAAAGAGAATCTATATTGAAAAAATAAAATACCCAAGGAATATAATTAAATAATTACTATATTGGATAATATTAGGTTAAAAATGGAATATGGACCAACATTACTTGTCATGATGCATGAATTCACATGAAACACCATAAATCTCATATCAATATCAACGACATCACTCATAGTGAATTTAATCATATGTAAAATCAATACATAATTTCCCCAAAATATTGGAAACTCAGAATTACAATATATATTGTAATCTAGGCACTATTAGAGCTCTCTTAATTATGTCCCAAACATCTTATCTTCTATCTACCACATCCCAAATAAAGGAAAGGATACAACACATGATAGTGAATCATGATGATATAATTCCACTTTGTAACATCCCTACCCAAACCATTAGGTCCTAGCACGAGTTTCACACAACCTCATGCATGTTTTCATATATTCAAGTAGATTCCAACTAGTATTGATAGTATGAGTCTATCAGTGGGGAGGCTATACACTATATATCATGTTATAGGATCAATATAATTCATATACTCTATATTAAATATTAAATAATTAAATTATTCATGAGAAAATAGAAATGATGACATATATTTCATTATGTTATCTAGATCCAAGTGTGGAGAGACTATTCAATATAATAAATAGTAGAAAAATAAATATATAAACAAAAGATCTTCTAGAGTCCATTCTTTTAAACCACCTTCTCCATACTCCTCTGCACAGTTGTCCACCATAGAGCCCTTACATTTGGATAGATCCCTTGTAGAATCTATAATCACACCAAAATGCCCGAGTATCATGTTATTACAGGACTCAAAAAGACGAAAACAATGAGTTTTAAATTAATGTTATGTATTATAACATGTGTATTCCATAATATTAATAAACACAAAACAATACAAACCTACAATACAAAACAAAGTGGTCATGAACTAACTAGGCACCACAAACCCCCAATTATATTTTCCTTGCCTCTATGCTAGTTGAATAATTGAATATATCACAAGTAATAGAAATATCCATCGTAATACAACCTCAATAAGTCTTGTGAACATTCTAACCAGTTTCCACTAGACATCATGTAGGCCACACATCCCAGCATCCTCTAGTTGAGATCAACTATGTAATAACATCCAACAGGCTACCTTGGGTCATGGTACATTGAACAATACTAGCTACCATGATTTTATCCCAACATTGTCTTAATGGGAACTTTGTACCTCCACCTTAGGATCATGCCCCTCATCATAATCATCGCATCTCAAGCACACATAACCTCTAAGGGATAAACATCTCTCGTCTATCAACATGTCTCAACTACCAAAAATAAAACCAAGGAAAGGTATACCACATACAATGTGAATCCTAAAATTTAGAAACATAATATAATCATTAGTAAATATTATCACACATAATATCATATGATCACAATCAATTAGGGAAACAACCTATTCTAGTATTATATAGGGAATCAAATATCACAATGGGTCTTTGTGCTACCAGCACACTCCCACATGCGATCATTCATGGTATCAAATATTTCAATAAAGATACTAGATTATAGTAATATTTTTAAACAATATCCCATGAGATAAAAAACTTCCTACCTCATGTAATTGGATTCTATGTCAAGGTCTGTTAGAGGTTAAGATAATCAAACCATTTTTACACACCAGCCTCGAACATAATCCTTTTTCAAGGGCTCATAGAACTCATTCCAATATTAAATGTTTTGAGTTATAGATAATGGAAAGGGGGAATTGATAAATTAGATAATTACAGAAATACCCAATTTCACTCATCATAAAAGTGAAACCTCTAGTTTGGACTAGGATTAACGAGGTAAGGTTCATTGGAAATATAAGGGTATCCACGATGCAAGTTAAAGGATATGGAATTGAGGGGAACAAAATTAAACCAACATGACATAGAAGTTTCTATTAATGATCATGGGAGACTACCATAGTGATGGACTAATGGCTGCAAGATGAAATAGTACTAGAACTTAACCATTATGGTGTAGAGGATGTTCCTATGATGTAGAACTAGGCAACACCATGCTCTAGTATGACACAAAAGGGTTATGTAAATCGTGGATTTTTATCTGTATCCCTTCTATGATCCTATAATTTTATTTAATGAATGATTATTAGTGTTATTTTCATGGACTTTATGTAATCTTCTACATGAGTAAATTCCATTTAAAACCTTTGATAAACATTTCCACAAATGAACACTATAGTAGACTTATTACGAGGCCTCAACACATGAAGATGGATAGTTGGTTAGAACTGATGTAGAAAGGATTTTATGGTATGGTCATGTGTGCTACATCGTATCCACCATTTTTTTGAAAGAAAACTTAAAAAAATTCCCCTTTAATCATCTTTAAACTTCTCAAAGCACCGAATCCTTTTCTAATAGATTACCTTACTCAAAAATAGAAATAAAAAAGAAAAAAATGATTTTTCTTCAGAAATAAAAAGTTAATGTCTTTAAAATAAGGATTAAATATGTTTAACCAAAAATAATTAGGTTAGTTTGGGTATCATTCATACCCTTATTTCTTAGTTTAACCCCCCCATAAAACTCATTTAAATAATAACTATGACTGTTTTACTATTTTTACTAATCATTATAAAAATAAATTAAGCTAACACCTTTAAAATATATTAATTATAATGATTAAAAATATTCAATAAATTTAAACCCATTTAATTCCATTCAGTATTTTGGTTTAATTTTAAATATTTGTGAAAAAACCAACAAAACCCCATTTATAGATAAAGGTATTTTTAAGAATAAATGTGAATATTATTTCATTCCATGATTGGTAAAGAAATGATTTCTAAAAACATTTAATTGAATAAATCATCAAAAAAATTCATTAAAACCATTAATAAGTATATATTTATATAATTTATTGATATAAAAATGTATTTCATAAAAGAAAAATGGTTTTCAGAAAAAATATGCTTTTAAGATCAAAATTGAACTTTCAAAAAATTAAAGTATAAAGATTATTCACATAGAATTAGTTAAGTGTTTTATAATTAAAGGATAAATATGAAGCTTAATGATTTAATTAAAAACAAAATGGTATTTTTAAATGACATAGTTTAATTAAATGTTATGATAGTTTGAAAAAAATCCGTATTTTTCACAATTCACTAAAAAATAAATCATTTCAGAAAATTCCTACAAAAATGGTCTAAAGGTAATAGTGACATTTCTATTTTAAAAATTATATTAATTACCTAAAATATTTTTTTTTGAAATGGTATAAAATAATTATAATTTAAACACACAAAATGAAAAAAAATCTTATGTTTGAAGAAAACATATTTTTGATGCATAAGATGACTATTGAAAATAATGTACTGATTGATTTTTTATTAATCAATAAATTTACATTATTTATAGATTCTATACATATTTTTCATAATTTGGTCTTTAATGTTCATTACATCCAATTTAAAAAATAGGTTTTAAAGGACCACTATATCATTATTCATTTAGATTTTGGGTTGCATGACAAGAAAGCTAGTAAATTCTAAAAATTTATTTCAATGTTGATATATGTAAAAAAAATTCATGGTCTATTAAATATAATAATCCATGGATTCATGAAATTAAATCATACCAAATTGGTCATTCTAACATGACATTAAATATTGTGATGCGTCTCTATATAATGGATGAAACAATGGTGGTTCTGATTTCATTTATAAGGATATATTAAAATCCACATACATGTGCTCGATCCTAACACTATTATAGCTATAGAAAACCTAGACAATGAAGAATCCTATAATTACTAGTATTTTAGCTTTAATATATATATATATATATATATATCAACTAGAGAGGGAGTAGATGGAGAACCTATGATATATATAGATATTGAGGTTGGTACATGGTGTCAATTGATTACTTTTACAATGAGGCTAACCTTTCTTTATTCCAATAATAATTTCTTAGACATGTATTAAATTAATTAGATAAACCTATAATATTAAACCATACCTTTACTAGGATGATCTGACCCCTCATTATCACTACCTCTATGAGTAATTTGATATGTTGTGAGATCTCCCTAATGACTGTCTTCCTTTGAAAATCAAGTCTGTAACTAAAAAAAACCTTTAGTGAGAATGATATATGGAATTGAAATGGTCAAACCCACATAAATAAATTTAACTATAAAATAGACTAAATGACCATTGATTCATACCTATTATTTTCACTTCTATGTTTCATGTTTACGATTTGAGTATAGGATCTCTAATCAATCCTTATAGTAATATTACTCAAGGAATCATAAGATATCAAACTCCATTCCCATATAGTGGTAATTTAAGATTAAATCAGGTGATTATTCATCACTAATGGGAATAAACAAAAATGTGTAATGAATTCATAAAGAATTTTATATCACAAAAGTATTAGCAAACATTTTCACTATCCAGTTACCTCTTGGGCTTGGTCGTGAATCCCATTTTTAAGGAGTATATTGTCAATGATTCCATCCCAACTGCATAAATTTATAATGAAATACTCAAAAAAAATTTTCCTAAAGTTATTTCCATCAATTAAAAACTATTTAAATACATGTGTCTAGTGTCGCTATATTTAATCACTTAGGGAGTCCCCCATTAGAGTGAATTTAAACCCATTATTCAAAATTTATGTAAGTTGTAGAAGAAATTCACTACATATAGATGGACACATTGAAGCTACCTAATAGCAATATTATCAACCCTAAATTTCATAACAACCACTAAACCTTGATTTATTAGTATGTCATTTAACAATCTTATTATAATTCTACCACTCTAGTTTTATTAACTAAGGTATTGACGGGGAGGCAATACCATGGGACATCTACTGTTCATTTCTTGGAGCACACCCCTAATCCTTAGTCCAAAACCATTCCATGTATCCAAAAGTAAATATTTATGTGTATTAAGTATGATTTCATATTACTATATAAATAATACCTAGACCACCCAAATGTAGGAACCAATAACTCATTTTTCTTGTAATTCACCCTGAATAGAATAAAACCACCACTACTGATATCTTATAAATAGTGATAAAACTGATAATAAATATAAAGATCCAATCTAAAACTCCAATCATTATTTCCTCCTTGTGATGGGGGAAAAATATCTTCATGAGGTATAATGTAAAATAAGATACATTAGGGGGTGAATTGTATTTTTAAAAACATACAAGTTTTCAAACTTCAAGTATTAAGTTGATTAGTTAATAATATTACTATGAAAATAAAAGTTCTGATTAATGTAATTATAAACTACAATAAATATAGATATAATTTAAGAAATAAAGTTATTTTTATTATAAATATTACTAAGGAAAAAGTTAAAAATGATGAAATTTAGAAAAAAACAAGGAGAATTGTTTTGTACAAAAAATTCTTTTTAAGAATATATTATGAAAAACAATATTTCATCCAAATGTTTAAGGTGGATCTAAATAATGGATCCAATGTATACCACATTTTGAACCTATATTATGGTATTCATGACTAAATTTCTATAAGAAGGTTTGTATTTTTATCCCTAGAGTACCTTGACTAGACCTTTCAAAATAATTTCTCGTCCACATACTAGAAGTACTTTGTCTCTATTTTCTCATCCATGGAAGCCCACAATTTGTTAATTAAAATTCACTATTTTTTGTTCCCTTGAAGAACATGATCATGTTGTATCAGAAGAAGAAAAAGAAAAATATAAATTTCTTAGATAATAACAATTAAAACATTACAATGGAAGATCTTTAAATAAACAATCAGAAATAAAATGTTTGAATTGATCCAAGTCACTATCAGCAACAAGAAATTTAAAATATTTAAAAAGAGAAAAATATCCGAATTATAAATCAATATGTTCATTCCTAACATGTAGTTCTTATGATTTATGTGTGAATTTAGTTATAATAATCTCAGTATAAAATCTAATGGTAAAAAATCAAAGAACACGAAGTTAGTTGTAACTGCATTGAAGTCATATCCTTTATCTACCAATTAACTCAATACATTACTTCTTCAACTGAAGAGTTAAATAAAATCTAAAAAAGTGATTCTTAATTTGTTGGATGTAATATAACATAAAACTTTATATCATTGTATTTTATTTAAATAGTTTTAATTATCTGTTATTTTTGTTACCAGATGATCATTTTACGAGAATAATTAATTATAAAAAAAGATTAAGCTAGATCACTTTAATATAAAGTATATTGTGATTTCCAATTTAATGAAATTTTTTTGAGGTTAAAATAAAATCACCCTAGTTATAAAAAACACAAGTTTTGCATGAAAATATGGACAGAGGTACTAAAATTAAAAAGAATGATCTATATTGTCTTCTTGATAGATAATTTATTCCCATTTTTGTGAAATAAGAATCAAAAAAACATTTTTATATGAGAAATATGTACTCAATAAAAAAATAGATATAAAATAAAATAAAATAATATATAAATTTCTCCATTTTTTAATTTTCATATATATAATCAAAAGAGAAATAAATACATTCAAAAATTTGAAATTTTATTCCATTTGATAATGGTTTGATCATATGTTTTTTACATCCAAAGCTTCTAAAACTATTTAGATAGTCAAAAAAATCTTTTAAGAATTGCTATTGTAACAAATATTTTCTACATTAGTTTAATTTCAACAACGAATTTCTTTTTAAAAAGGTATTCTCATAATGTGTGAAAACGTTTTACTTCACTTTTGCTTCCAATATTAATGGTATTAATAAGAATTTCCATATAAAAAGGCATGATTTGACATTTTTAGACATTGAGCTTCACCTTTTTCACAAATATTCAGAGGGAGTGTTTTGGAAATATTTAATGCATTTACTACTTTTAGATTCATGGATGGTCTTTTGAAATTCTTCAGATAAAATATTATAAGGTCACTTCTAATAAGAAATATTTCTACTTATAAAAATAAATATTGTACTATCAAATGAGAAAAATCCTTGATATTTCATTCCTTATATATGAATTTATTATTTCTACCGACCATGAAGTTTCTATTAGTTGTATGAGTTGTTATAAACTACTTGATCTAAATTGAAAGGTTAAAAAATATGATGTAATGATTCTTTTATGAGTTAAAATTAATATTCTTTTAAATAGTAAAATAAAAATATGACTTCTATGATAAAATAAAAACCCCCTATAATAAGTAATTTTATTTTTTTTATAAATTCTAGTAATCTCTCATATAATAAGAAATAATTTGAAACTATAAGAAAAATATTTGAGAAGATTATTTTAATGTTTCCCTCAAAAAATTATATGATATTCCTCTAATAAGGAAGGAAAAAGAAAAATTCTAGCATGAAATTAGAAATCATTCTCATTAGAAAATACTAAATCGTATGGATTGGAAACAACTAATATTTAAAAATAAATAATTTTAGTTAATATAGATGTTAAGATTAATAATAAAATTTTCTCCCTTAATTTATTAGAGGAGTTATTTATTTTATGGAGATAGATGAAATATGTTGGATATTAAATATATCATAAATTTTACCATTCACATCTTCTATGTAAATCATTTGAATCTATTATAAGTAAAAGGTTTTGAAAAAATATAATAAACTTAGTCTTTTATAATGATAATTTTGTGAATAATATAACAATTTTGTGTGTGATCCATAAGTAAATGAGTCTTTCATCTATGTGATTTTCTCATGGGTTATATGACAGGTTTCAAGATAAATAAATAGAAGTAGTATTGTAAAAAATAATTTCAGTATGTGTAAAACTAAAACCAAAATCCATGAATGTGTATTTACTCTGAAACACTTAAGAAAAATTTCATTCAATAGAAAAATATTGTTATTTAGTAGTTCAAATTACAATCAACTGTTGTTTATTTTGAAAATAAGAGGTGATATATTATCTAAATAGATGACATGTTTTGGAAGTGGATTTTGTATCAAACTACAACCAGAAAAGGTCGCATATAAGTAAATTTTTATCATTAAATAATTTTAATAAGAACATAATAAACTATGTTATAAAGGTATATTATTTATTAGTAATCTTATAATCATAATTCTATATTATTTTTGATCAACTGATTTAATGTTTTCATTGAGATCATGTTTTATTAATGTTTCTACCAGTGTATATATAATTGATTCATCGTCAAAACCATAACTATTGAGTAGATATTTGATGTATTAATATGGAAACAAAATTTTTTCCCATGGTATGAAAGAACATAAAATAATGTGAGTGGGGGGGACAGTAGTTTCAAAAAAATCATATAATTGTTTCCTCTAGTATGTTTTTATTAGCTTCACATATTACTATTCAAATAAAATACCACAGTAAAAAAATTATAATGTAATCAAAATAATGGGATAAAATAATTTATAAATTTATTGGAATTGTAGCATTTACTAAATAAAGAGTTAGCATAATGGAGATTTGAAAAAAAAATCCAATATTATTGTATAAAAAACCAAATAAGATCTTAAATAGATATTATTAAAATCATACTATTAAATCATAATTTATTTGGGATATGTTGATTGGATTAAATTTATCTATGAATTTAAACAATATATAAGGTATCCTAGATTTTATAATTATATAAATTTCTATATCCCTATCCGGTGAATCCCTCAACTAAACCTATCAGAAGTAGATCAATTCCACATGCTAGAAGTATTTGAGCTCTATCTTAATATCCACTAAAGTAATTGATCAGATGATTATAAATTAATATGTCGTCTTATATTTTAAATTGCCTGATTATATAGGATAAAAATTTGAATAATTAAAACTAAATTTTATAATATATTTAAAATGAAAAACTGACAATCATATATCTTAACATAAACATAGAAGAATAATAATGTTACACTGAATGGATTCACCCACAATAATAAATAATAAAAAACATTAAAAATTAATAGATACTATCATAATAATTGATAAAAATGTTTCTACTCATACAAATATTCAATTCTTAAGGTGTGTCTTTACTTATAGTTAACGTTGTTACACAATCTAATGGTTTAATTCTGTAAAACAATTAGTTTATTGTTACCACATATACCTTAAATATTTTATATACCAATGAACACAACATATTGATTCATCTAACAAATAAAAAAATAATCTCCATTTTTGGGATTTTAAAATCAATGAATGAAATCTATCATGAAATTTCCAATAACTGTATTTTAGTTACATTTTTTTAGTTCTCCATTATTTTAGTTACCGTAAGATAATTAAAGATAGTAATAATTAATAAGACAAAAAAATAAAGACAAATTATTTTTATGCAAAATATTTTGGGATTTTTTAAATAAAGAATGATGTGATTTATTAACACAATAAAAAATGAGATATGACCACCCCATGTATAAAAAATAGATAACTTTGAGTTTTTACTATAGAGTCCTTATTATAATTGTGGTCCATATATCCAAATGTGGAACCACTATAGAGGCCCTCCCCAAAATAAAAAATAGTCTAATGTACATAGATGTGCTTCATGTAATGTTACATCTAGAGGTATTAACAATATATTAAAGATTGATTATAATAGAGGACATCCCATTGTTAATTAATCGGTAGATAGAGACGAAGGATGTTATCACTAAGGTGTTTATTCATCAAACCACCAAAGAGGTTATCTAAATGCCATGATGAACTACTAAATCAGTGATCCTCCCTAAAATAGAAAAAGAATAAATTTTAAACCATGGAGGTCATCTTCAATGGTTCTAAATAGTAAAAAATAACCTGGTAAGTCCTCAATATTATTCCAGATATAGTAGCCTCAGAACCATCTAACTTACAAGACCTGAAATTCAAAACACGGTTACTAGAAGTTATAGAACTACTTTAATGTATTGATTATTTATGGAACCCAAAATCCTGGAAAACATAGCCATAAACACTGACCATTAACCTCATAAACATCTCATGCACTTATAAAATACATTTTATGTGGAATAATAAATAATCATAAATAATGAATTTAATAAAGGGGAATAAGGATTTAACCTGGTTCTACAAAAGGTTCAATCTCCAGGAAATAACTTTATTATAAGTGTAAAAAATATATTAAAATGATTTAATAACGCTAAAAAAATTAACATGATATTAGGGTTAATTTAAAACCAATCCACGATTAAAAAAATGTCCAAAATGAAAATTTATAGTATATTTCTACCATCAATTCTAGTTCTATATCCATTTGAAATATATAGACATAATACCACATATATCAAATCCTTATAATAATCCATTTACATATTAAAAAGAAAAAAATCCAATTCAATTTCTTCTTCTGGTGTACAATGTATTCTCTTAGAAACTGTAGAATGTTATTATTACATAGAGTCCTATAGATTCTTATTAATTAATTAAAGGTAATTTATTATGTGGTTTAAGTGACACTTATATTATATATAAGTTATCTATTCCATTGATACTATAAATTTTAACCTTGAGGCATATAGTTTAGTTGATGGTTTTCGTTATAAACAAGAAAAAAAGCATGTTAACAGATTTTAAAATTGAATCTATCTAGATTTAAATAAAAATATTTAATAAATATGTATATATCCAAGGAAGTTTTTATAAAATGATTGGAAGGATATTTTTCTTTGATAATATTACCTTATTAATTAAATAAGTATCCATTTATTAATAAAAATTCATTGAATCATTATCTTATTTAATCCCTATACAATTCCATGTGGAATAGCCTAATAAAATAGAGGATTATTTTTATGATTACTCAATGGTATATTATCATTGTAGAACATAAAATATGTAGTTTCCAAATTTAGCATAGATAATGAAGAAAATAAATCATCGAATAGAATAATAAAATTTTGTTACTAATTGGTGGTTTAAATCACATAAAATAATATCAATTATGTTACCTTAAACACTATATAAAAAATTCATTATATTATTATCCTCCAATTCATTCAGTTCTCTTAATAGAAGATGGAATTTGATTCATTTTAATATGATTAAATAACAAATGATTATCAAATAATTATCACTTTGTTTTTCTGTAAATTTATTTGAAACTATAAAAATTATCATTTTATAGTGATAAGGTAAAAGGGAAAAACTAATGAGAATAATTAAAGCCCTTAGTTAGAAATCTTGGGAGGGTGTAACTAACTTACAAATAAATAATTCACATAAGACAAAAATTTGGTGGCATTACAATAAAGAATAAAAAAATTAATAGGAATCCAATTTACTCTATTAAATTCAAAATAAATAGATATTTATATGTTATTTGGTTGATCATATGGTTGGTAAAGTAATTCCACTCTTTAGGGTGGCCTAAAGGGTTGCAAAATGTGGATAGATATTTCATTTTATTCATTTCTATGTTAACACAAATACTTCTATATATCTCCTCAAATATTTTCTAGAATAAATATAATATTGATAGAAATTAAATGTTCTATGAAAAGAAATTTTTATAGTTAACCTACTTTTATTACTTTACATTTACATTATTTTAAGGTAAAAATCCTAAAAGCACTAGATTCCAGGATAAAAAAAGTTTTGTATCTAAGGAAAATTAAGACCATAAATCACTTATACTTACAAACATAAAGAATTATTATTTTTTCTTATCCTTCTAATCCCACATTATACTTAGTACATGTAGTAACATGATGATATGCATCAAATAAAGGGGTGAACTAAAATCCTAGTAAGAGGATGAATAAGGACGTTAATAAATAAAGAATGAGTGATTATAATTTTATTTTTCATAAGAATATCACAGTATCATTATCATTAAAATGATATGAAACTTTATATAAAGTCATGTAATGTGGAAATATATTAAAATGAAACATCATATATTAGTGGTTAAATAGTACACATAGTTGCGAACAAATCTAACACCATTTTAATGCCTAACATATGTGAACAATGATAACACAATATTTGGGATACAATATAGAATCTCGTTCATGAATAATACACATTATCTCATTACCTATATCACACTAACCAATTCATTATAGGGATATACAATTTTGGTTCATCCCACAACATCATAACATTTACATAATCATGTGTGACACATAGAACATATAAAAATTTTATTCATAAGATATCCCATCAAAAGGAATGAGTTTCATAAGAATTTAATAAATAATAAATTCATGATTAAAATTTGGGGTTCCCAAATGAAATAGGTAATCACATATTGGTATAATATTCTTCAATTTTGAGTGAAGAAGAAACAATCTCAAGAGGAGTCAAGATGTGTTTTAGAAAGAATCATTTCTGGGAAAATAGTTTTGTTTTATATATTATTACTTCTATAAATTATTTCATAAACATTAATAAGGTTATTAAATAAATAGTAGAATATTTTTTAACCATGAATTTTTTTTTATGAATAGACTTGAAGGTGGTAATGAAAAATAAAAAACCATCATCCATGATGGCGGTGAATTGACAGATCATGAACGATGTTTTCATTTTTAGAAGAAAAAAAATAGATAGGAAGAGATTTGAGGATATATATTAAATTAAGAAAATAAAAATATAGAAAATCTTTAATAATAGTGTAATCATGCTTCTTTTGATTGGGATGGTGAGGATAATGTTGAAAAAATATTGAATTGAAAAGAAAAAGAATGAGATTTTTTTTGTTTTAAATATTGTCTCTTTTAGAAACATTTTAATGAACTTGCGTTTATTATTTTGTTGAGATCATATGATCATGGATGTAAGAACCTATATCTTCATTTCAGGTATGTCCTTCATTTTTTTGGAGTTTTTGAGAAAAAATGATGTTTCTGGAAATTTTTTAAGTACACACCGTGTACTTTCTGATTACACGTCGTGTACTCTTTTCTCGTGGGAAGCCGTGTTTTGGCCATGTCCATGACACACACATGGTGTGTAGGGGTGATGTGGAGGCCGATTTTGGCAGTGTATGGAAAGACCTAGTACACGTTGTTTACTCTAAAAGTACACACTGTGTAATTTCTTTTTTTTCATTAAATGGATCGGGGTCGCGCCTGATCGCGATAAACGTATTCTTCTAGGTCCTGTTCGTCCGAGAGTGCCAGGAATCCATGGATCTTCGACCAGCCACCATTCCTCCATCCATTCCTCGATTCAAGAACTGTTGGTTGCATTGGAATCGTAGTGGTGAGTTCTCCCCTCTACTTGAGCGTTGTTTTCCTATTCATCCTCCTTCTCAAGATATCGTGGGTTGAGAGTTTTGGGCGTTTTCTCAGATCTATGACGTTTAAGGGAGAATCAGTGGATGTGGTTCAAGAATATCGATCTCCTAAGATCGAGGTAGGTGGTTTGTGCCTTTCCTTAGGAAGGCTGTGAATATTGTTTCCAAATTACACCAATTCACTTGAATGGGGAATTGTGGGTTTCCTGTTTTTCCCCTGTTGTTTGTCTGCTTTGCTTGATTGCTTGGGTAGAGATCATTGTTTGTAAATTTGGATAATTTATATTGTGTTATTGTTCTTCGCCTTGTATGTTTTTCTTATTAGTCATTTTGCTAGTTTCCATGCCTAGTTGTAGGATAGTGGGGCTGTTATACTCTTATGTTGTTGTGCCTTACAATGATAGCCAAGTAGTTCTTAAGGTTTACTTGGGATGATACACGTGTGCTGAGCATTTTTATTTCACACAAGACTATGAGAAACTATTGTAGTAGACCATAGGGATAATGGACATAAAGGATTCTCCATAGTGTCTTTTAATCCGATGAAAGACCATAGGGGGAATTGACGATGAGTGCTTCCTTAGAGAGTCTGTAGTTCCTCTATGGGGGCCACAGGGGGAATGAGACGTTGAGTGCTTCCCTAGAGAGCCTCTAGTACGATACAAGACCATAGGGGTAATTGGCGGTGAGTGCTTCCTCAGAAAGTATACTCTTAGATGAACTAGAGGGGTGAGACTAAGTATGCCTCCTAGAGGGTTGCTGGTACTTGTAGGTTGAACCATAGGGGTTAGGCTGTGAGAGCACACAAAGGGTTACCTGTTTTCTACTTATTGTTGGTTGTTCACTTGGGTACTTTATATTCTAGAACTGTGGATTATAGCTACTGTGTGCTTTTGTATTTACTGCTTCATGCACTTTTACCTGCTTTGTATTCATTGACTATTAGGAATATATCTTTGGTTGATTGCCTACTCGGATTGTATCTCACACCTTATTTGGGCCATGCATTTGGGCCCAAGCAGATTATATTGGTACAGGTATAGATAAGGGATAGATCCCTTCTACTTCAGGTTCTTGATTTCTGTGGAGTTGAAGAGCATGTGACCAAGCCGAGGCTTACGATACTGAGGATTCGCTCATCTATTTTATTTTGTACTTGGGATTAGTACTGTATTCAGCATTGTGACTTGTTTGGATGTTTTCCTAGACATATATGTATCATGCATTATTTACATATATTTCTTCTCTAGTTGTTTATTTTTTAGTCTTCCGTTGTTTATCGTTTACTCGTGTATGTATGTCTACTTCTTCTGCTATTGTTGTTATTTGTTTTATCTTCCACTGTGTACTCTTTCAATGAGGGAATAGTTTCCCCACTATCACACCCAAGGTCGTCGCTGCTAGTCAGCAACCTCTGGCGTTTGGGGAAATGTGCTTGAGGCCATGTGAACAATAGGGTACGGGCAACTTCTGCGTGGATTCCGAAACCAGGATGTTACATTGGATATGGTTAATTTATTGGTATTTTAATTTTTTTAGAGTTTATGCATGCTACATGACATTGGTGGTGTGAGGTGAAGGGGTGATATTTATAGGGGGATAGGGGTGTTTTTGATTTTTATATTCATTATTTTATTATTTGGGATCAAGAATATAAATAGTGTTGATTATTATCACTAAATAAATTAAATAATGGAGGTGTTTTCAAGATAATAGTTATTACATAATTCATACATCATCCATGACTCAAAAATTCATGTATTTTACTTAACCACAAATTATTGTACTTCACTATTCATGAAAAAATCAACTATTTTAGAAAAATAAAAAAAGTTTAACCCAAAAATTATTGAATGTTTAGATTTCAAAAATAAAATCCATTTTTGAAAAATAATTTTCTATAGAAGATAAATTTAATTTTTTAAAAACAATCATCATTTATTCGAAAAATACCTATTTCAATATTATACTTGATTTGATGACCCTTTGAAAAATAAGTTAATGTCTCATAAAATTATTTTATAACTATAATAAAACGTCATATTAATTTGTTGATATATTATATGAAAATTATTTTTTTAATATTTATATTAATTTTAAATTTACAAATAATCATTTATGTTTTGCAAAACTATCAACAATTAATTTGACATTTCTAAAACATTTATTTATATAAACTTTGATATAATTATATCATATGATATTATATATGATTCCTAAATTTTATTTAGACTTTAATAGCGGAGGATAATATGAAAACGATCACAAAACCATTCTTATTGGTCATATTATTATTCCAACTGTCGGGTTACTATTCCATTATTATAGGTGCCTTAATTTCTATAAATAAAAATTATTTAATTCCTCATTTATGAGAATAAATATTTTTAATGGGTTTTATATGTGATGTATGTGTTTTATAATACATGACATAATTATAAGAATGGAAAATTCCTTGATAAATATTTGGGTCATTACATTCTTCCCCCCTTAGAAACTGCATCATCAAAATTTCCTTTTACAAACTATTTTGAAAACCGGTGATGGTATTTCTTCCTCATTATTTCCTTTAGTTCCATTGTAGTCTATTCATACTTTTTCCCCTAAAATGAATGTTTAAGAGATGATTTTTATTGTTGTTTATTCCTTTTCCTATATTTTCCATGATCTTTATCAACTTCTCCTCATTAGAGAGATCGCTTTCCAATTGTACCACCTACATGTTTAGTACATTTTAGGGATATTGTATGTACTTCTTTAATAAGGATAAATAAAATACATCTTGATCATGAGATATATTTTTTGGAAGTAAAATATGTTTGGATACTACTTCTGTATGATCATTGATCTAAATTAGGACAATTTACCCTGGGATAAGCTTCCCTTTATTTCCAAGCCCCATAACTCTCTTCCATTGTGATATTTGAAGGAAACATTTGTCTCCAACTTCAAACTCTGAATCCATTCATAGTGGTTAGAATATCTCTAATACTAACATTGATTGGATTTTATATGTTGTTTCAAGGATTTTCCATTCTCTATCATCTATTCCACATCATCAGATCAAAGTAGAAATTGTTCACCAACTTCATCCTAACAAGTTGAAGTTCTACAACGCTTATCATATAGAGATTCATATGGAGACATTTTAATTATCATGTTGAAGTTATTGTAATATGAGAACTCAAATAATGGTATATGAATATCTCATCCTCCTTTTAATTTCTTTGAGTAGGCTCTTAAAACTTCCTAAAGTTTCTAAATAGTCCTTTTAGATTGTTCATCAGTTTGGGGGTGATAGGCCATGCTAATATTCAATTTAGTACTCAAAGTATGTCAGAGGATTATTTAGGATTTATATTTCAGCCTTAGATCATGATCATATACAATTAAATTAGGCACCCCATTCATCCTCACCACATTCTTCACATATATCATGGATAGTTGTTCAAGCGATAAATCCTCCCAAATAGAAATGAAGTGGGCAGTCTTGGGGAGTTGGTCGACTGCAACCCTTCTCACATTTCATTCTTTGGATGTCTTTGGGAGATGATTGATGAAGTCTATAGTGATATTCTCCCATTTATATTTGAGTATAATAAATGGTAAAATCAACCCTTTGGTCTTATATTTATATTCTTTAACTTGATGACATACCAATAACCTTGAGTCATAATACACATTCTCATTCTTCATGTTATCCCACTAGAAGTGTTCTAAAATATCACGATACAACATGGTACTTTCATGATGGATAAAGAATGATGATGTATGTGAATTACATAAAAGCACCTTTTTTATCATAGGTGAAGAAGGAACACAATGCTTAGCTCAAAATCAAATGACACCATCCTCATCATTAAGGAACTCTTGTTGATTCCCTCCCTTTATTTTCCCATATTTGGATGCTCCACATCATCCTTTTGTGCCTCCTTGATCTCATCTTGGATAGATGGTTCGTTAATAATTTTTTAAAGGTAGGATGTATTATATTTATTATTTCCTTAATATTATTTAATAATTTTAAGACACATATATTTATACATTCCATTTGGTGTAAATATGATAATTTCATTTGAGGAAGTATGGACGTCCACCCCCTCAAAGCGATGGGATTAATTAACAAAATACAACAAATGTATTAAGGATGAGTTTAGTGAAATTATATGATATATATGAAATAATAATTTTAATGTGATAATATTATATACGTATATACATATGTTCTATTTTCATTCAATCTTTCAATATGATAATAAAAAGGAAACAACGTTCATATGTATGTATGGCCTACCGTCTCCCTGAATGTTGTATACCATTTAAAACATTTATAATATATATATGATTATAATAAAAATATAATGAATATAAATGATATTTATATCATGGTTTTAATTACATAAATCATGATATATGTATAAGGATCAAATACAAAATAAATTAAGACACATGTGAAGAACAAAGTAGATATTACCCAAAATGAACCCATAACATAAAATTATTATCAAGTAGGTAATATAATTCCATTACAAAAAATATATAGTATTATATATAATAATATAAATCTTTTACAGATTTATAATAATCTAATATTTATTATATAGGAATTTTTTATGAGTACGATGAGTGTCAAGACACAATGTAAGTAAATTTCATCTCACTTTTCATTTTTTTTGAGATACATGATTTTTTCACCACCAATTCATTTTGTGTGGTGTGTATAATTCCCAAGGATGTATTCAATTATTATTATACATAAATAAATTTTTATTTACATACCCATTTTATTATCTTTCTTTCATGAGGTTTATTTTTCAATAAATACAAAATCAGTAAGATATTTCTGTCTCAATTTTCCTTCTTTAAGGCATATGGTTTGTTATAAACCTTCCTTGTTTTTAAGGTGTATTTGAAATTTTATGCCACAAATATCCCTATTTTAATGATATTTTAAGCTTCACATAAATTTATTTTCTTACATGGATAGTATTATCCAAAGTTACCAAGTGGTAAGAGCTTATTGAAACAATCTCAACGCTTTTTGAGATTGTAATGATTATGCATTTTTTTATGAAATATTATTATAAATATTTAAAGAAAACTAATTATTTTTATTCACATATTTTTATTCATGTTATGTAAAATTAATGGTACCATTTTACCACTCTTTGGTAAAATTTATGATCCCAAACTTTTTTTATGAAAGCCTAAATTTACCCTATATTTGGTCAAAAATATGTGTTCCATCAAACCATGATTTACAAAAAATAAAATCCTATAAAAATATACTAATATTATCCTATGAAATAAAAAATAAAATTCTACCCATGTTTTTCGTAAAAAATAGTTCTAAAAAAGGAAACTTATTATTATATTCTCATCAAGGTACTTTTCTAACCTTTTTACAGTTCAAAGGAAATGTTTGGAATGTATAGATTTTAAACGCCATGATGACTGACATTTTGTTAAATATAAATTTTCAAGATTAAAATGTTATTATTTTTAAAAAAATATTATTCCGAATATTCAAGAAATTAATTGTTTTTATAGTGTTTTTAAAAGAAAAATGTTTTCAAAATTGATTTATGGTTATCAATGCTTAAATTATATGTTTTCAAAGATATTTTAAAAAATAATGTTTTCAAAAAATATTAATGATTTAAATAGTATTTTAATAATATTTTAGCTTTATTTATAAGTTTTAAAAGTATTATCAAGGAAATGGTTTTCAAAATGTTTTCAAACATTATTTATAATTTTTAAAAGTATTTCCAATGAAATATTTTTCAAAACATTTCCCACTGTTCATTATATGTTTTTAAGGGGTTTCAAAGAAAAAGGTTTTAAAAATGTTTTTTTTGTGTTTTCAAGGAAAATGGGTTCCTAATATTTTCCAGGATTCTTTTATATTTTTTCAAGGAAATTTGTTTTCAAAAAATTTTTCAAGCTTAATTTTTTTTTATTTTAAAACTGTTTTCAAAATGTTTTTAATATTCTTTTATATGTTCTCAAAGAAAACAGTTATCAAAAATATTTTCAATCCTCTTTTATATGTTTTTATAGAAAGTGATTTAAATTTTTTTTCATGATTCTTTAATATTTTTTCAATTAAATTGTTTTTATAAATTATTTCAACCCTTTTTTATAAGATTTAAATGTATTTTAAATGAAAATGATTTTTCTAAATGTTTTAGGTTTTAAAAATTATTTTTCACAAAGAAAAGATATTTTCCTCTAGAAATTTTTTTAAAAGATCTTTCAAAATTATTTCCCATCTAATATTACATTCCTTGGTGTCACTCATTCCATTATGGAAAAATGACTCAATGTTTCCATTTATATTATTTATATAAATGAATTAGGTTTTGTTGGTTTAATTTTTATGAATTCCGTTTCTCTTTTATGAGGTATATACTTTTGAAACCAACTTCTTTTCATGAGTTATTTTTATGACTAAATGATTATGAGATCTGTACATTTTTTCACAGGTTATAAAATAATTACAAATTTATGATACCCATTTTATTTCATGGGTTATGATATTATTGTTTATGATTTTTTTTCACATGTCTTTATGATTTTACTTTGAGATATGTGGGACCTATATCTCCCTCCAATTCATTGTGTAAAGATTTATATATCATGATAATGAATAAGATGCTCTAGGGCCTAATCCTTGACTACTTAGATGGCCATGGGAGTGAACCATGAATAACAATATTGTAAGAGGATTGAAATCATGATACTAATACGGTTATGGGAGTGAACCATGACAACCAAGATGTATGGGGAGTGAATCCATACTACTAAGATTGTTTTGGAAGTGTTATCTTAGCTAATATGAAAATCTTATTATATTCTTATATGTTTTCCATAATTCATGTTTCATTAATATGCGATGCTTTATTACCTTATGTTATTTACTTCTTAATGATTCATATCTTATAACCTTCTAGGATTTATTACATTATTCATGTTTATGATCATTTTATATAAAGGGTAAGATCATATAATGTTATGATCACATTATCAACCCTATACTCATGTTTATTCTTAAATGTTTTCATTGTTTAACCTTACTGAGTATCTCATCTCACCCATAATAATGTTTCCTTAACATGTTCATGAAGATATATTTCATGTATGATATGTCTAGAAGGGGTGCTGCTATTGTAGAATCTTGTGGTTGATAATGTAGCTTGATTATATATTGGTTTTTATATTTCCATAATTATAAAGGCACTAAAATAATATTGTATTTGGGAACCTATTTTTATAGTGTTTTAAGTATTACAAAAAATTTATTTAATATCTATTAATGTTAATATTTGGTATGATCCCACCTAACCATGTGGTAAAATATTTTTGAAATAATCTTGCCTCTTTTCATGAATGTCAATGATGATTCATCCTTTGATGAAATAGTATGATAAATCTCAAAAAACAAATCATGAGTTTTACTACCCTCAATTTATTCATGTTATATCCAATTAATTATACCATTTTACCACTGTTTAGAACATTATATGATCAAGATTGTTTTTTCAAGAAAGCCCAAATTTAACCTATACTTGGTCAGAAATCTGTGATCCTTCAATACATGATTTATAAAAAGAAAGGTTTCTAAAAATATTATAATATTTTCCTATGATATTTAAAATAAATTTACACCCATGTTTTACTTTAAAAAATGGATCTTAAAAATAAATCTTCTTTTCATTTTCCTATTGAGGAATTTTTCAAACATATTTACAGTGAAAAATAAATAGTTAGTGTATACAGATTGTACTCACCATCATGATAGACATTCCTTTGAGGATTAATTTTTTTTGTTTTATATAAATTATTTTTAAATGAAATTTTTTTACTAATATTTTTTAAATTCATTTCATTTAAAGTGGTTTTTAGTGAAAAGGTTTTAAAAAAATTTTTATTAATATTAATGATTCCTTTAAAATATTTCAATGATATTTTTCAAAAAAGATTTTTCAAAACGTTTTCAATATTTCTTTATTTGTTTTCAAATTATTTCTAATTAAATGGGTTTCAAAATGTTTTTAAGCTTTATTTATAAGTTTTGAAAGATTTTTCAATGAAATAAGCGTCTAAAATTTATTGAAACTTATTTTATAATTTTTCAAGGAAAATTGTTTAAAAAGTGTTTTTTAGATTTTTTGAAACCTTTTCAATGAAAATGGTTTTCAAAAATGTTTTCAATATTCTCATAAATGCTTTAAAAGAAAAGAGTTTCCATAAATTTTTTATTCATATTTTATAATTTTTATAGGAAAAGGTTTTCAAAAATATTTTCAAGATTATTTTATATTTTTTTATAGAATATGGTTATCAATTTCTTTAAGAATATTTTATTTTTTAAAAAAAGAAAAATGATTTCCAAATTTTTTCATTCCTTATTTCTATGTTTTCATTACATTTTCAATAAAAATGTTTTTTCTAAAGTTTTTTAGTTTTAAAAATTATTTTAAAAAAGAATGGATATTTTTCACATGTAACGATTTTAAAAGATCATTCAAAATTATTCCCATATAAATGAAATTTGTTGGTGTTACACATGCCTTATTTGGGAAATAATTAAATGTTTACATACATAGTATTTCAATAAATGGATCATGTTTTAGTGGATTTATTTTTATGGAACCCATATTTTTTTCAGGGGATATATTCTTTTTAAAGCCCCTTATTTTCATGGTTTATGCTTAGGATTAAATCATTATGAAACATGTGTATTTTTCAACATGATATAATATAATTACATATTTATGATACCCATTTCATTTCAGGGTTATGATATGATTATTTATCATTTTTTGGCACATTTATGCATGATATCACTATGATATGTGAGGGACTTATATCTCCCTCATATGTATTGGGTAAAAATTAATATCTCATGAGATAGAATAAGATTTTTTTAGGAGTGATCATTAAATTATAAGATAGCTATGGGAGTAAACCATGACTACCAAGATGGTATGAGGACTGAACTCTTACTAATAAGATGGATAAGAGAGTGAGACATGACTACCATGATGGTATGGGGAGTGAACCCATACTACTAAGATAGTCTTGGAAGTGATTCCTTGGCTACTATGGAAATCATATTATATGATTATGTGTTTTTTGAAATTCAATGTTTTATTTCAATGTTTTGATTTCTTAAATTGTGTTATTTATTTCCTTATGATTCATGTCTTATAAACTACTAAGATATATTCCATGATTTAGGTTTTTGATCTTTTGATATGTATGGTATGTCATTATAATATTATGATCACGTTCTCATACCCAAATGATCATGTTTATGCTTATATGTCTCACCTGTTTACCATTACCGAGCATCTGAGCTCACTATTTTTTGATTTACTTCCCCAGGTTATGTTTCCATTTTTCAAAAGGCACTAAACTATTATGGTCATTGGGCGTATGTTTGTATAATTTTTTAAGTATTTTTTAAAAGATATGCATTATATATATATATTAGGACTGGTTTGTCATTGATTTTTTTTGCAACATGAACTTATTGTTCATCATATAATTCATTTCATACATGTTCACATGCATGGACAAAATTTATATGGTTTTTCATCCACATCTATCTTGATATCAAAATTACAGGCCAACATTATCCAAAAAACACCTAGATCTTTCCTATCAATTAATTCACACTATAAAAACCATTGAATTTGTAAATGTTAAAGGATATGTAACTCATGTATTCCAAAAATTGTTGTGTAAGATTTACAATAGTTATTTTAACAAAACATTGATACTGCATGTTATATCAGATAAAATAGTCATAAAACTATGAATATTTCAGGACTCCACAAGAAGAACATGATTAATGGATGTAAATGTAAAAAGTGAAACTACAAAAAGTTGTATCCAGAATAGATAATCCACACAAACACAACCACTCACCTTTGAAATATACCTTATTATCCTCTCACATACTAAAAACACCCACTATTAGTTTAACAACATATAAATGAAATTAAAGTAATTACTTATGGAATATAAGAATATTATATGGTTCATATGAATTCATAATCCAACAAAATTGATAAACTCACTAGAATAGTAAATAAAAGATTAAAATAGAATAAATGACTATAAATAATAGGCTAAAAAATATTAGAATCATTAAAAAATAAATTCATTGATGATACAATAAAATACAAAACCAATTTATAATAGATAAATTCTTTTATTTCATATTCTACCACCTATAAAAATCTATAAAGATAATTATAAAAAGATATATTGTTCATGGGAATACCTTCTTAAGGTAATAGAATGTATCTTTTACAAATGGCCCTTCCTGTTTACATATTTCACTTTAAGAAACATTATAATGTTACTCTTACATGAAAATGTTTATAATATTACATATCAATAGTTGAAACCAAAAAAATATCATTGTAATAGAATCTATTATTAATTTTTAATATAGTAATTCCTTAATTAATTACTTTAAATTCTTATATACAGTCAACAATTACATGATTTTTGGAACACATAAGCTTCAAAACTTGTATCATTTAGATCTATCACTATTATTTTTTGTGGTTCTACACATCTAGTTTTCAATGCTGCTTTTATCTAGTATAAATATGATATTTTTGAAGCTACTCATTTTATAAAACATCTATCAATTGGTCAAAAAATAGCTTCGCATTCCATTATTAAAACTATACATGAAGAAAGAAACACATATGTGACTCTACAAATATTTCTGAAGGTTTTCATTATTGATATCCCACTAATAATTAAAATTATAACTGAATTAGATGACCATCAAAAAAAATTGATCCATGTGTCAACAACCACGGAGGTCCTACCTATGGTTTTAATTATGATTAACCTCCCTACTGTGATGTAATTATCCAACATTAATTTCAACCCCATATTGTATTAATTCCTTGGGTTCCATTATATTAAGATACACAAGGAATGTTAAAGCCATATATACTAGTAACATCATCACATATCAATTACACATCATCTATAATAATGGGAAATCTAATTGGAATTATCATTATTAGTGCATTTTTTATGTCACTCATACCAAAATATTTATTTTAATGTATATAATGTTATCACCCCACTGATAAAATGACTTGAATGAAACCATTTATGTGAAACCACGTTGATGAGTTGCTTATAGAGGATTATGTTGTCATATTTAAATATTTGGATGATGATAATATATGGGCCATGTTCTATCCCATTACAAATTCCTAGTATGAAATTCCATAGATATTAAAATAAGAAAACATACTTTAACTTTATCACAGAATTTGGGAGACATTTTCCTACCTCAAATCTAGTATCTTTATTTATGAGGGATATTTTTTTATATTAAACAGTTGGATGAACCTTGATTCCACATTGAAATTTATTCCCTTTTGATATCTTAGAATCCCATATATGGAAAATTGTTTGAGTGTCTCTAGTAATCCAATATAACCTATTTAATGTATCTACACTAAATTATTTTTGATACCTCATACAATGTACACATTAGAGGATGGGAATAAAATAGAGTTAATCAATTTACATTTCTTATAGACCATAAATCTTCTTCAAATAAGGATTTTTTCAATATCAATTATTTAAAAAAAATGGTAGGCCCCCATATATTCTAGAATGTCCACGTTGAAAAATTTTGTCACAAAAAAATCATGGAACAAGTATAATTCAATGTAATTAGTTATTGATAGAAACTTAAAATATTATTTCATAAAGGTGAAGCAAATATTTAATTCATAGAAACTTCTCCCCCGAAAATTGAACAATATTCAATGGTAAATACCTATAATCAAGGGTAACTAATATTGCACACTACATCTAAAAAATGCTACATTGTGATCCCAAAAATTATAGAGATATGTAATTAACACATAGTGGTAGTATAAGATTAAACATATCAAATAGGAATGTAGTAAATTTTAACTTTGACACAACCATATATCTATTACACACACAATAGGGTGTTTTCACGATAGTGACTTAGTAGGGTCCACCATAGACTTTAGGGATGGGATCATTTTTACCTCCCTCTTATCAAAGAATTTTTTTGTTTTCTTGATAACATAAAAATATATAATAAGTAATTATATGTTATTCCCCAATATGGTTTCATGACTCCACTCCATTGATGTGGTTTTAATTAGTGGAAGCTATTTGGTTCCCTCTAAGGATCATTATTAAAAAATAATTATAGAGGGGAGAGAAATATGGGGTAGGGTAAACCACATAGGTTTCATAAACCAAATAGTTACTCCAAAATTGAAAAGGTGGAATAGGATTAAAATATATAACTTAAATAATATTTTGAGACAAAAGAGGCACATTAAAATTGCAAAAAATGATGAATACGTAATTTATTTTTCATGATTCACATTAGTACTTTCTTAAAAAAAGACAATTCCTTGGCCAAAAACGACCAAACCACAAATATTATTAAAATAAAAATTACTAGAGTCTAAAATATTGGATCATATTATAATCTTTTTGATGAAATAAAATAAGAGCAGCGAGAAGGCCTTCGAACCAGGTAATGTCTTGATTTACTCCCATGTTTGCTAGACCGTCTGTAGTTGTGTTTGTTTCTTGATAAACATGTATTATGATATAATTAAGATCATTAAGAGAATGAGTGAATTCTATAAAACATGTGGTAATTGGACATGCATGATGTGTTACACCATTCCAAATCGCTTGAATGATGGTCGTCGAGTCACTTTAAATCCAAAGGTTGTTTCAACCAAAGAGCTTGGGAAAGGAAATAACATGTATGAAACCAAGCATCTCAACTCCATGGGAGGTGGAAATTCCACATTTACTAATGAATCATCCAAGTATCTAACTAAGGTGATTCTTTAAAATAGCTCCACGCAGTGTAGGTCCCATATTTCCCTTGGAGGCACCATCAATATTGATTCTGATCCATCCAGGTAGGGGGATCTCCAAAACACATCTGGAGTGTGATGAGGCTGATAGAAATTTTATTTATTCCTTAGAAACTTCAGGATCCCTAATACAATCACATTTTTGTGGCAATGCACCTTCTAAATCAAGGAAAATTCATGTATGGCAATGAAGATCTTCAACCGACCTGTATTTTGATTAAAATAGTAGTTGTTATGAATAATAGCATTCTGATCATACTAGATCACATGATCGAGTTCCACAACTGCAACAAGGAATCAGTTCTTGATTTTCTAAGATCCTTCCATTTCTTTACATTTTTTAAGTTGATCTTTGATATAATCAAGAATCAACCGTCTGCACTAAAAAATGTCAAGAATATTGTTCCAAAGAGAAGAAGCAATAGCATAAGAGAGAAAGAGATGGTTAACATCTTGTCGGTGTTGATTACATATTTTTCACTTGGAGTAGAGCTAGATTCCAAATGATCATAGGAATAATTCAGTGGGAACTCTGTTGTGAGAAAGATGCTAGATGATATTGAGTCTCAATGGTTTTATCTAAGGATTTTTTAAATAATTTAACCAGTAGTAATTTCTCTAAGAGTTAAAGAAATAGTTAATATAGATTTTTTTTGAGTTTAGCATTCCATAGTGAGAAGGATCCCATTTTATAAAATCATTGGTGTAAGTGAAAGAGTAGTTTTCAATGACATTGGGAATAATATCAGGGAGGTGATCATGTTGAGAGTGTAAAATGTATCTGATAGATAGATTGGAATTATTATAATTTTGATCGGGAGATATCATGGAAATTAAGGGCAAGCCAGTCTAGTTATCCAACCAAAATTTCAAGGAGGAGTCTCTAGATACCATCAATCTGGAAGTATTCATAATATTAGTAAAGGAGGATTTTATGGAAGGCCATATTGATGAGTTAATGATGTTTGAATTTCCTATTTAATGTTTTTCAAGAAACCAATTTTTGATAAAGCTAATAGCTTTAGAAGTATTGTAAAAAAAATCCATGTGATTATTACTTGAAGGGATTTATTAAAGTATTTGATATTTTTAATACTAATACCACCATTTTCAATAGGCCTGATACATGTTGAACAGTGTATAGTCACAAGTTTTCTTTCCAAAATACTACTGGTCTAGATGAGGTTCTTTTTGGTGCTGTTAATTTTTTTAATGAGACTAGTAGGACATTTTTAGACCATCATAGAGTAAACCATCTTGGAGACAATAATGGATTTAACATGGAATGTTTGACCTATCATAGAGATAGATTTACCTTTCAAGGAAGATAGCTGATTTAGAACTTGGTCAATAATAGTTGCAAAGTGATAAGATTTGGGTATACCCCAAAAAATTGGAACACGAAGATAAGTGAAAGGGAGATTTCATTGTTTCAGACCAAGGTCACTAATAATGTTACATTTTCTAATTGGTGGGATATTTTTTCCAAATAAGATGCAAGATTTGTTCCAAATAAGGGTTTAACCAAAAACCTCTTCGTAGTGTGACCATGCATTTTTAAGATTAAGAATGTTTCTTTTATCCTATTTTATAAAAATTATGATGTCATAAACATAAGAAAATTTGTAGGATAATTCACATTCATAGAGACATGTGTGGGTTTTAGTTTGTTCTGGTCTACCGGACAGCTGATCAGATGACTGAGGTAGTCTTCTGCTATCAAGAAGATAATGGAATATAAGGGGTCACTTTTCCTGACACCATTGGTGAATTTAAGAAATCCATTTGGGTATCTGTTGATCAAAATAGAGATAGATGCTGAGTAAAATAGAGTTCTGATTGTAGTGATAAAAGAGGGGTTAAAACCGAAAACTTTAAGGACATTCAAGATAAAACTCCAGTCCATGGTGTCAAAGGTTTTTCTAAGGTCATGTTTAGTTTAAATGTTTCCTCTTATGTTAGATTTATTCATATTATTAACACACTCAGAGGAAAGGAAAATATAGTCTTCAATGGATCTACCCTTTAAAAAACCAAATTGGTTCCAGGGGATAATTTTTTCAATGAGAGTGGAAAGTCTATTGGCAATGATTTTGGTGATGATTTTAAAAAGGGTGTTGATAAGAGCAATGGGTCTAAACAGATAAATCTCAGAGGAATTATCCACTTTCAGGATCAAGTTGAGAAACTGGGCATTTAGAGTGTGAGGGAGAAACCCATCGGTGAAGATGGATTTTACAAGTTTATAAACATTAGTCTGAATTATATCTAAATAATGTGGGAAGAAACACCTATTGAATCCATCAGGACCCAGATAACTATCGGGATTCAGACTAAAGACAGTGTCCTTTATTTCTTGATCCAGCGGAGTGCTAAGAAGGAAGGGGTTGTCCTCATCAGTGATCAATAGAGGAATGACCAAAGGTAAGAGGTCTTTGTTTATATCAGGACCATTGAAAATGGATTCATAGTAGGATAAGATATTATGTGAGATGTCATATTCATTTTCATGGAGTCTGCCCCCATCCACTAAACATGTTAATGACCGATAGTCCTTCCAGATTCTTTGAAAAGAGTTGTGGAATTTGGTATTTCTATCACCATCTATTAACTATTTAACTTCAAATGATTGTTTTATAATATTTTATTTGAACGTGAGCAAGGAGTTAAGTTTGACTGAAATTTTTAGTTCTTGAGTAGGGTCAGTGTGGAGATTAGAGTTTGTGTTTGTATTTTGCTGATTATTTAGATCTTTCTCAAGAATCGTGATATCATTATTAATTTGTTTGGATTTAGAGCTACACCTTGTTTTTAGTGTCTGTTTTAGATGTTTTAATTTGAAATTATAGTCAAGAGCATCATTGTTACAAGAAATTGTAGACCAATAGTTTTGGATTATAAGGGATAATTTTTCATCATAGAACCACACATTATTAAATCTTATAGGTAAAAAGGTTTTCAAGTCTTTGGTGGAGACCCTAACTAGGATGGGGTGATGATAAGAGTTCTATCTATGAAGAGTGGTACTAGATATAGTGTCTCATTTATCTAACACAAGGACATATGTGAAGGCTCTATCCAGCTTAAAGGAAAATAATTTGTTTTAGTGTCTTCTATACCAAGTGTATTTTTCACCAATGAGATTTATTTCAATGAGATTTTTTTAAACTACTAAGGTTTTAAATTCTCTCAAGGAAATAGAAGCATGAGGAAGTCTAATTTTCTCACTTGAGTTGAGAATGGAATTAAAGTCACCCATAATAAATCAGGGTGCATTAAATTTAGTGCCAAGATATGAAATATCATTTCAAAGAATTGTACTTTTTGAGTATCTATTTTTATCATAAATAAAAGAGTAGAAAATATGTGTGTCATCTATAGTAAAATTGCAAGAAAAAATATGCTCAGATATATTAAAAACACTAATATTCTATAAAGAAAAGTTCAAAAAAATCCCTATTGATTCATCATTGAGGTAATTTGTGATTTCACCACTAAAAACATAGTTTTATTTGACATATGTAAGAGTATTTAGAGCCATAAGTAATTTTTGGCTCTATAATAGAAAATAATAAAGGATGATGAGTATCAATAATTCACTATAACACAACAAAAGTGTTAGAGTTAGCAATACCCTAACAGTGCTAAAAAATGATCTTTATTAAAACATAGGTTTAGAGTTATAAATCCACCTTTTCTGTTTTCCTAATCCTTTATTTCTAGAAGTCCTTTTAACCTCTTGTGTATTATTTGTGGTGTGTTCCTACTTATTTCTAGATTTTTTGTTGTTCTTTATTGTAGGTTCAGATATTGGATTACTCATAGAAGAGTCTATAGATTTCATAGAACACATCAACAAAGCATTGGAACTATGGTTCAAAACAAAATTTCTAGTCATTATAAATAATTCCACACTATATATAGGAAAGGGAATAGATGTAACTTTTGTGATACTTTTTGACATTTTTCTGTTCAAAAGGACTCCAATTCTTCAGTTCCATAGAGTTATTCTTAACCTGCATGATCTTAGAGTCCAGTACCGAATGTGTGGTACCATGTTCAACAGACTTGGATGACATGATAGAAGCATTACAGTACTTATATTGAGTCTCGTCCTGGGTTTCCTTAGGAAAAATGCTCCAATGATTGGCAGTACTGTAAATGGGATTAGTATGAGTAAAGATCACAGAAACTAGTTCATCATCTTTCATTTTGATTTCATTATTAGTCCCTAGAGAAATTTCCATATTAGAAGGTTGTATCATTCAATCCTTAAGGATTGGAACCGAAGGTTTCATATTACACAACATCATAGAAAGAGAATCAATACTACTGTCAATAGGTTGAGATCCATCAAAAGAAGAATTTTTAGTAGTGGATGTAATGACCAAAACATTCATCAATGGAAATTCTTCTTGATCTAATTAAATGTTTTATTATTGTTATATAAAATGTGAACTACATTGGTTTTATGTTTATGGATTTTAAAATATCGTTATGAATTGTGAATGTCGCTAATATAGCCACTGAACTGTGATAACATGATTAGTATAAATATAGGGCTTTAAAAAATCCAATTTACTCAGAAAAAGGAAGCGATGGCCTCATCCAGTAGACTTTCCCCGTACGAATCCCATTTGTTAGAGCTCTTAAATGAGGTGGTGTCATTGGGATTCACTCTTGACCAAGCCCAAGCTGAGCTTGAACATGTTAAGCTTGAGTGGAACCGACTACGGGGGAAGTGGAAGTTAATAGAGATTACCACCTGACAGATGTTATCTGAGCCACCTGAAGAGTCTGTCACCATCGCACACCTTACCATTCGGACTTATGCTAGTGTAATAATGGTTTATGTAACAAGACCTTATAACTATAAATATTTTCATTATTTTGGTATATAATAATGAATATACATTCATTTTATTATTGTTATTTTGTAAAGAGTTTTTAAAGTGAAAATAGTATTTTTATTTAATATTCAACTAGGAAATATATTTTTATGAATTAATGGATTTTTTAATAAAATATTATTATTATTAAATTACTTTTTATTATATATAAATTATTGTATAATTTTATGAATGCAATTGTAATTTTTATTAAGGTTTGAAAGCTGATTTTGTCAAAACCCATGAATTTTTGATAACTGTCAGTTTTTATTTTAAAATTAAAAATTCTAATATTTAGAAAATTATTTAGATAAAATGAATATTATTTTTTGGAATCTGGATGTTGAAAATATCCAATGGTGAATTTTTCATAAGATTCTAAGACAATCGAATTTTTTGGGTAAAAATTAAATACCGTTTAAATATATAATATGTTTTATGACATCAAAATGACTCAATATTAATGTAATAAAATAAGATAAACATTAATTTCACAATTATATGTTTTAACATTAAAATAATGTGATTTTGGGTTTGTTTGATTTATTTTACAAATCTTTAGAGGAAACATCAAGTCTTATAAAACATTTTGTATTTTTAAATAGTTTTCCTAAAGAGTGTGACTCACCTCCACATACGCAACCATTTTATTTTAAGACGTTCGGACATTGTACTTATAAAATATTTTTTCCTACTTCCATTTCTCCAAAACCATGGGAAGAAACCATGGCTAGGTTTGTGGTTTTGATTAGTTTAATGTGAGGTGTCCCAAACCTAAATAATAAAGAATTACCTCTCCTTTCCTATATAAACCCACCAATGCTACCAATTCCTCTTTACTCAAAGCCTTTATAGTTTTTCCAACACCTTCCCTCCTCTATTAATAATCCTCCCCAGGTTCACAAATCTCCCAAGAAGCCTCTCTCAAGCCTCTCCCATTCTTTCGGGATCACACTTCCAAGTAAAAGATTTCTTCCTTTCTCATTTTGTCCAATTTTCTTTAAGCTATTATACCCTTTTGTTTTCAATTTCATATGTTAGGGGTATGATTTATCACCTCCTCATACTACCCTATTTATGTTTTGATGATGAGATACCCCTTTATCTCTCATTAATTCCTCCCTTTTACACCCGTTACCATGCTGAAATTCCGTGCGGGATTTATATCTCCTCTTTTACATCCAAGTAATTATTTTGTATTTTGTATCTAAATTCCATTAATTTTGTTGGTAAATGCATCTATATGAACCCCTTAATTTAAATTTCATGTACATATTACAAGACACACATTCCTCTCTCATCATCAATTTTCGTGAATCTTTATGTCACGCTGTTATGCTACCGAAATTGCACCACATTTTTTCCAGACAAGATTATTGTGTAGTGAATACCATACCCATGTCCCTATCTTGGGTATTCACCTTTATGAACATATACATATTGAATGGAACATTCATGTATTTATTCCACATTATTTAATCATGGAATTACTTTTTTTGTTGATTGATTCCATGTTATTTGATCCATGTGTCACACTTATGCATTAAATGAAATGTTTAAGAAGGGAGAGCCCTGATAGAGCTCCAATGCATTGGGTAATGTATATTATCTTGATAAGTCATGTTCAATGGGTGTTGACTCATGATAATTTAAGTGATATGAGGGTTTACTCATGCTTTATGTGCAATGAGGGTTTACTCATGCTCCCTGTGCAATGAGCCTTGGCTTAGGCTAATTCCATGTTAAGTGTTGATGTTACATTTCCATGTTATGATTACCATGATTTATCAGGAATTTATGTTCATATTTCTCTTGTTCTCAATTGATATTCCTATTCTCTAACATGTATTGTATTCCTCATGTTATTCCATTTTTACTCCCTTACTAGGCTTTATAGCTCACCCTTTTCTTATGCATGTCCTCCGGTTATCCCATGCATTGCTATTTACGAGGTAATTTTGTGGTCATGTAAAGGAAGTTTTCAAAAAAAAAGTTGTATTTCATGTTTTAAGTTGTTATGAAATGGTCATAATCCCTAAAGACACTAGACATCTCTATCTTCTATGTTGTATCAAGTGAATAGTTTATGTAATAAATCATGTTTAGGTGTGTAATAAAAATCATGGTTGTTATAGTATTTATGAGAGGATATGTTTAGTTATTTTTGGGATTAGGATTAGAAAACCCTAGTAAAGCCTTAGAGACCAGGCTAAGTATAATAAAAACATACCTATGTTTTGGTGGGTATTGATTAAGTGGTTTATTAATAAAATAAATCCCTATATGGATACGAGCAGGTAGAGGCAGCTCTGGCATAGATTTTCCTAGGGGTGAAAACCCCAATAAGGAGTTTCAGGCTTGACTCGAGGTATCTTGGTACACGACAATGGGCCTTGATACACTCTTTATTACGACACTCCTAGGGGATATGCTTTTTTAATTCCCAATATTAGTATGAACCTTTTTAAGGAAATTAATAAAAATCGCCTAAGAATATATGTTGAATAACATAGGTTGAAGCCTATAGATTCATAAGTTGAGGAAGTAAAATCTATTTATAAGTCATCTATTTTTGTCTTTGGATTCCTCTTTATGTGTTTAATAGTTTCAAAATACTCATCCCAATGTCTATATCGGATAAAGCAAAACCATAATCCAAAAGTGAAAGCTAGGGTTATCATCCATAGTTTAATGCATTCTTTTTTATCCCAAAAGTTTAGTAGAATAATCCCCACATCACCACAAATAATGGAAGTAATGAAGTTGGTGAGTACGGAAAATGGGGAAATAGTTTCATCCCATGAATATAACTCTCCCTGGTCATAATATGAGGATTGAATTTCTCAGAAAACCATGTCATACTCCCTCTGGTGGAATTTGATGGAATTCTTGGCATGGATTGGATTTCCTTATAAAGATCCTATATAAATTGTCGTGAGAGGGAAATCACTCTCCATATGGAGAATCAACCCCTGATTCTTTACAAGTGCAAGGAAGAAGATGAAACTTCTTTATCTCTATCATATCATGCGTGAATATTACTGCCTAGGGAGAACACGTATCTGGATCAAAAAATTGAGTCCAAGGAGGAAACCATCCTTGAATACATGCTTATTGTGTGGGAATTCGCTGAAGTGTTTCCCGAGGAATTTTTTGGTCCTCCTCCTAGAAGAGATGTTGAATTCTCAACTGAACTTATACTTGGGGAGTTTCCAATATCAATGACTCCATATAGAATGGATGTTATAGAGTTTGAGGAGCTAAAGAAACAAATACATGAGAATCTGGATAAAGGGTTTACACGTCCAAGTGCTTCACCATGGGATGCACCAATCCTCTTCATCAAGAAGAAAGATGGGTTAATGTGCCTTTTCATCCATTATCAAGAGCTTAAAAAAATACAATAAAGAAAAAGTATCCTCTACTAAAAATTTTTGACTTTTTCGATCAGCTACGTGGAGCACAATACTTCTCCAAGGTGGATTTTCGGTCGAGATATTATCAAGTAAGGGTGAAGATGAAAGATATCCCCAAGACTAATTTTCGTACAAGATACATGCACTATGAATTCATATTAATGCCTTTTGGACTCACTGATTCTATAATAATATTTATGGACTTGACTAATAGAGTCTTTAGAGATCACTTTGTCAAATTTCAGGTTGTCTTTATAGATAATATTATAATATACTCCACAATCAAGGAGGATAATGAAGAGCATCTAAGAACTATACTAGAGACCTTGTAGAAGGATAAACTGTATGAAAAGTATAGAAAGTGTGAGTTTTGGATGAAGGAGGTATCATTCTTGGGTCATACCATCACATGAAATAGGATATCTATGGATACCTCCAAGATAGCTGAAATTGAGGGATGTATGAGGCCAATATCAGTAACGGATATACGTAGCTTCTTGGGGTTAGCGGGATATTATCGATGATTTGGGAGAAATTTCTCATGATTGTCCAACCCTCTTATCAATCTAAATTTGAAAGAGTAAAGTTTTCTTGTAGTAATGAATGTGAAGAAATCATCATGGAGTTAAAAAGGAGTCATATCACTACAGTCATGCTCACATTACCCACAAGTGGAGAAATTTTTTTGGTATTCAGTGATGCCTCGAAGAAAGGACTAGGTTGTGTGTTGATGCAAAATGAAAATGACATTTCCTATACTTCAAGGCAATTGATAGTTAATGAGTAGAAATATCCAACACATGATCTGGAGTTGGCTGCGGTGATCTTCGATTTAAAATTTTATGGAATTATCTCTTTGGGGAGAAGTGTGAAATATATATGGACCACAAAAGCCACAAGTATATATTCACACAAAAAGAGTTGAACATGAACCAAGAAGATGGTTAGAGCTGATCAAAGATTATTATTGCTCAATCAATTACCACCCTGGGAAAGAAAACATGGTGGTTGATGCTCTAAGTAGAAAGGACAAATTGATTCTTTCACTATTGAGAATTGAGAAAGATTCAATCTTCTGATATTTGATGAAGATGGACTTGAGAATCATAAAGAAGGGAACATCATCAATCCTTTCACAAATTATTTATCAACCGTATCTTTTGGAAAAGTTAATTGATGCTCAAAAGGATGATGTGGGAATTCATAAGAAATTGGAAGCTATCAGAAGAGGGAAATCCTCAGAGTAAAATGTTAATGAAGAAGGAATTGTGAGATTTGGGAAAATACTATGTGTTCCATCAAGTTCAGAGCTGAAGAAAGAACTTTTGGAGGATGAACATAGTTCAAATTTCTCTATTCACTCAGGAAACACAAATATGTATCAAGATCTCTAAGAGAATTATTGGTGGGATAATATGAAGAATTAGATCACTGAATTTAATCAAATTGAATGGTGTGTCAGCAAGTGAAGGATGAGAGATAGAAGTCTAAGGGGATGATGCAACCATTACACATACCATCATTGTAATGTGAGAACATCACCATGGACTTTGTCACCAAACTTCCAAATACATATAAAGGCAACAATGCAATCTCAGTTATTGTAGATCTTCTAACAATGTTTTCCCACTTTATTGCAATTCCAGAAGATTTCTCATTGAATCAACTGACATAGATATATATCAGGGAAGTGGAAAGGCTACATGAAGTACCTCTATATATTTTATTCGATCATGATCCAAGATTCACCTATACATTTTTGAAGAGTCTTCAACATGCTCCTGATACCGAACTAAACTTCAATATGGGCTATCATCCTTAAACTATTGGCCAATCTGAGTGATCTATTCAGACACTAGAAGATTTGTTAAGATCATTCTCAATGAACTTTAAAGGAGGATGAGATCAAAATCATCCTATGGTTGAATTATCCTATAATAATATTTTCCACACGAGCATCCAAATGGAACCATATGAAGCCCTTTAAGGGAAAAGGTGCAGAACACCGATGTGTTGGGATGAAGTCAGTGAGCATAAGATTCTAGGACCAGAAATGGTCGACGAAATGGTGGAGAAGGTGAAAACCATTCAGTATCATATCAAGGTAGCCCAGAGTCAATAGAAGAGTTATGAAGATAACCATCATCGAGACCATGATTTTAAAGTTGGAGACATGGTATTTTTATGCATATCTCCAAGGAAGAAGGTCACAAGGTTTGGAAAGAAAGGGAAGTTAAGTCCTATGTACATTAGTGCCTTCAAGAATCCTGATCATTTTGAGGCTGTGGCCTATCGACTAGCACTTCCACCTACCATGGCCAAAGTACAGGATATCTTTCATGTATCCCTATTATGTAAGTACATACTAGACCCTTCACATGTTCTCTTTTCATAGGTAGTAAAAATAGAGGATGATCTTTCTTATGAGGAGAAACCAGTGAAGGTTTTAGATCGCAGAGAAAAAGTTCTATGAAATAAGACAATTCCAATTATCAAGGTGTTGTGAGAAAACCATAATTTTAAAGAAGCGACGTGGGAATTAGAGGAAGTGATGAAGCAAAGTTACCCAAATCTATTTTAGTGGGGGAAATGGAAATTTTGAAGACAAATCTCTTAAGGGGATAAGATTGTAACGACCCAAACATTCATTAATGGAAATTCCTCTTGATCTAATTAAATGTATTATTATGTTTATATAAAATGTGAACTTATTTGGTTTTATGTTTTTGGATTTTAAAATACAGTTACAAATTGTGACCATTGCTAATATAGTCGTTGAACAGTGATCATATGATTAGTATAAATATAGGGCTTTAACAAATCCAATTTACTTAAAAAAAGGAAGCGATGGACTCATCCAGAAGACATGCCCTGTACGAAGCCCATTTTTTGGGAGCTTTTAAATGAGGAGGCATCATTGGGATTATCTCTTGACCAAGCCCAAGCTGAGCTTGAATACATTATTCCTAAGCGGAACCAAATACGGGAGAAGTGGAAGTTAATAGAGATTACCACCCGAGTGATGTTATCCAAGCCACCCCAAGAGTCTGTCCCAATCACATGCCTTACCCTTCGGTCTTATGCAGGTGTTATAAGGGGTTATGTAATAAGACATTAGCACTATGAATATTTTCATTATTTTGGTATATAATAACGAATATAATTTCATTTTATTATTTTTACTTTGTAAATAATTTTTAAAGAGGGAATAATATTTTTATTTAATATTCAACTAAGAAAAATATTTTGATGAATTAATTGATTTTTAATTAAATAATATTTTAATAAAATGTTATTATTATTAAATTACTTTTTATTAAATATAAACGATAATATAATTTTATAAATGAAATTGTAATTATTATTATGGATTAAAAGTTGATTTTGTCAAAACCCATTAATTTTCGATAAATGTAAATTTTTTATTTTAAAAGTAAAAATTAAAATATTTAGAAAATTATTTAGATAAAATGAATATTATTTTTGGAATCAAGTCGTCGAATTTTTCCAATGGGGATTTTTTGAAAATTTTCTGAGACAGTCGAATTTTTTGGTAAAAATTAAATACCGTTTAAATATATAATGTGTTTTATGACATCATAATGACCCAATATTAATGTAATAAAATAATATAAACATTATTTTAGGACAATATATTTCTTTTACCACTTAAATAATATGATTTTTGGTTTTTTTGATTTATTTTACAAAGCATTAGTGGACCCTTCAAAGATTATAAAACATTTTGTTTTTTTAAATTGTTTTCCTTGAATGTGTGACTCACCTCCCCATAAGAAACCCTATTATTTTAAGTAGTTTTTCCATTGGACTTATAAAATATTTTCTCCACTCCCCTTTGGCAAAAACCATGGTCAGGTTTGTGGTTTTGATTAGTTTAATGTGAGGTGTCCCATACCTAAATAATAAAGAATTCCCTCTCTTTTCCTATATAACCCCACCCATGATCCCAGTTCCTCTTCACTCAAATCCTTTGGAGTTAGACAAAACCCTTCCCTACACTCTCTAGAATCCTCCAAAGTTTCCCCAAGCTCCCAATAATCCTCTCTCAAGCCTATCCCAAGCTTTTGGTATCACACTTCCATGTAAGGGATTTCTTCCTTTCTCATTTTTGTCCAATTTTCTTTAAGCTGTTATGCCCATTTATTTTCAATTAAAAATATTGGGGGTATGATATTTCACCTCCCCCATACTTCCTTATTTATATTTGTATGATGGGAGACCCATTTCTCTCCCAATAATTCCTCCCATGTACACCCGTTACCATGCCAAAATTCTGTGAGTGATTTATCTCTTCTCTTTTACATCCATGTAATTCTTTTGTATTATGCATCTAAATTCCATTACATTTGTTGGGAAATGTATCTATATGAACCCCTTACTATCCATTTCATGTATATATGACGATACAAACATTTATATCTCATAAAAAAATTTCATGAAGCCTTATGTCACGTCGTTATGCTGCTGAAATTGCACATCATTTTTCCACACCTAGATCATTGTGTAGTGAATACCATACCCATGTCTCTATCAAGGGTATTCACCTTTATGAAAGTATACATATTTAATGTTACTTTAATTTATTTATTCCAAATTAATTAATCATGTAATAACTTATTTTTTTGATTTATTTCATGTTATATGATCCATGTGTCACACTTATGCATGAAATGAAATTTTTAAGAAGTGTGTGTCATGATAGCGCTCCAATGTGTTAGGTAAAGTATAGTATCATGATATGTAATGTGAAATGGGGGTTTAATCATGATAATTCAAGTAAAAATAGGGTTTACTCATGCTTCATGGGTAATGGGGTTTACTCATGCTCCATGTGCAATGATCCTTGGCTCATGCTAATTCTATGTTAAGTGTTGTTTCCATATTTCCATGATATGATTATCATGATTTATCATGACTTTATGTTCATGTTTATCTTGTTATATATTTATATTCCTATAGTATATCATGTTTTTTATTCCTCGTGTTATTCCATTTTTATTCCCTTACTGGGCTTTATAGCTCACCCTTTTCTTATGCATGTCCTCAGGTTATCCCATGCAATACTAAGTAAGGGGGATTGTAGTGGTCATGTAAAGGAAGTTTTCAATAAAGTTGTAGTATTTCATGTTTTATGTTGTTATATAATTGTTATAAGCCCCAAATAAACTAGAAATATCAATCTTCTATATTTTATCAAGTGAATATTTTATGTAATAAATCAGTTTTAAGTGTGTAATAAAAATATGGGTTGTTATAGTGGAGATGATTATGTCTGAGTCATTTTCCTTCTCCACCCTAGGTTTCTCTATGTCTAACTGATTTGTGAAAATATTGTGTTTTTGGGTTTGTGTAAGAGCTTGTTCTGAGGGTGTAGTTCCCTTTAAAGGATTAACATATTCCAGTTATTTTGTAATAGTTTCAATCAATTTAGTAGTGTTGGACTGTGTTTTGTCCTGAGTGTCCTTCTGGTTAATCATAAGTTTTTTATATTTTTTAGTGTGCCCAATGGCATATTGATTTCTAGAGCAAATAATAGGTGATACTTGATCATGTGTGATAGATTATAACTTATCTATTTTTTTGTCACTAGTGCAGAAAACATTTTTTACGTTGGTTATTTTTTATTATTTACGTCGGTTTTTAGGCGACGTTAATACGGACGACGTTATAAATAACGTTTTTTACGTCGGTTATTTAAAACCCGACGTAATATCCCTAACATCACGGTGGTTATCACGTCAGTTTATATAATAACCGACGTGATAAATATGCGCGGGGGGGCTTTATCACGTCGGTTATTCCCTAAACCGACGTGATAAAACGCCTGGGATATCGTTTATCACGTCGGTTATGTCATAACCGACGTGATAAACCCTTCCCCTGGCCTATTATCACGTCCGTTTCTTAAATAACCGACATGATAAAAAGGCCTGGGAAACGTTTTAGCACATCGGTTATCCAATAACCGACGTGGTAAATCGATTCCCAGGCCTTTTAGCACGTCGGTTATATTAAGAACCGACGTGATAAAAGCCCCGGGAACGGTTTATCACGTCGGTTCTAGAAAAACCCGACGTGATAAACCCCTACCGATTTATTTACCACGTCGGTTATAAAATAACCGATGTGAAAGAAATTTTTTTTTAAAATAATTGCACTGCTCTCACCAAAAAGAAACCAGAAACCAAACAAAAATAACTATGCCAGCCCTCCCCCAAGCCCCAACTGAACCCCACCCTCATCTATACCCACCTAACAACCTGGCCAGCCCTCCCCCACCACATTGGAGCCCCACCACAACCCTTGGACACCCCCCCCTTGGACAGCCCCCCCACCCTCATTTACACCCCCACGACCCCTAGTACAGCCTCAAACACCCATTGGACACCCCTCCCATATCCCTTGGACACCCTCCACCCCTTGGACACCCCCCAACCCCTTGGACAGCCCCCCCACCCTCATTTACACCCACAAGACCCCTAGTACAGCCTCAAACACCCATTGGACACCCCCCCCCCCCCCCCCCCGACCCCTGGACACCCCCCCGAGCCCTTAGACAGCCCCAAACACCCCTTGGACACCCCTCCCATATCCCTTGGACACCCCCCACCCCTTGGACACCCCCCCACCCCTTGGACAGCACCCCCACCCTCATTTACACCCAACCGGCCCCTTGGACAGAACTCCCAGACACCTTGGACACCACTCCCATATCCCTTGGACACCCCCCCACCCCTTGGACACCCCCCCACCCCTTGGACAGCCCCCCCACCCTCATTTACACCCAACCGGCCCCTTGGACAGAACTCCCACCTCATTTACACCCCCCCCCCCCCCGACCCCTAGGACAGCCCCAAACACACCTTGGACACCCCTCCCATATCCCTTGGACACCCCCCAAACACCCACCCACCCCCTTGGAACCTCTCCCCCCATACCAAAATCCAGACCAGAAAAACCATCAACAGTAGACCAAAACAAGAAGTAGAGAAAAATTAAACATTCACTTATATAACATTCAAAACTTACACTGTCAACTTCAAAAAAAATAAATCCAACCTAAACGACTACGAAATACACAATTACATTGACAATATTCAAAATTACATTTTACATTACAAACAACTAAAAGTCAATCAAACCTGTAAAATAATTTGACCACTCCACTTGTAAGTGTTTGATATCTTCAGCAGTAAAGGGTTGAGGGTCATCAAAAAGCTACAAAGGAAAAGGATAGTAGTCAACGTGTATAATGAATAAATCAAATTGAAATATTATGAGAAAGAGGAAATCTTACCAGGTCAAAACTCAGAACTGTCCCAGTTGTTATTATTTCATACATAAATCTTAACATGTAATATCCGCATTCGATGATGCCTTGTTGCTCATGACATTTCTGTTTGAATGAGTGTAAATTCAATATATTATTTTTATGTAATAAATCAAAATGTACAAATTATAAATGGATATTTACCTTCGCATGTACATATTTGATCTTGAAATTCCTTTTCTTTGCGCTTTTTCGAAAGTGGACCCATGCCCTGTTAGAAAATAATACGAATGGGGTAAATTTAAAATTCATTATAATATATAAAACTATTGTGAAATTGAAACTTACGTTTCCAATATATTCTTAAAACATTCTCGCACATCATCATGGAGAGAGCATATCCAATAAAGTGTTTTCTCCCTAGGGCAAAAAACCCCTAACATCCAATGATCCCTGATAAAAGGAAATTTAACGTTAGTGGTTTTTTATGTTAAAAGATAATTAACTCTTTGAGAGGGACGTGTTTCATACCTCTCACAAAAAGGCATCATCCAACACTGTGTGATTACATTCTTTTCAAATCTATCAGCAATATAAAGCATTCTTTGTTCCTCATCCAATGGACATGCTTCAGGGGAAATCAATTGTGGGTCCACGAATCCATATACATTTGTCAGCTCATTCCTCTCACAAATTTTATACAGATACCTAATACAAAGCAGACATAAGTATACATTTTTAATAAATATAACGCAAGGAAAAGGTGTTAAGAATTACATGATAAAAATTTGCACCACGTTGATGCCCAACTTATCTCCAGTGACAAACTCCATGATATCAGTTTTCATAATCCCCACACATATTTCACGTCCACAGACATGAGCTTCCATTGTAAAGTCATAATGATCCGCCAACAAATTTGAATATCTTGACAATTTGTCAAGACTGCTACTATCTGCATCTGATGTCATAGCTATCTGTCTTTGTTGTTGTCTATACAGTATTTCTTTACCTTTGAAGTATTCCTGTAAAAATAAATTGAAAAATATATTAGTTTTAAAATGATAAAACATTAATAAAAATATAAAATAAAAGATATAACATCCATACCTCTATGGTAATGAGTCGAAGAAGTCTGGATGGCCAAAGTAAAAAATGGCCGATACTATGTCCAACTGTCATCACCTCATCTGTAGGTAATGGTATCCGAGCTGATCTATCTATAATATCCTGTACAGTGACCCTCTGATTCTCTACCTCTAACTGTTGATGATGAACTGTATCTCCTATACAATATACCATCCCATATGAAACTATATGATGTTGAGGATCATCAACATACAACTCACAATAAGTAGGTAGCTGCGGCGGAGGAGGAGGATCAAAAATGGGGTCCGCAGGCTGAGGTGGGGGAGTGGGAGCTACTAGGAGAGGTGGAGTGGGAGCTGCACCCTGAAATTGTCTTTGCAAGTCTGCAAACATTAACTGCACCGATGCTCTAATCTTGTCCTCCATTTTCGCATTAATATTATGGAATTCAGCCTCCAAGGATTCTATTTTTTTTTATAAACTCCCTCAACGTTAGAAGTTGAGGAACGTGGCAACACTTTTCTTACCGATACACCTGCCGGATATCCTCTTACACGGCCAGGATGTTCGGGCTTTCCCAATGCCACAGATAAAATATCTTCCCTCCCAGATGGTGTAAATGTCCCCTGTGAACTCTGCTCCTCAAGAGAGTCCTGTAATAATTAATTGAACATTTCTATAATGATTGGAAATATATGACGAAAATAGTAAACTTAAATAAATAAAATAGATATCTTACAATCCTCTCAACTACGAGTCTCGATTCTTCCGAAAGATATTGTCCTTTTTTGCCCTTCCGAGCTCTTTTCCATTTCTCATGTCTAGATGGAGGGGATGGAGGGGCCACCTCTCCAGAGCTTGAAGACTCAGCTCTCAGTTGTTGAAATTTTTCTGCCATCATTTGTTCTTCCAATAATGCATACCCTCCCCGAGATAAACTATGAGGGTATACATTTTTAGATTGGATCTCTTGATGAGCTTTCCTTGTTTACTGTAAATTAAGAATAAGTAATCATTAACAAAACAATAATAAGATCATTTATATAAGAAAGCTTATAAAAGTTTACATTGCCCTTACCAAAAATGATTCTTTTCTTCTATTTTCAAAAAATTGTCTCCATGTGTCTTCATCTATAAAAGGATATATACGACATGGATTCTCACGACTCCTATGACCATAAATGAAATCAGATGAGAGGGTTGATTTGAAATCCCTCCATCTCCTAGCAGCCAACGATAAGCATTTCTTCCTGACTCCTCCAGTGTCAGGAATATCAAATGTCATCTGATAAAAAAGAGGTTAAAAATATTATATATACTAGAAACATTTAAAGAACAGTCAAACAATAGCAAAAGATCTTACCAAAATGGTCTCCCACAGCTGAGAAATTATCGCCTTATCCACACTTCTCCAATCATCATAGAGAATGCTTACTTTGCTCTTAGCCTGAGTTGCTACAAAACCCTTAAAATCTTTAGCATTTGGACCTCTAGGAAGATCATCATCATCAAACTCCACGACTATCCTCTCCTCCTTCGTACGGGTAAGTGATAATTTTGGTAAACTTGTGCACCCACGCTTACCAACCTTTGAACTCTTTTTCGTAATAGGATCATGTGAATGTTCCTCCCCAGATGTATGACCAATATGCTCATCTCCAGAATCATGTGGCTGATCAACTGATTGATCTGTCATTTTCCTTCAAATCAAAAAAACAAACATTAGTTCACAAATAGAAAAGTGTACTAAATTACATAATAGTAAACATTGGTAATATGGTAAGCATGTTAAACAATGATAAACATGGTAAACACAGGCAAAAGGTTGCCAAGGAGTTGGCCCAAGAAAGCTGAAAAGTGGACTCACTGAGTCCACCGGTCCGCCGGTGTGAGCTCACCGGCCAGCCGGAGGACCCAGGCAGTAGACTTGCCCACTGCCTGGTGCCACCGGCCGGCCGCTGGCTCACCACCGGCCGGCCGCTGGATCACCACCGGCCGGCCGGTGGACCAGACAGAGAGCCTTCCTCTCTGTCTGGACCACCGGCCGGCCGCTGGCTCATCACCGGCCGGCCGCTGGTGATCCAGACAGAGAGCCTTCCTCTGTCTGAACCACCGGCCGGCCGCTGGTGATCCAGACAGAGAGGAAGGCTCTCTGTCTGGTCCACCGGCCGACTGGTGGTCCAGACAGAGCTTTGTTCTAGACCACCGGCCAACCGGTGATCCACCACCGGCCAGCCGGTGCGCCCAGGACTTCTCCTCTTTACGGTTTTTATTGTTTTATCGTTTTGGTTTGATACATGTTTTAATAAGTAAAAAATTTACAGTATCTAACATTATATGAAAAAACTAAATGTAAACAAGAAATAAACTTGTGTTACCTGTAATTTTAGGAATGTACAGTTGGATTGTTTTCCCAAATTCCTTCGTCGTGATCGTTCCTTATGGCACAAACCATGTCTTCAACATACTCATCATTATGTTCTGTTAATCTTTCCATGGAAGTAGGGATCTCACATAAATCAGCAGCTTCATCAAATTCATCCTCACCAACATATTGGTTTTTCCCTTGTAAAACAACAGCCCACTGCATATCTGATTGATCTACTACATAGAAAATTTGTTTGGCATGTGTTGCCATTATAAAAGAATCAGCTGTGTCTTCCAATCTATTCAGATTAACAAGTGTCATTCCAAATTCATCGTGTCTGACACTGTTGTTACCGATAAACCATTTACAGTTAAAAATGGGAACTTTAATTTTAAAGTAATCAGCCTCCCATATGTCTTCAATCACTCCATAATATGCACTTGATGCCGAAATTGGGTTTCTGTCCTTAGCACTCGAAAAATGCATTGCTTCTGCAAACACCAATACACCACTATTCTGAACTGCACTTCTATTGTCCTGAGCTTTCGTATGAAATGTATAGCCATTAATGTCATAAGCGGACCATGTTATCACATTTAAAGATGGACCACCCACTATCCATTTTAATGTCTCTGATACATCTGATCTACCAAGCAAGGTCTTTTTAAACCATGGCAAAAAAGTTTTGTTGTGCTCATTCAAAATCCACATTTCTTTCTTCTTTGGATGACATTGTTTCAACTCATTAATATGCAATGTGATATACGGTTGAACATCAGCTATGTTATTCAAGATGTATGATTCTAACTTCTTCATATGTTCAGCTGACAGTGATTTGACTTTCAAGCCACGAATCCCCTTTCCCTCATTATTAACCCGTTCATGGCGAGATGGAGGCAAACCTATGTGTTGCGCCGTAGCCAAGTAGCTCGTAAAAAACTATGCTACCTCCTCAGAAATATACTTTTCAATAATGGAGGCTTCAAGTCGATATGGATTTTTAACATATCCCTTTAATATTTTCATATACCTTTCAAAAGGATACATCCAACGAAGATATACAGGTCCACAAATCCTTATTTCTCGAACCAGATGAATCATTAAATGCACCATCATATCAAAAAAAGTTGGAGGAAAATACATTTCCAAATGACAAAGTATAAAAATTGCATCCTTTTCCAAAATGTTCAAAGCATTCACATCAATCGCCTTGTTGCAAATTGAATTGAAAAAATAACACAACCTCATTATAGTCTTTCTGACACGGATGGGCAATATTCCACGCAGTGCAACTGGTAGAATTTGTTGCATCATGACGTGACAATCATGTGATTTCATACCTATCAACTTCAAGTCTTTCAATGAGACAAAAGTTTTTACATTTGAAGAATAACCTTGAGGCACTTTGATATCATGAAGACACTAACAGAAGCTACTTTTCTCCGTCTTCGATAATGTATGACAAGCCGGGGGAAGAAATGTTCGTCTTCCTTTAGGAGTGGGAGCTAACTCCAAACGTATTCCCATTGACAGTAGGTCTAACCTTGCATTCAACCCATATTTTGTCTTTCCTTTAATATCTAGCAATGTTCCGATCAAAGAATCACAGATATTCTTCTCCACGTGCATGACATCAATATTATGTTTGACTTCATGATACCTCCAATATGGTAGCTCAAAAAATATTGACCTTTTCTTCCAAATATGTCTATCATTACCAGATTTCTGTGTCTTTCCCAATGTCACATCAAGGTTTTTCACCCTCTCAAAATACAATTCTGGGGATAAAGGTTGAGGAGCAGTATCAAATTCTTGTAAGCCATTGAATGCCTTTTTTAGTCTTCTATAAGGGTGATCCATAGGAAAAAACTTTCGATGACCCATGTACACTGTTTTCCTCCCATGATGCAATTGACAATATGACGTCTGTTGTTCGCAAATTGGACATGCTTTATGCCCTTTAACACTGTATCCAGACAAATATCCATATGCTGGGAAGTCATTTATAGTGAATAGAAGCACTGCATGCAGTTGAAAATATTCCATTTTATAAGAATCATACACCCTAATACCATCAGCCCATAACAGTTCCAAATCATCAATCAGCGGTGACAAGTATACATCAATATCATTGCCGGGTTGCTTTGGACCAGAGATCATGATACTCAACATGACATATTTGCGCTTCATACAAACTTCAGGAGAGAGGTTGTAAATTACCAATAAAACAGGCCATGAACTATGTGTGCTACTAAGGGTTCGGTATGGATTCATTCCATCTGTGCACAAGCCTAGTCTCAGATTTCTAATTTCATTTCCAAATGTAGGGTACTAGGCATCAATTTTCTTCCATTGTGGACAATCAGCTGGATGACGTATTTTTCCATCACATACCCGCTCATCAGCATGCCATCTTAACCTTTTTGCATCATGTGAATTAGCAAATAAATGTTTGAAACGAGGAATTATAGAAAGATACCGAAATACCTTTGAAGGGAGCTTTGTAATCTCTACATCAGCTTGTGATTTTTCTTTCACCTTATACCGTGATGTCCCACATTTAGGACACTCTTTCAGAAATTCATATTCCTTCCTATATATAATGCAGTCATTCGGACAGGCATGTATTTTCCTGTATCCCAATCCCATCGGGCATAATATTTTTTTGGCCTTATAATGTGGATCTGGAAGATCGTTATCTTTTGGAATAATGTCTTTCATCAATTGTAGCAGCTCTGTAAAACTTCTGTCACTCCATCCATGTTTCGCCTTCAGGTTAATCAATCATAACACCGCCGACAAAACCGTAAAATCTGTACAACCAGGATATAATGGTTTTTCGGCATCACCATATAGACGTGAAACTTTCGGTTCTATCTCAATTTGTTCTGCTACAATATCGCGAATCATTTCTTCAATTCCATCGGAGTTACCATCTTGCGATTCATTATCATCAGTGACATTCTATCCAGTTTCGCCATGCCAAATCCAAGGGTTGTAACTCGGATTGAAACCATGACAAATCAGATGATCTTTTATCTCTCTACTTTTCAACTTCTTCATATTCAGACATTTCAGGCATGGACAGAAAAAAATGTCACTACTTGGAACATTTCGTTTAGCAAATTCCAAAAAGGCATCAACACCTTCCTCATATTCATTGCTCATTCGATGTGCCGTAATCCAACTTCGACTCATTATTACCTATAACAAATAGCAAAAATATATATATTTTTTAGATAAGACAAATATATGTTTATATGAAAAAAATCATAATTTGAATGTAAACAATTTTGAAATATAAAACAAATCGATGTGTAAACCCCCCTGGACACCCCCCGACCCCTCTGGACAGCCCCCCACCCCTCCTGGACACAACCCCCACCCCCGACCTGCTTGGCCACCCCCCTGGACACCCCCCAACCCTCTGGACAGCCCCCCCCCCCACCCCTCCTAAACACCACCCCCACCCCCTACCCCCTTGGACACCCCCCTGGACACCCCCAACGCCCACCCACACCCTTGGACAGCCCCCCACACCCACCCACCCCCTTTTAAACCCCCCTGGACAGCCCCCGACCCCTCTAGACAGCCCCCCACCCCTCCTGGACACCACCCCCCCCCCCCCCCCCACCCCCTACCCCCTTGGACACCCCCCTGGACATCCCCCAACCCTCTGGGCAGCCCCCCCACCCACCCGGACAACCCCAAATACCCTCTGGAGAGGCCGCCACCCACTTGGACAGCCCCCCACACCCATCCACCCCCTTGGACAGCCCCCCACACCCATCCACCCCCTTGGACACCCCCTGGACACCCCACCGACCCCTCTGGACATGCCGCCACCCCCTTGGACAACCCCCCACACCCACCCATCCCCTTGGACACCACCTTGGACACCCCCCGACCCCTCTGGACAGCCCCCGACCCCTCTAGAAATCACCCCCACCCCTCCTGGACAGAACCCCCCAACCCCGACCTGCTTGGACACCCCCCAACCCTCTGGACACCCCCTGACCCCTCTGGACAGCCCCCCACCCCTCCTGGACACCACCCCCCACCCCCTACCCCCTTGGACACCCCCCCTGGACATCCCCCAACCCTCTGGGCAGCCCCCCCACCCACCCGGACAACCCCAAATACCCTCTGGAGAGGCCGCCACCCACTTGGACAGCCCCCCACACCCATCCACCCCCTTGGACAACCCCCCACACCCATCCACCCCCTTGGACACCCCCCTGGACACCCCACCGACCCCTCTGGATAGGCCGCCACCCCCTTGGACAGCCCCCCACACCCACCCATCCCCTTGGACACCACCCTGGACACCCCCCGACCCCTCTGGACAGCTCCCGACCCCTCTAGAAAGCACCCCCACCCCTCCTGGACACAACCCCCCACCCCCCGACCTGCTTGGACACCCCCCTGGACACCCCCCAACCCTCTGGACAGCCCCCGACCCCTCTGGACAGCCCCCCACCCCTCCTGGACACCACCCCCCACCCCCTACCCCCATGGACACCCCCCTGGACATCCCCCAACCCTCTGGGCAGCCCCCCCCCCCCCCCCCACCCACCCGGACAACCCCAAATACCTTCTGGAGAGGCCGCCACCCACTTGGACAGCCCCCCACACCCATCCACCCCCTTGGACAGCCCCCCACACCCATCCACCCCCTTGGACACCCCCCTGGACACCCCACTGACCCCTCTGGACAGGCCGCCACTCCCTTGGACAGCCCCCCACACCCACCCATCCCCTTGGACACCACCCTGGACACCCCCCGACCCCTCTGGATAGCCCCCGACCCCTCTAGAAAGCACCCCCACCCCTCCTGGACACAACCCCCCACCCCCGTCCTGCTTGGACACCCCCTGGACACCCCCCAACCCTCTGGACAGCCCCCAACCCCTCTGGACAGCCCCCCACCCCTCCTGGACACCACCCCCCACCCCCTACCCCCTTGGACACCCCCCTGGACATCCCCCAACCCTCTGGGCAGCCCCCCCCCCCACCCACCCACCCGGACAACCCCAAATACCCTCTGGAGAGGCCGCCACCCACTTGGACAGCCCCCCACAACCATCCACCCCCTTGGACACCCCCCTGGACACCCCACCGACCCCTCTGGACAGGCCGCCACTCCCTTGGACAGCCCCCCACACCCACCCATCCCCTTGGACACCACCCTGGACACCCCCCGACCCCTCTGGACAGCCCCCGACCCCTCTAGAAAGCACCCCCACCCCTCCTAGACACAACCCCCCACCCCCGACCTGCTTGGACACCCCCCTGGACACCCCCCAACCCTCTGGACAGCCCCCCCACCCCTCCTAAACACCACCCCCCACCCCCTACCCCCTTGGACACCCCCCTGGACACCCCCCAACACCCACCCACACCCTTGGATAGCCCCCCACACCCACCCACCCCCTTGTAAACTCCCCTGGACACACCCCGACCCCAAATCCATGCACCTATTCCATGGTTTTGTGTGAAGAAAGTAGTAACAACTGTAAAAGGGCAACCCATCCAAATGGACACGCCCCAACCCTCTCGGGGATTTATAGAAAACGATGAAAAATTAGTGAAATCATAAAATTACTCAATATTTCAAGTCGAACAAATAGATCTAGGGATGATAAATAAGATTATGGTGCCAAAACGAGTTAAAAGGGTTCGCAATCGAAGAATCTTAGCTAGTTTCAACAAAAAAATCACAACACATATATATATACTATCCGCGAAAAAAAACGAACGAGTGGGAGGATTACCTGAGTGCTGCGAGTTTAGATGATTGATCCGAGGAGATTAAATATGAGAAACGATGATCGCAAAACAAATCTAAACCAACGAAATGGACGAGCCGATTCGGGTTTACGCGCGAGAGAGACGAGTCGCGACTGTCGAAGGTAAACTCGCGAATGACAATCCACGGGTCTGGGTAAATTTTTAAATGAGTTATCACGTCGGTTATTCAATAACCGACGTTATAATTTTTTTTAAAACATTTATAACGTCGGTTATTCAATAACCGACGTAAAAACCTTCCTCCGATTCTTTTTTTACGTCGGTTATTCTATAACCGTCGTTATAAAGGGATCAAAATCCGCGTTTTATTACGTCGGTTATTCCATAACCGACGTCAAAAACATCTGCGGATTCTTTTTTTACGTCGGTTATTTTATAACCGACGTAAAAAGGCCTTCAAAAACCGCGTTTGTTACGTCGGTTATTGAATAACCGACGTAACAAACGCCCCCCACTTCTGTTTTTTACGGCGGTTAATGTATAACCGACGTAAAAAAACGAAGCCGCGCTATTAATAACGTCGGTTATCAAAATAACCGACGTTAAAGGTGTACTAAACACAGGGTTTTACGTCGGTTATTAAATAACCGATGTAAAAAACCTCATTTTACATATTATGACGTCGGTTTTATATAACCGACGTAAAAAAAATGGTGACGTAAAAAACGTTTTCTGCACTAGTGATGTTGGAGTAGTTCTTTAACTCTGAAATATTAGTTTCATTTAAAAGGTAGGGGTTTTGGGTCTGTCCATCCATAGATTGAACTGAAACTACCTCAGAGTAGTCACTAATACGAAGAGATATTGAGCATGATCTTCATGCATTGAAATTCACTTGTTCAGGTGTATTATCCTTCTTACCCAGGTTATGATCCTCATCTTCGATGAGGATAGATCTTATAGTATGACCTAATTGACCAGTATTGTATTCTTCCTTCTCATTGGATATCCTTATAATGCCTAAAACTAGATTTTATAATCATTCAAGGAGGCATTGTTATTTCATGGAGTTTTCTTCCTCTTCAACAACATCTACCCAGTTTATACCCGATTTATCCCCTATATGTGTCAAACTGTGTTTTTTGACCAAAAATTCCACTTTCTTTTATGCAAATCTGATATCTTCATCATGGGAGATTTGTATTTTCTATTTCTTCTTATTTCCTTATAATAATTTTAAATTAGCTAGATTACTTGTCTTTTAATAACCCTGTAATTATATATTGTATGACCAATGATCATACAAAGGTCACAAAAGGGAGATTTCCTATCATATTCAATTTGAATTTCAGTTTTGTAGTCATTTAATGTAAAATTGATTGTATTAAAGAGATTTGAATATAAGTTAATTTCCACTATAATTCTAGGAAAGAGCCATAGATTATCATTTAAGGTTATGTGGTCAATTTTAAGGGGAGAACCAATGCAGGAGATAATAACATTCATAATTTATGGTTGCCAAAAGAACTAATTAAGTCTATGGAGTTTAACCTAGACTTTTGCCATTGAATTCCTATATGTGTTCGGATTAAAAGAAGATCCCCCATTTGTAATTATAAGTAATCCAAGTTTTAGAATATGGTTTCCAGTTTTCCAAACTTTCTCTAGGTCCTCTTGTGATTTTAGCTGTATGGGAAAGTAGCCTTTGCCTATTGAAATCAATTTCCAGTTCGAATAATTCTAACAATGAGAAATACACATATGCAATTCAGATTAAGCCCAAGGGAGATCACATTTGTGGTAGTATATGCGGACCATGAAATAAAACTTTCACATTTGTGTGCACTATTAAAGAGCATTTGGATCTCCTTCCAGCAGGAACCCACCATCATCAAGTCTCTTGACAAGGGGAGGCTTCATCGTAATTTCTTCGCTCGTATCAGTACTCTTCAATGCATCTAGAAACGATATACCTTGTTCTAGAAGAATATAAATATAAGAAATATATTCCAAAAATGTTTTACAGCAATGTTCATGAGGATGATGCACATTCCAAAAATTGATATATACTCATGAATTAGGAGATCTCGGAAATATCCATCTGCCACTGAGTTAGAAGGATTTCACTATAGAAAATGGAAAATGTGTAGTATTATCTATAAAATAATAGTTAAATAAATATTTTTATCCCCTTTACATTTATTAAGATCTCACCAAATTTAAATTGGAGTGGTATATTTTATGGTGATTCAATGATGAATTTATCATAATTAAAACACATACTGAGAGAATCTATGAGGCTTATGGAACTACCACAGCTTCTAATAATCCTATTTAATAATAATTTTTCATAAGAATAATATGGTTAGATTTAAGAAATCTAATAAAATCAATTCCAAGGAATCTGGTCTATCTAACGACAAAACCAATAGATAATCATGAATTTAACCAAAGAGTGTAATAGGAAACACAATTTAAAGTGATCTACCAGTTGTCTAATCAAACTAGTTTCAAAAAGAGGGAACAAAAAGGATAATTATATCTGGATATAGTGAATCCCTATAATCAAGTTAAATATTGGAAAATAGTTCCACCAAAACTCCATTAATACATTAATCATTTTGTTTATCAAATGGAAGACATGGAGGGGTAACATGCACAAGTTCATCCAGAGATTAAACCATATTTAGAGTTGTAAAAAATGAATCTTTATCTTCCTTATATTCAGAATCCAATGATTCTAATATTTAATGGCATGTAGGATTTATAATAACATCTCATGAATTTCATATCTCAATGATTCAGTATGATGGGAGAATATCATCAGTATGAGGTGGAAGGAATTAGATTCTTTTTTCAAAACCTATATGGAATTTCATTAATCTTAAATTAAAACTATATAACTATATCCACTTCCAATAGGGAATATATTTGATGGATTTTCATCTACAAAGTACACATGATACTGAATTACACCATTATTCTGGGTATCCAAAACTGAAAGCTATGTGAGAAAGTGAGGGTTAAAGATTTAATTTTCAGGTGGAATGGTTTGATTTTAATTATGAATTTATAGATTTTACATGAATTTATATTATATCTATTCATTATTAATATTTTAAAGAAACACAAAATCCCAACAATTCCTCTAAAATACCCATATTTTTGTGAAAATTGATTGTGATAGTACACTAAATGGAAGATACCATTCCACACTCTAGGGCCAAATATTATCCAATGCTATTGATATATGGGAAGAAGTATTGTTGTGAAGAGAATATAATTATCATACTAATTCACATTTCAGTGCTAGAGAAAAAATATGTTCTCACTAACTGTCATTTGGTACCTCCTATTAAATAAAAACTACAATATAAATTCCCCAATACAAACCCACCCGATTATAAGATGTGATAGAATAAGTAAAATTATAAAAGGAAAAGATTTATTCTATTCAAATGGAATAGGTCATATGGTTTCTCATTCCTAATTTGTAAAATAACCAATTCAAACATATATAAATTAAAATACCCAATGACTTGGGGTATAATGATAACCTAGATTACATCCCTTTCCATCGAATATCAGGGTAATATAATAAGGTAGGTTTTGTATTTCTGTATTAACTTCAAAAGATAAAAAAAACATTAAATTTCTGAATGTTACTAGAACCAATGGGTTTTTTCCCATCCACTTCATCTAAAGAAACTAGAGAGTCAAAAGAAGTCCTAAATAAGAGGATATAGAATCTCAAGGATTGGATGGATATAAAATCATTAAATGATCCAAACACCACATCAAAGCATGGTTAAATCAGTTTGTTACAACATTAATTACCACTACGGAATATGAGGAGAATGTTTTATCCATATAGTACTCTATGATTCAATATAACTTATGTGGAGAGAAAAAATCAAAGGATGAAGAGCTACTGCATGAACCAATATTGGTTGATACCCTATTGGATTTCTTTCCTCCATCATATAGAGTATGGAGTGCACCCATTACAAAAATAATTTTCATTTATTGAAGAGTAAAAATGTGTATTTTTCTATAAAATTCACTTGAAAATATCATTTTCAAAATATTAAGACTCTTAAGAAACTAAATTACCAACTAGTAGTCCGGGAGGTTTCTACAAAGACTAAAAATGGTGATGCAAAATTGAGAATCATTGTTTTGAAATCATCCCCACTGAGGTAATACATGCGGTTGCCACCCAAAGATTGGTTATCTATTGAGAAAAACAAGGAAAATAATATGTTTCTAAACACTCTAGGGATCACTATATTCTAATTATACTAGTAGTATGATTAGTATAAAAAAATTTATATGGCCATTGCTGAAATATATGATACCTCTATAACATAATAGGTAGATAATAATATAACTCCTTAAATATGGAAAAGGAAAAGAGTCATCTGTATAATTATCTTCAGACCATTTGGTTGCTTATAATGAAAAATCTCATAGAAATATGCACAGACCATTAGATTAGAATTTTATATTCTAAAGTCTCACCCTATTTTCTAATGTAGGATTTCAATATTGGACTCCCTTCAACTATCAGAATAACATATAGAATCTATCATTAAGTCTCTCTCGGGGATCCATGTTTTGGTAATAAAATGTTCATTATAGAAACATATTATGAAAAAATGGTCCTTATATAATGTCTCATACTCAATTATTTCATTGAATATGACTAGGAAAATTTATACAAGGACACCAAATACCCATTTCTATATCAATAAAATATGATGATTTTGATATTTTTTGTGACCTTATTGAAAAATATTTTGGGATAAATCTAATAATAATAATAAAAATTGGGGATTGGGTTATGAAGAAGCTATAATGTAATGTTTGAACAAAACAATCTATGGATATAAAAAGAGTTGAAATAGGATTAATTATAGAATTAAGGTGAGAACCCAATTTGGTTACCCTGTTTCTGAATTAGGATTCAAGGTCGTCCATATAGAAAATACTTTCAATCTATTTTTAGAGAGGTAATGGATTAATATACCCAAAGTAAAAAATTTATTATATAAAAAATTCCTATAGAACTCTATTGATGAGTAGTTTAGGGAAGAAAAGAGTGATAGTTACCATTTTGAGAAATATAAATATCAAAACATTGAAATCATATATTAAATGAAATATGGGAAATTTATACTATTAATTATTAATACATAACACAATAAACCTAATGGATTTGAACTTTATTTACTAAATCCTTAACATGGACCCAGTATTGATTTTGTGTTACCCATCATCCAAATGAAGGTAATAACAACATATTGTGGGATTCATCACGTTTTGTTGAATTATAACAAAGAACCTATAAGTACATTTTCCATTATTAATAGTTAATCAGAGTTTTCTACCAAGAAACGACCATTAATGTATAGAGATATTCCTTTTTAGTCCATATATGTTAATATTTTGATTACATAGCTAGGAATATTCAATTAATTGACATAAACCTAAGATGAAGTACATGAGGATTTGACACCTTTGACACCATTATAATGTGTTTAGATAATCCCAATGAATATCTATAATCCCCACATGTATTTAACCTTAATGGAAGAAAGAATTTACTTATACCACCTCCTAATTCTTATGATGTGAATCATGTTTACACTAGTGGGTGTAGTAAAGAAGTTGAGGAATGGATAAATCTCAAGGATTATATACCTTAATTTATGGTTTGTGTAATGAGTACATTCCAAAAAAATTGAAAAATAAATTTGGGAATGAAAGAAATTATATGGACCAAATTAATAAATTCCACAATCTCCCTTGTGGGTTAGGGGAAATATATCTCTTTTGTGATGTAGAGTCGATATGTGTTTTGAAACAATTACCTAGAAAATCTTGTGTTGAAACCCCATATGAAAGTACATATAATCATAGCCTGATTATAATGTTGTGGTAACATGAGATAATTGTTTAAAATTTATACCCATAAATGTATATATCATAATCAATGAATATAAATTTGGAAAATAATAAAACATGAATCATAGAAGAATAAATGATCATGAGTGTAACACATCAGGTTTTTATGAATTATTTTTTTTGAATAAAATAAAATTATTTGATGGATTATATTTTATGATTCACCTTGTTAGTTTTTCTTTTCACATATCAAGGAGTTTATATTTTGGTACACATATTATAAAGTCTCATCAATAGCTTGTGTTATATTCAATACCGAGTTTTCCCAAACAACAGAATACTATTAACATTATTATTAAAATATTACTATTTTTATAACATAGAAATTGGAATAGAAGGTATGAAAAAGATTTACTAAATTATGAAAATATTTTTTATCCATTCTTATAAAATTAATTCTTTTAAAAAAAATTAGTTTGAAAAAAAGTAAGAACTATTAGAGAACAAAGATATTCATTTTCTAGAAATACATTTCTACGAAATTTTTTATCCCTATAAATTAAAAAACAATTTTGATAAATTATTTAAATTAAAAATATATATTATATATCCAATAAACAAAAAAACCATCTTATTTGTTTTCAAAAAAAGAGATAATAATAAATCCAATTTATCCATAAAAATATATATATTTCTAAAAGGTTGTTTTACCTCCTTTTAATAGTGCACCTATTTTAAATTATATAATGAATTCATTTTTAGAGGAATAGTAAAAAAAATTGAATTTATTTAAAAATTGACTTTTTATCTAAATATTTATAATTTTAAATTATATAATGAATTCATTTTAATGTTGATTTATTTTAATTATACATAAATTAATATAATTTAAATCACTATAATAAATTTAAAAATAAAATTAGAGATTATAACATTCTAGTCTATTGACGTTTTTCACTTTAAAAACATATTATTTCATCCCATCTGTGAAATTAAATTTAAATTAATTGTAGATACTTATATAACTAGAATTTCAAAAAATGGATTCCATATTTTGATTCTGTATTATTTATTAATGTCTAATAAGGTCAACTCAAATTTGTACCAAAGTGAATAGTAAAGTTAATTAAAAATAATTATAGTGATTAAAGTAAAAAAAGAAATTTTACATTGTCATTAAAATTAATACAAAATGTGTTAAAATGATCGTAAACTTTTCCAAAATCCATTTTATGACTATATTTAGACCTTAAACCTTCATGGATATAATTTTATGTATTATGTAAGCCCCTTGTTAGGTAAAAATGTGGGTTAACCAATATTATTTTCAAGAAAATGCCAAGTGTGAACTCTGCCCCACTTATAAAAGGCCACCACCTATGAACCTATCACAAAACATCTCAAGAAATTTGTATCATAAAAAACAATCCCAAATTAATTCCTAAATTTCTTCCTATCAACATAAAATCCACACTTTGGAAAAAAAATCCTACTAAGTCCTTTTGTGAAAAGAGAAAGGAGATACCTGAAGAAGTAGTACAATTAATCAATATTTTTTTATTTTTTACTATAACATGTTAAATTATTGGTATATCATGCTTATATTATAACATAATTATATTAAATACACTGATATGTTGTTATTTAACGGTGTGACCTAAGAATTCACAAATTTCCATCAAATGGGATACATTATCATAGTTTATATCTACGGTGGACTGCCACCTCGCATGCAGACATCATTCCTTCTTCTATTACCAATATTCAAGGTTGGGAATAATTATGGATTCACAATATATATATATATATATATATGATATTTTTCAGGAACCAACCTGGGTCGACCCTAAAATGTTTTCCTAAGATGAGTCTTCACATGGCCTGAAGGGTGTTCCCATTCCCCTTGGGTTGGAAACTATTGTTGGTCATAAATAGAATGAACAAGAAGAACAATTTCTTCCAATAATAAATAAACTGTAGAGTGAAAATAAACAAAAAAACCAATATATATAATAATATCCAAACTAAATATCCATTATACAAGAATATGAAAAAAAAACTATACCTTAACACCTAAACTAAACCCTAAAACCCCAACATCTTCATGTGACCTTAGGGGTCACCCTTTGATACCAGGAATCACTATCACCCACAATGATCAAGACCAATATATGAACTCCACCACAAGCTAAAACAAGAAGAAACTATAAGTGTGAGAATTAAAACTCTGTAGGATAGCCTGAATAATCTATTCATAATGTAAATCCTTTAAAATAATAAGTAACATCAACTTCATGTTTGAGATAGAATATATTTACAGATGGGTTTTAATACATTTCTAATAAAACCCAAACATGGTTCATTTCACTACGTTTTCTTTTAAACCCACACTCATTTTCTAAAGAGGATTCATATGCAGTTCTGAAACTTTTCAAAAAAAATTCTAAAATACAATAATTTCTTTATAAATTTTAGAAAGTAACAATCATGATCAATGAGAAAAGTAAATAATCACAAAATGAGGGAAATGGATGTGAGTACATAAGGATAACCAAGAAACATGTGTTGCAATCAAATTCAACAAGAGAATATGTTCCAATAGACAGGGGTAAACCTAGTAGATCATGAATAATCCAGAGAATACTAATAAATAAGACCCATCCATAGAAGCATTCCTCACATGATGAAATCAATAGCGCCCCAAGTACAAATGACCACCCTAACTAAGGACAAACCATGTGTAAAATCCCATAGTAATAAACCAAATATATCCTCCTATTTTTGGCCACTAAATAGTGCATAATCTTGTCATTGCAATAATCATTCCTGGAAAATTATCTCACTATGCTAGGTTCCCATGTCTCATGTAAAATGGGGGTGAGCCAACTAATTCCAAATGACCTTCTAATCACATGTATATATAATAATGATTAAACAATGAGTATCACCTTGAGCCACTCCAGGTATCAACATATTTCCATAGAAATCATAATTCACGAAGGAGTCCAAACCAAGGATCTCCCATTCCATACAAAGTATGCAGGTCACCAGGACACCATAGTGAGGAAATCCCTCCCATTCGATATACAAATATAACCAATGAATTTCTATTGTCTAAGGAGGGTTTTCCAGATAAATTCTTCAAAAAATTTCATAAAATTGAAAAACAACCCATTAAGAATTTCTCACAAAACCATCACTTTAAAAGAACCAAATAAACCTTTCTAAAAGGGTGTAAACACACCAATTTCCTACTTGAAAATGATTTACAAAACTCTTTTGAACACTAAAATCACACATTTAAGGAAAATACATTTAAAAAAATCCCAAATGGGCTATTAACTATCATCACATGAAGAACCCCATTTGGAATCCAATACTCATACCTTTCTCAAACCAATCCTCTCGGGGAACCCATAAAAGCAACCTAAAACACCATTTAAAACATCAAAAATATATTTAAAAATCCAAACCATTATTTTTATATAAAAAATAACTCATAAAACCCAAAAATGCATTCTATCAAACACTTGGTGTGCACAATATAACCAAAACAAAACTATTTATCGCAAAACATTGAAACAATAACCAATTTTCAGAAAAAAAATACTACAAGGATAATTATTAATATTTAATATTTAATGAAGGTACTAAAGGCCTGAAATAAATGATTCTTAAATTAAAAATCCACGTTCAAGGGAAAACTACTTTAAATAACATGTGCTTCAACGATGCCCAACCGAAATGACTCCCAAACGGTTCTAAGAAGAAAGAACATCCATAAGGAACAATAAAAAGGTAAAAACACAATTTCTCACCCCATTGGTATGATAATTAGAAAAACATGTCCACTATGGTTAGAGGTGAAATGTAAAATTAATGAAAAGTAAAAGAGAAAGAGAGGTGATCCCTAACCTTTTAAACCTGGTAAAGATTAACCATGAAACCACCTTGAAATCTACTTGGAGGAGCTTGTAAGAGACAAAAACCACCATGGGAGGTGTTTTGGTTGTATTGTTCAAATGAGAATGGATAAGGGAAGAAACCCCAAATAAAAAGAAGTAGAAAATCCCAAAATACCCTTTCTCAAGTGGGTTGTATGGTTAGTTAGCATAGTTTAACAAACCATGCACAAACTATGTGATTTTTTAGTGTCTAGTGCTACATGGTCTTCACACTTTGTCTACCTGGTTAGTAAAACCATGAGACCAAACCGTGCGACCCCTACACACATATCTTCATTATTAAACCAACATTATGCCTTAACTATGTGACCTGGATAAAGTACCAAAAAATCACCATTCCACCACAAATATCATCTTACTCAAGGATAAAAATCATACAAAAAAACATACCCCATAAAAAGGTGCCACTAGGGGTGTCAAAAACTGATTTTCCAAGACACATCCTCCCCATACATTTCACAATAAGTGAGAATAATTCAAAAAAACACCAAAAACCTCCAAGACATAAAATTTAAATCTAGAACACCATGTACTCAAGACAAAAATCAAGATCCAGAAGATAAACTTGATCAAAGGATGAAAACAAAAATTTGGTTGTGACAATTCTTCCCACCATTATTTGTTTTACCCATGGTAAGAGACAACATTTTCTAGTTGATCGATCAATATAATTTATTTCCACAACCGCATGATTCCCCTTAATGACCACAAAAAGAAACTATCACATCATACATGAAATGAATAAATGAACCAAAACAACTTCTTGAGAAACATTATAAAACTCAAATTACAACCCAAATAATGATGATACAGAAGAAACATTGGGTGTTCTTAAAAATCCCAATTATTCCCCAAATAGAGAGGAACTCCAGATTAGAAAACCATAAACAAAACCAGATGTTTTTAAGTCAACATTAGATACTACACCGATTTACCATCACGTGGAGGACTGAAAATACTCCCCACCATTTGGAATGAACTAGAACCTATCAAAATAGAAGAAACAATAATGGGGACTTGCAGTGAGTGTCCCCACCATTTAGGAACTAACAATATTATACTGACATGGGAAACCCAACAATGGACAACCTGAAACTCTCAATAGAGACCAACAAAGATGGGATAATAATCCCCACCACAGGGGGATAATTTAATGAAAGAAACTCTAATACAAAAAATTAACACAAAAATGTTTCATTATCTTCATAAGATACAACCAACTATTGATTAACATAAATAAAACTAAAATAAAACCACAAGTAATTCCAAAAACGATGAAAAACAAACAGAAAAACATAAACTACCCTCTATCCAACACTGGAGATAAAATCCAATACAAGGTTTCCAACACCCCAGGGATACATGACAACATGACAACTTCACTTCGGGAAATTTAGCTGGAGCCCTGAGGTTTGAATCATCCACTACCTCAAAATTAGAATCTATTAATACCTAATCCAATCCTTTTCTGTAGGTTCCAAAAGTAGCCACATGAAACCCCATGCAAAAAACTGAAGATCGATAAACACCATGAAAATCACTATCTGAAACAATATACTTTTACAAAAATAGAGACTTGGAAGCTGCACACACCATTATTTCCCACACCCAACAATGATAAAAATGAACAATGAACCCAATAAAACACCCCAAACACCTCCAATAACAATTAATAAAAAGGAGAAAATTATCATAATAGGAAATTACATTAAGTCGAACCCAAAAAAATCTATACCAATCAAAAGGGATAGGGTATATATTGAATATTTGGAGTTAAATTTAAAAAATTTAGAAAAAAAACTGTATGTTTTTCAACTGAAAATCTTGCTAATGGGGAATAACCCTAGTCTCAAAACAAACAACCATCAAATCTCTATGGCCGAAAACACATGGAAATGAGTAAACCAAAAAAACTTTCAAAACCAGATCATAAACCAAAATTAACATATAAAATGCACCATAAAAAAGGGATACCAGCTTCAGGATTCCAAAAACCATTCTAGAAACCCACTAAAAATTGATTCAAGAACAAATTAACTACAAAAATTCAATCTAATAACACATCATAAACATAAACTCCTAACTGTGAGAAGGAACATAGAATAAAAAACACATCCAAATAATAGAAATAAATCCACACAACTATTGGATAACAAAAACACAATAATTTCTATCTTAATAACACTTCTGAAAAAGAAAACCACATTTTTGGATTTTCACACTCACCAATGGTGTTCTACGGAGTCTCACTCACATGTGCATTTCCATTCCAATCCGGGAACACATAAAATCATTCCATACTAGGAACACATCAACCATGCCAATCTTGTGCACTCCTAGCCCACATCATTATCCAACCACTCCTGCTCATATCCATGCATGTGAGCACTCATGGAAAAAACCAAAGGTCAAAAAATTCTCATTTTCCATAAAATATCATTCGACCAAATTCAAAATTCATGAAACCTTTTAAAGACTAAATAAACCCCAAGTCAAAAACCATTTTAAAATTAAATGTTTTATTCTATTTCTCTATGATAAAAAATAAAATCCCCTGAATCTTCATAAAAAATTCAAATTATTTCATTCAAAATAGTTCCAAAAGCTCAAAAAATCTTATTTCATAAAAAACAATTGGATTAAAAACCCACTCCTTTTAAATTAAAATAAATCCCAAAAAAATATGATTTAATATAACTATTTTCTATAAAACATATGTTTTAATTATAAAATTCAAATCTCATTAAATCCTTTCCATTTTACACCAAGAGGTTAGTTTATAAAAATTTATTTTTCTAAAGTATTCAATGTGGTTAATTATGGAAATTTGTTTTCCTACTTTCCCAAATCGAACCATTACCAATAAAATCGCGTTCTACCAACCCCAACATGAGGTTTTTCAAAAACAAAAAGTTTAGAATTGAAGAATACTCATAGAAACCCACAAAGGGGGATACTAGTGATGATCAGTGACTTGGAAATATGGTTGGAGTCCATATTCCAAACACACCACTATCAAGGAGATCCTTCTAGGACCTTGCCCCCAGCTCTACATGGTTTTATAGCCCCTGAGTTCTCATAGACAGCACTATCCCAACTCACTTTTCATATCCCACACCAAAAATAATCCACAAGGAACAAGAAACCAACAAAACTAGACTCCCCATGGAAACCCAAGGATTAGAACAAGAAAGGGTTCATGATGTTCTTCCAATTCCTACCTCTTAAGTACCAACAATCCTACTAAACCTTCCTTGACATCCCCAAGTAAAAAAGGGTTATCTAAAAATAAATATCCTCTCAAGATACAACATACTCTGATACCTTTTTTGCACGAACCAACCTAGTTTGACCCTAAACTAGTCACCTGAGCTAATATGCGACATATATCGAAGGGCATTCCCAATCCCCACGAGATGGAAAATATTTTTGAGAATCAATATAGTGAACTAAGGGAACTACTTCACCCAAAAAATAAACTAAAAATTACAAAGAAGAAAAGAATACCAATAGATATAACAATATCTAAATTGAACATCCCTTATACAAGAATGTGAAAATATAACCAAACTATACAATAAAATAAAAATTGAAACTATAGAACCCAACATTTCCATGTGACCCAGAGGGTCACCATTCAATACCAGAACCACTATCACACACTATGATCAAGGCCAATGATAAGACTAATCCATAAGCTAAAAAGAATAAATTATAGCTATGAGTATTAAAATTCAGTAGGCTATCTATAATAATCTATTCCAAATGAATATACTTTAAAATAAAAAAAATCAACTTCAATTTTGAGATACGATATATGTATATATTGTTTTTAATATATTTTCCAAAGATAAATAATCACAGTCCATTTCCCTCCTTTACATTTAAAACCTCACTCCTTTTCAAAAGATGAGTCACAAGTAGTTCTGAAACTTTTCCGAAACATTTTCCAAAACATGTTAAAACATTTTATAAGTTTTGTAAAAAAACCATCATGATAAATGAGAAAATTAAATAAAGTGAACAATTAAGTAAACAGATGTTAGCACATAAGGATAACTAGGAAACATGTTTCACAATGAAATTATGTATGCAACTAAGTGCCAATAGTCAGGGGTGAAGCTAGGAGGTCATGAATAATCCTGAACATACTAATACATAAGACCCGCCCTTAGAATCATGCCTCACATTATGTAATGAAATGAACCTTATATACTCCAGAACAACCTAACTTAGGACATAATAAGGGGAAAACACATAGTAATAATCCCAATATATCCACCTAATATAGTTCACTAGATAGTGCATAATATAACCAGTGAAAAAATCATTATTGGAAAATTCTATCACTATTCCAGTTCACTAGGTATCATTTAAAAAGGGGGTGATCCAACTAAATCCAGCTGAGCATCCAGTCAAATGCATATATAATAATAATTCAACAAAAACTATCACCTAGAGCCACTCCAAGGATCAATTTCCCGTCATAATACTCATATGTTGAAAACGAGTATATTCATAGCATCACACATTCTTAAAAAGTATATGGGCAACATGGATTCCATATTTAGGACATCCCAACCATTCAATATTCATATATAAACAAGTCAAGGTGATTTTTATGTGGGTTTTCATGATAAAAAATTCCATTATTTTTAAAGAAAATTTAAACGGGGATTTATGAATTTTTAAAAAAACCAACACTTTAAAAAAACCAAATCCATATTTCAATAAGGGTGTAAATAAATCATTTTCCACTACAAAATCTTTTACAAAACTTTTTTAAACACTCACATCACACTTCTAGTCCAAATACATTTGTATAAAAATTCCAAATGGTCTATTAACCATAGTCACATGACGAACCACATATGAAAGCCAATACACATACATTTTTAAAACCAAAACAAACTTGTTAACCCATTAATGTGACCCACAATATCATTTGACACATCAAAAATATATTTAAAAACCCATACCATTATCTTTATATAAAAAATCACTCACAAGATCAAACATGGAATATTCTCAAAAACAAGGTTTGCACGATATATCAAAAACAACAATATTTATCGGAAAATAAGAAAAACATAACCATTTTACACACCCAATAGTTATTACAAGGATTGTATATCAATATTTAATATTTAAAAAAGGTTTCAAAAGAATTAAATCCACAATTCTTAAATTAAAAAGTCAAGTGGTTGGTAAACCTACCACAAATCACATTCGCTTCAACGACACCCAACTAAATTAAATCCACAATGGTTATAAGATGAAAGAAAATAAAAAAATCATAAAAATAAATAAACCCAATTTTTCACCACCCAATGCATGAATGTTATCCAGACATGGCTACTATGGTTAGAGGGGAAAGTGAAAATGGAAGAAATTCCAAGTATAAATAGTGGGGATCCCTAACATTTCAAACATGGTAAATATTAACCATGAAACCACCATGAAATAAAATTATAGGGTATTGGAGGATCCAAAAAAACTATTTTAGGAATTTTTATTTTAGGGTTTGAATTTTGTAGGTTAGAGTATGAAAACCCAACTAAAATGTGGGAGAAAAATAACAAAATACCATTCATGAGTGCATTGCATGGTTATCTCTCATGGTTTAACAAATTGTGCACACACCATTTCATTCCCCACTATCTAGTTCCATATGGGGTTTAAAAATTGGTTTCATGGTTAGTTAAATTTTTCAACCAAAATATGCGACACATGAACACTTAGCTAGATGATTAAACAAACAGCACAACTTAACTATGGGACTTGGAAAAATCCCAAAAATCACAATTTTCACCCCAGAACTCCTCTAAATCATGTGGAGAAACCATCCAACAAACATATCCCATAAAAAGGATCAAATAAGGGTGCTAAAACACATTGTTAATCTACCTCATCCTCATACCCTTTTTACCCCCAAACTCACCAAGCGGTGTGATTCATTCATGCTTGACATGGAATCTTTTAAAATAATAATTATTAATTATATGTGATATATATGAAATAAAATGATTCTATAATGAAAATATATCATATAATTTTATTTCTTTTAATCCAAAAATTAAATTAATACAACATTCATTCTTACGTATGACCTACTGTCTTCATGAACGATGTATCACATTTCCTAATTCTATCTTATATAGATTATTATAAATACATATATATTGAATATATATATATTATAATTATATCATTTATATCATTGTGGATATAATGAAATCATGATATAAATAAAAATTACTAAGAATATAAAAAATCAAAACATATACAAAAAATAGATGTTATTAAACAAAATGTTACTTTAACATGGAGTTGTTAATAAATGGATAGTAGGTGGTAATAAGAAAATAATATGTAGTGTGATATAAATGAATATGTTTCATTAATAGATGTATAAAAAACATATATTTATTATAAAAGAATATTGAATGAGTACGAAGAGTGTCAAGACTTAAGGTAAAGGGAATTGTAGTCTCACTTTTATTTTTGTGAGACTTATGCCATATTCACCACTCATTTCTCTTTTGTAGTGCATATAATTCCATATGAAATGTTTTTTATGAATTTAATTTATTTCATTATATTTAATTTTTTAATTTATTTTCTTCTTTTATAGGTCTCAGGATTCAAAATCTACTCAAGTAGTAAGGTATTTCTTTCACACTTTGTACTTTTGTGATACACATTATATATTCAGCAACTCTTTAATTTACATAGTGTATATAATTCCAATGAATTTAATATATTATTATTCTACATAACATTTTGGGTATTTATACATCCTTTTGATTATCTATATTTCATGGAGTTATAGATTCAATGTTACCAAGGTGTTAGGAGAATTTTGTCTCTATTATCATTATTTGATACATATATTATGTTGTGAACCTTTATTATTTTAAAAGGTGCATATAATTCTGAATTGACATGTAATATCGTGAATACACTTATATTAATTATATTTCAGGATTTATTTAATTTTATCCTTTCATGGGGATTTTTATTTAAAGTTACCATTGTGGTCAATTGTTTTTATTACAATTTAACATTTATTGGGATTTTTACGATTATGTTTCCATTGATAAAATCCTTTGATACCTCTCCAATGAATTATTATTACTTTTGTTCTCCTATTTTTATTCATGATATATTTAATTAATGGTACATACTCGAAAATATTTGATACTTAAGATATTATGAATGTATTATTAAGAAAATATGACATTATTTATCTATTTAGTCAGAAATTTTAATTGTTATAAAACCATGTATTCTAAAAATATTTTCAAAAATGTTTTTAAAATAAATTTTAACCCCAATTTCATTTTTTAATGTTTTATTTTTTTTTTAAAATTGTTTTAGTATATACCTTTATAAGTTTTCTGGGTTATTTATAAAAATGTTTTTAATATGTTTTAGGTTTCAAAAACAATTTTTTCAAAGTGGAAGGGATATTTTCCTCAAGAAATGTTTTAAATGATTTTAAAATCATAATTTATATGTCTTTTAAGTGATTTTCAAATAAAAGTATTTTGAAAATGTTATATGTTTTAGAAATTGATTTTCATGAAAATTTATTTCTCCTAAGAAATTCCCCAAGTAATATTTAAAAATAACAATCCATATAAATTAAAATAATTTTATATGGGTTATTATAAAATGGGTTTATGATCCATATATTCCATTATTATTCATTCTTTGAATCATGCATGTTTAAGATTACATGTTGTTTGTAAAAAAAATTTCTATTCCCTGAGTAATACCATGATGAAAAATAGTTCTTTTCCGAGTTTTTCATATGAGGAAATTATTATGAAAACTATCTATTTTTTTAGAGATTATGATATTTTTAAATATTTATAATATCCATTTATTTTCACGGGTTATGATATGATATTACGAAAGACATATGTATGATTTCATTATGTGATGAGCGAGACCAATATCTCTGTTCAATTCATTGGGTAAATATTAATTTCTCATGAGATAAAAAATGGTAAACAAATTGATGGGATTGACCCATAATGGGAAATAAGTGAGTCCTAATCCACAATGGGAAATGACTGCATCCTGTTCCACACTAGGAAATGGGTGAATCCTATTCAATAATTAGAAACATCTACATTTCGATCCAATATTAAAAATAAGTGTATCTTGATACATAATGTTTATGGTATTGGTAGTTAAACATTACCTAGAGAATTATTTTCTGTATTTATGATGGAGTCACACTATTATGACACAAGATTTTGGTTTATGATTGATTTTTGATGGTTTATCTCCATGAAGGATCATGTTTTCTAAAATGATAACATTTTATACCACAAGTCATTCTTATGATCTATGAAAAGATGAGTATGAACATCAAATTTGTTGATTCTTTTTAATACACCATTATGCTTAGAATTATTCCTAAATATCTCTCTTGTTTACCCATTTAAAGAATATGATATCAACCATTATTTTGGTCTCATTCCCCATGTTAGGAAGATATGTATTATGTATGATGTGTCTATGAAGGATGATAGCTATGGAGAACCAAGTACGGGATAATGTAGCTCACTTATGAACTAGATTTTATGTTTCCATGTTTCCAAAGGAACAAAACAATTATGGTCTCTCGGAATTCTTTTTTTGTAATTTAATTATTATTCCAAAAAAAATTAATGTATGTCTATGCGAAATGAGGGTTTCTATAGATGGTATCAGATAAAATATTAGTTAACATTTTCAAATGACGATTATAAACCCCTAATGAGATCCCTATGGAAAAGTCTCTATGGATAAGATTATGGATGAGTCAATGTATAGGAAAATGTACTTTATTTTTGGTAAAAGATAGAGAAATTGGTTTTCAAGTAATATATAATTGTCTAGATAGAACATGTGTGTGTGGGTATTGCATATATGTACCTAGGGAAAAAACCATTAAAACTCCAAAATTATATAGAATCGATCAGGAACTGGTTCATGAAAACAGAAATGGATTTACACCTAGTTGGATACTCCTAGGGGATATACTTTTGTAATTGAAAAACCCTTTATGAATTTTTTTAAAATATTTAAATATAAGATAAAGATGAATGAACTATTACAAACCTATGGTGTCATAGATTTAATATGGTGTCATGATTTAGAAATACTATATGTTATTCCTCATTAGTCTTTTGTTTCCCAATATAATAAGTGTTTCTCACACGATTCCTTTTGGTTTTTATCAAAGGGGTGAACCAAAAAGACTCAATTTACATTGAATTTGATGGATTATTGAAGGATGAACATCCAAATGGTATAATTACTAGAGTTAAGTAAATTTTGATTATTCCTAATTAGTTTCATGAAACATGATAAAAAATATATACCTTAATCAACTCTCTGATTCAACAAAGAATATTAGAAAAGGGTACTTTGAGACTTTGATGAATGGAGACCACAGAATAATGATGATTAGTTTCCTTTATTTTGATAATTTTAAATTAAACCCCCAATTGGATGTCTTAAAGGAATAGAAATAGGTTCTGACTATGGAATATAATGACACAAATAAAGTAACTGGATATGGAAAATAAATTTTTTAGTTAATTCAATGGATATGGATTATAGACTCTCTAAGATATAATTGATGGTTGAATGCATTAAATTTGTAAATTATTGGAATTATGAAAATAAATGTTCTAAAGGGAATTCTTGTGTTGAGAATTTGAATGGAGGTACCTGTAATAGTTATATTATTTATGATCAAGAGACTACAGATGAAATGTATAAGGAAAATGTGTTAACGAATAAGATGATGAAGTTTATTTAATTCTTTGAGAATTAAGTGGGATAAATGAAGTATTTATGTATTATAATTCAAAGATTATATTATATGAATTATGAATTATATTAGGATTGTTCATTATAATGTTTTTGTCAAGGATCTAAAAGAACATGGTAAATGGTACCAGTGACATAGAAAAGTGATTTAATGAATCAGTTATATTTTATGATTAATTAAATATGACCCTTAATATTTTATTGGGGAGGATAAAGTAATATCTAGTATGGGTAAATAGATGATTATTTAGTTTAAACTAATTGGATAGTATTGACGACCTCATAAATGATAAATTATATATTAAAAAAATCCCATTATACAATCATTGATAAAGTTTATAGAAGTAATAGATTTAAGGAATATATCCAATAATCTATGTTATATGTATGAAATGATGAAGATTATATGTTTTAAATTTGGTTTTATGATAAGTTAGGTTGTTATCATGTTTCAAGAGAATACATGATGATGTTATTCACATATTTGGTATGTGAAAAAAAAGAGATAATTTATGATATATTGGGAATCAGTGTTATGTTGATTTTAGGATATTTAGTGACCTTATTTATAAATTATTGTATAGTCATATTTAAACAGGGATAAAAGTTTAACCATTTTTGGAATGTTTTACATTAATCATCAGATGGGTTTGTATAAATTAAATTATTATCACACCATATAAGGATTTATTCATGTGGGTCAACCTATGTCAACCATTTTTCTATTACGAAAACTAAAGATAGATGTAATGAAATATCATTATATTTTTGGATATCATGATTTGTTGGTGATTCTGGAATAGAAAATTCTCCTTCATTAATTATAGTGTGGAAAAAAAATTAAATTCATCAAGTCATAACCTAAGGGTAAGATAGTGAATATGGAATGCATTTAAATCAAGTAAGTATATCTTATTGTGAAAAATCTTTATCCTTTTGAAAATGAACTTGCAGTAAAATGTTTTCATGTTATTAACATTTTTAAGGATATCAATGAAAATTTCCATGCCTCTATGGTTTATAGAGTATTTTAATGAACCTTATATAGATCACTAACTTCTACTGATCAATTTTCCCTATCACCGTCTAACAGTATTTGGGTGTTAATTTTCTCTTATATATCCATGTTTTCACTTACCTCCTATGTTAATCTATGTGGAAAACTAGTTATGAGTTAATTATAATAATTGATATTTGTATAAATTAATTTTTTATAGGATTTTTTATTATATATATGGGTTAATATGAAATAAAATTTCATTTATTAAAACTTTGATGACCCAGATAAATTTCAAGGGTGAAATTCATTTTAAGGATGGTAGATTGTAACAACCTTAGATTTTATGAATTATTTATTATAATAAATATAAATTATTTGATTGATTTCATTGAAAAATACATCAATTAAGGCTTATGGTGTGCGAAACATTGAGTTTTTCTTACATTACACGAAATATTGAGTCCCTTCAACAGCGTTCATTAGACGCAAGATCTAGTTTTACTAAACTACAAAATACAACTAATATAATAATATTTTTCACCTAGTGGTTGGAATGGTATGTATTAAAAGTATTGACTAAATTATTAAAATATAGTTTATTCATGTTTAAAAAATTAATTAAATGGAAACTAATTAATTAAAAATGAAATTAATAATTATTTAAAAATAATGAAAATCATTTTCAGAAGAAAAAAAAATTTATATGAACAAAAATATTTTCTCTCTATAAATGAAGAAAATTATTTTAGTAAATAATTTTAATTAAAACTAAATATTTCATATTCAATAAAATATTAGTATTTAATCTTATGTGTTTACCAGACAAGAGATAATAAAAAATACAATTTTATGCATAAAAGATACATTTTTCTAAAATATAGGTTTACTGCCTTTTAATGGAACAATTATTTTAAAACTAATTTTTTTTAATTTTATAAATTTTATTTGACACAATAAAAATCATTTTTTTAATTTAAACATTAAATTATCTTAGAATGTTTTTTCTGAGAAGTTTCATTTTTTGTTGAGAATTTAAAAATACTAAATTTTAGTTGAAAGCTGTATTTTCATCTAAATAATTTATAATGTTAAATTATATTTTTATTGGTTTTAAAGTTGAATTTTTTATATTTTCCATCAATTAAAAAAATTTAATTCATTGGAATCAACTTCTCAATGAAATTGGATATAAAAGCATTTCAATATTTTTAACTTTTTTACATTAAAAACATATTTCTTGATCCCCACAGTGGGATTAATTTTAAATAAATTTATACCACTTATATGATTTTAACTTGAAAATATTGATCCATATTTGGAATAATAATAACATATAATTTATAATAATTTAAACTATGTCTTTTACCAATATGATTAGTGAATGCAACTAATATTAATTACCATTATTAAAGTAAAAAACAAGATTACTAATTTGTTAAACTTAAGACTTATGGTGTAAAAAAGACAGTAAACTTATCCAACTCCAATTGCATAGAAATAATTATAATATAAACCATCATGGATCTAATTTTTTGTGTAATTTATTCCATGTTTTTGTTAAAAATATGAGTACACCTAAATTCTTTTCTTACATTCAAAGTGTGTCCTCTCCCCCTCTTATAAAAGGTCTCCACCTCTTCACCTCTCTTCTCACCTCTCAGGACTTTTGGATCATCCAATACCAGCCCAAATCAACTTCCAAATTTCCTTATCTCAATCTAGAATCATCAATATGAGTATAAATACAACCATGAAAATGATTTGGTGCTAACAAAAAGGAGATACCCATATAAGAGGTAAAGTTCATCAATGATCATTTTTTATTTATTTCTTCCCCAATACCATTAAATTACTTTTATGTGATGACGATAAAATAATATCATTAAATTAAATATACTGATATTTTTTTATGCTAAGGATGTGACATTAAAATTTAAACACTTTTGTGAAATGGAATACATAGTTATTGTTCATGTGTGTGACGGACCACCACCTTGCAGATAGATATTGTTTATTCTTTCATAGAATCCATTAAAGGTTGTAAATAATGATTGATTTATGATATATATTATATTTATGATTTTTTTATGCAATTAAGATTTTGTAACTATTATATAACATATAACGTGATGCTTTTATAGTTGTAGGAATATGAAAATAATGTTTGTGTGTACGGTGGGATACCGCCTTGTAAAGTGATGTGAATCATTCACACTTTACATGGAATGTATTGAGGATTGTTTTCAAAAAAATATATGATATATATAATATAATTTTTTTTATAATGATAATATATCATAAATTTTCTGTATTTTAATCGTACAATAAATTGAGAACCTCATTGATGTTTACGTTTGACCTACCGTCTTCATGAATATTGTATCTTATTTATTATTTATATATTTTATAGATTATTATAAAAAAAATTAATTAATATATATGATATTTATGTCATTTTTATCATTATAAAGATAATCAAATAATTATATAAGTTGGAGGACTAAAAAAATAACAAATAAATGCATATAAAAAAAAGAAAACAGTTATTATCTGAAACGTAACATAAAATGGAATTGTAAATAAAGAGGAAAAAAAAGATAATAAGAAAATCATATATGGTATGATATAACTGAATATGGTTTTGTAATACATTAATATGAAAGTTATATTTATTATATAATAATATTTAGTGAGTACAATGAGAGTCAAGACTTAAGGTAAGGAGATTTATGGCCTTAATTTTATTTCTGCGAGACATATGCCATATTCAGAACTAATATATTTTGTGTGGTGTACATACTAACCTATAACATGTTATATCATGAATTTAATTTATTTAATGATATTAAATGTTTCAATTTTATTCAATATTTCATTAATCTTAAGATTCACAATTACTGAAGTTGAAAGGGATTGTCGTCCACTTTTATACTTTTGGGAGGCACATGGTATATTCAACACTATTTTTTTATATGTGGTGTATATACTGCCCATTAATGTAATTTATGATTCTTATACATAAATTTTTTTCAATTTACACATTAAATTGAGGTTCATTCTTTCATGGGTTATGAATTTAATGTAACCAATGTGGTAAAATGATTTTCTCAATTTTCATTATTTGGGACACGTGTTATGTTGTATAGTTGTATTATTTTTTAATGTGTATATAATTCTCCTTTGAAATGTTATATCATGAATATCATTAATTTCATGATATTTTATGATTTATGAAATGTTATCCTTTCCTGGGGATTTCAAATCAATGTTACCAAATTGGTAGAATTTTATTGCTACAATCTCACAATTTACCAAAATTATTTAAGATTCTTCTTCGATTTATGAAATCCTGTAACCATTCTAAGAAGATTACTCAAGAATTTTACTCTCCCATGGTTATTTGTGATATCTTCAAGTAATGGTACCATTATTATACTATTTGGTACATATGATAATTAATAATGTATTTTTAAGAAAATATAACCCTATTTCTACCTATGGTTGAAAATCAATTTTATTAAGGAACCATGTTTTCTAAAACTATTTTAAAAAAAATTTTAAATGATATTTTAAGTTAATTTTAAATGAAATGATTAGAAATATTTTATGACACAAAAAGTGTTTAAAATAGTTTTCAAATATTCCATTATAAGTTTTTAAGGTTCCTTTCAAATAATTGGGGTTTTGAAATGTTTTTTGTTTCAAAAAAATATTCCTAAAGTCAAAATGTTATTTTTATCAGGAAATTTTTGAAATTATTTTTAGAGAATATATTATAATTTTTTAATATGGTTTTCAATTAAAAATATTTAGAATTTTTTTACAATTTAAAAATTGAATTCCAAAGAAATTTGATTCCCATTAAAAAGTTCTCCATGTGATCTTTGAAAATCCTTCTTCATCTAAGATGACATCCATTGATATAGTTTATTCTTTACCGGGATTAGGATCTTAGGACCCAAATGTTATTTTTTCTTTTAAAAGTTTATGTTTAAGATGAAAAGTTGATTATGAATCTCATTTCCAATTCATGGGTTATACCATAATTAATCCCAATTATTTTAATGGGTAATTATTTGATGAAATGATTATGGAACCTGTAACATCCCGTTATTGTTTTCGGGTTTTCCTATATTATCTTGTGTTTAATTATTTTTCTCTTTAGTGGAAAATCGGTTTATCTTAGAATGTATAATAATTATGTTAATGGCCTAAAATACTAGTTAATATCTTATATAATCCAATTTAATATTTTAGGGGTTTGACTCTGACATGGTTCATGATTCCAAGTCTCTCAAAGGTTCAAAAAAGAACAAATAAAATTATTAAATAGAATATTTTAAGTGCACACTTATTATCCAAAATAATTGAATAACTCCAAAATAGTGCATCATGTGATAAATTTGAGACAAAATTTATGTCCGAAATATTGTGTTAACCCTAGGAGGGATATATCATTTGAAGGTACCAGACATTTGGATGCCTTTCTCATGAGATAAAGTTAATAAATAATAAATAATTGATTATTTTATTAAAAATAATTAAATATATCTCTAGCGGTGCGTTGTATGGAAAATATGAGACCATCTATGGGTCTGAAATGAAGGGTTTACCCTAGACAGGGTATAATATTAGTATGCATTGGGTGTTTGGATGCCTCACCCAAAAAAATAACCTTTTTATTTCAATTAATTATTTATTTCGTTTTTTAATTAATAAATAATTAATATCTCTCAAATGGTTCATTGTTTGAGAAATATGAGACTACGATTGGGTTCGAAACAAGGTGCTTACTGTAGATAAGGTATAAATTTAATGTGAAATGTCTTTTGGTGTTATTTAATTTTTAAGTTAAATAATGAATTTTATTAATTAAATAAATAATAATTATTTAATAAAAGATAATGTTTTATCCTTCTTCTACGCACACCCAATGACCATTAATAGACCGTTCGATTTCCAAAATATTTCATTTTAGCACCATATTAATCTATTTCTATTGAAAGTCTTTGATTAGATGAAATTAATGACTCCATAATTTATTTTTGGTTGAAAAATAGATTAATTTAGATGTTTGAAATTGGGTTCTAAGTTATCCAATTTTTGGGTTCTTAAGTCATCAAAATCCTTCATCTCTCCCATGGGTAGATCCTATCTAGTACAATAGATTATGGAAGTCCTATATGCATGATCCCTAAACACCCCTTGTGTTTTCATTAGATTCAGGCACACCCCATCCATGAACACCCGTACTGCGTGTGGTGCACCGAGAAGAAAATAGAAAAGAAAGGTTAGTTACTTTTATTTATTCTATTCTTAATTTTTATTTTAATATATAATAAAATATAATGAAAATAATGGAGAGTTTAAAATTAAATTATAAAGACCTAAATCATCATAACATATTTTTAAATTAATTGACAAGGAACAATTATGTCTAATTTATGAATGATAATTATGATGTTTTATAAAAGGATAATTTCATCAAATTATCAAAAGATGTAAATATGTTTAAAAAATGATAAATGTATATTTTTCAAAGATAATCTTGAAGTAAATTATCAAGGGTTTAATACGCAAAATTTTTTATGATAATTAGATCGAAAATTGGTTTATCAAAATTACCATTCTATAATTACGTCGATTAACAAATGATAGTTATAAATTTTATCAAATGTGAATTTTTTGAAATTATTAATGGTTAGTTATTAAAGAATTTATCAATAAATAAATAGAAAGTTTTATTAAACAACAATTTCATTGTTGGAGGATATTTTGATATATGTATATATATATACACACACACACACACACATACATACATACATACATACATACATACATACATACATACATACAAACATACATACATACATAAATACATACATACATACATACATACATAGATATATATATATCTACACACACACACACATATATATATATATATATATATATTAAAAAAATAATAATAAATTTTCGGAATTCCACCTCTATTATCAAATTATTTTTGGAATATAATTATTCATTTTATTAAATGTATTATTTTAATGTAATAAAATATAATTCAAAAAGTATAATTACATTTTGTTCCAAAGTTAAATTATTATAATTATGAAAATATTATTTGAGAATTATCTAATATTGATAAAATATTATCAGGTGTAATATTTTTAATCAATAATTTGAAGACTATCTCATAGAAAAAAAAAGTAATCGCATGTAATATTTTATTTCCTTGAGAAATAAAATAGAGGTATATAATTATCAAATGAGTTTTATAATTATTATTAAGGATATTTTGTACAATTTCATGTGTTACCATAAATGGATAATCCAGAGATAATCCAGCAAAGAGAAAATGTAATCCCATGTAATTTTTTACTTGGGAAATAAAATAGACTTTTTTCTTCTAGGAACCCATGAATAACATCGATAATTCATGTGTTGATACTTACGATACAAATTTCATGAGTATTTGTATTGAACCACAATGGGTGGATTATTATTGACGTTGACATTGGAGATCGCGAGGTAGGTGGTTTCATCATGACTTGCCAAATTGATTACCATCGTATTGGTAGTTGGGGTTTGGCTTAGTGGTAAAAACCCCCTAATCCTACATGAAAGATAGGGGTTGAAAACCCATCGGTCACATGAAATTTAGTATCACTTTAGTAGCGGTGGCATAATAGCAATGGCAGGAACTATAACGGTGGGAAGTCACTGTAGCGGTGGCATGGAACTGTAGCAGCGATGGGTACTGTGTAGTACTGTAGCAGCGAGGGTAGTGTAGTAATACTATTCATAGAATGGGCCTTAGGCCAAAAAATTGGGCCTATAGGCCATGTAATGGGATAAATTCCCACTAGGCCTTCAGGATATGTAATGGGTCTCCCTCTACCCAGTTAAAGAGGTCTTTGCTTTGATTTTAAAAAAATTACCATCATATTGATTGATTTATTTATATTTGTGATTTAAATTAAATTGATTAATATTGATTTCAATTTCATTGACAAAAACCCAATTCCTATGAATTGGAGGATTTTAAATGGTTTTGGAATGAGAATTTGGAAAACCCCCAATTCCATTAAATTAGGGGGGGTTTATAGAAATTTTTTGATTTAAATTGTTGATTTGATGGTAATGTTTTCAACTGAATGGTTGAATTTAATTGAAAAAATAATGATGAAAAGGTTGAAATTAGTTTTGAATGAATTTCAATATTTGGAATGGATTAAAATGATTTTATATAAACTGGGTTGTTTTATCTTGTGAAAAGTCATGTTTTTGAAAGAAACAAGTTTTGGTTTTAAATGGAAATAAATTGGAAGTTTTGAAATTGACGAATGGGATTGATCGTATATTAAGAAGTCTTAAAAAAGTTTTCCCATCATGTAAGAGTGCATTAAATCCTTAGTTAGTTTGTGAGTTATTTGGATAAGCACTACACTATTATAATGTTTTAAAACATATATGTGTCAGGTCATATCCTTGATAGATTGGTGTTGAGTATCCTTTAGCCAGTGTTATAGGTACTTGTTTATAAACATTTTTCTAAGTTCACATAGAGAGATAATAATCCTATAGATGGTTTATACTATCGTTACTTTTGGAAGTTGACCATGTTTCTAACTTGTTTATTTATATTTTAGATATAAATGTATACCAATGTTTGTTTGAATTTATTTACATGCCTGGTTAATTTTTAAAAATTGTTTTATATAATACATTTGATTAATCCATTATTTTAGAAATATTCCATCTTTTTTAATGTTAATCCAGTTATTTGAATGTATTTTCCATCATTTTGAAAATGAAAATCCTTTTTTGTTAAATATTTTTTGAATTACCAAACCTATTTATTTTAAAAATTGAATGATTTTATTTAGATAATCTACATTAGGAATCTGTTATGGAATATTTGGTAGTATCCTATTATCCTTTGGATCACACCCTAATTTTTCCTTTAGGTGTTTGTAGGCATTCTTCTTCAAGGCTCGAGTAATGGTAAGAGATCTATTGGAAGTGGATCCACCTGTAGAGCTTTGGTCTAGTTGATTTATGTCCTTTGGGACCTTGAAACTATTTTTCCATTTTATTACTTTGGTTTTAGTGTTTTGGGATGGTTTATTTCTTGTTGAATCCTAGTACATTACTCACAGTGGAGTTTATTTTTTTTATAAATACTGCCTTGTTTCTTTACTTCTTCATTATTTGTGGAAATATTGTTCCCAATTTCATGTTGTGTGATTCCAGGTGCTAGTCACAGACCCATGGGAATCAAGAACGCCCTTTGGGATATGTCATGGCTGGATCCGTTATCTAACTACCAGGGTACCCAGGTTGGTTCATTAAAAATGATATCAGAGAAAGGTTGAGCATTTTTATTGAAGGCAATATGATTTTTTGAAATCATGTCAAGACTTATGAGGTAGTTGTGATTGAGTTCCTGGACAACACTCACCACAATGAACCTTATATCTTCATGGGTGTTTAGAGAAAGACATCTTATTTATTTGTTCTATTCATTTCTCTATTTTAATTTGGATAGAGTGGAATCAATATCTTGTTTAATCATTTTATTGGGAATAGTTTTCCATGTTACTCAGTTTGAGTGTTGTTCTAATCTACTAATGTTGTGTAGAATCATTACTCTGAGAAGACGCGTGAATCGGAACCAGGAAGGGGTTTCTGCTGAACCTCAGTAAGGGAATCCTGCTCTGGATCAGAGTCTATTTGAGGTGATTGTGTGTATTGTCTATTCTCTAGTACAAGCACCACCATAGCTTCCCTCTCGGTCTCTAGCTATGGATCCCCATGGGGAAGCCCTTTTAAATCATTATTAAGAGTTTCATCGCCAGAAGTCACTAGTTTTGAGAGGCTCTAATTACCCTAAACATGGTGAGGAATGGTTGAGAAAGGTAGAACTACTTTTGTGTTCTTGGAAACACCAGATGTTATCAAGGTGAAGGGTTCCACCTTCATGCTAGGAGGACTGAGTAATAGATGGTGAGACATGTTGGTGAAGAAAGGAAAACATGATGGATTAGAGTGTAATGACTTAGAAGATATTTTAACTAACTAGTTCTATCTAGATTAAATAGTTTTTTCAAAGGATGATGAATTTTTCAAGCTTGGTAAGGCTGATAGAATCGTGATTGGGTATTCAAATATCTTGGATAAGTTTGTGCAGTTTTCTGCTGAGATAGTATCAAATAAGAGGATGAAGGCTCCATGGTTCAATTTTGGACTTCAATATAATATTCATTCTCAGGTTTTCTTATTGAAGCTTCCCACTTATGCTGAGGTGCTAGATAGGGTGATGATGGTTGAGATGGACCTAGATGGTAAGTCAGAGTTATTAGGAGATTCTTTTTCTCTAAACGTATACATTGGTTCCTTCATAGGTAAATGGAAGTGTGATGATTCTCATGATAGTTATCGATGGCAGAGTCATTATAGAACTACTGCAGTGCAACTTGGTTGTTCTTTTATTTCCTATCAGTGTGGAAAACCGGGACATTCTGAGAGGGTTTTCCCTAAGACACCCAATACTTTTTCTCACTTGTGGATGTTTAGGGAACTTTTGGAATTTCAACCACAACTTTTCCACTCTATGTAGTAAAACATAATCACTATTTCCTCCTAAAACTATTGGGAAAACAAATGTTTCATGCACAAAAGGGTTCCGTCCACATGAATTTGGAACGAAGCTTCTTCATGCTGTGAAAGAGTCTCTAGAGGAAGCTGCTACATATCCAGTGACCTTGAGAGGTAACATTACTATAACTTCATGTTTAGTAACTACTCTATTTTATAGGGGTGCATATCATTCATTTATTTAAACCTTTATCATTAATCTTCTTTATCTTTTAATGGAGCAACTCTCTTTTGCAATGGATATTACTATACCCCTTGGTATAAAAAGAGAGTATTGGCCTCATATTTTTGACATGGATGATTCTTCGTATGCTTTTTAGGAATAGAAAGTTCCTATGGTGGGGAGGTTGTAACATCCCAATACTATTTTCATTTTTTCCTATATACTCTTGTATAAAATTATTACTTTTCTAATGTAAAAAAATGATTTACCAAGGAATTTCTGATAATCATGTTAAAGTCCTTAACTACCAATTAACATCTTAGAATATTCAATTGTATATTTTTGGGTTTTGACTCTGACTTGGGGAATGATTCTGAGGCCCAAAAAGGTTTGGTGAAGATAGAATAAAATTATTAAATATATATATTTTATGTGCACACTTATTATCCAAAATAATTGTATAACTCTAAAACGGTGCATCGTATGATGAATCTGCGACAACTTTTATGTCCAAAATATGTTGTTCACCCTAAGATGGATATATCCATCAAAGGCGCTAAAATTTTGGATTCCACTCACATGAGATAAATTTATTAAATAATATTTAATATATTATTTTTATTAATAATAACTAAATATCTCTGAAATGGTGTGTTCTATAAGAAATACAAGGCTACTGATGGGTCAAGAATTAGTTGTTTACCCTAGATGGGGTATAACATTGGTAAGCATAGGGAGTTTGGATTTCATTTCTAAGAAAATAACCTTTTTGATTTCAATTAATTATATATTACATTTTTAAGTGATAAATAATTAATATCTCTCAAACGGTTCATCATTTGAGAAATAAGAGACTATCGTTGGGTCCAGAATGAGTTGTTTACCCTAGACGAGGTATAACTTTAATGCGCAAAAGTCTTTGGCTTTATTTAAATTTTAAGTTAAATAATGACTTTTATTAATTAAATAAATAATATAAATTCAATAAAAGATAACATTTTAACATTAATCTCCGCACACCCGATGGCCATTGATGTCCCATTCGATTTCCAAAATATTTCGTTTTTGAACCGTTTTAGTATGTTCTTATTTCAAATCATTGATCAGGTAAAATTAATGACTCCGTAATGAATTTTGTGTCAAAAAAATATTAAATAGGATGTTTGAAATATGGGTTCTAAATGATCTAATTTTATGGTTCTTAAATCATAAAAATCCTCTATATCTCCCAATTTTCAATCTTGTCAAGTCTGATAGATAGCGGAAGTCCTATATGCATGATCCATGACTGCCTTATTCCATCATCAGATTCGGGTGCACCCAGTCCAGGAACACCCTTTCTGTGCCTGGTGCACCCCGGAAAAAGAAAATAATGGTTAGATACTTTTAATTATTATATTATTCCTTTTTTTCATATATAATTAATCTAAATAATATAATGGACGTTTTTAAATAAAATTTAAAAGACCTAAATTATCAAAATATAGTTTTAAGTTAATTTAAAAGGATTTTTTTTTTGAATTTTTGAATAATAATTATGATGTTTTATAAAATGATAATTTCCTCAAATTATCGATAGATATTTATATGAATTTTAAAATGATAAACATATATTTATCAAAGATAATCTTGAATTCAATGATCAAGGGTAAAATATAAAGAATTATCTACGATAATGGGATCAAAAAGTAGTTTATTGAAATTATCATATGATAATTATATGGATTAACCATTGATAGTTATTAGTATTATCAAATGCCAATTTCTTGAAAATGTCGATGGTTAGTTATTGAAGAATTTATCACTAGATAAATGTGATGTTTTATAAAATAATATTTGCTTTGTTGATGGACATTTTGATATATGTAGATGTTGTGTCCTGGGCCCAGGATTGTTGGGCCCCCGCCAGGATTGTTGGCGCCTGTGCCCCGGTAACCAATCCCACATCGGTTGTGGAGGGAGATTGGTGGGTGCTTGAAATTCCCGTGCCTACCTTCCCCTCAGCAACGCGTTTTAAAGCCGTGAGGCCTGGGATAGCAACTGGGCCAGAGTGGACAATATTGCTGGGCCGAGGGATCCGATCCATCAATTGGTATCAGAGGGTGGTTGGTCTCGGGACCGGTGTGGGCTTGGGGGGGGATGTTGTGTCCTGGGCCCAGGATTGTTGGGCCCCCGCCAGGATTGTTGGCGCCTGTGCCCCGGTAACCAATCCCACATCGGTTGTGGAGGGAGATTGGTGGGTGCTTGAAATTCCCGTGCCTACCTTCCCCTCAGTAACGCGTTTTAAAGCCGTGAGGCCTGGGATAGCAACTCGGCCAGAGCGGACAATATTGTTGGGCCGAGGGATCCGATCCATCAGTAGACACACACACACACACACACACCCACCCACCCACCCACCTACACACACACACACACATATTTAAAGAAATAGAAGAATAATTATAAGGAATACAACCTATTTTCTCAACTTATTTTTGGAATATAATTATTAATTTTATAAAATGAATAATTATAAATTAATAATATAGAATTATCAAAGGATAATTATGATTTCTTATCAAAGGATAATTACTATAATTATAAAATGGTAATTTGAAAATTATCAAAGAGTGATAAAATAATATCGTGTGTAATATTTTTAATTTTTAATTTGAAGACTATCTAGAAGAGGGAAAATGTAATTGCATGTAATATTCTAGTTCCTTGAGAAATAAAATAGAGGTATCAAATGTGGTTTGAAATTATTATTATGGATATTTCTTTCGATTTCATTTGTTAACATAAAACAATTATGTAGAAATTATTCAGAAGAGAGAAAATGTAACCACATTTAATATTTTACTACATTGTAAAAGAAAATAGTTGTTTCGGTGTTAGAAACCCTTGAAAAACATTGATAATTTGTGTTTTGATGCTTACAATAAAAATGTCTTGAGAAGGTGTATTGAAAGAAACTCAGTGGATTATCATTTTCGCTAACGACGACGACATTGAGGTAGGTGGTTCCATCCCGACATGCCAAATTGATTACCATCACATGGTTGATTTATTTCAATTGGAGATTTAAATTGAATTGGTTAGTTTTTCTTGTAAATTATTTAATAAAACTAAATTCCAATGAATTGGAGGATTTGAAATATATTTTTCACATAAATTTGGAAAACCCATAATTCCATTGAATTGGGGTGGGTTTGCATAAATTGTCTGATTTAAATTATTGAATTTAATTTTTGGATTTTATGGAAATGTTTTAATTTAATAGTTTAATTTAATTTGGAAAAAAATGGTGAAAATTATGGAATTCATTTTGAATGAATTGAAATATTTTGAATGGGTTAACATAATTTGTTAGAAACCCAGTGGTTTTATCTTGTGAAAATGGAATGTTTTTGAATAAAACATGTTTTGGTTTTAAATGGAATGAAATTGGATTTTTTGAAATAGAATAATGAGATTGATTGTATCTTAAGCTATCCTAAAATAGTTTACATATCATGTAAGAGAACATTCAATCCTTAGTTAGTTAGTGAGTTATTGGGATACACTCTACACTATTAGAACATTCTAAAATGGACATGCATCAGGGTATATCCCCAACAGGTTGGTGAGGAGTCTCATTTGGCTAGTGTCATAGGTACATGTGTATATACATTTTTTTGAGTTCACATAGAGAGAACAGAATCCTATAGCTGGTTCATACAATCATACATTTAGGCAGATGACCATGTTGCTCGTTTTTTTTTATATTTGAGATATAAATGTATGTAAATGTTTGTTTTAACTGCCTTACATGCCTACTAAATTTATATAATCTATTTTACATAAAGGACTTACATAATCCATTATTTTGGAAATATTCCATGTCTTGTAAAATCTAAGCATGTGCATTGAATTTATTTTCCATCATTTTGAAAAAGTACAGTATGTTTTGTTAAATATGCTTTTGAATTTTCAAACCTGTTTATTTAGAAAACTGAAAGATTTTCTTTGGTTAATATATATTGGGAATCTTTTATAGGATATTTGGTGGTATCCTGCTGGGCTTAGGCTCACACCCTACTTTTTTTTCCTTCAGGTTTTTGTAGAGTTTATTCTTCTAGGTTTGAGAAAAGGGAAGGGATATATTGGAGGTGGATTTGTCTATTGAGATTTGGTCTTGGTGAGTTGTGTCCTTCAGTAAATTTGGGTTGTTTTACTATTTTAGCACATTGGTTGTAGTGTTTTGGAATATTTTATGCCTTTTGACTTCTAGTACATTACTCCCAGAGGAGTTTTTGTGGTTTATGCATAATGTCTTATTTGTTTTCTTTTGCATTGTTGGTAGAAAAATCGTTCCCACTTGAATGTTGGGTAATGCAAGGTGCTAGGCACGAACCCATGGGGATCGAGAACGCCTTTTGGGCTATCTCAGTTTTGGATCAGTTATCAAGTTACCAGGGTACTCGAGTTGGTTCGTGATAGAACCTTTCACTTTTTTGTGGTTATGATAATGTGAATTCTTTAAAATAACCATTTCATTTAATGGGTTAAGATATATTGAATTTTTATGATCTTATGGAACATATATGAATGATTTTAATATGATATGGGTGGTGTAATGACACTATCATTTTACACATATCATTATATGATTTTTAGCATAATTAAACATAAAATTACAAGCCAATGATCATAATGTCTAGTGAGTTGGAAGACTAGGTACATAAAACTGAAACCATGTGGATAAAAAACATATCTTCATTTAACATCTATTACTGGCTCATAACATCCATTGAGCCCTTACATATTCATAAAATAAGCTGAGGATAATGTGAACAACAGAATGAGATAAAAAGCCCATTAAGGTAATATTATTTAAAATAAATCTTATCACTAGGGTTAGAAGGAATAACATAATGATATAATAATGAACAAAAAATGATTAAAAACAAGGAAAAATAACATGGGATCATATAATCATGGATTCATAGTAATATGGAAGTAACATAAAACATGAATTTAGCACGAGTCAAGGCTCATTTCATATAGAGGAGCACGAGTCAAATTTTGTTGCATATAGATGATCAGGAGTCAAGGAAACAAGTAAGACTATTCCACATAACGTCTCATGAGACTAAACTTTACCTAATGCATTGGAGTACTATCTGGGTTCACCCAAAATGTTCATGAATATGCTTACTGCAAAAGGGTTATCCATGAAAATAATTGGGTATCATAGTCATGTAAAAATCACAATAAATGAGTGTATCTTAAATATTTCCATAAAATAATGGAATTAATTCATACATAAGTAATCAATCATAAATATAAGGGCTTTCCATGGAATTAATTGGGTGTCATTCTCATGAAATAATCTTAATAAATGAGTGTATCACAAATGTTTCTATAAAATAAATGAATTAACTCATACATGGATGTTTATAAATATAAGAATATGTCATGATAAGTGATTCCGAACTAAACAAAGAATAGTGTTTATGAAACTTTAGAAATAAAATTAATAATTTTTAGAAAAATAATTGAGGCTTAAAAATAGATTATGGATCACACATGAAGATGGGAATGAATTCATGAAGTTCCCCTAAATCAGGATTTCTTATGGTGAAGATTGAGTAAAGAACCTTTTAAAAATAAGTATATCCCCAAATAAAGGTTGAGTATATCATGATACATTATTTGGGAACATATAAATAGAATTCAGAATATGTGCATAAAAATAAAGGAGTATTTAATTTGGGTAAAAATAGAGGAAGATTAATGCGAAAGAATAATGGAGGTTCGGGTATAATCACTTATATTCTGTCCCAAATGCTTCTTCACTCAATATTAATGTCCTAAATTATAACATTATATTAATTAATTAATAAGTATAGAACAATTTATAATTTTTTTGATTTTTATAACTTTATTAAGTGTCGTTATGTCCCTTTTGGTGGTTTATGAAATTCAATTTCATCGTTTGGGAGCGTTGATTTCCTTAGACTTCCTTATTGGTTTACTTGTATATGAGTATGGAAAATTATGTAGAATGAGGATAGTTGTCCAAATATAAAAATATATGTTATTATTCACCTTATATAATATTAAAATACCATTTATTTTATATTTTAGGTTTATTAATTAGATAAATCATTAATGATAATCCTTTAGATTAATTTAGCATTTTTTGATGAAGACAAAATCATCTGTTTTTATAAATTATTATCATGTGTAAAAATGATTACATAAAATTAAATTAGATATAATAAATATATTTTTATATATTGAATAAAAAAATTGTTTCATTATAATCCGTGAATACGGAATTGAATGATGAAAGAACGTCATCCACGAAGGTGGTAAATAGGTACCTCCTAAACAATTTTTTCATTCTTGGAGTAAAAGAAAGAGGATAAGATCCTTAATGAAGAATTATTACATCAAAAAGATAAAATTACAGTATATGTTAGATAATGGAGTTTTATTACCTTTTATAAGGGTAGGTTAGGGGAGAAAAATAAAATAAAGGAACATGAAAATAAATTGAAAGAAAATGAAAGAGGGATTTACCACTTGATTATTTCCTCTTAAGAACCTAATTTGGGGAAATTTTTTTGTATTTTGTTAAGAGAAAAATATCATGGATGTGGGGTAGAGGTTTTGGAATATTTTTTGGTAGAATATAGATAGCTCATAAGTCATGAGAGGTGTGAGGAGAAGAGGTGGTGAGGGGTGGTATTTATAGTGGAGGAGGGTGTGTTTTCCCATCATTTTATCGAATATTTTATAAATTTTCATAAGATAAGAAATAATGATTATTTGTGAGACTAAATATAGTAATTTGTGCATGTGAATTTGAAAAAAATGTCCACTTACAACATCCAAGACTCCAGCATGACTCAAAAATTCATTTATTTACATATACTATAAATTACTTTATTTCACTATTCACCAAAAGTTCTATTATTTTTGAAAAATCCCAAAAATTAACCCTTAAAATTTTATAACATGTAGAACTAAAAAACTAAGTCCATTTTAGGAAAATAATTTTCTATATATGATAAATATAATTTTTAATTGAAATCAATATTTACTTGTAAAATTAAATTTTAAAATGAAAACATATTTTCTAATACATTGGAAATTTTATTAAGGTCTCATAAAATTATCTTAAAATAATAAGAAATAAAAAATAAAATTTAAGATTAAATTTTATGTAAATAAATTTTATTTTAAATTATTAAGTTAGTCATTAAATTATAATTAAAATTTTATTACTTAAAAAATACCAACACTTATTTAATAATTTTTTAAATATTTATTTATTTATAATAATATATTATTATATCCGATTTTCACTAAAAATATAGAAATTTTTTATTTATACATCATTTTGAGAGGTTACTCTTCAATTATATGGTTTACTATTCGTAAGGGTCACATTACTATCCAAAGGCCAAGTTACTATTTCATCAGTGTAGGTTCTTTAACTTCTAAAAATTTCATCCATATTATTAATTATTCTCTTATAAAGTTTTTATTGTGTTATTAATGAGATATTATGTGTTTATATTGTATGAATTAATTATAAGAATAGGATTTCATTCATAAAAGTTTTGTGTCGTTACATTTTTCCCCATTATGAAATTTCACCCTCAAAATTTCATTTTACATTCTACATTGAAAACCAGTGAGGGTACTTCTCTTTCATAACTTAATCTAGTTCCCTTTTTTCCTATTCATAAATATGGTTCTACCAATTTACTTTGACAAGGTGGTAAGTCATGTTACAATGAACATTATCTCTACGATCCAAGATCATCATTGGATTCTCCACATAAGAAAGACCCTTCCCCAACCATACCACCTATGAAGTTAGTACATGTGTAGGATTTGGTATATACTCCCTCAAGAGGGATACCTAGAATAAATCATGTACTCGAGACATGGGTGGTGGAAGTGATTCTATATAGGCCAAAACTTTGACATGATAAAGGATCTAGTAGTGTATGAAGTACCAGGGACATAACTTCCCTTTCTTCTTGAATCTCGTGATTCTCTTCCATGGGGATTTACATAGGATTACCATATCTTTTACTTTAAACATGAGTTCCCATTGAAAATTTTCTACATAACTCTTCTTTCAAATTTGGACTGCCTTGATGTACGGCGGAATGGTTTTCACCATCTCCACCATTTCATCAACCATTTCTGGTCCAATAAGCTTATGTTCACTATCCTCATCCCAACATGCTGGTGTTCTACACCTTTTCGCATAAATGGCTTCATGTGGTGCTATTTTGATTCTCGATAGGAAACCGTTTTTGTTGTATAATTCAAACATTGGAAGATGTTAGTCTCATCCTCCTTTGAATTCCATAGAACAACTTGTCAAAATTTATTCTAGTGTCTAAAATGTCCACTCATATTGGACATAATTTTTTGTATATGATAGGCCGTACTGAAGTTCAACTCAATTGTTAGAGCATGCTAGAGACATTTCTAAAACATGGAGGTGAATATCAGATCATGGTCATATACATTAGATAGTGGTACTCCTTGCATCCTTCACACTTATTTTATGTATATCAATGCTAGTTGATCCAGTGAGAAGTCCTATAAAATTATGTTAAAGTAAGATGTCTTTGTAAGACGATCCACAATAACTCTTATAGAATTATTTCTTATGGTTGTATTTGTAATTTTAGTGATAAACTCTATTGTGTTGTATTCCTAATTCAATGTTGGTATGTGTAATGGTTGCATCATCACTTTATACTTTTTTCCTTTCAGCCTTCACTTCCTAACATACCAAGAACATTGATGTATATTCAGCGATCTCTATTTTCATTATGTCCCACCAAAAGTTCTCCTAGATGTATTGATACATATTTGTGATCTATGGGTGAATAGAGAAGGTTGAGCAATGAGTGTCATTCATATGCTCTTTCATTATCTCTACATTGGATGGTACACATATTTTCCCCCCAAATATAATGACTCCATCATCATCGATCTTGAACTTGGAGTACTTCCCATTCTTGATAGCTACCATTTTTTTTCTTCTAAATTTCCACATCATTTCATTGATAATCCATTATTTTATCCATTAGGTACAGTTATACAATAATTTAAAAAATTATTCATGATGTTCTTCCATTAATTATTTCAATGTCCATCCTTTTTATGTCTAAAGATAATGGATCTTTCTCAGTCCTCATTAATGATAAAGATGTAGGATAATGTCTATATAGAGCATCCACCACCTTATTTGACTTTACAGGATGGTAGTGGATTGAGATGTCATAATATGTGATAAGGTCTAACAATCTTCACTGGTGAATATTAAGATCCTTAAGCATGAATATATATTAGAGACTCTTACGATTAGTATATATCTCTCACTTCTCCCACATAGATAATTCCTCCATATGTTCAATGTTAAGATCAAAAATGCCAAATCTAGATGTTGTGTATGGTAGTGTTTCTCTTGAATTGTTAACTTCCTTGAGGTGTAGGCTATCGCTTTATCATTTTTAATTAGTACACAGCCTAATAATTTCTTTGAATCATCTCTATATACCAGAAATAGATCACCACTTTTTAAGAGTGCGAGAACTTGCATACTAATAAGCCTCTTTTTTCTCCTTAAATATTTTCACAAATTATTAAGTCCATACAAACTTCACGCCCTTTGGTGCTAGCTGGGTTATTAGGTATGAAAATCAAGATATTTTTTTTAAAAATCATCAATAATAACAGGCTAAACCAAGAAAGCTGCAGATTAAATGCAACATGAATGATAGTTCTTCTATCCAAAACTAACATTTAATATACTTTTCATAAAGCTCCTCCCTTCACAAAGTCTTCAACTCTATATTCAAATGGTACTCATGTTCCTCCTTGCCCTTGGAGCATATCAGAATATAACTGATAAAGACTACCAAAAACTTCTCTCAAGGTAATATATAAAGACTCTATTAATTAAATTCAAGAAAAATTCTATAGAATTAGTGAGTCCAAAGAGATTCAATATGAAATCATAGTATCCATACCTCATTTGAAAGGATGTCTTGAGAATATATTCCTTCCCAACCTTTAATTGGTGATATCCCAACCAAAGGTCCACCTTAGAGAAATAAATGGCCCCACATAGCTGATTGAACAAGTAATTTATCCATGGTAGGGGATAATTTTTCTTTATCATGATTTTATGAATCTAACAATAATCAAAAAAGAGATGTAGTGATCCATCCTTGTTCTTAATGAAGAAGACTGGTGCACCTCATGGTGAAGCACTCAAACATACAATACCTTTTTCTGAATTCTCATGCACCTGATTCTTCATCTCTTCCAACTCAACAGTGGCCATTATTAGGTTTTTATGATATAGGAAGTGATCCCAGAATAAGATAAATTGAGAACTCAACCTCTTAGTGATGCAAAAGACAATGAACTTCATCTTGGAATACATCAGGGTAATCTCTCACTATGGGAATATCATTGAGTATGATCACCTTCTTTGTATCAATCATTTGAGTAAGATATTTTTACTCATAATATAGTAATTTCCACAATAGATATCATGATTTTGAGGGAGATTCAGATTCTCCATTAAACTTTTAAAGCACATGAGGATGCTTCAATATATGAAAACCCTACTAGAAATTTAAGTTATAGCTATGAACCTATAGCCACGGTTTTATAGGTCTTTGGATATAGGTTGTTTATAGATACACTTTTATTAAACATCCTTGGATAAACATGTATAAACATCAGCATTTCTTTTTTTTTTTTGATTTTGTTGGCCTCTCCTATCCACCTCCCCCGATCTGCGACCCTACTCTCCAAACCATCTACAGCTCTCACTGTGGCACCCTACTCCCCACACTCCCAATCAACATGCTCTCTCACACTACCGCAGACCTCTCTCACCACGACCCTCTACTCTGAACTATCGACATATCCCACCAACTCTCTCACACTGTTCATAGTGGCCCTCTAGAAGTAGGAATCCACTGGACCATAAACTTGCAATTTCTTTGTACTTTTTGAATATACCTCCTTCAATTTACCTCCCACTATAAACCTCTAAAGTTTTTTCTATCGAAGAATCCCCCTCCCATAGATGGGGTTCTGTTTGTTTATTTCCATTATGGAATGATAATAACATGGTTCAGGTAACTATGGAGGGTTGTTGGAGGAAGACAGACCAGATTTGGTTTTTACTTCCTGTACATTTAGAAATTTATGATCATCGTTTCAATTTATTTATTCATTAGAAGTTGCCTTTAGTTTTTGTTTTTTCAATGAAATTTTATCTTCTTGGGATGGTTTTTTTATTCATGTGGTAGTATACTCGATGGCTTGTTTGTAATTTCCATGCACCTTCGGCTTTTCCTTATTGATTCATTTTTTATTAGGTGAAGTTACTTACTGGAAGCAGTTTGTTAATTTGTATTTGATTTTCCTTGTACATCCCATGCTTATTTCATTTATCACTTGCTTATCATTTTTTCCAGAAAACCTACGCTCGCATGGTGCATTAAATTAAATTCCCCTTTGTCTTCTGTACCAACTAATTCAAGATGCGGGGTTTTATTTATCCATGTATGATGTTCTCTATTTATTTTCTTAAATGATACCTTTTTCCATTGATAAGCTTGTTATCATGTCTTTTTGTTCAAATTTGAAGGAGTTCAATGTTTTCTGTATTTGGCTGTTGATTCTTGTCATTGAGTTAGTATGTGGTGTTTTCTTAATGAAAACTGATTGGATCTGCTACTATGTCTTTGTTAACTACAATGAAAACCTTTGATTCTGTAGCACCATACTGATCTGAATTGAACGCGCAGTTGAAAAGCTATCATGGGAGGAACTAAAATCAATACCAATGTGAAGGTTTTTTGCATTACTAATTATATTTTTATACCCGGATCCATGGTCAGAAATACTTCCCACTCACAAACCTGTCCTGTTTTGGTGTTCATCAACTCCAAAAGTGGTGTTAATCTTGGAAGTTAACTCCTTAAAACAAGTAATGATGTTGTCAATAAGAACAAGTATTTAGGGTTTTAACCCCTCAAATTTCACTCGTGTATTTTCTCCAATGGTTGGAATTTATATGTTTATGGGATTTTAGGTGGTTTAAAATATCAAATGATGGATGAAAAACCAGATACATTTGTGTTATTCAAATCGGGTGAGTTCGTGTGTTAGGGTGGCGTTTGGAGTATGATGGCTATGTATTGGGTATGGTTTGGATTTCTCTTTTGGGGTTTGGGTTAGTGGTAATCCCTCAAGTTGGTGGATCGTTTTGGGTTTTTTCTTGATGTTTTGATGTAAAACTCTCAATATAGGGAATTTTCGTGATTTCTGGGTGATTTGATGGTGTTTTTTTGTTAGGAAGTATCTTGTTAGATCAGTGAAGGGGGTGGAGTGTTTCTTATTATCATGGGTGAATATGTGGGGTTTGGTTTTTATACTTGGTGTGTAGGAGTGTAACCCTTTGATTATTATGATAAACCTTAGGGTTTGGTGTTTTGTAAATGATAATTTGTTATGAAGTAAGGATTAATGGAAGTTTCATGATTTTGTGGCAATAATGCATGCTTAGGATTGTGTAGATATGAGTTTCTAATTAGTAATGTTGTTATTATGATATGATGTTGAGTGAAAATTCATCAACAAACCACTTAATTAGAATGGCATTGTGTTCTCAAGGTAAATATGCACAAGTGGTTGTTTCCCTCATATTCTGTTACAATTACTTTGATCCATTGACCATGGTCTTTGAAAAGGAAAAGCAATGATTTTATAAGTTATCCATGAGTTCTAGGAGTAGCAGTATCTAATTTTCAGTAGTGACATGGGATTGTAGGATGTTTGGAATATTTTGAAGAAATTTTAGTTTCTCTTTCAAAGGATTGGAACTCTAAAGGATATATGGTTGAAACTAGAATTTTCTAAATTCCAATGAGATAAATCAAAAGGGATAACTACATTTGATCATAAAAGAAGAAATGGGGAGGTTTTGTGGATCGAGTTTCATTCCCTCTTCTATGAGAGGATATGGTAGATTTACAGAATAAGAGCATGTTTTAGGGATTCATAGAGCTATATCATAATGGGAATCAGTAATGGAGTATTCCACTAAATTTTAAAGGTTTATTCATTTAATGCCATCCTTCAAATGAAATTTATTCATAAAGGAATTCTATTTTTTAAATGGTCTTATGTACTCATTATGGGCATGAGTAGATTAATTTTATTTGGTCACATACTAGGAGATATTCATGAAAGATTGATCTATCTATGTAGGTACATCCATTTCATAGGAAGGTGCATGGAGAAGGATTGAAACCGGGTAGGAATGAATGTAGGTTGGTGAGCCTCAATATAAGGGTGACAGATTAAATTGAATGAGTAATATCTAATCTCAATATTAGAAAAATAAATGAAACCTGGCCAATTTCTCATGTATCAAGAATGTGAGTGCATTCCCTTAGTATTGGGATGGAAAAAATTGATTTCATGTATGTGTCCTGATATGGGTTTCTATATTATTTTATTGGGATAATCCATCCTAGGCAAAGGGACTTTTAGTACCATACTTTTTTAGGTATTCCTAAAGTTATTATTTTTTTCTATAATTTGTATTTCCTAATCTAATATCTTTTAATGTATTATTTTTTTTGGATATAATGTGTGTTTGAAAGATGATAGCTTTTAAATGAATAAATTTTGTTGATATTATTGGTCTAGGATCTTTTATAGTGATCGTAATTTGATATGAGGCACCAGACATATGTATGTAAAATTGATGATGGTATTGATAATACTATAGCGGGGAGATTCATACTCGTCCTTTTTGAGTGAAATCCATATCAAAGGATTGTGATAATTATCAAGGCTATGAAATGTATGAACTTATACAGTAAATGGATGAATTTAGTGTCTAGAGATGGATGTTGGATGAACCATATTTGGTTCCAAGACCACACCAAAATTACTGATTTACCTATATTGGTTGGTATATTCAGTGTGTTTAGTTAATTATGAGGTGTTTATATTGGTAAATATGCTATTTAGAGATTCTATATTTCTAAGATGCCATTCAGATCAATGTGTTGGGTTAAGTATCAATATTTGATATTGTAGTAGGCAAGTGCTTGACAATTCTTTTGTGGAGTATGAAAGTGATCCTAAAAGGGTACTCTAAAGGCTGTTGAAAGTGTGTGTGGAAGGGAAACCAAGTAGTCCAAATTGTTAAGAATTTATGACATAGATTCCATAACAATAATAATTGTTGAAAATAAAAGTAAAGAACAAATTTTTGCATGTTCAGAAATAGTTTCTACAAAAAAGGAATATACAATATATAAGACGGAAGATCATGAACCAAAATATTGTCTAATCATATTATCAAACTAGTTTTAAAAATCCAAGCAGATTGAGTAAGAATAAAAAAAGGAAAATTGTGTACTTTATAAAATTGATAAACCTATATAAACTAATATAAAAGGTGAATTATAGAAGAACATGATAAAAATTGAGGTTTCAATATAGAAAATTAATATTGATATAGGAATGAAAAGTTTTAGGTATTTTATACATTCAAGGAATGAATTTTCTTGGTTAAGAACAATGTATAATAACTATTTCTTGCTTTTAAGTGATGATGGAAGTTTAATTTATTCTAATATTTTGGTGATTTTTGATTTTTGAATAGGAAATTGAAGGTGTTGTTTGAAAAATAAAGATCATTGATAATGATCATGTTATTTAGTATTGGGATATACATATCAATTTGAATATTTTTTTTCATTGTTGGTTATGGATTCATATATCATTTATCATGTACAGTTGACACACTGATCACATATATATAAGAAGTCATTATATCTCATTTCTTTTCTCACTATTTTGTTATAGGTACTTTCTTATGATAAGACCGGTTCTATCTACCACCATCGAAGACAATGAGTTTAGGATTTGGGTAAGGTTTATTCTTTTTTTATTCTTTGGCCCAATTTTAATTAGTATTTTTTTCGGTTACTTATATTTTTGTAGCGTGTTTTGGATTTCATTAAGGTGGATTTGAGTCGCCGTTGACGTAGGATTACATGTGTATGCATTGGTAGGCATATGAATATATAAGTTTCCCCTTTATATATATTCACTCATGGCAGTATGAATATATATATTGGGGCAAGGTGTGCTTATATATAGATATGAAAAATGCATACGCGTGTAAGTGTTAAGGGGTATATTAAAGCATAAACATATATCCAAGGACCCCCTTGTGCATATTGTTCTATGAAAATATGTTCATAGGGGAAAAGTGTCCTTATATATATGTTAAGTTTAATATGCATGCTAGCGGAAAAAAGGAAGATTCAAGTTGTCGTCATCAAAATCAAACATGCCTTGAGGATGAAGTAGGGTCCCTCTCCTAGCCTATTTAATTCAAGAATTCTTTAAATTTTATTTAGTTTCCTTCTTAATTCTGTATGTTTATATTAAATTTCAATTCTTGAATAAGTGTTAGTTAAGATAATTGTTTCATTTGATAAATAAGTCATGGTTTTGTAATAAAACCTTTCCAATGGAGGTGCGCTGTCTGCGAAAACTCACAGTGGTATACCTTGCTTAACATTATTACATTGATGTTTTCCTTATACTTTATGTCGTTGTTAGTCATAAAGCACACATTGTACTTGATGATTTTTTATATCCCTATAGGGGGTTTCCCTCTTTTTATTAAAATGGGTTTTTGAACCAAGACACTCTTAAAGTGTCATTAGACTTTTAAAATGGAATTTCCCATAATGACCAAGTCACCACTAAGTGAATAGCCTGATTTGGATGGAATGGATTTTACATGGTTTTATTATGGTTTTTGTATGGTCAAAGATATTCCTATAATTCACATAAATTCTCTAAATATTTCTCCACAAAGAGATTAAGGAACCTTCTATTCATTGTTATTACATTGACTATGGATGGAAAAATTATCATGGTTCCACTATTTTATAAATCATTTAAATGAAACATTACATCCATAAGTTTTACCATGACACGGTGAAAAAATACTATCCATTTTCTATTCACTTTTCCATTAGACTTTTAAGAAGTAATTTCCCATAATGACCAAGTCACCACTAAGTGAATAACATGATTTTGATGGAATGGCTTGTACATGGTATTAGTGTGGTTTTTGTATGGTCATATATATTCCTTTAATTCACATAAATTATCTAAATATTTCTCGACAAAGAGATTTAGGAATCTTCTATTCATTTTTATTCCTTCGACTGTGGACTGAAAAATGATCATGATTCCACTATTTTATAAATCAATTAAATTAAACATTACATCCATATGTTTTACCATGACATGGTGAAAAAATACTATCCATTTTCTATCCACTATGAGTATGGTTCATATCCTCCATGGGATGGTCTTTCTCTATTTGTTGACACTATATTTCTGAGTCCCACAATAGACTTTAGGGAAAACATCCACTATTTCATTACTCAATATGATACATATACCACCTTTGAAGTCCTTTGGTACTAAACTATAACAAAACCACTAGTTCTTGAATACTTCTTGGTTCCACCTCTCACTAGGTTCTTATTTCCTCATCAAAAAATCACTTTGTACAATCTTAATATTCTTGGTAGTCCCATACCACTTGAAATGTTGTCTTATATCACTTTTTTTATCTTTAATGATGGTTTAATACCATTTAAATGTTCAAATATATATTTTACACCTCTTCAATTTTTGATCAGGCTCTACTTCAAATTTTCTTCATTATTCCAGCAAGCAACTCCAGATTTGGAATTGGAAAATTAATGTGTTTGTTTAAAACTACTTATTGAGTTAGATAAAATGTTACACCATTTGATTGATCCTTATAAAAAATTATTATTTTTCAAAAGGCCTACTACCAATTATGATCAGTAATATATCTACATCATCTTGTTAAAGGTATCTCTTTTGGATCACCCACATTGTTTTCCAACATCAAACATATGTGTCTTTTTGTCATAGTCACACCATGAATCCGTCTATTGTGAATGTATATAGCCCATTTATTATACCTACACCTTAATCTTTCACCATTTTCAATATATATTTAACTAATTTATTAAATGGGGGTAGGGGGAGTGGGGAGGGGGCTGGTCTATCGGGCAGGGGGTTGGTCTGTAGGGGCGTCTACAGGGCAGGGGGCAGGGGGGAGGGGGAGGCCTGCAAGGGGAAGGGGGGAGACGGGATGGTTCCCATGTTGTGTGACCATGTCACATGGAATGTGATATTTAAATCCAACCAAAAGCCCAATTCCATAGCCCAGGGGTCCCATAATACCAGTAATGCCAAATTACATGTTATGTAACCTATGATTTTCCTGATCCCATGGGGTATTCCTCTAGGTAATCCTACACATTACTAGATCTCTAAACCTCACTGAATTAGGTATATTAGGGGTCATCCAATCCTCTAGTCATCATAGATTAGAATTCATTTCTTTAAATCTTCTAATAAAATATACTCTCTTGCCATCCATATCATTCTATTTGAAACTAAGTGGAACATGTACTTCAATTCCATTCTAATCCACCAAAAAAATTTCAATTTCCATCTTTTCACTTAAAAAACAATATAGATCAGGAATTTCACCAATGGTATCGATCTGTAGAACTGATGACTGGTCACCCAACGATCAAATCCCAGGTATTCGTCAAACCACATAACAAAAGAAATGAATGTGATTTACATGAAAAGAGTGTGTACAGAAAGACACAATCCCTAATATTGTGATCAATTAACCACAATATTTTTTCATTTACTCTTGATTCGTTATTGTTATAAAATGTGATTGATGTGAAATAAACACATACAAAAATAGTATTCCATCATTTTAAATATACTGATGATGCACATTTCATCTTTGTTCATTGAAATGATCCACATTTTTCAGAAGGTTCTGAGGTGGAAGTTATATAGCATTAAAACGTTTTAATGAACTCAAACCAACATAAAAAACTTTATAAAGTGTGTAGGATTCCCTTCATTTCAATCATGAAAGACTTAACCTCTTCAAGAACATCTTGAGACATGTCTAATTGTACCATTGGACGATTTTGGAACATGTACCTTTGAGATACAATTATAACACCAAGATCATTGAAAATAGAATTGGTAGTATAAACATGAGGTTAGTCTTAATATGTGTTATCCAATTCATTGAAAAAAGATTCCAAGTGGAGTATTTGAAGATCCAAGCATGGAGGAGGAGGAGGAAGATCTATGGGAGTACAAAAACCTTGAATATCCATGGTAATCTAGGATCTTCCACATTGTCTGTAGGGAAGGGGCATGGGGGAGGGTGGAGGGGGGTAGGGGGCAGGGGGAAGGGGTAGGGGGAAGGGGGAAAGGGGAAGGGTGGAGGGGAGGGTGGAGGGGGATAGAGGTAGGGGGAGGGTGAGGGGTGGGTGGAGGGAGTCAGGGGGGAGGGTGGAGGGGGGCAGGGGGTAAGGGCAGGGGGTAGGGGCAGGGGGAGTGGGTAGGGGTCATGGGGAGGTCTTCAGGGCAGGGGGGAGGTTTGCATGGTTGGGGGTGGAGGGGGTAGGGGGGCAGGTAGTAGGGTAATGGGGAGGTTTGCAAGGGTAAGGGCATGGGGTGGGGGGCATGCGGTAGGGGGAAGGATTATGGGGGGTAGGGGAAGGGGGCAGCGGGAAGGGGCAGGGGCAGGGGCAGCGGGAAGGGGGCATGGGGTAGGGGGAAGGGGTAGGGACGGGTGGCATGGGGCAAGGGCATGGGGAAGGGGGTGGGTGGAGGGGGGGCAGGGGGCATAGTGGTGGGTGTAGGGGCAGGGGGCATGGTGGTGGGTGTAGGGGGTAGGGGTCGGGGGGTGGAGGGGTGGTTGGAGGGGGGTAGGGGCAGGGTGGAGGTCTACAGGGAAGGGGGTAGGGGGTGGTGGACGGGGGCATGGGGTAGGGGCATGGGGAGGTTTGCAGGGTAGGGGCGGGAGGGAGGTTGGAGGGGGTAGGGGACAGGAGGGAGGGGGAGGTATGCAGGGCAGGGGGCAGGGCGCAGGGGATAGGGTAGGGGCAGGGGGGAAGGGTAGTGTGGGGCAGGGGGCAGGGGGTAGGGGGTAGGGGAAGGTGGTGGCTAGAGGAGGGAAGGGCATAGGGGGAGGTCTGAAGGGCAGGGGGAAGGGGGAAAGGGGTGGGTGGGGGGTAGGGGGAAGGGTGGTGGGGGCAGGGGGCAGGGGGGAGGTCTGAAGGGTGGAGGGGGCAGGGGCAGAGGGATGGGGGAGGTCTGCAGGGCAGAAGTCAGGGGGCAGGGGGGGTCTACAAGGCAGGGGGTAGGAGGAGGGTGGAGGGGGACAAGGGGTAGGAGGTAGGGGGAGGTCTGCAGGGCAGGGGCAGGGGCGAGGGGTAGGGGAAGGGGGCATGGTGGTGGGGGGAGGTCTGAAAGGTAGGGGTGGGGGCAGGGGGCAGGGTGGTGGGGGCAGGGGCAGGGGGTATAGGGAAGGGGGTAGAGGGCAGGGGGTGGGTGGAGGGGGTAGGGGGCATGGGGTGGTCTGCAGGGCAGGGGGTAGGGGTAGGGGGTGGGTGGAGGGGCTTAGGGGGCAGGGTGGTGTGGGTAAATGGTAGGGGGTAGGGGCCAAGGGCAGGGGGGCAGTCTTCAGGGCAGGGGGTAGGGGGCATGGTGTGAGTGGAGGGGGGTAGGGGCAAGGTGGTGGGGGTAGGGGTAGGGTGTAGGGGCAGGGTGGAGGGGGGAAGGGGGAAGGGGTCAGGGGGATGTCTGTAGGGCAGGGGGAGGGGGAAGGTCTGCAGAGAAGGGGGGAAAGTGAGAGGTCTGCATGGTAGGGGTGTAGGGGGAGGGGTGTGTGTTGGGGGCAGGGTGGAGTGGGGAGGTCTGTAGGGCAGTGGGCAGGGGGGTGGTCTGCATGGGGGTCTGCAGGGTAGGGGGAGGGGGTGCAAGGGGGTGGGTCTATTGGGCAGTGGGGCAGGTAGGTGTAGTTAGTCTCTAAAGGTTTTTTAATCTTAGATAAGGTTTAATAACCATTACAATCCATCTATAACTTTCCCATTTCTTCATGATTAGTTTCTCCAAATACAACCTCCTATTTACAATAGATTTCTTTTACTAAATCATGACTTGATATTAGTTGAAACAAATAAGATTTTTTATGATACCACTAGTTGTTATTGGTATGGTTTTAACACCTTTTCTTTTAAAATTCCAGGCCATTATATCCAATTTTTTTAATTATATCTTATAAATATATATTTTTGATCATTTTATTTGTCCTCCTTTTCTTTGCACTTTCTTATTTCTCTCATTCAAAACATTTATATTGAGGAATCATTGTTTTCTCTTCTTTCACATGTTTATTATTGTTTGAAAATTTAATATTCACTTGAGAAATTAGAGAACTCTCAATTTTTTTCATTTTTTGGGTATATCCTTTTATAACTCATCATAATATATGATCAAACATTCTTTCTTATCATGTTCAACCTTCTTCATAGGTGTGGATCCATATTTTATTATGATATATTCTATTTGATTAGAAATTTTTTCCTCTAGTAAACATTTATTATCGAGTGGGATAAAAACTTGTATCGAACAAAACAAAATTAAGCTGAAACTTGATCCAAACTAATTATATACCATTAACAGGAAGAATAATTGTTAATTAATAGGAATGTACTATTTGATAGTATCATTTTGAAGCATGGATCTATTTCCCCCTTGCTTGCAGAAACATGATTTCACCCATGTGGCATTGTGGTTCTTATATGTTGGGTGGTGACATGTATAGTCACACGAGACATGTATGTTTTAGTTTAGTTTTTATTTTATTTTATTCATCGCATTGGCCACGTAGGTATTTCAATGCTTTTTGTGTACAAAGGGTAATTATATTCTGCGAAGGGGGGAAAATGGGGTTCATATTGATTCAGTCCACTAGCTTTGATTCGAGGTAAGATTATGTGGTTACTACTTGTCTCAGACCTCATGTATTTGGGGATTTCTGTGTTTTTGACTCCATATTATGTTTTCAGTAGGGCGTTGGATCATTTCATGTTGGTTCAGGTGGATTTGGTTCTCCCAATCGAGGTAAGGCTTTAATGTCGTTGGATGGTTTCTCTCTGGTTATGTAGCATCCATTATATGTTTTAATGTTCCTAATATCCTTTTTGTAGTGCATTGATCCCTGCTCATTGGTTTTGAGTATCCAAGTTAAGGGAGACTCTCCTTCCTGTGCATAGGTAAGAATGTATATGTATGTGGGTTCCCCCGTTACGTGTATAGTCAACAATGGAAGTGATTGTGCACGTATGGGTCTATGTGTTACCATGTGTGTATATATATATATATAAATGAATATTCAAGTGAGTGGAGACTGCTATATGAAAATAAGCATATGTGCAAGGATCTCCTTGCACAATCTCATGTCCATGCCGGTGTGTGCATAGGGTCTAGGTGTCCTTGCATGTGTGTGAAGGTGCGTATACCCAGTGGGGGAGAAGAAACTTTTAGTTAGAATGCTCTAAGAGTCGAAGTGGATAGTTTGGTTCAACCTTCAGGTAGGATCCCTCTTTTAGCCTCTTTAATTCAAGAATTCATTAAATTGAATTTATCTTCTTTCTTAATTATGCTTAATTATATTTAATTGCATATCATGAATAAGTGTTCATTAATATAACTGTTTCATTTGATAAATAAAGTAATGTTTTTATAATAAAACCCCTCCAACGGAGGTGCGCTGTCTATGAAAACTCACAGTGATAGTTATCTTGATCTAGTTGCTTAAATTATTGCATTTGATTTGTACTGAATGAGGTTTAGAATAAATGTTAAATATAATTAAATGAATTGTGTGATAAATAAATTCCATGATTTTATAATAAAACCCCTCCCACGGAGGTGTGTTGTCTTCTAAACCAAAGAGTAGTGATTGTTATTTGGATCTTGTTTAGATTTGGTTTCAGCCTTTCATATGCCTCTTGTTGGAGTTTGTTTTATGTCTAGTTAGTTTTTGTTTTCATTGAATAATATAAATTGGATTATCATACTCGTTTAACTCAAATGACATTGCCTGAGTAGGCAAATTCCTTGACCATGACACTTTCCTTTTTACGCTTTTAATATTATAAATAAAATTTCCATGTTTAGGAAAAGTGAATGAATTTGTAAATTATTTGTGTAGGTTGTATGATTCTTTTCCTTTATTTTGTTTCCCTTTAGAAGTTGAGTCATTTTGCCACTCACTATAACCTTCTATAGTGATCCCTTATTATAGAATATTAAATAGTTGATCTGTTCTATCATCTGTCGGTGGGGCGACAGTCGGAATGTTTCCACGCCTCCTCTTGCTCCCCTTTCTCTTGGCCGGAAGATGTTGCCCTGTGGATTTTGCTAGACCAGGCCAACAGACCGTTGTCACGTCACGGTCACACCGCATTCACGTCGTGGTAATGCCGTGATTTGGCCCTGCTCTAGGATGACACCCTACGGTGGTTCGCAATGATAGTATTCTATGAGTCTTGTGATCAATTTTGAGACTGACTGATCACAATTTCTGCCAGCGGGGTGATGAATGGAATGTTGCTCCACCTCCTCCATCTACCTTCACTCCTGGCCAGAAGATGATACCTCATGGATGTCGATGGACTGGGCCAACACGTCACAGTCACACCACGGTCAGGCCACAGTCACACTGTTATTTGGCCCTACTCCAGGATGACACCCTGGAGGAGTTCACAAGGATAGTATTCCCTGAGTCTTGTGATCAATGTTGAGACTGACTAATCACAATTTCAGCCGTCAGGGCGACAAACAAAATGTTGCCCTGCCTCCTCCCACTCCCTTCGCTTCTGGCTAGAAGATGTTGCCCTGCAGATGTTGCTGGACCAGGCCAACATGTTGTGGTCACGCTGCTGTCATGCCATGATAATTTCGTGATTTGGCCCTACTCCAGGATTACACCCTATGGCGGTTTGTAATGATAGTATTCTGTGAGTCTTGTGATCAATGTTGAGACTGACTAATCACAATTTTTGTCGGCAGGGTGATGAGCGGAATGTCGCCCTACCTCTTCCCACTCCCTTCGCTCCTTGCCGGAAGAAACTGCCCTACAGATGTCGCTGGACCAGGCCAACACGCCGCGGTCACTCTTCGGTAATGACGTGATTTGGCCCTGCTCCAGCCACATCCAGCCCACACCAGCCCCCTACCACCTTCATTTTGGCCTGCTGCCACCATCATTCCAGCCCGCAACAGCCCCCCTACCACCTTTGAATCAGCCCGCATCATCCTCCCAACACCTGCAACCAGTCCCCTTCCACCCGAATTCCAGCCCCCTTCCACCTGCATTCAAGCCCACGCCATCCCCCAGCCACCTGCAATCCTGCCCGCACCAGCCACCACCCCCAGCCTCTTACAAAACATTCACGCCAGCCCTCTACCACCTATAAAATATCCCCATCCTCCAGTTCCAGCCCTCACCATCCCCCACCTCTTACATCCCAGCCCGCACCAGCCTCTTCCACATGCCCAACAAGCCCCATCCACTTGTTATCCAGCCCACACCAGCCCCCTGCCACCTATTCCAGCATTCACTAGCCCCTTCCATCCCCTTGTCTCCTGCCTTCCCACCTACACCAGCCACTCCAACCTACACCAACCCCTGCAGAAGCCCCCAGCCTCCTATATTCCAGGATGCGTGAGAAAAACTCCATGAAAATAACAAAAAATAAAGGAGAAATAGGATCCCCTTTCCTGAGACCTCTTTTCCCCCAAAAAGTATCCATGTAAACTACCATTGATGTCCACCAAGAACACAGGGGTAGAAACACATCTTTTAACCCATGATGAGAACCTAGCCGGAAAGAAAAGCAGATCCAAAGCATCCCATATGAAGTCCCACCGGACCGAATCAAAATCCTTGAAAAATCGATCTTGAAGGCACACATTGGAAACCTAGAATCAAGATGGTATCCCCACAATAATTCTTGGGTAAAAAGATTATTAGGATGAATTCGTTTTGGTACTGAAGGTTGAGTATATTTTTATCAATATTTAGATTTATGAGTCTCTTAACGTTATTTTTGTAACCATCCTACTAGAGGGTCCGAGTTATAAGTGTTGGAAGAATATTACTCAAACTAAGCCAGAAAAAGACTATTATTTGAAATGTTTCAAGGCATTGTTCATTTAGAATTCTTTCATAATGAAGTGAAGGTACTGAGGGCTATAGAATTTTCTATGAGGTGCTGTCCAAGTGGGGTGTCCAAGGGCTGTCCGAGGGGGGGGGGGGGTTCCGGAGGTGTCTGCAGGCCAGGGGGAGGGTGCAGGTGGGGTTTTTAGGAGGGGTTGTCCAGGGGAGTGTCTAAGGGCTATCTGGGGGGGTCTATAGGGAAAGGGGTAGGGTGCAGGTTGGGTGTCTAGGGGGGCTGTCCAGGGGGTGTCCAAGGGCTGTCCGGGGGGCTGATTTGAAGAGATAAACCCACAAGAAATGGGACCTAACCTTATAGTAATAATTTTGCTAATGATTTCTGGAAAGGTATTCCCAATAGATATAGGTCTGAAATCCTTTACATCCACAACGTTTTCCTTCTTTGGGATCAAGGCAATAAAATCGGAGTTGATTCCATAGGTCATTGATGCATGGTTAGATAACTCCCTCAGAGCATTAAGGAGCTCATCACAAACTATGTCCCTATATAACATAAAGAATTAATTTGTGAAACCATAAGGACCATCCACAATGTCAAGATTTAGAGAAAAATGGACACTCTTAACCTCCTTCCCATCAAGGGATGCAACAAGGGAGATTGTTGGATTAGTGTAGCGCGGTCCAGTTGGGCCGAATGCTTGTGGCCTGCAACTGTTGTGGGTCGAGCTTCACAGTGAGCTCGTTGGGGTTTGCAGGGGTAAACACAGCCTACACCGGGGGTATGGGGGCCGAAGGCCCCCTGGTCCAAATTTTTGGAAACTATTGCAACTTTAACCACCGTAGCAGTACAGACTTTGGAGTCCACTTTACTGTTGCACTTTTGACTTCTAGCCAGTAGCCACTAGAGAATTGGATACATATTATAAAGGTTTCATAAGATTTAAAAAGTCTATAATAATATTTCCTCTTCTCTCCATACTACTAAAGAAATCTTCTCCTCCATGAATATCTTGAGTAGAGTTGTCATCACTTTCAACTGGTCAACCTATTCCTTTAAAAAAAATTCTATAGAATCTACCTCAATTAATCATGATGAGATGAATTTACATCACCTATAACTACATGGAGATACTATTAGACTATAGACTATATCGAATCAGCATCAACTAAATCCAAGGGAGGTGGAGCACTATATATAGATGCAATGATAGGAGGATCCTGAGGACTCAAAATTCCACTGAAATCTAAAAGAATTATTTCTCTGAAATATTATAAATATACTATGGATAAAAAAATCTAAAGGAACTGGGGAAACAAATATCTCAACACTAGGTAAATTAGCCGCTACAGGTTATGATTTGGTAGGTACATCTAAGGGAAAATCATGAAGCTCACCTGCTTGGTCAATCTTCTTAACTAAGGATCCCTTAGGACGTGTGCAAGGGATGTCTGGGGGGGGCTGTTGTCCAGTAGGGGGCTCTCCAGGGCGGTCCAGCAGGGGGGCTTCTGTCCAGGGGGTCCAGTAGGGGGGCTGCTGTCCAGGGGGATCCAGTAGGGGGGCTGCTGTCCAGGGGGTCCAGCAGGGGGGGTTGTCCAGGGGGTCCAGTGGGGGGGGTGCTGTCCAGGGGGGTCCAGCTGGGTGGTGGGGGGCTACTGTCTAGGGGGTCCAGCATAGGGGATCTAGTAGAGGGTGGGGGAAGGGGTGTGCAAGGGGGTGCAAGGGTGTGTGTGTAAGGGGTGTAAGGTATTTTTGTGGGGGGGGTGCTGTCCAGGGGGTGCGGGGGGGTGTCTAGTAGGGGTGCTGGGGAGGGGTGTTTATAGGGGTGGTGCAAGGGCGGTCCAGTAGGGGGTGGGGCTGTCCAGGGGGGTCCAGTAGTGGGGGGGATTCTATCTAGGGGGTCCAGCAGGGGCTGCTGCTGTCCAAGGGTGTCTAGCAGGGGGCTGATGTTGTCCAAGGGGGCCCAGTAGGGGGCTGCTACTGTCCAGGGGGTCCAGCAGGGGCTGCTTCTATCCAGGGGGTCCAGAAGGGGGCTTCTGTCTAGGGAGGTCCAGTAGGGGGTGTGGGGATGCTGTCCAAGGGGGTCCAGTAGGTGGGGGGCTGCTATCCAAGGGGGTCTAGCAAGGAGGGAAAGGGGTGTGCAAGGGGGTGCAAGGGACATGTGGGGGGGGGGGGCTGCTATCCAGGGTGTGGTTTTTTTATGAAATGGGAAGGGTTTTAGCCATGGTTCATTGAACCATGGATGGTATTGTCATTGTTATAGGGCCAAACCTATAGCCACGATTTGAAACCCTGGCTATCGTGTTATAGCTACGGTTTAAAACCTGTCTATAGGTCTACAACCAGAGTTGGAACTATGGCTATAGGGATATAGCCACGGTTCGAAACTATGGCTATAGGTTTGGCCCCATATTCATTTCTTGGTTTTCTTTAGATAGTTCCTGTGATGCTTTTTCCGAAAATTTTGACATGTGGGATATTCAGTATTTCTTCTATCATGGGATTTATTTGCAGATCCACTTATATTAGATACAATTTTTCACTTTTTTTACCAGGCCCATGAGACCATTATGAGTCTTCGTTCTACAATTAACCCTTGAGGGAATAATGGAAAGCCTCTTCATAACTATAAAAGTCTCAAATAACTAATTATTTTCATAGACTCATTTTAGTCTACTAAAGAAGGCATCCACCTTGCATTTAGTCTTCATGACAAAGATGGAGTCGTATCTTACTAGCCTTATAATGTTTGCTTCATATTCCCAAATAAACTCATCTTCCTTTTTCTTATGTTTGTGGAACTATCTTTCCATCTTGAGATGGAGGGTTTAGGGAAAAAAATTTGAAAAAAAAATTATTTAATTCATTCCTATCCATGGAATCAATTTACTCCTTGGACATTAAATTTTTGATCAGTTTCCACAACTAATCATCTTCCCTCTCAAAATGATAGACCACCAACACAAATTTCTGTTCATTAGAGAAATTGAGGCTAGAGAATATATTTTCAATAGAGTTAATCCACTATTCTATGAAAAGGGTATCAGAAAATACAATAAAAATGGGAGACCTTTTCTGCATGAAGGATTCGAGGGAATATTTCTCTTTTCCTTGAGAAAGAGGGAATTACACATGATTCACATTATTATTAATAACTTTATAATGCTGAGGAAATACTATCATAAGGTTTTGGGTTCCTTTTCCCATCATGTTAGAGATTTCATTAGGTTAGTCATCACATTATCTATCACATTTATTTTTGGAATGTGTTTTTTATTTCCCTCCATTATCTAAGAAAAATGAATTTTCAATTAGGGGGCTTGAACACATACCAAATAATCATAAAAAGGAAACATTAAACATAAAAGGATTAAATCATAAATGAAATGTATATACTAACTTGCGATTCCCTGGGTTTTAATATAGGTTTTCCATAATCTGTTTCCTAACATACATTTTAATAGGAATTTTCTTTGCTCTCTTAATAATGGTTTGTAATGAGATTATGAATTTACCAAAGAATATATCCCAGGTGAGTCAAACCAGGTGCATAGTAAGGCCTATTGGTGTGTACTAGGTTACCCTAAGTTATGTCTGGAACACCTTTTGGAGTTTTCACTCCCACATACATATATGACATAACCACATTTACTTGTACTATCTATATATGGAATCATTTTATTGATAGACCACTTACTCTATACTAACCAAAATTTAGGGATGTTTTTTCATTCATAGTCTTTTCTATAGTGTTTTTACTAATGTTTTCTATTATTAGTCACCAAAATACTTATTATTTTCTACTGATACTGACCATAGAAACCATATCCTAGACACATAGTATTACATGATTTTAAAAATAATTTGTAAGGCCCCCGCCTCCGGTAGCCCAGAGCCGATGCTCTGGTTATGGTGTGTAATTTATTTCATACAAACGAAACAAACAATTTACACATCATAACCCATCAGGAGGAACTTTCTGGTTTAGATCCTGGAGAATCAGAGTCAACCGCATCACTTCATCCTTACAAAGCTATAATCAAAATCCCAAAACATGGAAAGACTCTAACAACCTGTAAAAATTCATCAAAAACGTAGGGTGAACATTGAAATACTCATTAAGTGGTTTTTGAAAGTACTTAAAACCAGATTTTGAAAACTACCTTTGAAAATACTTTTCCATACTTAAAATATTTCCTTAAAGGAAGAAAACCAAGACAAATAAAAGGTGGATATAATACTATTAAAGCACTTATTACTTATGCATTAGAACACTTAGCTGAAAACCACTTAAATAAAAAGGTAAATATGCTAGCATAAAAAAGGAATGGGTTTTACTAAGTAATGTGGGAATAATCAAGGTGATCAAGTAACCATAATCAGAGTTGCGCAATAGCACATTCTCTACAACATATAAAAAATGCACATCATGACATGATAAATGTATTGCACAATTTGTAATAAAATTCTGGAAAATAAAACTGTTTATGCATCAACATTCCCTCATCATATGCCATGTGTATTTTAAATCTGATAATCATAGGTAATGGTTCTATAACCAAGGATGTTCCTCTAGTCGGAATAATCACTTGGTTGGTCATATACTAAGAAATGTATGCTGAAGGACTCATGGTCTCTCTGTCAAGGCCTTGTGCCATAACCTAGGGGTAATAACCCAATTTGACTGTCTCGAGAACTATCGATGCATCGAGGAGCTTACTTTTACCAGTCTCCAACCCGGAGGGCTTACTTTAACCAGTCCCCAACTTGGTGGGATTTCTTTTAATCGGACTCCATCCCAGTAGTCAAATACATTTCTCATATTTTGATAAGGTCTGATATTCAAGGTGTCCCATACCACTTTGAATAATTATTTTTTTATTTTATATTACCCAAGGTGTCCCATACCACTTTGGGTAATTTAATTTTTTTAGTTTATTAACAAGACATGTCAAACGCATGAATTATCTAAAAAAATAAATATTATGAACAATGATACCATTGTACAAGTGTCTTGCAATTATAATATGTGATGAATATCATGTAATTATTACAAAAAATAACCAAATGAATACACAAGATAAGGCATACATGATTACTAAGTTAATATGGCATTATGGCATACATGTTTTAGTCATCATCCTACTTCACTAGATAATCACTAGAGAATAATGAACAATAGAATTTTCCACAAGATGTGATAAATTATAACCCTTTTAAAATTATTATTTCTTGGAAACAAATTACTTAAAGGAAACACCTGTCATTAGTTAAGGCGTTAACCATGATATTGAACTTGCAACGAAACCGTAACCTGATTAACCACTAATGAACACTGCATCAGGTTTAACATCAATAAATAAATGGATACTACATGATGACATAAATCGATGAATTTCTATTCCCTTAATTTAAAATAGGCCGAGGCACATTCATAAATTACATCGAGGGTAAAAGGCAGTATAACAACTTAATTTATCAGGCTCTTTAATGTGTGCTCATATATGATAAACATATTGTCTTTGGAAAACACTAAAACCTTACATGTGTTAAAAAATCAATTAAACCTTGAGAATTGTATTTTTAAAATAGGGTTTATCATATATGAACACATAAACATATAAAAACTATGGTTTTAAAACTATAACATAATTTTCACTTAAACCAAAGACCTTGTTTGCATCAAATATATCATTCATAGATAAAGAAAAGAAGAAAAACTGATTTGTATTGAAATAAATAACTTATAAAAATATATAGTTATATATATAAGGCTTACATAAAGATCATACATGTTTGGAATTTATTTTAAAAAAGGCCATTTTCAAAAGTATAATTCCTAATATAAAATACAGAATTATATGGAATCATTTGAAATAGATTTTGTATGGTTACCTATATATATGTGTATACTTAAACACCTGAAAATACAGTTATGTAATGGTTTTTCTTAAGAGAAAAACCCTTCACAAATACTCTTATATAAATACTTGATTAAACAATAATAATAAACAATCTCCTTGGAATCCCTTAAACTGGAAGAGGTTAAGGGGGTATACCTAAACATATATAAAGTTAAATATATATATATATATGTATATATTGTATCAAATGGGTTATATAAACAAAACTCAAAGGAAAAAAATTCCCTTAAATATTTTTAGGGAGAAAAAGGTACCATTTTCTAAGCCATACACCCAGTCTTCAAAAGAGTAGGGTCACGGTGCCTATACTGAATATATATAAGTTTATATATATATATATACATATAGTATACCCGAGTATAGGCAGTGTGTGTATTGGGTTATCAAATTATAAGGATGTGGGGGTATCAAATGGGTTATATAAACAAAACTCAAAGGAAACAAATTCCCTTAAATATTTTTAGGGAGAAAAAGGTACCATTTTCTAAGCCATACACCTAGTCTTCAAAAGAGTAGGGTCACGGTGCCTATACTGAATATATATAAGTTTATATATATATATACATATAGTATACCCGAGTATAGGTAGTGTGTGTATTGGGTTATCAAATTATAAGGATGTGGGGGTATCCCCTATGTTTGTAGACACGAAGGAAAACACCATTCGAAGCCCTATGTTTTCTTAGAGTGGTTTTCATGGAAATTAAATACCTGTAAAAATAATCCGTATATATATATATTGCATGTATATATATAGGTACAGAGGATCTTGGGTAGGTTTTGAAAAAAAACATATAAACATGGCACCCTTACATGGTTGTGGAGGTCGCTGGGATCAGATGAAGCTTGCTGGTCTTGCAGGAGAGGTCGGGAGGAGTTTGGGTGCAGGAGGAAGTCCGTGAGGAGAGGTCTTATGTAGGGATTTAGGTGCATCTAAAATAATTCAATCCAAAAGTTAGGTCGAGCCTACGGCGTCCTAGGAAGGTGGGGTGCACAAGTTCAAACAAAAAAGTGGAGAAGGAGGCATTTTGGGAGAACCAGGTGGTGGTTAGCTGGACAACGATGTGAGGTAGAAGATGACGGGAAATGTTGATTTAAAAAAAACAACGGCTGGGATCTGACATTGGTGAGATTGGATGGCTCTGGTTAAATGGGATGAAATAAGCATTTAAAAAAAAGATCAATGGCTGAGCTTAGTCTTGGATTTGATCGGACGGACAAGGACTGTGTGGGGTTGGGGTTAAACGGATGATGCCTGGGTCGCGTGATTGGAAAAAAAATTAGATAAAAAAATAGTATAATAAATGTTAAAATTAGACATTATACTAATTCGCATTAAAAAACAATATAAAACCAGAAATTTATAATTTGAATTTGTATAAAATTTAATAAGTACTTTTAACTCATAATTTTCAAATCCAAGAATCCCATTTTAGTTTAAGTAAAAAAATGATACTATTTGATATAACTATTTTTTAAAAGATATATTTTTTATACTACACTTTTATAACTACTAGGATCATATCACATTTAAAATATAAAATCCAATTTATAACATAATTTACTGGTTGATTCATGAATATTATTTTTATAAGACCAATCTTATTTCCCTAATTCAAAACACATAGTTTTAGAGATCCAATAAGATACCTTTTTCAATTATTACAGATACCCATTTAAACATGACGTTTGACACATTTTAAAATAATAAGTTTTCCACCATATAGATATCATCATGATTTTGAAAAATCAAAATAGATTCATTTCCAAGAATATTCTATTATTTCAAAATTAAGATACTCAAAGATATATTTCTAATATTTTGTACATAAATAAAATATTTAAATAACATAAGATTATAAGAGAATTATAAAGACCAATTTTTTATAAAAAGATATACTTTATCCATGGAAACCCAACAGTCATATAACAGTCATATTCCCTTAGAGGACCATTATAAATATAGGTGGTAGGGTGTTTTACATTTTCAAAACACCGGACCCTTGGCGGATGGCTCTCGTCATTCCATTGGTGCTAAGTTTGTGTGCTGTGGTTCTGGAGATTATATTTTTCACACTATCGAACCTAGAAGATGAGTACTATCCTATATCATCCTGCCTTTTTATCACATAAACTTTCATTACATTTTACAAAACCGAGGATCTTTAAGGTTTAGTGTCTTGGAAACCAGGAACATTAAACATGAAAACATAAAAGACTCTTCTTAAACACTTGAAAGGATTCTCCACATGTTCATCCTAGGTTCATTACTACATCTCATAACCTGGGGACATACATCAAAATAAAGGGTGAGAAGAGGGCCCAGTAAGGGAAACAAGAGAAACATTTTACATGTGAACTTGAGATACTTCAATAAGGTCATGAAAAGAACATTAAGGCATGAGAAAGAAATCATGAGGCATATCATAATAAAAATAAAAATTTTCATAACTTGAAGATGTGGCTGCAACATTTAATATAGACAATCATGAACATATCACCAAGGTCTATCCCCAAGTTGTCATTTGAAAATTACCAAGGTTATTCACCAAGATATCGTGAAAATTGTAATCTCTAGTGGTTACATCATTACCCAATGCATTGGAGCGCTATCAGGGCACACCCTTAATTTGTCTTTATTATAATGTGATAGAAATATATCATCATCAAACATTTCATAAATAACCCATATACCATAAAATAAATGGTTTTCAATTCATAATCATAACGTTTTAAAAACTGCTTTAAAGACATGATATTTACGTCACTTTAAACCCACGGAAGGGGAGAGCAGGTCTCATGTATGTAAATACCAGAATTTAAAATAGAAAATTTTGATATATATGTGAATACCCATATAGAAGGTATAGCTTTGAGTGTTCACTTAATAAAATAAAATATCTTTAGAAAAAAAAGAGGGAGACATTTTGAGACAAAAATTCTGCAGCATAACGGCTATGTTACAAGGTTTTTAGAAAACATTGAAAAGAGAGGGGACATGGGTCAAACATTCATAAATGACCCATAAAACAGTAGAGGGACAGAATATATGGGATTTAAGAACATGGTAATGAAATTTGAAAATATACCATATGAAATGAAGAACATGAAAGGAAGACAAAAATAAGATTTCTCTTATGAAAATTCGGCAGCCTAACAGCGTTACATAAACTTCAACCAAAAATGAATTGATGAGATAAAATAGGGTCTCTAATCATATGAACATAAAAGATCAGTATTATAGATATAGATATCATACCCCAACATAATAAAAAGGGTCTTTCAAGACTTGACATGGAATTAGAACTTTGAAAAGGGAGAAAGGTGCAAGGACCACTTAAAAATTCAGCAGCCTAACGACGCCACTTAAACTTTAAAATACTGAATTGAAGAGATCAAATGGGGCATCTCATAATATGGTCATAAATTATCAGTATGATAGATATAGATATCATACCCCAACATAACAAAAAGTAACTTTAAATAATTGACATGAAAGTAGAACTTCAAAACGAGAAGGGTGAAGAACCACTTAAAAATTCGGCAGCCTAACGGCGCCACTTAAAACTTCAAAATACAGAATTGAAAAAATCAAATGGGGTCTCTCATCATATGATCATAAAAGATCAGTATGATAAATTTAGAGATCATACCCCAAAATAATAAAAAGGAACTTGAAATACTTTACATGAAAATAGATCTTGAAAAATGAGAAGGGAGAAAGAATCCGTTACAAAAATTTCGGCAGCCTAACGGCGCCACATAAAACTTCATAAAAAGAAATAATGAGAGTAAGAGGGGATCTCTCATTATGTGAACATGAAAAGGGCAGTAAGATGAGTATAAAAGAACACCCTTTAACATAAGAACATGGAGCATAAAAGAAATTACATAAAAGAGATTTCTTGAAAAGAAAGAGAGAGATCGGATCCCTTACCTTAAAACGTAACTCTTAAAACTCAATGGTTGGGACCTTGAGGGCTTGGGGCACCTTGGGAGGACTCCTTGGGAGGTAATGAGACCAGAACTTCGTTGGGGGAGAGTGGGGAGTCGAATAGATGAGAGGATGTCTTGGTATTTATAGGGAAAGTAAGGGGACAAGGCATTAATGGCCAAGGGACACCTCATTAGTGGTTTTGGCAAAACCATGGGATTGCCCGTGGTATTTTCCCAAGGTATTGTCCACTTTGGAAACCTATTACCTTATCTTACTATTAATAAGTCGACCATATTGATTACATACTTAATACATCATTTAATGATGTCATTAAACACCCATAACTTAAAAATTGTATTTTCACTCTTCATCGAAAATTCAACTTTCTCAGAATAATCCCAAAATTTCACCTTAACCAAATATCAATGTTATGATTTCAAAAATGAACTCCATTTTATAAAAATAATTTTCTAAATATTTTTAATTTATTTTTTAAAATAAATACACTATTCACCGAAAATTCATTTTTTTCAGAAAAAACCCCAAAAATTACCATAACATAATATCAGTGCTCTGAGTTCAAAAATGAAATCCATTTTATAAAAATAATTTTTTAAATATTTTTAATTTAATTTTTAATTAAGAAACACTATTCACTTGAAAAAACTAATACTTGAATAATAATTTATGAAATCGTTATTTAACCATTTTATTGAATCACATTACTTAATCAAGGTGCCTAGATTATATTAATACTTTATTTAAGTGAGATTACTAATCCATTTGGACACATTACTAATCCTAATCATAAAATCACTATTCATAATTTACTATTCATCAAAAATTAAGTTGATCTTATTAGACTCTAAATTTCATACTGAGCATAATTGTAGAAGAATATTTTTTGAATATCATTACAAATTTTTAATTATTTAAGGTTTACATAAACATTTTTAAAATATCCTTTTTCTAAAATTCATCAAAAATATGCATACTATATTTATCCGGTCATTTGAAAATTCATAAACTTCATCATAAGAAGAAATCCCAATTTTTATTTAAAACAAAGGATTACACAAGGCAGTTATGGTCTCCTTAGATAGCCCCTTATCACACCAGCATAGGACCTAAGTGTAAGGTGTGCAAAGGTGAGAGAATATGAGGGAGGCTCGGCTAACATCGCACGAGTAGTAATTTCTTTCAGTTTGAACTTCTCGCAAAGGCGATTCCGTTCTAGCTTTACACAATGAATTTCGGCTTGGGTTTGGTCCAGAGCAAAGCCCAGTGGTGCTACCTCCTTCCCAAGTTCTGTTAGATGGGCTTCGATCGGTCCAAGACTACTGGGTGAGGTCATCGAATCTTCTTTCTATAATAATTAACCAAGATTACTTGTATTTAGAGACAATAATCAAAACGTTTAGTTTCCAGGGGTCATATTGACCAATGGTCATATAACTGTCAAAACCCAATGGTCTCATTTTAATTATACTCATGTTATCAAATGAAACATTTTTGTTGAGTATAAAAAACAAAATAAAATAACACATAAAATTAGGAAACAAGATTTATTCAAAAATTTCGGGTCGTTACATATCTGATTACTGGAGTTTTTATTCTTAGCAGTCTTGTTGTGGCCATATTGAGTCTTGCACATAGTGTTCTTGGTTAGTTTGAGTCTTTGTAGCAATGTAACATTTTAATATATACCAGTTCCCTTTGATTTTCATCTATTTAGTTTCAATTCTTTTATTGGTATAAAAAAACCATTTCAAACAATAAACATCATTATAAAACAAATCATTATTCACTTAACCAAGTTAATAAATCCTAGGGCATCACATTATCCCCCTCTTAAAAGAATTGTGTCCTCGTAATTCGATCAGCGTACATACACTGACTTATTCACACAGCTTCCCTGACACCCTTGGTGATGTCCCTCTACCTCCACCGCCCATGGAAGAAGGTACTATTCAACTCTATTCCCAGGGCAGAACAAAGCTTGTGGGTATCGTCTTCCGAAATAAATTCTTGTCAAAGTGGATCGTGGTTAAAACCAAGATCCCATTTGATACAAGTGGTTTTCTAAAGGTGGGAACGAGTGACATGAAGCTCTGTGACATCCGCTTGTATTTGGTTCCTAAAGATCTCTCGAACCACGTCATATTTGAAGGATTCGATGAAAGATCCAAAATCGCAGAGCTCCCCAAGCATGTTGAAACACAGGATTTGGTACATAAAGACTATGTGGAAGTCCAACTCCTTTGCAGCTTCTCTGAAGGCCGTGAAGGCCAACCAATTATTATTCATGGTGAAACACAAGAAGAGTCCCTCATAGTACTTCCCTTTCTTTTTATAATTCTCGAACAGTGCATTGGCCATTTGGTTATACACAACTTCCGACCCTCGGAATATTCGAAGGACATTCAAGATTTTCGATATTTCATAGAGGGTTTTGCACGTGAGTCATAAGTTAACAAAATGTTGGTAACTTGTTGAGCATGATTTTGATGCAATAGTCTCTATGATCTCTGTAGGAAGAGTCAAGAGTCTAGGTGTGGTTCACTGTCTTGCCATTTGAGAAGTTTAAGAAAAAACTCTACTTAGTAAAACATTATTAATCTTTTTGTGTTGTCTTAATTTTCTAGGGTTGCCTAAACCATTCCTCTAATACCAATGTAAGGCCCCCGCCTCCGGTAGCCCAAAGCCGGTGCTCTAGTTATGGTGTGTAATTTATTTCATACAAATGAAACAAATAATTTACAAATCATAACCCATCAGGAGGAACTTTCTGGTTTAGATCCTGGAGAATCAGAGTCAACCGCTTCACTTCATCCTTACAATGCTAAGATCAAAATCCCAAAACATAGAAAGTCTCTAACAACCTGTAAAAATTCGTCAAAAACATAGGGTGAGCATTGAAATAATAAGTAAGGGGTTTTTAAAAGTACTTAAAACCAGCTTTTGAAAACTACCTTTGAAAAAACTTTTCTACACCTAAAATAATTTCTTAAAGGGAGAACATCAAGACAAATAAAAGGTGGATATAATACTGTTAAAGCACTTATTAATTATGAATTAGAACACTTAGCTGAAAACCACTTAAATAAAAAGGTAAACATGCTAGCATAAAAAAGGCATGGGTTTTACTAAGAAAAGTGGGAATAAGCATGGTGTTCAAGTAACCATCATCAGAGTCGTGCAATAGCACATTCTCTACAACATATAAAAAATGCACATCATGACATGATAAATGTATTGCAACATTTGTAATAAAATTCTGGAAAAGAAAACTGGTTATGCATCAATATTTCCTCATCATATTCCATGTGTATTTTAAATCTAATACTCATAGGTAATGGTTTTATAACCAAGGATGTTCCTCTAGTCGGAATAATCACTTGGTTGTACATTTTCTATGAAATGTATGCTGAAGGACTCATGGTCTCTATGTCAAGGCCTTGTGCCATGACCTAGGGGTAATAACCCAATCTGACTGTCTCGAGAACTATCAATGCATCGAAGAGCTTACTTTTACCAGTCTCCAACCCGGAAGGCTTACTTTAACCAGCCCCCAACCTGGAGGGCTTTCTTTTAACCGGACCCCATCCCGGTAGTCCAATACATTTCTCATATTTTGATAAGGTTTGATATTCAAGGTGTCCCATATCACTTTGAATATTTTTTTTATTTCATATTACCCAAGGTGTCCCATACCACTTTGGGTAATTTATTTTTTTTAGTTTTTTAACAAGACATGTCAAATGCATTCATTATATACGAAAATAAATATTATAAACAATGATACCATTGTAGAAGTGGCTTGTAATTATAAGATGTGACGAATATCATGCAATTATTGCAACAAATAACCAAATGAATAAAAAAGATAATGCATACATGATTACTAAGTTAATATGGCATTATTGCATACATGTTTTAGTAATCATCCTACTTCACTAGATAATCACTAGAGAATAATGAATAATAGAATTTTCCACAATGGGTGATAAATGATAACCCTTTTAAAATTATTATTTCATGGAAACAAATTACTTAATGGAAACACCTGTCATTAGTTAAGGCGTTAACCATGATATTGAACTTACAACTAAACCATAACCTGAATAACCACTAATGAACACTGCAGTAGGTTTGATATCAAGAAATAAATGGATACTACATGATGACATAAACCCATGAATTCCTAGTACTTTAATTTAAAATAGTCCGAGGCACATTCATAAATTACATCGAGGGTAAAAGGAAGCATAACTACTTAATTTATCAGGCTCTTTAATGTGTTCTCATTTATGAAACACATATAGGCTTTGGGAGACACTAAAACCTTACATGTGTTAAAACATCAATTAAACCCTGAGAATTGTATTTTGAAAATAGGGTTTATCATATATGAACACATAAACATATAAAAACAATGGTTTCAAAACTATAACATAATTTCCACTTAAACCAAAGACCTATTTTGCATCAAATATATCATTCATAGATAAATAAAAGAAGATAAACTGATTTTTATTGAAGTACATAACTTATAAAAATACATAGTTATATATATAAGGCTTACATAAAGATCATACATGTTAGGATTTTTTTAAAAAAAAGGAAATTTTCAAAAGTATAATTCCTAATATAAAATAATGAATTATATGGAAACATTTGAAATAGATTTTGTATGGTTACCAATATATATGTGTATAGTTAAACTCCTGAAAATAAATTTATGTAATGGTTTTTCTTAAGAGAAAAACCCTGCACAACTACTCTTATATAAATACTTTTTTTTTAAACCAAGCCGAGAGAATTTATTAAAAAAAGAGTTTACAATGTAATCTCGAGGTGTAATGAAGTTACACCATCAACCATTTAGAAAGCAGCCAGAACATAGGGTAAAAAAAGAAAAAGTAGGCTGACATACTTCAAGAGGAGGAGGGACTGCAGCCGAAGCAGTCCAGGAGAATGCTGAGTCATCTAGGCTTTATGTTGGTGAAGGGGGGGCCTCCAGGTGCTCAAACTATCCAGATCTTCCAACATGTAGAGCCAAACACCAATAGCAGGCAGGGACAATGGAACAGGCTTCAAAATCAGGCGGGTAGAAGCAGACAACAAAACATTAAAAGCAGAGGGCAAGCCAAACATCTTCATGAAGTGAACATCCCTTATGAAATCCATAAGAAGCTGATCAGAGAAACTCCAAGCGCATCAAAGATAGATACTCAGCTATAGAGGAAAAGACCATCATAACCAGCAATATCACCCAGCTGTTCAACATTTTCAGAGAAGAACCTGAAAACAGCATGAATTGCAACCATGCGGAGCAGGGGAAAAAAGAGAAAGAGGTCATCTTGCTTCTATAGTATCCTTGCCATAGCCGTCAAATATAAAAAAGGCATACTGATCAAACCAGGAAATCAGAATACTTAATTCCAGCACTATAAGCAGATAGAGAAAATCATCAAAATCAACTAGTGTCCAGGCAAGAACAAGCTGGAGGTTCAGAAAATCCAGACCTTGTGAAGTGTTAACAGTAGGATAGGGAGAGGTTTTAAGGACCTCACTTCTCAACCATTCAACATCAGTCATAAGGAACAACAACTTCAGGACAGTACCAAGGAATTCATGCCCTCAAATCCAAGACCATATTGTAAAAGTCCCCAATATACAACAGAAACGAGACAATAGCCCATCCTTGAAGCAATCATTAGCAAGCAACAAGATAATCCAGGTAGTGAGTTCACTTTCCAAACCAAAATGTAGCATTATAAAGTTGTCAACCATAGTATAAAAGTCACCAATCTGCAATAGAAACAGAAAATAGCCCATCCTTGAAGCAATCATCAGCAAGCAACAAAAAATCCAGGAGAGTGTGCACTTTCCAAACCAGAATGCAGAACTAAACCAGCTGTCAAAAGAAAAGCAGTATAGAAGTTCCTGCAAGGCTAAACCCATTTGGCTATCCACTGAGCAGATCAGATCCAAATCCAAAAAGAAATCTCTGAAGCAGAAGGGAACCAGAATAATGAGTCGCTTCCATGTTATGTTCTTAAAATCGAAATTTGGATTTTTCTCAAATTCCTCAGCCATTTTGATAAACATTCTTTTTCTAATATCAAGATAATCCTCAGCAGTCAATTCACCATTTTGGTAACTTCTAAAGGAAGTTGTATCATGTGCGACAATCCAGGAGTCAAGCTCCTCTGGGAATTTCAATGACTCCTCAAACTGATAGGCATCCTTTAGAGCAGGATCATTATTGTCCTCACTTGATGATGAATCTGAATCCGAACATTCAGCGGATTGTGAGGGGTCAGGCAATTGTTCAAAAGGTGCAGGTTGCGGAGGAACCTCAACCTCAATAGCCTTGGCAGCTAGAGATCTTGTGATAATAGTCCTTTCACTATTGACATTACCACGATATTTTCGGGTTTTTCTGGGATGAGGAGTGATAAAACCATCAGAATCAACTATAATTTTTTTTCCTTTTCGAACCAACATTGATTCATCATAAACATATTAAACCTCCTCATTAGTGCCCCTATCCTCAAGTGATTCATCTCTTTTACCTTCAGATGAGCTGATTGAATTGTTGTGATCTTTTCTAATAATTTCAGAAGTCTCATGATGTTGCAATTTATCCTTAAGAGCAGTGGTGTTATCAAAATCAGTAATGGCTATGTTAGTAAAATCCGAAATTTGCTTCCCAGGGACTTGTATGGTCCGGTCCACACTAACATTTTCTTGATTAGAGGAGTCAGAGGGGCCAGCTTCCTTGTGACTGTCGTTATCCTTTTCAATCCATTTTGATTTCAATTTTTTAGAGCCTAATTCAAAATTTCCACAGCTGAGAGAATCATGTCCCAGCCTAAAACACTTCATGCAATAGTCTGGAACTCTCTCATAAACAACCTCTTGTAAGAATCCTAAGTCACCACTCTGAATCCAAATGTTCGAGGGTAGTGATTTTGAAACATCAATCTCAATGCATATCCTGGCAATTGAAGGTCTTGAAAGAGTTTTTGTAGCTGCATCTAGCCTCAGAGGATTGCCAATGAGTCTGGCAATAGGAAATAATGCTTCCTGTTTGAACAAGTGCAAAGGAAGTTCTGGAAATCCTACCCAAATGGGGACTATCGGAGGTTCAGATTAGGGATTAAAATCCGGTGTCCACTTTAATATTTTCATTAGACATCCTCCAAAGGACCAAGAACGTTTGACCCACAGTCGATAGTAATCCTCTTCCGAGTTTAAACGAAGCACTATGTGGGTGGGATTCAGGAGACCTATTTGAAAGCCCGCAAAACCTATAGATTCTAAAGAAGTTCTAAGATATTTCATGGAAGGTCTTCGGTGCGGAAATTTTCCAACTAAAAGAAATCGGAGGTCTGATGAAAGAAGATTTACCTCGTCAGTTGAGAAAGCAATTGCCAAATGCCCTCGGTGTCGAAAGGATTTAGGAAGAATTTGTAGATCTGAAGTCGCTGCATCCTGCGAGCTGTGATTTGCAATTGCTTTTCCTTTGAGAACATCAGCATAAGATCGAGAGTTAGGGTTCTGTCGCGGCGGGCGCTGGTCCTCTTCCTGTCGGGTCTCCATCTTCCTTATATAAATACTTGATTAAACAATAATAATAATAAACAATCTCCTTGGAATCCCTTAAACTAGAAGAGGTTAAGGGGGTATACCTAAACATATATAAAGATATATATATATATATGTGTGTATGTATATATTGTATCAAATGGGTTATATAAACAAAAAACAAAGGAAACAAAAACCCATAAATATTTTTAGGGAGAAAAAGGTACCATTTTCTAAGCCAGACACCCAGTCTTCAAAAGAGGAGATTCATGGTGCCTATACTAAATATATATAAGTTTATATATATAAATATTGTATACTCGAGTATAGGAAGTGTGTGTATTGGGTTTTCAAATTATAAGGAGGTGGGGGTATCCCCTATGTTTGTAGACATGAAGGAAAACAACCTTCCAAGCCCTCTATTTGCTTAGAGTGGTTTGCATGGAAAGTAAATACCTGTAAAAATAATCCATATATATATATATATATATTTCATGTGTATATATATGTACCGAGGAGAATGGGTAGGTTTTAAAAAAAACACATAAACATGGCACACTTACATGGCTGTGGAGGTCGCTCGGATCCGAGGAAGCTTGCTGGTCTTGCTGGAGAGGTTGGGAGGAGTTCGGGTGCAGGAGGAAGTCCATGAGGAGAGGGATTATGTAGGGGTTTTGGTGCACCTAAAATAATTCGATCCAAAAGTTAGGCCGAGCCTACGGCATCCTATGAAGGTGGGGTGCGCAAGGTCAAACAAAATAATGGAGAAGGAGGCATCTTGGGCGAACCAGGTGCTGGTTAGCGGGACCCTGACGTGGGGTAGAACATGATGGGAAATGCGGTTTAAAAAAAACTATGGATAGGATTTGACCTTTACAAGATCGGATGGCCCTAGTTAAATGGGATGAAACAAGAGTTTAAAAAAAGATCAACGACTGAGCTTAGTCCGGGCTTTGATCGGACAGACAAGGACTGTGCGGGGTTGGGGTTAAACGCAAGAGGCCTGGGTCGCGTGATTGGAAAAAAAAAATTCATTAAAAAAACAGTATAATAAATGTTAAAATTAGAAATTATACTACTTCACATTAAAAAAACAATATAAAACTGGAACGTTTTAATTTGAATTTGTAAAAAATTTAATAAGTACTTTTAACTCATAATTTTCAAATCCAAGAATCCCATTTTAGTTTAAGTAAAAAAACGATACTATTTGATATAACTATTTTTTAAAAGATATATTTTTCATACTAAACTTTTATAACTACTAGGATCTTATCACCTTTAAAATATAAAATCCAATTTATAACATACTTTACTGGTTGATTCATAAAAATTATTTTTAGAAGACCAATAGTTTTTCCCTAATTCAAAATACATAGTTTTAGAGATCCAATAAGATACCTTTTTCAATTATTACAGATACCCATTTAAACATGATGTTCGACACATTTTAAAATACTAAGTTTTCCACCATATAGATATCATCATGATTTTGAAAAATCAAAATAGATTTATTTCCAAGAATATTCTATTATTTCAAAATTAAGATACTTAAAGATATATTTCTAATATTTTGTACATAAATAAAATATTGAAATACCATAAGATTATAAGAGCGTTATAAAGACCAATTTTTTTATAAAAAGATGCACTTTATCCATGGAAACCCAACGGTCATATAATAGTCATATTGCCTTAGAGGACCATTATAAAAATAGGTGGTATGGTGTTTTACATTTTCAAAACACCTGACCCTAGGCATATGGCTCTCCTCATTCCATTGGTGCTAAGTTCGTGTGCTGTGGTTCTGGTGATTATATTTTTCACACTGTCAGACCTAGAATATGAGTACTATCCGATTACTGGAGTTGTGATTCTTAGCAGTCTTGTTGTGGCCATATTGAGTCTTGCACATGGTGATCTTGGTTAGTTTGAGTCTTTGTAGCAATGTAACATTTTAATATATACCAGTTCCCTTTGTTTTTCATCTATTTAGTTTCAATTCATTTATTTGTATCAAAAACCAACCATTTAAAATAGGAAACATCATTATAAAACATATCATTGTTCAGTTAACAAACTTCATAAATCCTGGGGCGTCACATAATTAAACATCAAATTACAAGCCAAGGATCACAAACTATTGTGTCTTCTAAGAATAGATACATAAATTTGGAAACATGGAAATAAATAAAATATTTCTTTATTTAACATCCTTTATGATCTCCTAACATCCATTGATTCCTTACATCTACATAAGATAACATAGGGATAACATAAACAAAGGGATAATCTAAAAATTACAGAAAGGGAATAAGAATTAAAATAAAGATGAGAACATAGGTTATAAGGAATAACATAATGATATAAAATGGCACAAAACATGATTAAGAATAAGGAATCATAACATGGTATCATATAAAAATGGATTCATAGTAATGTGCCATGAATAGAAAACATGAATTTCACACGATTCAAGGATTATTGGACATAGAGGATCACAATTCAAAGATTTTTGGACATAGAGGATCATGAATCTAGTCTATCAACAGGACCTCTGCACATAAGTCTCATAAGACTAGAAATTACCCAATGATTTAGAACACTTTTTGGGAGCACCCATCATAAAATTTTCATGAATATTCATTCCACATAATGAACCATACATAAGTTATCAAACATAAATATAATGGTTACCAACTAAAATAATTGGATAATATAATCATGTAAAAATCATAATAAATGAGTATAATGTAAATGTGTGCATGAAATAAAAGAATTAAATCATACACATACATTAATAAATATAGGCATATATCATGATAATTTATGTCAAATTGAATTGAAAATAGTGTTTAAGAAACTTACGAAATAAAACATTTTAGTATAGATTAAGGTAAAACATTCAGGATTATTTAAAATTGAAGTGCCCAGATCAGTGTGAATCACTGAGAGGGGGAGGGGGTGAATCAGTGATCCGTTAAAACTTTTTTACTAATTGATTCTTAATCAATTAAACCTCTATGGCTGGTTAAAGCCTCGATCCACTCTTCTTGTATCTCTCAACCTTTCCCGGATAATGCAGTAATGAAAAGGCACAGGACACAAGGATTTACAAGGTTCGGCACCAAAGGCCTACATCCTTGCCATGCTCTCCAAGCATGGATTCTCCCATTATAATCTGTTAGTATTACAATGGTCGATACAGCTTCCCACCGTATCTCTCCTGAGTCCCACAGGAGGGTCTTTATACTGCGTCCCACAGTGTTACCAGAGTCCCACTGGCCTGCTCCAGAATCCCACTGAAGACTTCTTCTCCCTGAGTCCCACAGGGTCTTCTCCTGGCTCCTCGAGTCGCACGAGTAGCTCTTCTTCACTTTAAGCTTCTTCAAGTATCCTCAGTAGTCTGGGATAAAGACTGCTGGCCTTGCTCTGTACCTCTGATCACTTGAGTTGATCAGGTCTTCTCGTGTAGCTCAGGCTTTATCTCCTTCTTCAGGATGACCTGGCTTCTCTCTCCAACTACTGAATGCTCAGACAGCTGATATCTTTATCTTCGGTCTGGTCCAGTCTCAACTTCACTTCAACTTCATGCACTGAATGCATGGAATCACAATATCTTCAAGATCTCCTGGTCTTGGACTTCTCAAATGCACACAAGCTGATTCAGACTTGTTCACGTGTGCACGTGCATGCATGCATGCATGCACTATCCTTTTCTTCCTCTTGGTGCAGTAGACCCACAAAGGGTGTAGTCACTTTAAGCACACACCTTCACTGAACTTCACACACTTTATCCAATTTGTTTACACACTTAGAGTGTGTTCTACTTTAGTGTGGGTCACTCCTTCTTCTTCTTCTAATGTGTATACACTTTTAGTGCACACACTAGGTTCGGCCAACTTCTCTCTTTGCACACAAAACTTATTCACTTTGGCACACACTTTGAGCTTGGCCTTCACACTTCTTGTTGCACACCCTTAAATGGCCGTAGAGTGTTCCTCTTCAATTTGCACACACACACACTCAAATGAGGTGTGGTCTTCAATTCACCCACACAAGGCTACGGCCTATTCAATTCTAACACACACACAAAGTGTGGTCTTCCCTTGGTGCACACAAGGCACTAAGGCCTCGGCCTTCTATTCTTTTGCACACACACAAATGTGGTGGCCTTCCTCCTTATGCACACACACAGCCACGGCCTTCCTTCTCACTTTGCACACACAAGAGGTGGCCTTCTTCCTTGCCAGGCACCCACAACCAAGGGTGTGGTATACTGCCTCGGGTCTTCTTCTCCAACACTGCCAAGTAGGTGCACTTGGTGCAACCAGGCGCGCAAGGTGCAAGGCACAGGGGCGCGCAAGACCCTCCTGCCGCGGGGCGCGCAAGTGCTGCACCCGCGGGCACTTCCTCATGCCGCACAAGTATGCGGGCAGTGAGGGTGCCAATCCTTGAGCGCGCAAATTCAAGCGGCTCAGGATCTTCCTGTCGCGCAAGATAGGCGCGCAGGGAACTCTTTCGGGCCTCGGGTGGCACCGAGATCTTCAGCCGCGCAAGTACTTTGCGCGGCGGCTTCTTCTTCGCGTGGCAGAGGCACACGCGGGACGACAGGTCTTCAACAAAACTTCAGCAAGCATTACCGTGCTTCGGGTTCTCTTTTTATAGGCAGAAGATGCCTCACATGATCCGCGTGTTTCCAACTTGAATTCCCGAAGATTTCGGATCTTTGAAATCTTTAAACGAGTTAAAAAAATCTTCCGCGTATCTTGATTTTATCTTCTGTCAATCGCGGGTTCATTCACCTTCGGCCTTCTCCACGTACATGCGTTTTAGAACACATACATGGCTCTGGTTAAACTCATGCATGCAAAGCATGCTCTCCACGTGGCCTCGCACCTTTGGTTTGCTTCGGCCTAGACCGAATTCATCCACTAGTTGCATGCATGCCTTTTTTATTGCATGAATGTGATCAGTAGGCTCAGACGATCCTCAAGGAGCTTTCGTCTTCGAAAATGGTGGCCGGGAGCTCGAAAAATGTCTTCGGGAGGCTCCTGGTTCGAGCGGAGCTCGCGGGAAGGCGCGGGAAGACCTCTGCCGATCTCGGGGAAGAGGACGAGGCGGGAGCCGTCGGATCGGCCATTTGAGATATATCGGACGGCCGGATTAAATCGGGGGCGCGGCGGATTAATTGTGCGGCGGAAATAAGACGCGCGATGAGATGTGCGGCTCAGATTCAATCCCGGGAGATTTTCCGCGTCCCACATCGAAACGGGCCGCGGAATTCTCTCGCTTTATCAACTAAGCGCTGCCTCTTAGCGCTCAGTTGAACTTCCTCCCTCCCGGTGCCGCCCCGCATCGGGTTCTCTCTGCGGGCGCGCTCTGCGCCCACTATGGTCCTCGTGGGCGCGCTTCAAGCGCCCACCATGCACTCTCCGGGCGCGCGGGCTTCACCACTGCGTGCCCTCGGGGGCTTATACACGGCCCCCCCTTGCCTCTCGAGCTTGCACCATGGGATCCCCCATGGGCGTGGCGCCTAGTGCCCATATGAGCCGTGGGGTTGAACCCGTGGGCTGGCTTGAGATGGCCAATTTTTTGGCAAAGGACAGAACCTAGACTTTGTAAAAACAAAGTCCTCCTCTATGTAAAACATGCCAAGTGCCAAGCCACTTCTTCCTCTTCATTTCTTCTTATCTTCTTCTTAAGAATTCCTCCATTCCTCTTAATCACTTACTCATTACTTAGGAGTGAGTTCTTGAAGGTTCTTTTTCATCAACCGAACTCTTGAATCAAACATATTCATCAAAGTTCTTTATTGATCCAATCAGAGATCAATTGGAACTTTTTCACATTTACATGCACTAAGTGATAGTGCATGGACTTCTTTAGCTCACTTCATCCACTTAGAAGTTGTGGATGGCTCTCTTCAACTCCTCATGCATTGTGAAGACAATGCATGGTCTTCAATCAATGTTGTGACTTTGTATCCAATTGATACAAGTTCTATGAACTCAAAGATCAGCTCCACAATCGTCAGATGTCCATGGAGAATGTTTCAACCATATTCTCCAATGTCACTTAGTGAATCTCCTAAGTGACATGCATCTTAGTACTATGGCCATTCTCCTTCACCACCAACACCATCACTACCTTTGTCATTCACATCTTGACATTCCCTGACTTCCATTCATTCCAAGACAACTTCATGCCTCATTGACAACAAATGCAACACAATGCACTTCAATCTCCCCCTTTGTATTTGTTGTCAATACACTCCTTTAGCACATATGAATGGGTCAATATGTGTGCCAATATTTTCTCCCCCTTATTGGCAATCAAATGCAAAGGTGTGGTGTGGTACTCTTTCAAAGATCTCTTCCTCCCTTGTAAAAAGTATCTTCTTGAAAAACACTAGGAGAGGGATGATGTCACATGTTCTTCTTTAGCAAAGAACCTTTAGCTAATCAACTCTAAGTCTACTTGGGCTAACCCGGTGTAGAAAACAAGAGTGATGTAACCAAGGAACTCAATGCTGTCCACAATTCTCTACACATGTGAGATCATGCTTAGGGGCTTGAAATTTTTCAGATATAACAATGAATTGCTAAATCCTGCACATACTTCACAAAACTCATTAGAAAGTTCAGGTGCAAAGATAAAGCTCCCCCTTTCATCTATTTGTCTTCAATCCATACTCCCCCTTAATTGACAAGATAAACTCAATTAAGAAACAAGGGATGAAAGTATGATTGGAATACCTTCACTTTTCTCAAGATGGTATTAATCTCAGAATCCCATCTTCTTCAGATTGGCTCCCCCTCAAGGGGTGCACTCCATTCTGTCCAAACCATCCTCCAGATGAGAATGATCATCATCTTCAATTCCCTGCAATGTTAGCACATGTAAATACCAATGTATAAGGGAATAAGATGGAACCTCCTTGGTTCATCAATGTGAACAACAAGGTTGAGAAGATTCTCTCAACCGAGATGTCCCATTTTCACCATTCTTCACACTTGCACATTTGATCTTCAATGATGTTTGTGCTGGTGTGGATCTCAATACATCTTCATGTGAAATCTTCTTCTTCTCTTTTGCTTTAGCAATTGCCAGTACTTCCTCTTCCGCTCTTTGTAGATCTTTGGCAAGTTGCAACTGATTTGGCCATATGACTAGTAAATCATTTGGAAGAGTGGCCTCAGTTTTGGAAGTTCCACATGGTTCCTTAGATACTGTCAAGCTACCTCTCTTAGGAAACTTGTTTTCAATCAATCCCTTCTTCTTCTGGATTGATTGTCTTTTGGAGTTCAGTCTGCTTCTATTTAGTTTCATGGCTTCTTTACAAAGGTCCATGATGTGTCCTTTCTTTCCACAGTAGAAGCATGTTTTCTTGGTGGTCCTTCTGGATGCATCACCCTTCTTGGAGTTCAATTCCAAGGACTTCTCTTCCTTTTTCAAACACTTCTTGGGAGCATTTTCTACTTTCTTCTGCTTGCTTCCCAAGGAATCTCTTTTAGCCAGGTTCAGTGATCTTTTCTTCATTCCAGCTTTGGATACAGTTGGAGATTGACATGTATCATTCTTTTGACCACTTTTGCAATCATCCCAGATGTTGTCAAGTAATCCAAATCTGTTAGCAGTAAACAGATGTCTCTGGACCTGTGGATGCTGCTTCTTTCCTTCTGGCTTGCTCCCCCTTGGCATGGGCTTCCTCTGTGCTTTGGCATTCAGTGGATTGTACCAACAATCCTTTGCACAATGCCCATACCTGTTACAACACCAACACTGACCCACAAATCTTGACCTCTTCAGTCCTTCTGATTGTTGGGTTCTTGTCTTGAATTGTTGTGCTGCTTCATAAGAGCTCTGCTTCTTCATTTTCTTCATCCATACTTGTTTGGAATCATTCTTCCATCCTGCACTTTTAGTAGAAACACTTTTAGAAACATGAGTACAAGATGGTATGGATGGTACCTTCTTGTTAGAAGTTGTTGCTCTTTCACTAGAGGATGTCTTTCTTTTAGAATCATCCTTCTCAAGGCATACTTGAGTAGCAACATTTCTCCTTTCAGCTGACTGGGAGGCTTTAGCTTTGGGTGATTGCAGATTTTTCAATATCACCTCTAGTTCTAGGCATTTCATGTTAAGGGAGTTCTTCTCATCCTTAACTGTTCTTAGCCTTCCTTCCCATTTCTCTTCCAGCTGTTTCATCTGGTCTTCATGCACTTGCTTCATTTCAAGCAATGAGTTGTCCAGCTCCTTCACCCTTTTGACTTTGTCTTCTAGTTGAGCATCTCTGACAACCATTGACACTTTGTGCCTCTTTTCCAGTGCATGGAAAACTTCTTTGACCAATACTTTAAAGATTTCTTTCTCAGAAAGGCTTCTTTGCAATTCTTCAGCAGTGTCTTCATATCTTTCATTGCAAAGAGATACTGTTTCATCTTTGGCATTTACCAGCTTTCTGAGAGTGTTGGTTATGCCAACCCTTTTAGCCAATTGGACTTCCAGAGAATTGGCTTCATCTTCTAGCTGTAATTTTTCTTCTTGAAGATCAAGGAGGCCTGTAGCTATACACATTGCAACTTCCTTGGGGACTCTCTTCTGAAGATATTTGATTGCATTTAGAAGATCATTGCTCCTTCCATCTTCATCACAGCTAGAGCAGGCTTCATCAGAAGAATGATAAAAGGAATTGTCATCTGATGTGACTTTCACATTTCTTTCCATAGAAGGAGTTTCTCTGATTGCACCAGCCTTCTTCTTCATCTTCTTTGCCTGTTTCTTCATTCTGTTTTTCAGAGTCTTGGCAGATATCTCCATTTGAGGCTGTTATTTCATTTCCTCAAATCTGCACTCCATATAGACTCTCTTGGATCTTTTAGAGGCAACCTCCCTCTGATACCAATTGAAGTGCCCAGATCAGTGTGAATCACTGAGAGGGGGAGGGGGTGAATCAGTGATCCGTTAAAACTTTTTTACTAATTGATTCTTAATCAATTAAACCTCTATGGCTGGTTAAAGCCTCGATCCACTCTTCTTGTATCTCTCAACCTTTCCCGGATAATGCAGTAATGAAAAGGCACAGGACACAAGGATTTACAAGGTTCGGCACCAAAGGCCTACATCCTTGCCATGCTCTCCAAGCATGGATTCTCCCATTATAATCTGTTAGTATTACAATGGTCGATACAGCTTCCCACCGTATCTCTCCTGAGTCCCATAGGAGGGTCTTTATACTGCGTCCCACAGTGTTACCAGAGTCCCACTGGCCTGCTCCAGAATCCCACTGAAGACTTCTTCTCCCTGAGTCCCACAGGGTCTTCTCCTGGCTCCTCGAGTCGCACGAGTAGCTCTTCTTCACTTTAAGCTTCTTCAAGTATCCTCAGCAGTCTGGGATAAAGACTGTTGGCCTTGCTCTGTACCTCTGATCACTTGAGTTGATCAGGTCTTCTCGTGTAGCTCAGGCTTTATCTCCTTCTTCAGGATGACCTGGCTTCTCTCTCCAACTACTGAATGCTCAGACAGCTGATATCTTTATCTTCGGTCTGGTCCAGTCTCAACTTCACTTCAACTTCATGCACTGAATGCATGGAATCACAATATCTTCAAGATCTCCTGGTCTTGGACTTCTCAAATGCACACAAGCTGATTCAGACTTGTTCACGTGTGCACGTGCATGCATGCATGCATGCACTATCCTTTTCTTCCTCTTGGTGCAGTAGACCCACAAAGGGTGTAGTCACTTTAAGCACACACCTTCACTGAACTTCACACACTTTATCCAATTTGTTTACACACTTAGAGTGTGTTCTACTTTAGTGTGGGTCACTCCTTCTTCTTCTTCTAATGTGTATACACTTTTAGTGCACACACTAGGTTCGGCCAACTTCTCTCTTTGCACACAAAACTTATTCACTTTGGCACACACTTTGAGCTTGGCCTTCACACTTCTTGTTGCACACCCTTAAATGGTCGTAGAGTGTTCCTCTTCAATTTGCACACACACACACTCAAATGAGGTGTGGTCTTCAATTCACCCACACAAGGCTACGGCCTATTCAATTCTAACACACACACAAAGTGTGGTCTTCCCTTGGTGCACACAAGGCACTAAGGCCTCGGCCTTCTATTCTTTTGCACACACACAAATGTGGTGGCCTTCCTCCTTATGCACACACACAGCCACGGCCTTCCTTCTCACTTTGCACACACAAGAGGTGGCCTTCTTCCTTGCCAGGCACCCACAACCAAGGGTGTGGTATACTGCCTCGGGTCTTCTTCTCCAACACTGCCAAGTAGGTGCACTTGGTGCAACCAGGCGCGCAAGGTGCAAGGCACAGGGGCGCGCAAGACCCTCCTGCCGCGGGGCGCGCAAGTGCTGCACCCGCGGGCACTTCCTCCTGCCGCACAAGTATGCGGGCAGTGAGGGTGCCAATCCTTGAGCGCGCAAATTCAAGCGGCTCAGGATCTTCCTGTCGCGCAAGATAGGCGCGCAGGGAACTCTTTCGGGCCTCGGGTGGCACCGAGATCTTCAGCCGCGCAAGTACTTTGCGCGGCGGCTTCTTCTTCGCGAGGCAGAGGCACACGCGGGACGACAGGTCTTCAACAAAACTTCAGCAAGCATTACCGTGCTTCAGGTTCTCTTTTTATAGGCAGAAGATGCCTCACATGATCCGCGTGTTTCCAACTTGAATTCCCGAAGATTTCGGATCTTTGAAATCTTTAAACGAGTTAAAAAAATCTTCCGCGTATCTTGATTTTATCTTATGTCAATCGCGGGTTCATTCACCTTCGGCCTTCTCCACGTACATGTGTTTTAGAACACATGGATGGCTCTGGTTAAACTCATGCATGCAAAGCATGCTCTCCACGTGGCCTCGCACCTTCGGTTTGCTTCGGCCTCGACCGAATTCATCCACTAGTTGCATGCATGCCTTTTTTATTGCATGAATGTGATCAGTAGGCTCAGACGATCCTCAAGGAGCTTTCGTCTTCGAAAATGGTGGCCGGGAGCTCGAAAACTGTCTTCGGGAGGCTCCTGGTTCGAGCGGAGCTCGCGGGAAGGCGCGGGAAGACCTCTGCCGAGCTCGGGGAAGAGGACGAGGCGGGAGCCGTCGGATCGGCCATTTGAGATATATCGGACGGCCGGATTAAATCGGGGGCGCGGCGGATTAATCGTGCGGCGGAAATAAGACGCGCGATGAGATGTGCGGCTCAGATTCAATCCCGGGAGATTTTCCGCGTCCCACATCGAAACGGGCCGCGGAATTCTCTCGCTTTATCAACTAAGCGCTGCCTCTCAGCGCTCAGTTGAACTTCCTCCCTCCCGGTGCCGCCCCGCACCGGGTTCTCTCTGCGGGCGCGCTCTGCGCCCACTATGGTCCTCGCGGGCGCGCTTCAAGCGCCCACCATGCACTCTCCGGGCGCGCGGGCTTCACCACTGCGTGCCCTCGGGGGCTTATACACGGCCCCCCCTTGCCTCTCGAGCTTGCACCATGGGATCCCCCATGGGCGTGGCGCCTAGTGCCCATATGAGCCCTGGGGTTGAACCCGTGGGCTGGCTTGAGATGGCCAATTTTTTGGCAAAGGACAGAACCTAGACTTTGTAAAAACAAAGTCCTCCTCTATGTAAAACATGCCAAGTGCCAAGCCACTTCTTCCTCTTCATTTCTTCTTATCTTCTTCTTAAGAATTCCTCCATTCCTCTTAATCACTTACTCATTACTTAGGAGTGAGTTCTTGAAGGTTCTTTTTCATCAACCGAACTCTTGAATCAAACATATTCATCAAAGTTCTTTATTGATCCAATCAGAGATCAATTGGAACTTTTTCACATTTACATGCACTAAGTGATAGTGCATGGACTTCTTTAGCTCACTTCATCCACTTAGAAGTTGTGGATGGCTCTCTTCAACTCCTCATGCATTGTGAAGACAATGCATGGTCTTCAATCAATGTTGTGACTTTGTATCCAATTGATACAAGTTCTATGAACTCAAAGATCAGCTCCACAATCGTCAGATGTCCATGGAGAATGTTTCAACCATATTCTCCAATGTCACTTAGTGAATCTCCTAAGTGACATGCATCTTAGTACTATGGCCATTCTCCTTCACCACCAACACCATCACTACCTTTGTCATTCACATCTTGACATTCCCTGACTTCCATTCATTCCAAGACAACTTCATGCCTCATTGACAACAAATGCAACACAATGCACTTCAAAAATGGAAAAGGAATAATAATTTGTATAAATCCAGAATTTAACAAAGGTATTTTTTCATTATAAAATGAATTATTTCAGAGAAATAATTGTTTCTTAAAAATAGATTACATTGCACATGTGAATATGGGTGAGAATATATGAAGTTCCCTTAAATCGAGCTTTCTTATTAGGAATAATTGAGTAGGGAACCTTTTAAAGAATTATATATCCCTAATAAGAAGGATGAATAGGTCTTCATACATGATTTTGGAATAGATATATATCTTTTAGAAGACTAAAATTAAATTAAAATATAATTTTATTTGTACAATAATAGAGTAAGATTAACCTAAAAGAATAATGGAGGTTTGGGTAGAATCCCTTACCTATGTCCGAAACAATTATGAAATCAATATTAATGTCCTGAATAATCATATTATATTCATTAATTAATAATTAAAGAACCATTTATATATTCATTTTATTATTTATAATTTTATTAATATCATTTATTTCCCTTTTTGTGGGTTATGAAATTCATTTTCATCGTTTGGGAGTGTTGATTTCTGTGGTTTTCATTATCGGTTTACTTATACATGAGTGTGGAAAATTATTTAGAATGAGGATATTTGTCTAGAACTGAAATTATATGTTATTTATGGACATATTGAATATTAAAATACAATTTTTTTCCATAAGAGTGGATGATTCATTAGATAAATAATTAATTATAATTCATTATATTAAGTTATCATTTTTTGATCACAATGAACTCATCTTTTCTTATAAATTATTATAACTTGTAAAAAATAATTACAAAACATTAAATAATATTTAATAAATATACTATAATCTGTTTAAATAATATAAATGGTTTCATGACCAGCCTTGAAGATGGAACAAAAAGACAAAAACACATCAGCCACGAAGGTGGAAAATTATCACCTCACAGATGATGTTTCCATTCTTAATGTAAAAGAGAGTGGAGAAGAACATTGACACTGAATTATTACCTGAACATGATAAAATTAATTTATATTTAAGATACTATATTTTTTATTCCCTTTGTATAAGGGCTGGTGAAGAGAGAAAAATAAAATAAAGGAACTAGAAAAGAAATTAAAGGAAAACAGAAAATGGTTTACCTCTTAATTCATTATTCTTGTGAACCTACATAAGGTATTTGTTTTGGTCCATTGATAAGACCGAAAACTCTAGGATGTTGGGGATTTGTTTGGGAATATTATAGGGTATAATAGAGTCAGAGATCAATTATTTAGAGGTGTGAGGATAATAGGTGGTGAGGGGTTGTATTTATAGTGGAGGAGGGGGGAGGGGGTTTTGGGGTGGTTTCTCATTATTTTATCCAATATTTATTATTTTACTTAAGGAAATAAATAATGATGATTCTTCAGACTAAATACATTAATGTGGGAATTTTAATTCTAAATAATGTTCACTTAAATCATCCATTACTCATTAATAACTATAGAATTCATGTCTTTACATATACTATAAATTATTGCATTTCATTATTCAAAAAAATATATTCATGCATTTTAGAAAAATCCCAAAAAATTACCCTAACAATTTTTCAATGTACAAAATTTAAAAAGGATCTCAAAATATTTAAAAAAAATTTCTAAATATGATAAAATTAATTTTTATTTTAAATCATTATTTACTTTTGAAATACAAATTTTGAAATTAAAACTTCTTTTATAACACATGGAAAAAAGTATTAAGGACTCATTAAATAATCTTATAATCATAAAATATCAAAATAATAATTTATGAATAAATTTTATTGTTGGATGGGGTAGAGTACTCAAGAGGGGGGTAAACTAAGTATATATAAAAAATTTCTATTTGAAAAGTTTTCTTAAATGGTTCCCCAATAAAAATAAATATAGCCCAATTAATCAAGGTAATACTATTATGAAAGTTTGACTATTCAAAAAACTTCTTAGAAGATTGATTAGATCTTAGTATTCTCAATGTCAGTAATTGATATTACATTTAATGCTATTCTAACAAGTAAAAACAATTATAACTTATGTCCATGATTAACTATCAATGTAAATCTAGTAATTTCTGAATTACATAGTAAAAAAGGGAAAACAAAATAAACAGAATAGAAAATATAAAATAATTGGTTCAGTCTCAAGTCTAGACTTAATCCTCTCCACATGGTGATCAACTTCCACCAAGTAGTTTATATTAATAAAATTGATCCACACCCTGCATCAAGGTAAACAACAATGCACATGATTGTCTAAGTCACCCAACCTCTTCCACAATTCTTGATGGGATAAACTACTATCTCACACATGGACCTCTTCCTCAATTATCCAATGGAGTAAACGAGTGTAAAAAGATATGTGAGGAAGGATATCTTGTATTCTTCAGTTTAATACAGAAGGTAGTGTGTGTTTTAATACACACACAAACATACACTAATCAAAAGATAAAAACAATACACAATAGATAAAAGATAATCTGATAAGGTTAGAAGTGCTCAAAGTGTTATTATATGGTTCTCTGGACATCTAGTATGAATTAGATGCAAGTATCGAGTCCTCTTGTAAGAAACGGAGTATCACAAGTTGTGTGATCTAGTTTCAAGTTATATATGGCTCATGTTCTTCATAGAGTTTGAATTGAGAAAATGTTTCTGATTCTGATCTATGGTATCCTAGGTTTGGGATTCATTAATTCCTCGCGTGTTCTTCAGATGTATCTTGTTTCATGTGTCAGTTCTTTTCTCGATAATGGTCTCGCTTCTACTTCTCTAGCAGCAAGCCTTGTTTCTGGGCCACCATTTTCTTTTTATTCATGGAGTGCATGTGTTTGAGCCGATTGGATGCATGCATTCTTCACCTAGTACCTCGTACTATTAGGTGACATGTCTGCAAAGAAATATTAATTATTTGAGTTCATTTAAAAGACTCAAATATGAACATTAGGAATTAAATTGAAAATAACAAAAATAGATTAATGAATGGTGTTATAGTCTGTCTGGAAACGATGTCACTTGAAAATTGTGTCAATATAAAACAATGTCTTTTTATTTTTCTTTGAGCAGTGAGATAGTTATGATGGAATAGTTGTATATAGATCATGAACCTTTAGCACAGATGCAGTGTTAGGATCACAGTGTGTTGTCCTTTTCCAAACTTCGAACAATGCCCAAGTAAGGAACCTGTGTCATAGAATTCAAAAGATCTAAAACTGGTTACGTGTCTAGTCACAGTGTCTGGGTCACAGTGTCTAGGTCATGATGTCTAGTTACAGTGTATGTTCATGACATCTGGTCATGGTGTCTGGGCCACTATGTCTTGTTCATGGTGCCTATGTCACAGTGTCTGGTCATGGTGTCTCAATCCTTTTCAAGAAAACTAGAACCGGTGGCAGACTCATAGTTTCTCAGATGTAGCCAAATATCTATATATAGAATTAAGAAGTAATATTCGTAAAATGAATTTTACTTAATCATTCCTAAAAGAAATTCATTATAAAACAAATTAAATATAGTTTACAAAAATCAGTCATGATTTATAGGAATCAAGATCATGATAAAATTTATTTAAAGCATAAAGAAACCAACCATCTTTACACATGACTTGAAATATATTAAATAAGATTTTAAAGAAATATAGGATTTTTGATCATTAAAACATGATTAAAACAGGATGAGTCCAACAATATCCCCCATTTTGATGATCACAAATCATATGAGTGAGATATCTGTTCTTTGTGTATGTGAATCTCCCCCTTTTTGGATTATCAAAAATAGTACAAAGAAAAATATGATAATAGACAATAATAGGGAATAATAAATTAGATGGAGAATGATGTGTCATTACAAATAGTAGGCAATAAAAATACAAAAATATCCCAGTCAAAAGATAGTGTTAACTATTCTACAGCACTGAATATCTTCTCTTTTCTCTTGGAAGCAGCATCCGAAGAAGCCACAAGAGCATAGGTATTGGTTCAAGAAGGGAGTGAACCAACTTCCAGAGAAAAAAGAGGGAGTCCTTCAAAAACTGAAGGGGCCAAGGTAGGTTTGGAGGAATACTGAGGAAATTTTTGGTCAAGGATAACAAGTCTTATCTGACTCAATGCCTGAGAGACAGACACAGAGGTAGAGGCAAAGGCATTTAATGAGGAAGAAGGGAAACTAAGCTACAAGGGTGTAGCTGCAAGAGCCACAATAGTAGTGCTCTACACATGAAGATAAGGCCTCAATTACTTGATGAAGTCAGCAATAATGTCACAAACATACTATATAACTTTCTCAATGTAATATTTGTTCTCCATGAACTTTTCCAACAAAGGAGTGAAATATTTTAGATTTTGAACTTGGGGTTTGAAATCTTGAGTGATAGGAGGGATTTTTAAATTCTATACAAGGTATATGAAAAGGTTTGCTGTATCATGCATAGAGAAAAACCTATTAAAGTATAAATCCACATTCTTAGTAATTTCATCCTAAGAATCATTTTCAATGTTGGAATTAATTATTACCAATTCAAGAACTCTGTCACTATTCTAGAAAACCACAGATAGAGACTCTTTGTCAAAGGCACTTAGCACTGATTGATGTTCTTACATTACAACTGTTCTAAGCAGATCACTATCAAATGAGGTTTGAGATGACTATCTATATGTACTAGATGTTGTAACAGCTGAAGTATGAGACTTTCTTTAATTCAGAACTTTCTAGAGACAACCCTTATACTCATCAATCAATTTGATGATACCAATAACAAGTTCAAAAAATTATTGAACTATTTTATTGTTTCTTTTAGCCATCTTTTCAACAAAAGAACTTAGGTTATGTTGAATTATAGAGACAACTTCATGTGGAATCTGACCACTAACATTTTCAACAGGATGGGAAAAAGGCTCTGAACTTGATTTCAACACTCTCTGCATTTCTTCAACCATAGCTCTAAGATACTTCACCTCATCACTCAGTTGTTTGTTATCAATTCAGACCTCTTTAATTTCATGAATAATTTTTGGGTGAATCTGCAATATGATATTTTATAATAATAGGGAAACATTTCTTCCACTTAGGTTTGTAAAAAATGTAAGTTGTGTGTTCATGATATTTTCAAATTTATCCAATAAAGTACCTCAAAAGGCTTTAAAATCATCCTTACTCACTATGTTAGAAGGTTCTTGTGAAGGTTCCAGTATAGGATCTAAGATAGGCTCAAGTTACTTTTCAGATACAACTTCAAGAGTAGATACTGACTTCAATTTAAACATAGTAGACATATCTATACCTTCAACCGAGGCTTATTGAAAATCATTCACATAAAAGTTGTTAAATAATTTGTACCATGTATCCACCGTGCATTGATCAACTGGATTAATAATTTTAACACTTTCCAGATTAGGATACTTCTCCCCCTCAATAAGTGCATCCTTCAAAGGACTAAGAGATTTAATTCTTTGATCTATTTCCAAATTTTCATCCCTAAAAGCTTCACCCATGTATTTTCTATCCAACGGAAAGGCTTGCTCCATTCTTTCCTCAGTAGATGGGATAATCTCAAGAACAACTTGATCCTTTAAGTGTTCTTCAAAAGAAACCTCTTTCTAAAGAGAAAGATCTTCTTCTAGATGATCTTCCAGAACACCCTTTTACTTTACATTAAAAAAAACTCTTCTCTTGAAGAAGGTTCTTCTTCCGAAAAATAGTTCTTTTAGGAACAGGTACATCCTTATCAACTATGACTTGAGGAATAGGTCTACTGGCGTCCTTATCCAGGATAGTTTCCCCTATAGGTTCAAAAACATCTTCTTCTTCCCCAATAACAAGATAGTCAACAATCTCATATGGTTCCAGACCAGGATCTGAAATGCTCATTGGTCTTGAATAATGCTCAACTAGGTTGAACTTTTACAAAACCCTGTCATTATTCTCTACCCATGCTTTTCTCCACAGATTTGAACTAATTTTCTTTCTTTTGAATGAAACATTTGAGATAAAAAATTCACATTCCTCGATGACTTCTTAATACAGTCTAACCAACCCTTTATCACGAAAAATAGAGGAGATTAACCTTGATTAGAACAAGGAGGTTGACTTTGAGGTTGTCTTTATAAACTCACATAAAGGAAGTATAACATAATTGCATAGGTTAATATTGTATCCATTATTTATAAGAGGTATCCAAAGTACATCCTAATACTTGAGTGTAGAAAAATCTCCTTTTCTTGGACTAATTAGATTTAGAAGAGACTTAAACAATAATCAGGTTTCACCATCTAGCTCAGCGATAATATATTTTATCTTTATTTTATTTCCAGTCAAGCTTCCAAATGTTTCTTCTAAAACAAAGATCTCATTTGGAGGTGGAGGACCCCTCTAGTAGTCCTAAAAAATCCATCATGAGGTATCCCTAGGAAAGTAGCCCCTAACCTCAATCAAAAAGGTGCATATTTGTCTATTGATCCATCTTCTCACAACAAAACCATCTTCTAAATAAAATGAGAATTGAATGAACTGATAAAACTGAGTAACTAGATTTGGTTAAATCGGACTTGTCTCATTTTTGGACTAATCTATCCATCTCTACTCTTTGAGTACATTCAACACTATATACTTAGTTGATAGCAGCCACATAGGGCCGATTTCCTTTTCTAGTACCACTATTCTTTCAATAAAGTTCAGATTCTGAGGACCTTTGGGAGCTATGTTTGGCACTCTTTTTCTTTTCTTTTGAGATATGTGCTTCTCTAGTGTCAACGAATATTGTTCTTCATCCTAGGAATTCAACGATGTTTTGAGATAAAGAGGGAGAAAGAGAGAGAGAGAGTTGTAGGGTTGAAGGAGGGATTACAATTTGAAAGAAGAGATCTTGAGTGAAGAAAATATTGAAACATCTTTTAGATTTATCATTTAGGGATATCAAGCATAAAAAATTCCAATACGCGGGAAATTAAAAGAATAAAATAATCAATAATAGTGATACAAGTTATAATATGTAAATAAAATGAAAATTTTTCTTTATGGTGAGACTAGAACAGATTTTCACAGTGAGACCAGAATAGGCTTTCACGGTGTGACCGGAACAAACATTCCCTGTGAGACCGTAACAGGTTTTTTGGGTGAGACTGTAATGTTTGAAATAGTATGTGCAAGGAAGTAACCTGGAGATAGTAACTATGGGACCATAAACATAAAACAACAACTTTTAAGATAGTAAACTATTGAATTGTAATAGTTAGGATGTAATCTATAGATAGTGACTTCTGAAACCCTAAACAGTGAAATAATAAGTTGTGAACTAGTAAACTTACTACTTAAGATTTATCATTCCCAATTCATGTATGATGTAATTTATTCTTCCAAAATTTAATGGTTTGGTTAATATATCAGCAATATAATATTTATTTCCAATGAATTCCAAAGTGATATCACCTTTTTGATTATGGTCTCTCAAAAAGTTATGCATCACATCAATATGTTTTGTCCTAGAGTGTGAAATATTATTTTTTGAGATGTTAATATCACTTTTATATTGTCACAATTTATAGGTAAATTCGTAAATAGATATCCATAATTTAGTAATGTGTGTTTCATCCACAAAATTTGTGCCCAAAAACTACCAGCAGCTATGTACTCAGCTTCGGCAGTAGATAATGCACAAAGTTTTGTTTATTACTACACCATGATACTAGTGACTTCTCTAAAAAGTGACATGTTCCAGATGTTCTTTTTCTATTTAACTTACTACCACCGAAATCAGCATCAGAATAACTGAATAACTCAAATTATTGTCCTTTTTATAGAGAATTCCTAGATTGGGTGTATGTTTGATGTATTTGAAAATCGTTTTAACATAACTTAAATGAGATTAATTAGGGTTTTCTTGAATATGAGAACACATACATACACTAAACATAATGTTAGGTCAGATACCAGTTATATAGAGTAAGCTTCCAATCATTCCTCTGTAAGTGGTTTGATCAACAGATTTTCCATCATCATCAAGATCAAACTTACAAGTAGTACTCAATGGAGTGTCACTACTTTTAGTGTTATCCATAAGAAAACGTTTTAGAATATCTCTAGTATATTTGATTTGATTTAAAATAATTCCATCAATATTTTGAAAGATTTTAAATCCAAGAAAGAATTTTAGTTCACCCATTAAACGTATTTCAAATTCATTTTGCATCATTTTTGGATATTCAATTCATAATTAATTTTTTGAATATCCAAAGATAATATCATCTACATAAATTTTAATTGTTAAAACATCATTTGAAATTCATTTTATAAAAAGGGTAGGATCAACTATAACTTTTGTAAAACCATCATAAATAAGAAAAGTACTTAATATATCATATCAAGATCTTGGAGTTTATTTTAAACCGTAAAAATATTTTGATAATTTAAAAACATTATTTGTAAAGTTAGGATTTGTAAAATCAGGGGGTTGATCAACAAAGACATCATCAGCTATATAACCACTTATGAATTCACTCTTAACATCCATTTGATATATTTTTAAATTCATATGTGTAACACAAGAAAGTGGGATTCAGATGGCTTCAAGTATAGATACTGGTGAAAAAGTCTCTTCATAGTCAATTCCCTCTTCTTGACTATAGCCTTGTGCAACCAATCTAGACTTGTTTCTAACTATGTCACCAGCTTCATCTACCTCGTTTCTAAACACCCACTTTATTTCTATGGATAATTTGTATTGGTTCTATCAATAATTTTCCAATCTATGTTTCTTTCAAACTGATTAAGTTTGTCTTACATAGCCATCACCCAAAATTCCCCATTGATAGAATCACTAGCGTTTTTAGGTTCAAGTTGTGATAGGAAAACTTGATGTTCAACCTGATTTCTAAGAGAAGATGTATTTTTAGTTCCTTTATCTAAATCTCTTACAATTTCATCTAAAGTTTGATTCTTAAGGATTCTAATGTCACTAGAGAAAGAAGGACTAGTGATTTCAGGTTTTCAACAGGTTCTGGTTCATTATTACTTGAATCTGAAGAATTTCTGGAAATGGATGTTTTCACAGATTCCTTTATAGGATGGTCATAGGATTTTTAATTGATGTCTATATTTGACACATCATCCTCCAAGTTCCCTAGAGTGGTCTTAGGATCATGTGAATCAGTCTCATAAAATTTGACATGGAAAGACTCTTTCACACATTTAGTTCTTTTGTTAAACACTCTATTGGCGTTACAAGATATTTAATATCATTGAAAGATTCCTTCATCACTATTAGATGAAAATTTGTCAAGATTGTACTTAGTATTATGGATATAGACTTTGCAACCAAAAACATTGAAGTAGCTTACTTTGGGTTTTATATTGTTTCATAACTCATTTAGAGTTATTTTAAGAATTGGTCTAATCAACACTTATTAATAATATATCATGTTGTATTTAAATCTTCATCCTGAAAATAAATTGGTATGTCATATTCACTAAGCATGGTTATAGAAATATATTATAAGGTTCTATTTCTTCTTTCTATAACTCCATTTTGTTTTGGTGTTCTAGGGGACGAGAAATTATAACTATAGCCATTTTGTGAACAAAAGGATTTAAGTTCTTGATATTCCAATTCACGGCCATGATTAATTTTTTAGGATTTAATTCTAAGTCCACTAGGATATTGTATAGTTTTAGAATATTTTATAAAATGAGAGTATGCTTCACTTTTGTGATCAAAAAATAAAGTCCAAGTATATCTAAAAGGGAATATAAAATAACATAAACATATTACATCCCATTTAAACTAGAAAATATAGATGGTCCAAAAAAATCCATGTGAACCAGTTTGATATGGTGATAATTTGACACTTTTTTTCTTTGGTTTGAAAGAAATTTTTTGTTGATTTCCCTTTTTGACATGGATTAGACACTTTATCTTTAGGAAACTCATGTTTGGGTAGATCTTTGACTAATATTTTCCATTTATCTTTCTAAGGTAATGAATATTACAGTGTCCTAGTCTCTTATTCCAAATCCAAGACTCTTTATGAAATACACATAAACATGAAGAATTTTGGGAAACTAATGAATCTATGTTAACAGAGTATACATTTTTATTTCTCAATACAGAGAATGCAAATTAATTTTTTTAATTAAAAACATTTCAAGCATCATTTTCAAATTTAACATGAAATCCATCATCACATCGTTTTGAAATACTATGTCGATTATATTTCAATCTATCAAAAAAAGTACTTTGAACATGTGTCTTGAACATGCACTTTCCATAGTTAAATAAAAATAGGTTTTGGTACCCATATTTGTTTGGGTCCAGTACTATTAGTGACTACTACTTTAGGAACCCGCTTCTTCCTCATAGGTTTCCTATAAGTAGTATGTAAAATGATTGAAAAATAAACACTATTTGGTGCAGTGATTATTGAAATAGTAGAGAGTGTATTATAATTTAAACTAAATGAATGTTTTCTAGAATTAGGATTAAAGCTACATATCCTAGACTTTGAAAGAAATTTAGTTCTTCCAAAATTTATTTTAATGGGTTGATATCCAATACTAGTAGTATATTTTGGTGAAATGTTTTTACACAGAATTTTCACCAAAGTATCTCTACCATTAGTAAACCTTTCAAGGTCATTTTTAAATTACTCATTATATAGCTTTAGTTAATTATTTGCTTTGAGTAATTGAAATTTTTTCTCTCTTTCTGTAGTAAGTCTAGATTTAACAGTTGAGATAAGAGAATATTGTTTCTTTAAAGACATGTATTTATCTTTTAGTTCATTACAAGTCTCTTCAAGAATGTTATATTATGAAAACATTTATTCATTATACATAATTTCAGAATCACTTTAATATCTATAATAATAGGAATTGTGTACATGATATTCCAATGTTACCTTAGATGTGTTTGTCCTAAAACACATATTGTCTTTGTTATACTGTTCATCATTTGAAGATTCTGAGTAACCTGAGCTATCCTCAGAAGCACTAAATGTTGCATTCATTGTTTTTTTTATACTTTCTATCTTTGTCCTCATATTTTGTTTTTGAACATGATCTTGGAATATTCACATTTTACATGTCCCTTTATCTTACATTCATTGCATACTATCTCATCAGACTTGTCACTTATTTTCCAATCATTTTTCCAGCTTCAATTTTGATCATATCTTCCTTTGAAGTTAGGATTTTTGAAAAAAAAAATCTTCTTGTAAAATCTCTTAAAACTTCTGGATAATTGAGTCATCTCCTCATCACTGTTAGGTGATGATTTTCCATTGCAAGAACTTTCTATAGAGACTTCCAGTTTCCATTTTTATTTGGGTTTAGAGGTGGTGGTGTTAAATACAACAAATTTTATTTTGGATTAATCCTTATCTTGCTTGTTGACTTTCAGCTCTTCTTCATACATCATTAGTTTCCCGATGAGCTATTTTATAGGTAACTTACTGATGTCGGATGACTCTCTAATTGAGACAGAGTTTCCTCTCCATCTATCTAGTAGGCATCTGAGAATGCTCATGATTTTTTCTTTGGCATTAACTTCTCTTCCAAGAGAAATCATTATACAGAAAATTTCTTTAAACCTGAAATACATGTCATAAATAATCTCATTATGTTTAATTTTAAAATTATCATATTTAATAGTATATTTATTAAGTCTCATTTCTTTCACACTATAAGTTCCTTCATTAGAAACAGAACTGGTATCCCAAATTACACGAGCAGTTTTACATGTAGAAATTATTTTAAATTCCTCATCAACTATAGAGAAATATATAGAATTCATGGATTTTCAATTGTTATTATATGTATTCTTGGTTGATTCATCATAAGTGATTCTATCAGAAGCAGATATCTTATACTCATCAATAATTGAATAACAAATTTCAAAATCCATATTTTCTAAATGCATTTTCATTTTAATTTTTGATTGGGCGTAATTGGTTCCATTATAGAACGGTGATCTTGCGGAAAGTGGGTTCATGTAGCTGGATTTGGAAAGGGGTTTTTTTCACCTATTTTTTGGTTTCTCATTTGTTGCTGGAGAGGCGGTTAATGACGAAGGTCCTGATGCCTACCGAGGTTTGTGCTAGTAACTCTGTGGAGACAGTGGCGAGAGGGGCGTTCTGGTTTGTGGCTCGAGGGTTCTGCTTCTCACACGGTTCAAGATGTTATGGTTACTGAGATTGTTCCATTTTGACCTGTTTAAAAGTTGCATATTTAATTTTGAAACATCAATGGTGGTTTGCAGTCTGATGATTTTTTATTGCGGTGGGCTTGAGGTGACTGAAAAATAGCTGTTCCCCTTTAATTTCACTACTGTTTTGAAATCTGCTATTATCTCTGTAATATGTCCTTTCCCTAGTTTTGGTATGTATGAATTTGATTATGAGGTTCCCACTTCTCCATAAAGTGGTTTATTCTGAAAATGAAAAAAAAAGTTATTTGGAGGAAGAACATGAATAAAAATACTTCTCTAATAACAAATGTTTCTCAGAGTAGAGCAATCAAGAGGGGGGTGAATTAAGTATCTATAAAAAATTTCTATTTAAAAACTTTTCTTAAAATATTCCCCAGTAAAAATAAATACAGCCCAGTTAATCAAGTTAGTACTATTATGAATGTTTGACTATTCAAATAGCTTCTCAGAAGATTGATTATTTCTTAGTAATCTCAAAATTAGTTATTGATATTACTTTTTAATTTATTCAAATTATAAAAAACAATTATAACTTCTATCCAATATTAACTATCAATGTAAATATAGTGATTTATGAATTATACAGTAAAACAGAGAAAACTAAATTAAACAGCACAATAGATATAAAACAAGTTGTTCAGTCTCAAGTTGAGACATAATCCACTCCACTTGGTGATCACCTGCCACCCATAATTTTATATTAATAAACTTGATCCACACCCCGGATTTGGGTAAAAAATAGTGCATAAGACTACCCAGGTCACACAACCTCTTCTATAGTTCTTCAAGGGATAAACTACCATTTGTTTCTTCTTCTTTAATTGTATTCCATTCCTACCTTCTATGACCAAGACCCCAACCTATCGATTTTACTCTATTCATAGGAAGATATTGAAGCCTTTACAAAAGTATCTCATCATTAGTGCTATTATAATCAGAGTTATCTTCTTGTTGATATTTGCCTTTTCTAGGAGAAGATTCTCCCTCTAATGTGGTAGCTGGGGAAAGAATCTCCATAGTCTCATTTGGAGAACCCTGAGTCGTACCCTATGTCTCAAAGGCATCATCAATAAACTGACCCAAGGATGGATTGGGTTTTATATAAATTGACACAGTAGTAGGCTTTGCCTTCTTGTAGGATACAAGTGGAAATCCTTCATTATCCACAATGGGTTTTGAAGAAGCATGGAAAGGTTTAGAAATGACTGGGGAGTTATATTCTAAAATTTTCTTACCCTTTTGGATAACCAGAGCAACCATCCTATCTTAAAGATGATGATCAACTTCTTCTTGAATGTCATCTTGGGTCGCTTTTTCAGCTTATGATTTTTCATTAGGGTCTGGAATTCAAGGAAATGAAGAAATTAGAATTTTCTGAAAATCAGCACACTTTCCTTGAATATTAGTATCATCATTTAAAATATCTACCTCTTCAGAAAAGATGGTATCACATGACTTTGATTTATTCTCAGAAGTAGAGGTATAGATCTTATCAACTGTAGGATTGAAAACATCCCCATGAACAGATCCCTGTGCTTCTTTCCTCATATTATTAGCAGGAATGGTAGGTTCATCATCACCCTTACAATGTTCTTTTCTATCCTTAAGCTTCTGACCAGGTGAAATTTTATTCTTTTTAATAAAACTTCTCATCTCATTTCCACATAAAATGAAATAGCTACAAACTGTTGAATGCCTACATGTAGATGATTCATGACCAATAATGTTACAGACCATGAAAATTTTTGGCCTCTTTTCATAAATGATATTCAACTTAATAATTTCTTCATCAGTTGCAAGCATAATCTTATAAACCAAGGATGACCACAAATCAACCTCAACCATGAACCGGGCTTAGTGACCCAATCAAGCCACTTCTGTTTCCTTGTCAATTTTTATAGGTATTACAATTGAAAATTATATGACATATAAATGGTTGGGGTTCCATAGTATCCAATTCAACCCATACATTGTTACCCAAATTCTTTTGGTGGTGTTACCAACATCAAAGGGATTGAATTTTTATCACAATTATGAAGGTGAACAATTGCCGATTGGAGAGAAATGGAACCAAATCCCCAAGATCAAACATTCATTTCTTCCATGGGGAAGAGAATATGAAAATATCCTCATCCTAGAGAGACAAATTTCTAGGATTAAAATCCCCAAATCGATGAAATTCACTTCGTCAGTTCATCAATTTTTAGTTGTTGAGAGCCTTTATGAAGAAATAATTGAGAAATGATCAAGAATTCTCCCATTTTAAGACCCTCAGAAATAGATTCTAGGACTGCTTTGATGTGTGAAATGTTTAAATTTCTAATAATTGAAGAATCAAGCACACCATTGAAGCAAGAAAATGATTAGTTCATAGAAGTCCACTCATTAGGAGCAATATACCCCACCTGGTTCTGATTCTCCCTTCCTTCAGCGGTACCCTTACCCTAAATTTCTTCATCAGATACCTTCTTGGTTATACCATAAATTACTTTATTGACCACCCCTACATCAGTACAAGATGAAATATTCACATATCGTCGATGACCAGGAATTGCAAATAGAGCCTTTTGGGATGCATCTCCAGCATTAGACGAATAAGCCGCAACCCATCCTGCAGCAGCACCTTGACCACCCTGCGCGTTTCTCAACACCACTAGGTTAGATGAAACAGTTGTGTCTCACTGATATGTTATAGACAGAGCCCTATGTAAGGAGACCACATCTCCCAAAATAGCATTAGATACATTCGACAAACAATCCCCATCTGATGAAAGATGCAAAAGTAATTTGTGGTTAGAGAAATGGGGGATCATTCTATAGAGAAGCCCTAGATAGAGGTATGATTACTAATAAAACATGTCCAAATATAGTTCTATATAAATAATTTGACCTTATCCAAAACTTTTTTGAATATATGGAAATTTGGATGAATTTTTTTTTTTGTAATGACTTTATCTTTTTGTATCCTTTTATGAAATTTTCGAGCGGATCTTATCCCCCAAATATAAAAAGACACCAACTCTCTTCTCTTATCCACAAATAAAGAACATATTTTTTTGGAAAATAATTCCCAAAACCACTTATTTACATCACTTAACACTTTTATTATAGAATTATATTATTATAAAATCCTACTAGTTATTTTTTTAGTGGCAACTAAAGAGGTTTTCCATAAAAGATGCATCATTATTAACTGAGTGTTTCTCTATTATTTCTTCTTCCACCTACTTGAAATATTATTCAAACATTATGATATAATAAAATAATTATCATCAAAATATTAATATATTATCATGTTAATGGAAAAAATTATATACACATCCTTTTCCACCAAATGGGAAATGAAACTATCTATCTTATGTACATTGGACTACCGCCATAGGATCCGATGTAATTTTTTTCCATAATCACCTCTCACATATTTATACAATGATTAATTTAATGTATACATTTGTTATTTATAAAAATTTAATACTTATTTATTTATAATATCACATCTTACAGCTTACCTTCCAATCCATTGGAAAATAATAATATCTCTTGTGTGTACGTGCAGACTACAACCTCCACAAAGCTATATGACATGTTTTTTTAATTTTTTTGACATGGATGGTAACAAGGATATATTTAATGAATATACATGATAAATATGACTCAAAAATGATTATTTATTTATTAAATACTATTTACCTTTATTTTCTTCCATCCATTAAAAAAACGGACACAGCATCCAGTCTTACGTATGGCTTACCATCTCCATGAATGGTGTAATTCATTTTTCTACCTTTAACATTTTTTGGTTACAAATAAATATGTATATAATTAATATATATTATATTTATAAAAAGTGTAACATTTTTGATATTATGGAATAATTATCAAAATAAAATATAAAAAAACTACCAACCCAAAACATACATGAATAACGAAGCAGTTATGAACCAAAACAATGGGTTTGACAATGAATTGTTAATTAAATAGTGATAAAAGGGTTATAAATAATATTATATGATATGATAAATTTGATTATGGTTGATTAATATATTTTAAAAAAACTATATTTATTTTAAATGTTTTTTGGACACGTACTAAGGAATTCTAACCCGAGGTACAATATTTTTGTTTCACTTTTATTTTCGTGGGAGGCATTCAATATTCACCAATTGTTTTTTATGTGTATATATTACTCTTGAATGTATTTTATGATTATTATGATGAAAATAAAAGGGTATACAAATACAAATATTGATATTTATTTCATGGGGAATATGATCAATTATGACCAAAGGTGTAACATTTTTATGTTTTAATCTCATTATTTAACAAGATTGTTTATAATTATGTTTCTAATGGTGATTTTTTATGATATAACTATCATGAGACTCATTAATTTTAATTTAATTTGGTTATTTAATTAATGTACATGTTTTATTCCATTTTAATATATTTATCAACTCAATATTCTTAAGAAATATATATAAGGAAAATTACCTTCATTTCACTCTTTAGTCAAAAAACCATTCTATTTCATATCCATGTTTTCGAAAAACTATTTTCATGATTTTTTTTATTTATAAAATTACTATTTAATATGAATATTAAAAATGTTTAATTTTTTTTCAAAATTTGTTTAAAATTAATATTCTTTTAATTTTCAAAATGAGGTACCTTTTGGACTTTTTTTAAAAATTTATAAAAGGATTTTAATTTTGACGAATATGTCATGAAAAAAATAACCTCCCTCATGATCACTAAATGCTTTGAAGACAAATTTAAAATTTTTTAGGATATTTTCAATCATGTATTTTTCAATAATATATCAAAAATAATTATATTTTAAATAAGTGACAACATAGAGAAATGTGCATTCACTGTAGGGAATGTTCCTAATTATATTTTGAAGATGATTTTTTATCTACGTCGGCATCACTTAATGATACATATGTTTTAATGTGGATATGATGAAATGGTACTATCTTATTTCATTATTTGGATGGTTTGTTATTATTATCGAGATGTGTTTATGAACCCCATTCATTTTCCATGGGTTATACAATGATGAATTGATGAAATGATTATTAAACTCATATCTTTGACAATAGTTATGCTATAAGGAAGGGATTGTGAAACCCATTTCTAATTCATGGGTTATAATATGATTAATGTTTTATTATTTTACATAACACATATTTATGATTTCTAATATATTATGTGAGGTCCAAGAGTTATATATCCCTCTAATTTTTTGGTTAATTTTGGATATATCATGGTATATATAGGAATATAATGGCGAGTAAACAGAATTTTGTAAGGGACTTTGTCCACTATGATAATATTGAGAGTGAAAATTGATGAGTGTAATAGTTTAAAGAGTGAAACTATTCCACTAATAAAATCTAAGAAGTGATAATTTACAACAATTAAAATGAATTTTTATGCTTCTGTATATGACACAAACTTAAGAATTATTCCCATGTTATGCAATCATGACTCATGTTATTTGATTATTTTATGATTCATGTCTTATAAACTGCCAATATTTATTTAATATCTGGAGATTATTATATATGATATGAATGGAATGATTTTAAAGTGTTATGCCCATATTACAATACCTAATTATAAGGTTATGTTTAAGTAATCATTGATATCCCTTATTTTTACCCATATTGAGAATATGAAAACACCATTTTTTATATTTCCTTTATCGATGTTATGAAAAAAATGAATTAATAATTAAATGTATAATATGGGTGATAGTTTTTATGAACTTAGTGTGAGATGAAGTTTTTATCTTATGAACCATTTGTTTACATATCCATTTTTCCAAATATACTAGACCTATATGATTCTGGAATGGATCATTATGTTACACAATCAATATTCATCTATCAAGATGTGTAATGACACAATATTTTTTAATGGTAATTAATTTCTTATAAATATTTCATAATCACATTAACTACTGAGTCCTATGGGTCCCTTAAAACATAAGTTTGTCACTTCTGTGATGTGAATTTAAAAAATCTGACACACAATTGCGATTAGCAAGTTATTTAGTGTCCAATAAGAAAAATTTAATTTTTGGTGAACAGTAACCTACCCTTACAAATAGTAACATCCCCTAATGAATAGTGATATACCCTAATAAATAGTAACCTTATCTATGATAATATATAAATAATATTCAAGTTGAGAGTATGATATACCTATATTTTAGAATAAGTTAATGAATGTTTTAAAACTGGTTTTTAAAAATAAATTATGATTTTAATTAAATATTAAATTAATAATATTTAAAAAATTATTTTTGAAAAATGGACTTCATTTTTGGATTCTACACGTCAAAAAATGGTTAGGGTTATTTTTTGGGATTTTTCTGAAATACTTGAATTTTTTTGATGAATAGTAAAATACGGTAATTTACCGTATATATACATTATAAGCTAAATAGACTTTTCCTAGCATCATGGATGATTTCACCACCCTTAATCAGAATTAAAATGATAAAATTACTATTCTTGGTCATGGAATAATTACTATTAATTATCTTGTGAAGAAATAACAAATTAATGAGTTTTATATTAAGAAATCACCCTCTCCTCCACTATAAAACCCCCTCTCACCCCCTCTTCCAATCACTCCTATAGAGCCTTTTTCCTTCTCCAGATTCTGGAAAATTACCCTCCCAGACTCCTATCCCACGTCCAAAAAGCTTTGGTCTCATTAAAAGACCAAAACCTCTCCCTTAAGGATGTTCTCAAGGAAGTTTGGTTCAAGAGGTAAATTCCTCTTTTCAATTCTTTGTCTTTCCTTTCAATTTCATTTGTTTTCTTTTTATATTACCTATATTTATCCAAATTTTGTGATGAATCCAGTACCTTATATGTATTGTAATTTTCACATAATAGTGGAATAATTTATCATCATCTTCCCCTTTTTACCTTCTTTTATACTACTAGTAAGAACACCATCCGAGATGTGTCCATTTTACACATTCAAGGACGATGGACTTTTGATTTCTTTTATCATTCTAAATTCTGGTCATGAAACCATTCTTGTTATGTTTGAAACAGATTATTATATATAATATAACCTATTTAAGATTCTGTAATCCCTTTGTTCAAATTGTATTAGGTTATAATGAAAAATGAGTTCGTTGTAATCAAAACCCACAAATTAACCAAAACAATTATCATTAAAGTTCTATATGATAATTCATCCTTGTTCCATGTAACCAAGTTATATAAATGAGAAATAACACCTATTTATGTTCATAAATAATATATAATTTCAATTATGGAGATTTACATCCATTCCACTTCATTACTTAAAAACAAGTGAACCAAATATAAAAATAAGAGAAACCAAAACTCTGGAACGACGAAAGTCAATACAATAACTAATCAATAAATACATAAATGAACTAACCATAATTATGATAAACTAAATACATATATAATAGGTTCTGAAATAAGTTATTAATAAGTATAATTTCATATTCCAGGAACTTAAGTACAAGAGCGGAACACGTTCGGAGTTAATGTAACACCCCGGGTAAATAAAGAGTATGACATTTTCACATTTATCCATATTTGTGAATAAAATATTAATATGACTTTAAAGGGGACGCTATGCTCGATGGCGTACCCAACACGCATCAACGAGTTTCTTGGGAATCTTACATTGCACTCTAATAATAAAATAATATTATTTTAAATAGTAGTTAACGCCTAGCCATTGTAATGGTGGGAATGAACAGAACTAACTACAAAATGATTATATATGTTTGTCAAATATTTTTACTTTTTACAAAAAATGTTAGAGGATTAAAAATGCGAATGAATCCAATTTTAAGCGTAAACATTCTAATATTTTTTAAAAGTTCGATTAACCGCCTTTTGATGGAGAACCTCTTTTAAATCCTCTTTTTGACAATTTTATGTGTTATATTTGACAAAATAAAATTCTTCTTTAGAATTGGGACATCAAAATTTACTTTGTGTAAATTTTTGGTATTTTTCGGAAAAAGTTCAATTTTTAATGAATAGTGAAAAATGTTGTATTTTAATTCAAAACCTATTTTTAATCTTATTTATTTATATGATTATATTATCTTTTTAATTGGTTTTAAAGTGAAATTAGAATATATTTTTACCATTTAATCTAATAGTGGTCTTTGGAATTAATTTCACTTTGAAATCGGACTTAAACTAGTGTCAATCTTTTGATACATTTGGTTTCATAAAAACACGCTATTTGTTTTGACAGTGGGAATTAATTATTAAATTAATTAATGAAACTTATATGTTTTGAATTTTTTAAAATAGACATCATTTTTGAATTCGGAATATCAAATATAGCTTAGGGTGAATTTTCGGTAATTTTCTGAAAAACTTCAATTTTTGATGAATAGTGAAACCACTAAGTGGTACTTATAAAAACTGATTTTTCGTTTAAATGAAATTTTACCACCTTTGTGTTTTGAATTTCAAAAATCCGACATACATGGTTTTCATTATGAAGTAAAATTTGGTTCAATGGGATTAAAATAATTTTTTGGTGAATAGTAACTTATTAAGTTTTTAATCACGATTAGAGGTAATTAGTGTAGTTTAAGGTATGAATAATGTTTTAATAAAATGAAATGACCTAGAAACATGTCCTATCCTCATTTTATGTGTCATGGACGACCAATAAAATCCATGGGTCAACTTGGGGACCCCATGGAGCCACTTTGGTTGGAAAATGACATAAATACCTTTTTATGTAATGTTAAAGTAAAAATGACACAAACATTAGATTTTTTACTAAAACAATTTTTACATGGGGTTAAACAAGTCATGTTTTTTATTATAAATAGTCATTGGAAAGCTAAAAATATTTCCTACATCATAGTAGTTTTTTATAATTTTTAGACATTAAATCAATTAAATTATTTATGACATCATGATGATGTAGCGATGACCTCATTATTTAACGATTTAAATAAAATGGAAAGATAATGTAATATCTAAGACCTAAACATGTCCAAAACCTATTTTATGGGTGTATTTAGAACCCTTATCATCTTATCCTCGAAACACATCAATGTGGGATCATTAAAATCCTAAACACATTCTAAAATAAAGTAACATTTCTTTACTTTCCAAGAGTGCCCCTCCTCTCCTCTTATAAAAGGACCCCACCTCTACCTCCTTACCCACACTTCCAAAGCCTTTGGCTCAGCCAACCCCTACCCATTTCATCTCTCCACATCCCTCTCTAGATCCTTGAAGTCTCACTTTGGGCATAATCCTTTCCAAGGAAGCCTTTGAGCTCAAATCAAAGGAAGTTACCCGATTTAAAGGTAATGTCTTCACTTGTGTCCTTTTGTATTATTTTGCTTCTCCAACCCCCTAAACTCTTTTTATTCGATTATTTTGTAAAAAATACAGTATCTTAAATATACTAGGATGTTTTTATAATAATTATTCTAGCTACACTTACACACACCTATATCTAATGGTTAAAGAACATATTGTTTCCGTGGATGGCGAATTTCTGCCTCCCGAAACGATGATTGTTCAACATTCTTTTAACACCTTCAAAGGTGGCCATTAAGATTTCAATATATTTATATATGGTATATAATATGTTTATGTTTTCCTTAATCTTCTTTATTTTTCATTTATGGCATACCTTTATGGTTTCCATTATGGGTAAACGCGATATCTTCATTTTAGGAAGTGCGGACTACCGCCCCCTCAAAGTGATTTGATTCGTTAATGCCATATGTGGGAAGTATAAAGGATGGAATTAATGTTATTACATATTTTATCCTACTGTAATTATAATATACCTTTATATATTTATTATTTCATTCAATTTAATACAAAAAAAATGAAATGAAAGTAGCATTCATGCGTACGTATGGCTTACCGTCTCCATGAACGGTACATTTCATTTCTTATCTCCAAATGTTATGTACTGTTATAAGTACATATATATAATGGATATGTATGTAATATATTACATCTAAATTATGGGTATAATTCTGGAATTATAATATATATATCTCTCATTTTGTTTTAATTCCATTAATATGGAAAAAAATGAAAGTAGCGTTCATGCGTACGTACGGCCTACCGTCTCCATGAACGGTGCTTTTAATTTTTTATCTCAAAATGCTATGGAATTGTATAAAACGAATATATACTGGATATATATGATATTTAAAACATAAATACTATTATGGAGATGATGTACCTATAACTACATGGACAATCACTTTTCAAACAAGTTCATTTTTGACTCATGTACCAAACATCGGCAAAGACGTCTGATATGAACTAACATTATTAAACAATTATTATAACATTATAATATGTGATATGAACTGAATAATAATATTTAAATGAGGTCCTTAGGCAATTATAATTTGACCAAATTTTATTATTCAGGAATATAAAGAAATGAACAAGACATGTTGGACTTGAGGTAAGGGATCTGACTCCTTTCTTTCTTTTAAAGTACACTCTTTTGTGTCATTCCTTTTAAATCTCATCTTTCTTGTTATTGGGATATTCTTTTATATTAATCTTACTGTAATTTTATGTTAATAGGATTAGAGACCCTATTCTCTATCATCAATCCTTTTTGGAAGTTTTAAGTGGCGTCGTTAGGCTGCCGAGTTTTCGTAAGGGATTTTTCATCTCACTTTTATTCCCGTGAGATTTATGCTACATTTGCCACAATTTCCTTTGAGTGGTGTATGTACTGCCCATTATTATACACTTTGTGTAGTATAATTTCATTTATGGGTATTCACATATTCATTGTATGACCCTTCTTCCATGGGGTGTACGTTTCGAAAGTTACCCAACTCGGTAAGGGAACCTTTCACACTCCTATTTTAAAAGACTTTTTTTGTTATGTCTTTTAATTCACATAACATTATGTTGGGATATGTTATTATATATCCTTATTGATGTAAATTTTATTTCCAAGTGATGAGATACCCTTTTTATCTCTCATCAACTCATTTTATAAGATTTTAAGTGACGTCATTAGGCTGTCGAATTTCTGTAAGGGAACTTCTTAACCCACTTTCAATTATTTGGGTTAAACCTCTAATTCTTGATTTTATTATGCCAAGATTATGTGTGAGATCTCTATGTTGTAGTTTCCAAAAACCTTTTTGTTGATATACTATTTCTACACATAATCATTTCATAGATAAATTCTTATTTCATTTAGACGGACTTGTATCGGAGATCATAACTCAATCTCATTTCATTGAGTTAAATATCTATGTCATTGGTTTTGTTTTTCAATGATTATGTGTGAATGACCTCTGATTTTTTTACACTTAATATCCACTTATATTTTGTGTATTCATATTTGTCACACATAATCATATAATTGATTTATCCTTAATCTAAGGATATCGACTTTGTAAGGGACTTCGTCTCAATCTCCTTTCATTGAGCCATATTTAGTTTTACACACAACTTTATTTTATACGGTGTATAAACCCCTTTGACTTTTAAATTTATTCAAAAGGAATATTTTTATACGAAGCGTTTTACTAAATGACAAAAAAGGAATGTTTTTTTTAACGTACGCAGTGACAATGACCTTTTCCGCCACCGCGAGTATTATTTGGTCTTTGGCTTCCTCAACAAGCCGTAATGTTTTTTAAAATGAAATAAATACCATATACTCTTTTATGTATGTTGGTATTGAAAATGGTTTTTATAAAGGATTTGTTATGTCGATATATTTAAGTGGCATATTTTGATTGAAATATGGAAATGTTTTCTTTCCATTATATTTTTTTAATGTCTTATGATTTTATAATGGTACTTGGACATTATGACGGGTGGTGTCGTGAATACCAGGACAGGTGGTTACGTTATAACCTCCAATGCATTGGGTATGGAAGTCGGCCGTATGGATAATTCCATTAGGTATGTATGGAAGTTGTCCGTATGGCTATTCCATTAAGTGATATGTGTGGAAGTCGACCGTATGGTTATTCCACTTAAGTGTGTTTATGTCCCAAGTTACCTTTATGTGTTATATGATCTTTATATGGGTTTTATGGTAATATTTTGGTTACAGAAGGGTAAGTAATGAAATTTTATTCAGTGAAGAGTTTTTACTACTTCTAAACGGTGAAAAGTATTACTTTGATAAAGTATACATTATTTACTTGTTGATTTGAAAAACTAACAGTTTTCATTCTTTGTGTATCCCTTACTGAGCTTTTTATGCTCATCCCAAGTTTTTGAAATGTTTTTCACAGGGCAAGGGAAAGGTACATGATGTGATGATAGTGACAAGGATGTGTCAAGAAAGAATCCATGTTTTATTTTAAATATGTTTCCGTTGATGGGAAAAATGAATATTGTCTTTTATGTAACCACTTTGCTTAAATGTGGAATGTAATGCAAGTTTCATGATCTAATTCTCTAAAACTATAAACCTGAAAAGATCTTCAATGTGTAATCTTGTAATAACTCATCATTAAGTAAGGATTAAGGTTGGGGCCTTATAGTTGGTATCAAAGGTCGGTTTAGATAACTTTAGAGGTTAGGGTATCCTCTAAGCATAAGTGACATTACCATAATGGTTAGGATTTCAGAAAGAAGCCTAGTTTTAGATAAAGTGAATGAGTAAGTATATCATAGTGTTTACCTTCCTCATTAATACATGATGGTTTTGTTGATATACTCACACTGACATTTTTTGTTTTTAGTGAATGGATGGATCTAGATGTCACCAAAGAGACAACAGGTTTGAAGGAAACTGTGGTGGTTCTATGATTAAGATACTTGATAAAATGGGGGATTTAATGAGGAAACTCGTGGTTGTTCTAAACCAACTATCAAGGAGTCATGATCAACCACTTGAACCTTGGTATGTTCTGTAATGAATCATGTATGAGATGACCAATCGATGTGGAAGTTCAGGTAATAATTATAAAGGTAACCATTAGGGTTTATATGATCCTTACTTTTGAGGTAATTATGGGTTATTATATGTTTTGATGGAAAATGAAAGGCATGAGATAAACTTGAGGATAAAATATTTTATGATTATTTTTGAAGATTTTATCTTGTTTTGGGGAATGTTTTGAGAATTATACAGTTTTGGAAAAAGGACAACACACAGACCGTGTGACAACCCGTCGTGTCGGACAAAGCTGCGGGAATCGAGCCCACAACCAAAGTGCGACTGGTATTTATCGCCTACCACTGGACTACGTGAAGTCCCTGGTTTGTTTGACTGATTCTTTTTAGTTAGATGATTTTATGAATTAAGAGTAAGCTGATTTTGGGTTATCTATGGAAATTTATTAACCTATCATGGAGGATATGTGATTAGGTTAATTACATTTCAATACGAGACTTTAAGAGTAACTGATGTTATTTGGAGATAGGGGTTAATTTGTACCTTGGAAGACTATGAGACTAAATACTTCAAATATTTGGGTTTCAATATTAGTTTGGTTTACTTTGAAGTATTTTATGGACAATTTGTTTATCGAATGGTCCTTGTTGAACTTTGGGTTTTGTTGGACAAATTTTGGAGATTAAGAATAGATTTTCTTTTTATAAAGGGTTATCCTTTTCTAGATTATCTGATCTTGTACTAACCTTTTTGGTTTTGGTTTTGGTTAGAGTCTAAATACATGGTAAGTATATAGTTCTCTTTTGTGGATTAGGTGATTCTATAGAAGTTTATTATAGTACTCTTAATGTGAACAAGTCTTCCTAAATACTCGTCTTTTGGAGAAAATATGATTTTGTGTAAGAAATCTAGTAAAAGTTGGAAGTCAACATTACAAGTAAGTGTGTTTCCTTAAGATCAAAAATAAATTCGTCAATGAATAGTAACTTAAAACAAAAGTGTTTTCTATTAACTTTTCCTACTGAGGAATCTAATACCGTTTCACCCATCATAAGTTTGTGATTTTCTTGTGGTTAACTTTATCCTAAACATGTTTACTATCACTCCCCATCAGAACATGACCCTATGTTTTCTCCTCCATTTCCATGTTTTCCTACATGGAATCCTAGTATGGGTTAATTCGGGTGACCTTTGTACTTATATTTCTTTATTTTAAAGTGATTGTTTTACTGACTCTTGTTCTGATGTGGGATTTTCAATGAAGTTTCCAAGCCCAATTTTAAAATTACGAGGACGTAATTCCCAAAAGGGGGGAAGGATGTAACACCCCAGGTAAATAAAGAGTATGAAATTTTCACATTTATCCATATTTGTGAATAAAATATTTATATGACTTTAAAGGGGACGCTATGCTCGATGGCATACCCAACATGCAACAACGAGTTTCTTGGGAATCTTACATTGCACTCTAATAATAAAATAATATTATTTTAAATAGTAGTTAACGCCTAGCCGTTGTAATGGTGGGAATGAACAGAACTAACTACAAAATGATTATATATGTTTGTCAAATATTTTTACTTTTTACAAAAAATGTTAAGGATTAAAAATGCGAATGAATCCAATTTTAAGCGTAAACATTCTAATATTCTTTAAAAGGTCGATTTACCGCCTTTTGATGAAGAACATTTTTAAATCCTCTTTTTGATAATTTTATGTGTTATATTTGACAAAATAAAATTCTTCTTTAGGATCGAGACATCAAAATTTACTTTGTGTAAATTTTTGGTATTTTTCCGAAAAAGTTCAATTTTTAATGAATAGTGAAAAATGTTGTATTTTAATTCAAAACCTCTTTTTAATCTAATTTATTTATATGATTAGATTATCTTTTGAATTTGTTTTAAAGTGAAATTAGAATATATTTTTACCATTTAATCCAATAGTGGTCGTTGGAATTAATTTCACTTTGAAATCGGACTTAAACTAGTGCCAATCTTTTGATACATTTTGTTTCATAAAAACACGCTATTTGTTTTGACAGCAGGAATTAATTATTAAATTAATTAATGAAACTTATATGTTTTGAATTTTTTAAAATAGACATCATTTTTGAATTCAGAATATCAAATATAGCTTAGGGTGAATTTTTGGTAATTTTCTGAAAAACATCAATTTTTGATGAATAGTGAAACCACTAAGTGGTACTTATAAAAACTGATTTTCCGTTTAAATGAAATTTTTCCACCTTTGTGTTTTGAATTTCAAAAATGCGACATACATGGTTGTCATTAATAAGTAAAATGTGGTTCAATGGGATTAAAATAATTTTTGGGTGAATAGTAACTTATTAAGTTTTTAATCGCGATTAGAGGTAATTAGTGTAGTTTAAGGTATGAATAATGTTTTAATAAAATGAAATGACCTAGAAACATGTCCTACCCTCATTTTATGTGTCATGGATGACCAATAAAATCCATGGGTCAACTTGGGGACCCCATGGAGCCACTTTGGTTGGAAAGTGACATAAATACCTTTTTATTTAATGTTAAAGTAAAAATGACACAAACATGAGATATTTTACTAAAACAATTTTTACATGGGGTTAAACAAGTCAGAGTTTTGACTATAAATAGTAATTGGAAATCTAAAAATATTTCCTACATGATAGTATTTTTTTTATAATTTTTAGACATTAAATAAATTAAAGTATTTATGACATCATGATGATGCAGCGATGACCTCATTATTTAACGATTTAAATAAAATGAAAATATAATGTAATATATAAGACCTAAACATGTCCAAAACCTATTTGATGATTGGATTTAGAACTCTTATCACCTTATCCTCGAAACACATCAATGTGGGACCATTAAAATCTGAAACACATTATAAAATAAAGTAACATTTCTTTACTTTCCAAGAGTTCCCCTCCTCTCCTCTTATAAAAGGACCCCACCTCTACCTCCTTACCCACACTTCCAAAGCCTTTAGCTCGGCCAACACCTGCCCATTTAATCTCTCCACATCCCTATCTAACTCCTTGAAGCCTCAATTTGGGGATAATCCTTTCCAAGGAAGCCTTTGAGCTCAAATCAAAGGAAGTTACCCGATTTAAAGGTAATGTCTTCACTTGCGTCCTTTTGTTTTATTTTGCTTCTCCAACCCCCTAAAATCTATTTATTCATTTATTTTTTAACAAATAAAGTATCTTAAATATACTAGGATGTTTTTATAAGAAGTATTCGAGCTACACTTACACACACCTACATCTAATGGTTAAAGAACATATTGTTTCCGCGGATGGCGAATTTCTGCCTCCCGAAACGATGATTGTTCAACATTATTTTAACACCTTCAAAGGTGGCCATTAAGATGTCACTATATTTATATATGATATATAATATTTTTATGTTTTCCTTAAGCTTCTGTATTTTTCATTTATGGCATACCTTTATGGTTTCCATTATGGGTAAACGCGATATCTTCATTTTAGGAAGTGCGGACTACCGCCCCCTCAAAGTGATTTGATTCGTTAATGCCATATGTGGGACGTATAAAGGATGGAATTAATGGTATTACATATTTTATCCTACTTAAATTATAATATACCTTTATATCTTTATTATTTCATTCAATTTAATACAAAAAAAATGAAATGAATGTAGCGTTCATGCGTACGTACGGCTTACCGTTTCCATGAATGGTACATTTCATTTCTTATCTCCAAATGTTATGTACTATTATAAGTACATATATATAATGGATATGTATTTAATATATTACATCTAAATAATGGGTATAATTCTGGAATTATAATATATATATCTCTCATTTTGTTTTAATTCCATTAATATGGCAAAAAAATGAAAGTAGCGTTCATGCGTACGTACGGCCTACCGTCTCCATGAACGGTGCTTTTAATTTTTTATCTCCAAATGATATGGAATAGTATAAAACAAATATATACTGGATATATATATGATATTTAAAACATAAATACTATTATGGAGATGATGTACCTATAACTACTTGGACAATCATTTTTCAAACAAGTTCATTTTTGACTCATGTACCAAACATCAGCAAAAACGTCTGATATGAACTCACATTATTAAACAATTATTATAACATTATAATATGTGATACGAACTGAATAATAATCTTTAAAGGAGGTCCTTAGCCAATTATAATTTGACCGAATTTTATTATTCAGGAATATAAAGAAACGAACAAGACATGTTGGACTTGAGGTAAGGGATCTGACTCCATTCTTTCTTTTAAAGTACACTCTTTTATGTCATTAATTTTAAAGCTCATATTTCTTGTTATTTGGATATTATTTTATATTAATATTACTGTAATTTTTATTTTAATATGATGAGATACCCTATTCTCTCTCATCAATCCATTTTGGAAGTTTTAAGTGGCGTCGTTAGGCTGCCGAGTTTTCATAAGGGATAATTCATCTCACTTTTATTCCCGTGAGATTTATGCTACATTTGCCACAATTTCCTTTGAGTGGTGTATGTACTGCCCATTATTATAAACTTTGTGTAGTATAATTTCATTTATGGGTATTCACATCTTCATTGTATGACCCTTCTTACATGGGGTGTACATTTCGAAAGTTACCCAACTCGGTAAGGGAACCTTTCACTCTCCTCTTTTAAAAGACTTTTTTTGTTATGTCTTTTAATTAACATAACATTATGTTGGGATATATTCTTATATATCCTTATTGATTTAAATTTTATGTCCAAGTGATGAGATACCCTTTTTATCTCTCATCAACTCATTTTATAAGATTTGAAGTGACGTCGTTAGGCTGTCAAATTTCTGTAAGGGAACTTCTTAACCCACTTTCAATTATTTGGGTTAAACCTCTAATTCTTGATTTTATTATGCCAAGATTATGTGTGGAATCTCTATGTTGTAGTTTCCACAAAACTTTGTGTGGATATACTATTTCTACACATAATCATCTCATAGATAAATTATTATTTCATTTAGACGGACTTGTATCAGAGATCATAACTCAATCTCATTTCATTGAGTTAAATATCTATGTCATTGGTTTTGTTTTTCCATGATTATGTGTGAATGACCTTTGATTTTTTTACACTTAATATCCACTTATATTTTGTGTATTCATATTTTTCACACATAATCTTATAATTGATTTATCCTTAATCTAAGGATACCGACATTGTAAGGGACTTCGTCTCAATCTCCTTTCGTTGAGGAATATTTAGTTTTACACACAACTTTCTTTTATACGGTGTATAAACCCCTTTGACTTTTAAATTTATTTAAAAGTAATCTTTTTATACGAAGTGTTTTACTAAACTACAAAAAGGAATGTTTCTTTTAACGTACGCAGTGACAACGACCTTTTCCGATGCCGTGAGTATTATTTGGTCTTTGGCTTCCTCAACAAGCCGTAATGTTTTTTAAAATGAAATAAATACCATATACTATTTTATGTATGTTGGTATTGAAATTTGTTTTTATAAAGGATTTGTTATGTCGATATATTTAAGTGATATATTGTGATCGAAATGTGGAAATGTTTTCTTTCCATTATATTTGTTTAATGTCTTATGATTTTATAATGGTACTTGGACATTATGACGGGTGGTGCCGTGAATACCAGGACGGGTGGTTACGTTATAACCTCCAATTCATTGGGTATGTAAGTCGGTCGTATGGCTAATTCCATTAATTATGTATGGAAGTTGGCCGTATGGATATTCCATTAAGTGATATGTGTGGAAGTCGACCGTGTGGTTATTCCACTTAAGTGTGTTTATGTCCCAAGTTACCTTTATATGTTATGTGATCTTTATATGGGTTTTATGGTAATATTTTGGTTATAGAAGGGTAAGTAATGAACTTTTATTCAGTTAAGAGTTTTTACTACTTCGAAAAGATGAAAAGTATTACTTTGATAAAGTATACATGGTTTACTTGTTGTTTGGAAAAACTAACAGTTTTCATTCTTTGTGTATCCCTTACTAAGCTTTTTATTCTCATCCCAAGTTTTTGAAATGTTTTTCACAGGTCAAGGGAAAGGTACATGATGTGATGATAGTGACAAGGATGTGTCAAGAAAGAATCCATGTTTTATTTTAAATATGTTTCTATTGTTGGGAAAAATGAATACTGTCTTTTATGTAACCACTTTGCTTAAATGTGGAATGTAATGTAAGTTTCATGATCTAATTCTCTAAAACTCTAAACCTGAAAAGATCCTCAATGTGTAATCTTGTAATAACTAAAGATTAAGTAATGTTTAAGGCTGGGGCCTTATAGTTAAGGTAAGGGTTTTTCCACCCGAACATCCATTTTCATTCGTGTTACTTTTATTGTCTAATTTTCTCAATAAAATTCTTATGTATTGTTATGTACTCCACATAAATTCTGTACGGGTATTCTATATATGTACACCAAACAGAATCATTACCTATTTTCTAGATAGTTACAAGTTTTAAAAGGAGCATTCAAAACTGTTTCCAAAATAGAAGCCTGATTCAAGGGAATTTTTCAAATTCTTATCTATTTTTAAGGGAACTCTATAATCTGTTTTTTGGGAACTATTATCCTTATAAAATCACTCAATTTATTTTGAAAATACTATATTAATTCACTTCTAGTTTTATAAAAATATTTTTCCAAAATAACTCTTCTTTTAAAAATAAAAGAGTATTTATCTCAAGAATTGCTTAATGATTTTATAAGAGTGTTTTCGTCTAATTCAACACTCTTGTTGATTCTATGGTATTATTGGGATTAATAATCTATGAATTCATATACCAAATTTTATTTAATTTTTTATGACTATCTCTATTATGGTTGATCTATCCTAAAACAATTCACCATATTATTCTGAATGGTTAGTGTTTTATGTTTTATGATTGGGGAAAGTTAGTTACATTTAATATGATAGTTTCAATATGAATGTGTATGTTTTTTATGTTGATCCCCGCTCATATGAGTAATTCATTGGACTTATTATGTGATGGGTTGAGTCCGCTATAGCCCCTCGATGCATCGGTAGGTCTCATGAGACAAAGAGACGTTGAATTGACCGAGGTCTTTCCCAATGTGATATGGATTTTGGCCAAGGTCTTAATCATTAGACGTCTTGGCCGAGGCCTTGACAAAATGTTTCAGAATGTCCGACATTATTCATTCCTTCATTATAAGTTCAACTATTGATATTCCATGTTGTAATTTGATTAGTAGAATACCCATGATTATTTTTTATTATGGTATTATTTACTCAGCTCATTTTCCTGCCATAATGTGTTCAAGTTTATTATTAAAGGCATGTGTTTTAAATTATGCACCATGTCTTATGTTTATACTATCTTCCACTATATTTCATACTCTTACTGAGAATTTAAGATCACCCCTTTCTTATCTATCATTATTTTTTAGGACATGAAGAAGTTTATTATGAATGACATGATGAAAAAACCTTGGAGTTATGGGTGTTGTCTAAGGAGTTTCCATGTTGTTTTTCTCTTCAAGTTGTAATATTGAACTTATGTATGAATCTTGTTTCTAATAATACTAAACTACTCGGTCCTTTGGGATTCTTATTCCTTGTATGTATGCCAACGTAATCAAATAACGCATCGGCTCCGGGTAACTGGGGTCATGTCCTTACAGTTGGTATCAGAGGAAGTTTAGTAGAATACATGGAAACTAGATTTATAAAATGTAGAATTAGAGAAGAGTCCCTAAGTTATTCTTTGAGGATATACATACAATAACGTCCTGGTATTTTGTTAAGGAATAGATTATGTGGATCTTTCAAGAAATACATCCATGTCTGGATACGAGCAGGTAGAGGCGGCTCTGACACAGATGTATCTAGTGGAAAAACCCAAAAACACCACTTTGAGCAAGACTCAAACGGGAACTGGTGCACGACAACAGGCCTTGGTGCACTCTTGGTTACAACACTCCCGGGGGATATGCTTAGGATAATTCACATTCTCTTTACAAGCCATTATTAAAGATTGAAATGTAAAATATTTCTCAATGAAACCATATTTGTGAATATGGGATTAGCCATTCGTAGGATCTCAGTTTTTTTCTATATATTTTGGTAGGTTAAGATTATAAATTATGATTCATATCCTAATCTATTGTATGCCATTATCTAGAGATGGATCCAAGTGAAAGGAATGAAAACTGTACGAACAAACGTGTCCCTTGTAGGGATTTTCCCCCGATGCAAGATATTGTTGTTGGCTCTGGTGTTGTGACTGGTGCTGAGCAACTCATAAATATACTGAGGAAAATTACACAGGTTATGAATAATAACCTTACCCATATGGAGAATCTAGATCCACCATGTGGAAGATCTATGCTAGATCTCTTTATGCGACAACAGCCTTCATCGTTCAATGGGACTACAAACCCTTTTGTAGTAGAGCAATGGATATATTCCCTCGAGAAGATATTTCTATATTTGGGATGTAATGAAAGAGAGAAGGTTTTCATGTCAGTATATCTTCTATCAAGAGATACAGATCAATAGTGGTCATTAATCCAAAACACAACAGAGGAGGAAGAAATAGAAGAGATGTAATGGAGGGATTTTAAGGAAATATTCATAGAAAAATATTTCCCTTGTGAACAAAAAGCAGATATAGAGAAGAAATTCTTGAATCTCAGGAAAAATGAGGATGAAAATGTTGCCAAGTATGAATCCAACTTTACAAGGATGTAAAGACATGTTATGGACTACATACGAAATAGAAGGATAAAAATCGATATATTCTTTGATAGCCTAAAGTCATTCCTCTGGCGGGAACTGGTCTCCCAAAATTTTTCATCATATGAGGACATAGTTTCATTTTCTATCAAGACAGAAAAAGAATTCTCTAGGTCTTATGACTTTAAGGGAAAGCAAGAAAAGAAGAGGGCTGCTAAAAACCCTTGGAAAGGGTATAAGGAAACAGGGAAGAAGGGAAGAGTTGAATTTCCACCATGTGACAATTGTGGAAGGAAACACCCCATTGTATGCTTAAATGGAAAAGGGTATGCTACAAATGTGGTCAGAACGGCCATCATGCTGGTGATTTCATAGGAAAGAAATAATCCAATGATGATCGATGCTATAACTATCAGAAGATGGAGCACTATTCTATTGATTTTCCAAAATGTTGAGTAAATATGCAACAGAAGAGGCCAAGGGAGAAAGGACAAGCATATGGGATCACAACTCCAGAGGATGAAGTTCTACATGACGTGGTGGCAGGTACTTTGATCATTTCATCAAGGTTATACAATGCTTTATTTGATTTTGGATCATCGCATTGTTTCATATCTTCCCAATTTTCTAAGAAAATTAGATATTTCCAATTTGATTTAACAAGGGAGTTTTCAGTCAAAACTCTTAGGGAAGTATCATTGCTACAAATTTCTGTCATATCTATTCCCATTAGGGAATACGAATGTTCATTATCTACTGATATCATCATCATACCCATGATTGAATTCGATATAATCCTCATTATGGATTGGCTTTAGGATCATGATGAAAAAATTTATTGTAATAAGAAGGAGATTATGATTTTTTATGATGATGATAAAGAACACCTTATCTTTAGAGAAGAATCATCACCACCTAATTCATATCTTGATCCACCCACAGTAGCTCAACTAAATTAAATTATTGGGGAGGAAGAGAATGAAATAACTTTGGGTGAGGAAAGGAATGTTCAAATAGAATATGTACCTATTGTGCAGGAGTATATTGTTGTCTTTCCATAAGATTTACCTGGACATCCTCTAGTGCGAAAAATTGGTTTTTCCATTGATTTAATTCCTGGTTCAAGGCCCATATCAAAGACCCCTTATAGAATGGACATTGTGGAATTATTAGAACAAAAAAAAATTAGAGGAATTGAGTAATAATGGATTTATCTGCCCTAGTGTTTCTCCATGGGGAGCCCATGTCCTCTTTGTTAAGAAGAAAGATAGATTCATGGGGCTGTGCATTGATTATAGGGAAATCAATGCTATTATAATAAAGAATAAGTATCCTCTGCCAAGAATTGATGATTTATTTGATCAACTTCATGGAGCCCAATATTTTTCAAAGATTGATCTTCGATCTGGATATCATCAGTTTCTTGTGAGGAAGGAAGACATTCCAAAAACAGCATTCCAAACAAGATATGGGCATTACATGTTTATAGTAATGACTTTTGGACTAATTAATGCACCATATGTTTCTATGGATCTAATAAATAGATTCTTCAAGGAATATCTTGATGACTTTGTGGTTTTGTTTATTTATGATATCCTGGTGTACTCTAGAAGCTATGAAGAACATGAAAATTACTTGCGCACTATTTTGAAGACTCTGAGAAGAAATGAATTATATGGGAAGTTTAGCAAGTTTGATTTCTGGATGCAATCAGTTTCCTTTCTAGGGTACATTGTCTCTAAGGATGGAATATCTGTAGATCCTGAAAAGACAAAGGTTGTAAAAGAATTTCCTAATCCAATGAACGTAACTGAGGTAATTAGTTTTATTGGTTTAGTAGGTTATTATCGGCATTTCGTTCAGAACTTCGCCCGTTTAGAAAACCCAATGACCAAGCTCACACAAAAAGGGGTTAAGTTCATATGGAACAAGGAATGTGAAGAGTGTTTTGAAGAATTGAAGAGGAGGTTTGTAAATTCTCTGATCCTAACCCAACTATCGGGGAATTATGGGTTTGTTATCTATAGTGATGCATCAAAGAAATGACTTGGTTGTGTCCTTATGCAGAATGATCGAGTGATTGCCTATACATCTAGGTAACTAAAAATTCATGAAAAAAACTATCCAACCCATGATCTTGAGTTATCAATGGTAATATTTTCTTTGAAGATTTTGAGACATTACCTCTATGGAGAAAAATGTGAGATATATACATATCATAAGAGTTTGAAGTATATATTCTCACAGAAATAACTAAACATGAGACAAATGAGGTGGATTGAGCTACTCAAAGATTACGACTGCATAATATACTACCACCTGGGGAAATAAAATAAGGTAGCAGATGCATTGAGTAGAAAAGACCATGGAATTCAGAACAAAATGAGAGTTCAAAGGGATCCTATATTCATGGATCTAGTAAAGATAGATATGGGAATTATTAAGGAAGGTAGCACATCACTACTTTTTCAAATGGTTTCCTAACCTTCTTTACATGAGAGAATAAAATGTTCTCAGGTTGATGATGAGTAGTTTCAAAAAAAGATTAAAGTAATAAATGATGGGAAGGTGACTGACTTCTCCTATGAAGATGGAATTTTGAAATTCGGGAAGAGGCTTTGTGTCCCCTCTATTCCTAAGCTAAAGAGAGAACTGTTGGATGATGCTCATAGCTCTAATTTCTATATACATCCAGGTATCACAAAGATGTATCAAGATCTACGAGATAAATTTTGGTGGGACAATATGAAAAGAGAGATTGTTGAATATACGTCAAAGTGCCTAGTATGTCAACAAGTGAAGGCTGAGAGACAAAAGTCTAAGGGGATGATGCAACCACTACCCATATCATCATGGATGTGGGAGAACATTACCATGGACTTTGTCACTGGACTCCTAAGTACATCTAGTGGAAACAATGCTATATGGGTCATTGTAGATTTTCTTACAAAGACACCTCACTTCATAGCGATTCGAGAGGAATTCTTGTTGGATCAACTTGCACATATTTACATCAAAGAAGTCGTAAGGCTGCATGGATTACCACTCTCTATTGTATCCGACCGTGATCCTAGATTCACCTCGAAGTTCTAGAAAAGTCTCTAACATGCTTTAAGCACTGAACTGAGCTTTAGTACGTCCTATCATCCTCAAACTGATGGAAAATCCAAGCAGACTATTCAGACACTGAAAGACATGTTGAGGGCATGTTATATGGAATTCAAAGGAGGATGGGACCAACATCTTCCACTAGTTGAATTCTCCTACGACAATAGTTTCCACTCGAGCATCTGTATGGAACCATATGAATCCCTTTATGGGAAAAGTTGTAGAACACTGGCATATTGGGATGAAGTCGGTGAGAGAAAGCTGCTATGACCTGAATTGGTTGAGGAAATGGTGGAGAAGGTGAAAACCATTCACCAACATATCAAGGCAGCCCAAAGTCGAAAGAAGAGTTATGCAGATAACCATCGACAAGACCTAGAGTTCAAAGTAGGAGACCTGGTATTTTATGAATATCTCCATGGAAGAAGGTCATCCAGTTTGGAAAGAAAGAGAAGTTATGTCCCAAGTATATCATCCCCTTCGAGATCATTGATCGAGTCAGAGCTGTGGCATATCGACCGGCACTTCCACCAACTTTATCAATAGTACATGATGTCTTTCATGTATCCCTATTAAGGAAGTACTTACCAAACCCTTCACATGTACTCTATTTAGAGGTGGTACAGTTGGAGGATGATCTTTCCTATGAGGAGGAGCCGGTGAAAATTTTGGATCATAGAGACAAAGTTATACGCAACAAGACTACTCATCTGGTCAAGGTACTATGGAGAAACCATAAGTACGAAGAGGCAACTTGGGAACTGGAGGAATCAATGAAGGAGAAGTACCCCCACCTGTTCTTGGCCTAGATTTTAAATGAAATTTCAAGGGCAAAATTTTTGTGAGGGGGGTATGTAACGACCCAATATTTTTTTTAAAGGAAATTAATTTCTTATAAATATGTCATAATCAAATTAACTACACAATGCTATGGGACTCTTAAAACATAAGTTTGTCACTTATGTGATGTGAATTTCAAAAATCTGACATACATAGTCGCAATCAGTAAGTTATTTAGAGTCCAACAAGAAAAACTTAATTTTTGGTGAATAGTAACCTACCCTTATGAATAGTAACATACCCTTATGAATAGTGATATACCATAATGAATAGTGACCTTACCTATGATAATATATAAATAATATTCATGTTGAATGTACGATATACCTATATTTTAGAATAAGTTAATGAATGTTTTAAAATTGGTTTTTGATAATAAATTATAATTCTAATTAAATATTAAATTAATAATATATAGAAAATTATTTTTGAAAAATGGACATCATTTTTTGATTCTAGACATCAAAAAATGGTTAGGGTGAATTTTTTGGATTTTTTCGAAAGACGTGATTTTTTTTTATGAATAGAAAAATACGGTAATTTGCTGTATATATATATTATAAGCTAAATAGACTATTCCTAGCATCATGGCTGATTTCACCACCCTTAATCCGAATTAAAATGATAAAATTACTATTCATGGTCATGGAATACTTAATACTACTTTTCTTGTGAAGAAATAACAAATTAATTAGTTTTATATTAAGAAATCCCCCTCTCCTCCACTATAAAACCCCCTCTCACCCCCTCTTCCTATCACTCCTCTCAAGCCTTGTTCCTTCTCCAAATTCTGGCCAAATACCCTCCCAACCTCCTCTCCCACATCCAGAAAGCTTTGGTCTCATTAAAAGTCCAAAACCTCTCCCTTAAGTAGGTTCTCAAGGATGTTTGGTTCAAGAGGTAAATTCCTCTTTTCAATTCTTTGTCTTTCCTTTCAAGTTAATTTGTTTTCTTTTTATATTACCTCTCTTTATCCAAAATTTTGTGATTACTCCAGTACCTTATATGTACTGGAATGTTATCATGATAGTGGAATATGTTATCATCATCTTCCCCTTTTTAACTTCTTTTATACTAGTAGCAAGAACACCGTCCGAGATTTGTCAATTTTATACATTCAAGGACGATGGACTTTTGATTTCATTTATCATTCTAAATTATGGTCCTGAAACCATTCTTGTTATGGTTGAACCAGATTATAAAATATAATATAACCTATTTAAGATTCCTTAATCCCTTAGTTTAAATGGTATTAGGTTATAATGAAAAATGAGTTTGTTGTAATCAAAACCCACAAATTAACCAAAACAATTATCATTAAAGTTCTATATGATAATTCATCCTCATTCCATGTAACCAAGTTATATAAATGAAAAATAACACCTATTTATTTTCATAAATAATATATAATTTCAATTCTAGAGATTTACATCCATTCCACTTCATTAGTTAAAAACAAGTGAACCGAATATGAAAATAAGAGAAACGAACACTCCGGAACGACGAAAGTCAATAATAACTAATCAATAAAGACATAAATGAACTAACCAGAATTATGATAAACTAAATAAATGTATCATAGGTTCAGAAATAAGTTATTAATAAGTATAATTTCATATTTCAGGAACTTAAGTACAAGAGCGGAACAGGTTCAGAGTTAATGTATGGGTTTTCCACCTGAATATCCATTTTCATTCGGGTTACTTTTATTGTTTAATTTCCTCGATGAAATTATTGTGTATTGTTATGTACTCATCATAAATTATGTATGAATATTCTATATATGTAAAGAAACTAGAATCCTTCCCTATTTTCTGGATAGTTACATGTTTTAAAAGGAGCATTCAAAACTGTTTCCAAAATACAATCCCGATTCAAGGGAATTTCTCAAATTCTTATCTATTTTTAAGGAAAATCTATAATATGTTTTTTGGGAACCATTATCCTTATAAAAACACTAATTTATTTTTAAAATATTATATTAATTCACTTCTGGTTTTATACAATGATTTTTCCAAAAGAACTATTCTTTTCAAAATAAAAGAGTATTTATCTCAAGAATTGCTTAATGATTTTATAAGAGTGTTTTCGTCTTATTCAACACTCTTGTTGATTCCATGGTATTATTGGGTTTAATCATCTATGAAGTCATATACCATATTTTATTTAATGGTTTATGACTAACTCTATTGTGGTTGATCTTTCCTAAAACCATTCACTATATTATTCCAAATAGTTAGTGTTTTATGTTTTATGATTGGGGAATGTTAGTTACATTTCATTTGATAGTTTCAATATAAATGTATATGTTTTTTATGTTGATCCCCACTCATATGAGGAATGCATTGGAATTATTATGTTACATGTGGGTCACGCTAGAGCCCCTAGATTCATAGGTAGGTCTCATGAGACAAGTAGACATAGAATTGGCTGAGGCCTTTCCCAATGTGATATGGATTTTGGCCAAGGCCTTAATCATTAGATGTCTTGGCCAAGGCCTTGAAAAAATGTTTCAGAATTTCTGGCATTATTCATTCCATCATTATGATTTCAGATATTGATATTCCTTGTGGTTATTCTATTAGTAGAATACCCTTGATTATGTTGTATTATGGCATTCTTTACTCAGCTCATTTTCCTGCCATAATGTGTTCAAGTTTATTATTAAAGGCACATGTTTTCAATTATGCACCATGTATTATGTTTATACTATCTTCCACTATATTTCTTACTCTTACTGAGCATTTTAGATCACCCCTTTCTTATGTATAATTCTTTTTCAGGACATGAAGATGTTTATTATGAATGAAATGCTGAAATAACCTAGGAGTTATTGGTGTTGTCTAAGGAGTTTCCATGTTGTTTTTCTATTCAAGTTGTAATATTAAACTTATATATGAATCTTGTTTCCAATAATAATAAACTAATCAGTACTTTGGGATTCATATTCCTTGTATGTATGCCAACGTAATAAAACAAGGCACCGACTCCGGGTAACTGGGGTCGGGTCCTTACAAGACGTGATATCTATGTATGAAATTTATGGGTTGGTATAGTTATTATCCATGAATGGTTTAGTTATCTTTTAGAAATTGGGATGAAAAAAATTAGTAAGAACTATTGGTATTATACTATGTATACAATATTATCCTATATTATTATAAGGAAAGGATTGTGGTTTCATAGCAAAACATCCACTTCTAATGCTAAAAATGGTTCTTGTTTTTATATAGATGAATATATGTGTAAAAACCCAAAAATACTTGTTTTAGAATATCATATTCATAATAATGTTTCACAATGAATATTCCCTTACCACGCACTTGGTTTGACACTGTCAAGGATTATGATTTGACAACTCACACTTTCTTCATCAACCATTATAAAGGATTTTAATAAAAGAAGACCATGTATGATCTAGGTTAAAACAATGGTGTCATATATGGAAATGTAGGTGTCATGATTTAGAAATCCTGTAATTTATTTTTCATTTTTTTTCACACTATGATTATTTTTTATCATACTATACTTTAAGGATTTAGTCAATTGCTGGAACCCAAAGGGACCATGTTAAGGATGAATGTAATAAAAAATCCAATCATTATCCATATAAGAAACAAAATTTCATGGGATCTGGAATGAAAAATATTTTTAATATAGTTTCTATACACTTTCAATATTTTAATCATGATGAGGATACTAATGAGAAAGATAAGGAAAATGTTCTATTGATTCCTTCAAGATGCAACATCCACCTTATTATATTGGTTCTGTTGATCAAATTGTTGTTGAAAAATGGATCTGTACAACTAAACATTTATTTTCCACTCTCCAGTGTTTCGTGCGTGAAAATTCCATTTTAGTTGTTTCTTGTTTTGAAGTAGAAATAGATAAATGGTGTAATCTTATCAAGAACACAATGAAAATATATTAAATAAATTACTTGTATTTATATGATTTGAATAGATTAATTTTAAATCAGGAAAATTTCTTCATATTCTTTGTATAAAAATAGATAAAAAATTACCTAATATAAAATATAACTATAAATATTCAATTGGAACCTATGCAGATTTTTTACAATAACATGGAGGTATGATTTTGGTGTCATCATCCAACCTATAAGTATGGTTAATCGATTCTTTAAAAGCTTAATACCAAGTCTTTTAAGTGTTTTATCCATATGAGACTTCAAAATAAGTAACGAAATTGACTTATGTGATATCAAGGAGTAAATGTATAATATATATACCCATAAATAACTTGGTTTTAATAATTAAAAAATATGTAATTCAAGGAAAAATCTAAAAATGTAGAGATAAAATGATGAATTGTTCTTTTTTCTAAAAACGTAGAAGGAAGCATCAATGAAACTCTCTTAAGGGTACTGTAAAATGATTTATGTGTGGAAAGTGTTTTCATCAATAATTATAATACCAAAATTATAAGAATAGGTTAGCTTGTGATGTGTATTGTGAGAAATCCCCACATAATGCACAATCCACACAACAATGTTTCCAATTTAAGGAGTATGTGAATTTTTCTTATTATTGATGAAATCCAAAAAATATAGAAACTTATTGACACCAATAATTTCTTAATACTAAAGATAAATGAAAATATCATGTGATCACTATTTCATATGATGGTTAGGATAGGAACGTAGTTAAAGGTACACTTACCATCAACTATAAAACTACTAATGTATTATTTGATTCTGGATCTACAAAAAAAATTATATCTAAACAACTTTATAATAGTATAAAAATTCCACCATAATGATTAAATGTTGAATTATTAGTTAAAACACATACTGGTATTTTCATATCATATGAAGACAATGATTACTATCCAGTTGAAGTTTGTGGAAATATTTTTTCAATAAATCAGGTTATTCTCCCTCCAATTCAATTTGTTATTTTCTTAGGCATGGATTGAAATTATCATTATAAATGCACCAAAAAATTTCATATAATAGAATTCAAGTTTTATAATCTAAACTAAACTATGATGATTAATCAATGCGATGCTAAATATAAAATTCTGATGAAAATCAGATCCATTGTATTGGTATTGATTCCTATTCAAAAGGGTTGTTTATCACAGATAGTTGGGGGAAACATAACATCAATTATATTCCTATTGTATTGGGGTTTTTTAATGTCTTTCCAAATGTGTTTCCTAGTATTCCTCTAAATCATGATGTTGAGCTATCAATATAACACACACCTATCTCAAATAAAACTTATATGATGGTCAAGATTGAGTTTTAAGAATCGAAGAAGCAACTCTAGGAGAATCTAAAAAGGGGATTTTATAGGACATGTCTTCCAACTTTTTAGTGACCAAGGATTAACATACATGGATATTACTTCCTTTAAGATAAATATTCATTAAGCTACACAAACACACGAATGAGGACCATAATAGTTTGTTGTCATTGGAAACATGTAACACAATCTTCTTAATTCATGAAATATCTTCAATGTTAGTCATAATTATCTCCCCCTTTTATATATACTCTTAAAACATTTCTTCATAACCTATGTTAAGGAATAATAATAATTGGAGTGATCATATGATAAATATGGGAGAAAAAGGGAGATACATATGCATAACATGCGAATAAGTGCATGATAACATGATAAAAATATTTTAAAAACATAACTTATAAATAAATTATCATAATATTCATTGATGGAAAATATGATAGAAGTACATAATACAGGAATCCTAAAGAAATAAACTAACATGAGCTATGGGAGAATAAAAATTTCCTAAGACAAGGAATTGCAGGATACTCATTAGCATATAAACTCTTATATCAATACTATCAAAAAATACATTCATAACATGTCAGGCTTGGGATAATAACATTTGTAGCTTCATAGGGCACAAGATAAGCTCATGTTTACCCTCTTATTTTATGATTATGATAACCGCCCTTGTATCCTATTATTTAATTCTTGGGATAACCTCCCTTGTACGCTCTTTTTTTGCGTTTGGGATAACCTCTTGTGTACCCTCTTGTAACGTGCTTGGGATAACCTCCCTTGTTCACTTTTTTTAAATCTTGTGATAATCACTAGCGTGCCATTTGAGATCATATAACTTTAATAATCACTCATTGCATTATAGGGAGATATAGGTACCACCCATATCATAATGAAAATCATACATAAGTGTTCTAAAAGAACATAAAACACTCATAATATCATAACCAATGAAATGAAAAGGAATTAATAAAAAATTCATCATATCATAAATTTTGGAAAATAGATATGTTTTATAATCATTTCATCATATCATAACACATGAAAAAATAGGAAGGATTAAAAAGTATTGTATCATGGTATAACACATGGATGCGAAACATTTTTCACATACATCTTGTCATCATCAAACATTAATATAAAGAATAATAATGGTATCCTTGGTTTACATCCCTTGAAATGCATAAGTCACATCAAAGGATTTCTTCTTATGTGGATAATGATTTTGAAATATCTATTAGAACATTTCTTGAGAAAGAAAAATTTTCCATAAATTGCTTTTTTAAAATATTTTTTTTAAAAAAATTCATTCCATTAAAAATAAACATGAAAATTTGTAAGGGAGGATTAAAATATTTCAGTGGTCCTAACATTGAAAAATATTATTCATGTCGTTCATGTAAAAAATAAAGATCTTTTTCTCAATTTCGGTTTAATCTAAATTACCATTGTTGGAAAAATGAAAATTATATTCCATTTAAAATGTTTTCTAATTTTTTTATTTTTTATTATAAAATCATTAATAATAAATTTTAAGGATTTCAAAAAAAAAGAAAAAACATTCAGAAAACATGGATTTGGAAGAGAAAAGGATTCCAACTGAAAGTAAAAATTTTCATAATTTAATAAAACATTGAGAATATAAAGGAATAAAATTAAATGAAAATATGTAATATCAAAAAATAAATAAAGGAAAATAATTTTAAAGGATTTATAGAGGGATAGATCATAATATTTCACTATTGAAAGAATAGTCAAGTGAAATCCAGATTGATAATGATATTGTAACATAAAACACTTAAAGCTTTGGTAATATTGAATTATAACACTATGAAAGGATAAATTTTAATCAAACTTAAAAAAAAGAATAAATAAAACCTTTAAAATCAATCCCAAACCACATTTATATATACCTTATAAAATAATATGGGTGCATAATATGACATTTGTCTCAAAGAGGGAAAATTTAGACAAAATCCCATACGGATTTAGTAATATTTTGAATCATAATCCTAAATAAATAATAATATAAAATTAAATACTAAATATCATTATAACAGTGGTATTTATGTTACAAATTTTTAAATAGGCAGTATATACATGACACAAAATAAACAATTTGTGAATTTATATATGTCTCCAAGAAATAAACGATATATTAGAAATACCTTACCATATGTATTGAATACCTTCATACTCATTAAAAAATCATTTATAATAAATATTATTTTATTATAAATCAATTATATAACCATAATTAGTCATATTATAGAATATCTGGTGTAATTATTTCTTTTTATTTCCCATTTATTAATATTTCCATGTTAAAGTCCAGTTTTACATAATAACCTCATTTTTCATATATTAATTGAGTTATTATTTTTTTTATTACTTTTTCAATTTTTAAATAATTTAAAGAATAATAATTATGAAATAATTATAATATTTATATATAAATTATACTTTTTTTACCAATTATTAAATTAGGTTTGGGGAAATAAAGTATATTACGATCATGGAGATGGTATGCCTTACATATGCATGTGTAATATTTAAATTTCTCAATGATCATTATGGAATTTATATAAGTAGTATATTTTATTTAAATAATTATAATAATATGGTAAATAAAATTTTAGTTTTTAAATATACATAAACATATAATATAGGTATCATGGTTATGAACAGAGAGTCACTTCGCTTCTTGAAGGTAGTTTTCCACACATACATGAATGATGTTATCATGATTCATTGATTGAGAAAGTAAGATATATAATTATATATTCTATTTTTATAATGATTAGTATGTCATGAATATCAAAACTATTTCATGTATATCACATGTATTTTTATTTATTATATTCCATTTATAGCGTTATTGAAAAATGAATTGCATCGCTTTGGGAGGTGGTAGTCCACTATACACATGAGTAACATTATTGTATCCCCTATAGAATGGAATGTAAAAAAGGTATATATATGATATAATGTATCAATAGAAATATTTTTGTTTTAAATATAATATATATACTTTATATAAATCATCATACCCAATCGTGATAGGGGCAATGGAATATCGAATAACATCATTTCGCAAGGTAGTAGTCTGCCGTACACACGAATGATGTTTTCATAACCAATTAAATTTAAGTGGAGATAATTGTAGGTCATGAACATAGAATAAAAATATCCTAGTATATGTAATATAAGTACTCTATAATATAATATCATCTTAAAAATTATTTAATGATATGCTAGAAGAAAAAAAAACTAAAAATGCTCATTTAATAATGTTGCCTCTTATTTGATTATCCTCTATGTGTTTGAAAAAAAAAGCATACCTATATTGCATTTTTAAAAATAAAGGCTTACAAGACGATATGAGGGATTTTTGGAAGTTATCTGTTCAATTATTGGCCAAACCAAATGGGTTTGATGGTGTGAGGAAGAGAGGACATTGCATGTAATTTTATAAGTGAGGTGAGTGACACTTGTAATTTGTGGAAAGAAAAAGGTGTAACCATATTTTTCACAAGAGAAAAGTGACCTGAATAGATTATTATTTAGAATTATATATTATATAGTTAAAATATGGAAAAAAAAATTTATATAATTTATATGTAATTTTATCACTTATATTTTTAGTTTAACCCCTAGTAAACCCATTTTTAATTAACTAGAATAATGATTTTTTACTTTATGACAATCCATTTTTATCAAAAATTAAGTTGACCAAATTAGATACTATAAATTATTATTAAAAAAAATCGAAACCATTTTTCAAAATTCAATTCATATAAGTGAAAAATCTTATTTTAAAATTAATCTTGCGTACATGACGAGAAAGTTGGTCTTCAAAGAAGAATTGTTCAAAAGTTTTCATTATATTTATATCTAATTTCATGATGAAAATGTCTCAAATGACATAAATTATATTAATAGATATATTATTGAACTAATTTTACTTTAAAACCAATTTTAAAAAATAATTTATCTTTATAAATATTTTAACTAGAAAGATAGTTTTCAATTAGAATTCAGTATTTTTCACTATTCATAAAAAATTTATATTTATAGAAAATTATACGAAATAAACCATATGATAATTTTGATAAGTAGATTTAAAATGTGAATTTTATTTTTGAAAATATTTTTTACAAAATTTTCAAATTTTATTAAATATATTAGGGAGAAAATATAAAAAAACTTCTTTTCTGAAAATATAGTGTTTAGGAATAAATTTGGGTTTATTATTATCCATTATATAGAAAATAAATAAGATGAATTTTAATTATTTTTTTGAATATATAATACATAAATACAATTAAATGTTTTCACCAAATCGGTTTTTTTAATATATTGATGTCAAAATGTGTTTATTGGCACAAAAATAATATTTGGGATAAGATTTAATATATTTTCAAATAGTATTGTTTGTCATTTTTAATTAATTGGTAACAATATAATTTATTCTATAAATATTGTGAAACAATTTATTTTCATAATTTATTTAATTTTATTCATACTCCCCATTTCAACATCTAGGTGATTTTTATCATATTAAAATATAATATTTTAATAACAAGAAATGTTTCATTTATTGTCAGTGTTGAGAGTAAAATGACATAAAATCATCATTTCATTTCATGAAATAAAAAATTATTATTGGATGTTATAAAAAATATAAGAAATATTAAATATATTTGAAAAAAATTCAAAAAATCGGGGTGTGTTAAATCCAACCCCCTTAAAGTGAATTTCCCCCCAAAATCCATCACATTGGTACCAAAAAATGAGTTTAATTCTACATCATTAAGTCCTCAAGCTCCCATGTGACTTTCTCAAGATGATGGTTTCACCACAAAACATAAAAAGGTCGAGTGGTATTATTTTGTATAGATTTATCTATTCGACATAGAATCTATACTAGTTGTTCCTCATAAAAAACATCATTCTCATGTGGTATGACCTATGTGTTTAGTGTATGTTATAGATTACGAATATACTTCCTCTTGAGGGATTCACATAACACATCGTGAACTTGAGATTGGTTTAATGGATGCACTAAATAGAAAAATATTATACCAATTAAGTCATGTATTTTAAGTGGACTATTATATCTTGGACTTTGTTTTACCTAAATTAATCGATAGGGAAAATTTTCAAATTACATTATCACCAAATTCAAATTATGCATTGTGTTAATGATTAAAAGGATATCATTTCTGTCAACAACGTTTAGTACTTACATTTTAATAATAGATCTCATAATCTCTTCCATCTCATTAGCTTCTCAGGACCAAATATATTTTTTCAAAATATTTATTCCAGTAATATAAAGGGCTTTACAAGGAGTGATATACATGATCATGTGAAATTAATTAATTTAAATAAACTCAAACAGTGGAAGGTATTGATCCCAACTACATTTTAAATCCATAAAATAATATCTTAGTACATCCTGTAGGGTTTGAATTGTTCTCTCACACATAACATCTATAGTGCAAAAACTCAACATTTTTTCAAGATATTGCTGAATAATTTTCAAAAACTCTAAGTAAAAATTAGACCCTAATCATATATAATTTAATATGGTTCCCCATTATTCTTTATAACTTCTTTAATGTTTACTCTGGAAATAGGTTCTTGGGAGAAATTTTCTCTAGTAGAAACGATGTCTGGTGACTTTTTGAGGTGATCAACTACAACCCATAATTACATCAACATCAATGATAAGATAATCCAAAAAGGTTACATGTACACTTAATCTTATGTCTGGGAAATTTGAACTCATTCCACATCAAATAACATTATTACTAAAACATATAAAAAACTGAAGTGTTATACTAAAATAATTTTCTCTTAAAATATCCTTAATCTTAATATTATCCCATCATATAAACCTTAAAAGGGGTGTCAATGAACTTAAATTTATGTTAGAACATAAACTCATAAAACCATGATGGTATCCAAAAATCTAAATTTAATCTTACATAGATACATATATGCTTCCAAAAGATAATTCATATTTTATTCATAAAATAAACTCCCATATTTTACAAAATCATTTCCATTGGATGCTTGGTTTCAAAATTGTACTGATAGAATATAAAATGTGATTTAATTATTCCATAAACTAGGTGGAAGGATATAATAAATTCTACAAATCACATTAAAATTCACTAAGGAATTAACAATAAGATTTTTTAGTGCCCATTCATACAAAATAATACATGAAATTCCCTACTAGGGTATCTAGGATATGTGTTTACTAATTATTATGAATCACTTCATTCATATAGATTCTGAAAGAACTATCTGTATTCCTTTTTCCACAATGTTTTTTGTGCCTTATCATCTTTATTAGCCCTTATATTGGGGAATTGATATGCATAATACCCATTCTCCTTGAATTTAAAATATTAGAGACTGTGTGGTTTTTTTGTGATGTTTTTTTTCGATTCTCATCATTAGTTACCCTCTTACCATTACATATACATTAAATTTCCCAATGAACATCCATTCCACACATAAAACATTTACTAGTTCCATTAATTTAATTTCCTATATTATTACCTCCACACATTGAGCATAAAAGAAAGCACATATTCTTCTCTCAATGTTTTTTAGATTTATCTTTGAATTCCATTTTTCTATTTTTATATAAATAATGAGATTGTTTTATCACTGAAACATATATTCATAAATTGGTAGAATATAGAACAATATCTTCATTGCTAATGATGTATATTATTTATAACACCCTTTGTAGTCTTGGTTTTAAGACACTTAATAATCGATCAATAGTAATTTCAGATTGGTGGAGAATACTAGATGTGTACCTTAATAGTTTTGTAAAAGTTTCATCATAGGTAGCAAGGAATTCATCATATTTGTATCTTTAGGAAATTTTACTCTTTATCCATATTTTTATAAATAATACATTGAACTTACTTTTTGAAAAATATGATCTTGAATACATCTCATTCAACGGAGTAAATTTTAAATTATTTCCTCATTTGATTGATAAGATCCCTGCATTGTATAGACTCAAGTTCTAAATGAATTATATTTAGAATTAATGTCTCATGATCTAGATATTGGAGGATAAAAAATAACTATTCAAGGGTGCTAATCCATTTCCCAGCCATAAGTGAATCAGAATACCCACTGAAAGAAAGTGAAAGTTGTCTCATGAAGTAGTCTACAAAATTTTGTTCCCTCATTTTCTCATTTGTATGTACATCATGATTGATGTCTTTATAATATTTCATGGCCATAGTTTCATGATTATTCATTCTAGATCCATAATTATTCAGTTTCTCAAGAAGAAAATCTATGCATTGGTCAACATATTTAGTATTAATATTATTTCTTCAGGTTCTAGCCATTGGATAAATCCAAACTCATCATATGAGAAACAATAATCACAGTTGGGAACCAAATAATAATAAAAATCACTTATAGGATGTATAAATCTTGAAAATATATTCATAATATATGAAACCTTAGTTTTATCATATTTTATTAATTTTAATCATTTATTTTAATCCAACAAGATGGCTAATATATAGTTTTTTAATTTCTAAAGAATATACCCCAGGAGTCCCAAACCAGGTGTGTAGAAAGAACTATTTTCATCCATTAGGTAACAATTGAGTCAATATCAATTTTCACCTTTCAAGGATTTAATCATGTTTTATATAAAGAATTTCTAATTCCCACATATCATGCATTCAATGGTACAATGCAACAATAATGTTTATAGAGGCACCTGGGTCGAATCATCAGTGACGGTACTTTTTTGAGTCTATGGTTTTTGTTTTATCTTTGTAGATGGGGTGGGGTTGTAGAGCTCATGTAAAATGAATGATTGATACATATCATTTAATAATTTAATACAGATTACTGTTAGTTCATCATTAGGGAGTTAAACATGTGATATCCATGAGCTTTTCTATATTTTTCATTAAATTTACATCCATAGGACAAGATTATTTTTCATATTAATTCCCTAATGTTTTGAATGTAATAAAAGGCTATAATAGGGTACTAATATCAATAAATTAATTTTTATGGAATGATTAATATTTCATGAACCCATGGGTACTTTATTAAATAATCCACGGAATCCACATGTCAAACAAAACATTTCATCAATCCATAAAATTTTGTGTTCAAAATACACAATATTTATTTAAATAATATTAATCAAGAAAAATATATCAGTCACTTAACATACCCAAATTATTGCTAATAAAAATTGTATATTTACTCATCCATTAATATGGCTATTAACATGGTTGATAATTTTTTGGGTGATGTTTTAAAAAGATAATAATAAGGTGGGACATGATAAGAGTAGTGTATTTAAAATACACACGAATCATGAAGAGAATTAAACATGTAATTTTGATTGAATGAGAAATAATAGGAAGTGAATTATTTTAAAATTTATTTTAAAAAATTAAAACAGTGCTATTACATAATAGAGGGTGGATGCGAATAATAAATTATGATGAAAAAACAAGATTTAATATTGAATTGAAATGAAAACAATCATACCTGATTACAATTGAAAACACTTGAAATACATGAAATGAAAGCATGAAAAAATGGTACATTAAGTCAAAACATGAGTATCGTAGGTAATACCAGATCATTGGAAAGGATATTTCCATTCCAACATATCTTTATAAGCTCTAAAATTCCAATACCTTGCAATGAGAAGTGGGGATGTATTTATAGCACACTGTGGTGGACTTTTTTCATTCCAAAAATATTCCTCATGTTTTGTCACCAATTTTAAAATTCATACAAATGAATTTGGAGAAATATTATCCTTTATATTATTAAATAATGACATTGTAAGTACACCCTCCTAATAGGTAATCCATTAGACTTTTGGATCCAACATTACGTTTGTTTTAAAAAAACATGTGTTGCTACCATTTTTTGGTTCATTTTTTCAATTTCCAAAATGTGAATGCATTTATGGCTATTAATATTAATTAAAATATGAACCATTTATTTGAAAAATATTATAAGATATATCTTGATTTCATAAAAAATTCTCAACACAATTGGATGATTAGATTAGGAGAATAATCAAGAATGGTGGGTTGTGTTTAATTCCAAGATATAATTGTTGGTTGGAATTAAAAGCATCAGTTGGGACTGTTTTGGTGCATTTGGGGCTTAAAATGATTTTTCCCAAGATTTTTTTAATATTTAAGAACATGTTATTTAGTTTCATCAAAATTGGGATTCTATATTGAGCCTATAAATTCTATCCTCATGGATATTCTAGTTTTCAACATAGATTTAGTTGGTCTTTTCGTGTGGTTTATATATACCTTCATATGTCCAAATTAGCCAAATATCTAGTCGAATTATTTGAATAAAATTTATTTGGTATCCCAAGAAAACATGAATCACACAATTTGGATAATTATGGTTAGAGTACATGTTAACATAGTAAACTAACTCGAATCAAGATTAATTCAAATAATGCTCAAAAATTATATTTAGTATTAAAATATGGTTATTTATCCCCAATTATGTACTTCTACCATAAAATTACTAAAGGGAGTAGAAAAAAGTTATTAATAAATGAATAAAATTAGTACCTCTATTCTATATTCACGTCCACTTGTAATATCCAAATATGGATTTAATTATATGGAAACCACTCATGCTTTGATTTACCACTATTCCATGCCAATTTTCAATACATTGAATCATCATTATAATTATCCTTGGAGACATATTTAGGAATATTATTTAAAAATAACCCTTGGGACCTCCTTAATGATTTATCATCCTAGTTTTAAAAGGTTAACCAATCCTTTCCTCTAATAACGACTATAATGACCCATACTTATCATAATTTGATATTACATATTATTAGATGAATATTCATCACATTACACAAACACACACCTAAGGACTATAATATTTGAGTGACCTTATAAACTTATAAAAAACTATTATTAATTCATGAAAGATTCAATTTCACCCATAAATAATTTCCCATTCATTAAACCTACCTAAAACTATTCTTCATAAAATGGTGAAAGGAAACGTATACAATGGTGAGTTGAGATGCCCAGTAAGGGTAAATAATGGAGATACATTATAATAACATGAGTATAAGGGTATTATAAAATCTGTATAACATTTAAAAACAATATATTGTAAATAAAAGATTATAATCTTCAATCATGACATAAATATTGGAGTTCATAAAACATGATTCATAAAGAAATCAAAGAAAATGATCGATGAAATAATAACATTGGCATAAGATTAAGAATTTTTTAATACACATAACAATAAAAAATCTTATTATGAGGCTATATACCAATACATTCATAACATGTTAATCATGGAAAAATCACCTATTTAACTACTTCGGGCTTGGGATAACTTCATGTATTCCCTATTATTTTTGGTGTAGGATATAATCTAATATACCCTCTTGTTTTGGAATTTGGATAACCACCTATGTACCCCATAATTTAGTTATTAGGGTAACATACCATGTACCCAATTATATTATTCTTGGTATAACCTCCCATTTACACTACTATTTTGGGCTTGGGATAGTCTCTCATGTACCCTCAGAGCTCATATAAAATTAATCATTACTCAAGGAATTAGAGGGAAATATAGGTCCCACGCATTTTATAATGAAAATCATACACATGTGTTCTTAATGATCATAATAAATTTATAGAATGAATGATGATGGTATTCAAGGTTTATATCCCCAACAAATCATAAGTTATAAAAAAGGATGTTATCTTAGAATGATAATTATTTTGAAGGATCACATTGAAAATTTCTTGGGGAAAATATATTTTCATTGGAAGATATTTTTTATAAAAATTAAAACATTTTCAAAAAATTTCCCATTAAGATATTCTTAACAACTTTTAATGTAATCTTGAAAACATTGAGTGGTCATGATAATGATAAATACTTTTATTTGTTTGTAAAAATGATTAATTTTAATTTTTTTATAAAATATATAAAATAATTGTTCATATACTTAAATGATGTTTTTTAAAACATTATTTAATAATTGAAACATGTGTAAAATTTTATTTAGTTACCATTTTTATAATGGAAAAAACATTTTTGAAAAAAATTTAGAAAAAACGGTTTGAAAGAAGAAGGGTTTCCAATGGAAAGGTCAATTTTTTCTTGAAAAAAATATTTTAAACAATTGAGTATATAAAGAGAGGAAAATAAAGGGAAATAAAGTATTATCTATAAAAAAACAATTTAGAAAACAAAATCAACATTTTTTCAAGATAGATAAAGAGATCATAATATTTCATAATTGGATGCATAATCATGAGTAATATATATAAAATGGGAGATTAAAACATAAAATCGTTACCATATTAGTAAAAATGAATCATAATCCTAATGAAAATATTAAAATATATAGAACATAAAATATCATGATTATACATAACTTAATGATATTTAATTTCAATTGAGTTGTATATACACCTAAAAAATAAGATAGGTGCATAATAAGACATTAGTCTCAAATAAATAAAATTATGATAAAATTCCATGATTAGTTTTGTAATATTTTTAATCATAGTACCCAATAAATAAAAAATAAATTGAAACAATAAATATTATCTATATTATGGGATTAAATATATAAAATTTCAAATAGGAAGTATATAAACCACAAAAAAAAAGAAATGAGTGGTTAATTTACATTTTTCTCCATGGAAAAAAAGACTTGAAATCCCTTACCATAAGTCACGACATCTATTATACTCCTTTTAACCTCCTGTATAATAAATATATGTTCATTATACATATATATAAAAAATTATTATATATGTATCACACAATATATAATTTACTTATGTGTGGAGGTGGTAACAAAGTGGCTTAATTTTTAGCTACTCTAGGAGTTCCTGGTTCCCCCATTTGGTATACACCAATATTGGCTCCATCCCCTAAAACTATGTTAACTTGATTATAGGTTATTCTCCTGGATATCCCAATTTTGGACCTCTATGAATATTTTATAACTGTGTGTTCCCTATCCTTTAATAAAAACTATTAATTTAATATATATATATATATATATAATAGTAGAGAGAGTTACTAGTGTCACAATATAAACTATACCTTGTATCTGATTCATTGGGATTTGAATAGTGAAAAAATGAATATGCATATGATCAACTCCAATTCTTTTATATGTGCAGTTATTATTGAGGTAATAATTGATTGTGTTTTTGTATATGTTTTCATGTGTTATTTTTGGTCATATTTCACTGGTCATGGTTCCATCAATTCCCTAATAGTAATCATGAAATAATAATGATATTTATACATAAATTATACTTTTAATACCCATCTTGAATGATAATGTTGATACATTTTGTATGTTATGATCATGGAGATGGTTGGTCGTACACACACATGAGAAGCATTTCCATTTTCAATGATATTTTTAGAATAGATGTAAGTAATATTTTTTCTTTAAAGAATTATAATTAAATTTTAAATAACATTTTATTAATTTAATATAATTACAAATTTTATCCATTTTGTTTTCTGATCAACAAGAGAGTCACATCACTTTTTGAAGGTGATTGTCCACACATAAATGAACGACATTATAATCATTTAGTGAGTGAAAATTTAAATAATGAAATTATATATTATCTTTTTCCAATTATAAATAAGTAATTAATATCTTAATTATTTCAGTTATATTAAAAATATTTATCATAATTATCTTCCATGTAATTAATTAGTGAAAAACTAATCACATCGCTTCGTGAGGTGGTAATCAATCGTATACATGAGTTTTTTGTATATCCCTTATTGATTGGAATGTAAAAACTTTATAAATGATATAATGAATCCAGATGTTTAATTATGTTATAAATATAATATATATAACTTATATACATCATTATACCCACCCATAAGAGGTGATTATGGAAAAAATGATTGAAATTGGTTTTTGAGGTGGTAGTTCCATGTATACATGAATGCCAATTTCATAACTAATTTGATTGAAGTAGTGATTATTTTTATTCATGAACATAGAATAAAATAAATATAATTATATTTATGTTATTGATGATATAATATTAACATATTTTAAAAGTTATTTGTGGAGGTTTATGAAGAAATAAATTAAAACGCTTGTTGAAGAATATAATATCTTCTTCGGGTAACCTCCTTAGGTATGTACCAAAAAATTATTAGGATGGATTAATTACAATTCTAAAACTTCTAGGATGATAGGAGGATTTTTTCATTTAATTTTTGTAGGTATTTTTAAATCTAATTTATTTTGGTGCAAGGAAGAGTGGATATTGGTTGGCCTTTTATAAGTGAGGTGACTAGCACACTTGTAATTTGTGAAAATAAATTGGTTTTCCCATTTTTTTCAAATGTAACAAAGGGAATAATAGATTATCATCTATAAATTGAAAATTTATGGTCAAAATATATACATAAAATATATATAAGATTTTTTAATTCATTTAAATGTTTATCATTTTAGTTAAACCCTAGGTAAATCCATTTTTACCTTAACTACAATAATTAATTTTTATTGTTTCAATATTCATTCCAGTAAAACATTAAGTTGAATTTATTAGATATTATAAATTATTATTATTAAAAAATATGGAATACTTTTTTCCAAATCTAATTCAAAATATTGGAAAATTATAATTTCAAATTAATCCCATATACACGATGAGGAAGCAAGTCTTAAAAGAGGAAATGTTTAATTATTTTCATGGCTTTTCTATCCAATTTCATTATGATATTGATTCCAATGAAAAAAATTTGAATAAAAAATATATAATTTTATAAATTTTACATTGAAATAAAATTAAAATATAATATAACATTATAAATAATTTATATGAAAACACAGTTTTCAGTTAAAAATATGTATTTTTTACTATTCATAAATAATTTATACTTTTAACAAAAGTCTCAAAACAATTCCCTAATATATTTTTGATAATATAATTTAAAAAATAAGTAAAATGTTTCATATAAATTCTCAAAAAATTTCCAAAATTAGTTTCAATATATGTCAATAAAAAGCTACAATACTGTTTTTTTAGAAATATAGAGTTTTTTATTAAAATTGGATTTATACTTTTATCTTGTCTTGAAAATCCATAAGATGAATTTTAATAATTTTATTGAAGATATAATATATCAATTTAATTAATTTAATTCATAAAAATTATTTTTTAAAATTATTGAGGAAAAAGTATATTTTTTTTGCCTAAAAACTATTTTTCAAAAATGATTTAATTTATTTTTAAATAGTTTTTATTTTCATTTTTAATTAACTTGATTCCAAAGAATTAATTCTATATACATGCGTAAACCATTTGTTTTCATAATTTATTTATTCCTATTCATATACTCCATTCCAATGGATAGTTGATAAATATTATCTTAAATAAAAATATTTAAAAAATAAGTCATGTTTTTTTAACTCATCATTGTAATTAACAGAAACTCAACCAAATATTTCATAACATGAAAGCTAAAATAATGTTTTCATGTAATAAATATTATAGAAAAGAGTAAATTTATTTGAAAAAATCAAAAAATCTTTGGGTGTTACAACCATAGGGTGAACCTATTGATTCTATTTAGAAGAAATAGGGATTGATGTGCATTTTAATTGATTATTAGGTATTGAATATGATCAAAATCCTTAAAAAGAATCTTATACCTCATATTGATGACTTGTTTGATCAACGTCATGAATTTCAATAATATTACAAGATTAATCTTTATTTTAGATATAATCAATTGATATTCAAGAATGAGGATATAACCTGGGCAACATTTTATACAAGGAATGGAAACTATGAATATATAGTGATAAAATTTGTTCATTCTAATTCCCATATTATCAGTATTAATTTAATGAATAGAGTTATTAAATATGAAATGGATAGATTTTAGGTAGTCTTTATACCTGATATTATTCTATATTCAAAAATCAATTAATATCATGAACATCACTTTAGTATTGTAATGAAGTCCCAATAAAAGGGGAATTTGTATGAAAAATTTACAAAGAATGAATTTTAGCTATAAATATATTGATTTTTAGGTTTTATAATATCTACATAAGGGATATTGGTGGATCCATCAATGGATTATGTTATTAGAGATTATTAAAAAAACTATAGTTATTGAGATCTTTATTTTGCATGGTTTTATGGATAATATAAATGTTTCATTGAAATTTTTTTATGACTCTATAATTAACTCAACCAGTTAACTTAAAAGGGATCCAAGATCCTTTTGATATATGAATGTGAGGTAACATTCAAGGAACTAGAGATAATCTTAAATGGTTAGCTTGTTATTACATTACTCTAAAGTGGACAACAGGTTTTTATCTATAGTGATTCATCAATGAAGGGGTTAGGATTTGTTCTCATGTAGAAAGATATGGTAAATGATTATTCCTCATAATAACTGAATGATCATTAGAAAAATTATTCAATTCATGATTTAGAGTATTCTGAAAAAAAATTCATTGAGGAGATGGGAAAATTATCTATATAGTGAATGATGATATATATATATATATACTGATGATGATATACTGAAAAAAAAATTTACATAGTATGAGTTAAATATATTCCAAATAACATGGTTGAGTTTATGAAAGAATATGACTTCTTGATATATTACCACACTGGGTAGGTGAACAAGGTGGATAATGTTATATGTTTGATAGACCATGGTATCTTATATATGATGAGGATCACAAATATCCAATATTTCTAGATTATAAAAGGGTTGATTTTTAAGTATTGATGAAAGTGAGAAGCATTATATTACTCAAATTATTGCCCAACTATCTATCCATGTGAAGATAAAATAAGTCCATAATAAGATGTAGAGATGAAGAATAATTATAGAAATATTCCTCAATTTAACCTTAATTATGATTGAATGATAAGGTTAAAGAACCATGTATGTTTTCCATCCAAAATATATTTGATAATGGAGTTATTAGAGGAGGCTCATAGTCCTTCGTAATTTATTCATCCTTAATGTATGAAGGTGTGTATAGATTTTAAAATGTAGATATAGTAGGAAGGAATACTGAGAGTTATTGTAGAGTTTGTATCTTGGTTCTTGGTATATCAACATGTTATGGCTGAGTGAAAAAATTATTAGGGGATGTTATAACCTTTAACCATTTCATAATGTAAATGAAAAAACAAAACCATATATATTTTTTCATCAGACTACCCAAAATATCTAAAGTACATAGTTTTATTTGGGTTGTAGACGATCACCTTATAATATATGTACATTTAATTTTTATCATATGATATTTCACTCTAGATCTATATTAAATGATATAGATTATAGAAGTGGTATAGTTTCATAGAGTAAAACATCATATTATATTTGATCGGGATAAAAAATTTACCAAGAATGTCTACTGAATTATTCTATAGGATATGGATAACGATTAATGTTTAACCACTATTCATTATCGATAATAAGATGGTATCTCTATTATAACCATTTAATCCCAATAGAATATATTGATATCATTTTATATGGACTTAAAATGTGGTTGTGATCAACACATTCCTTAATTAAATTTTTCTTATAACAATATATTTCACTTGAGTATTTAGATGAATTATTCTGATGCTCTCTGTATATATAAGTATGGAATACCATTTTGTTTTGATGATATTGGAGAAAGAAAACTATTTTGACTTAATATAGATGATGAAATGGTAGAGAAAGGAAGGTACATTTAGTAACATATAAAGTCATCCCAAATTCAATTACAATTTTTTAATAAAAATTATCACTGAGATCTGGAGTTCAAAGTTGCTGACTTGAATTTCTATGAATTTCTCCATGGAAAAAGTTTATGAAATTTTAAAATAAAGTAATGTAGATCCCTAGATATATTAAACTAATTGATATTCTTTATTGGGTTTTGATGGTAACTTATTTGTTGGAGTTCCACCAAACCTCTAATATTACAAAGGAATCATTCATATGTGGGTTTTTATGTTTCATCATTATGTTCTTTAGCTTGCGTTATTGACATGTCAGTTTAATTAATCAAGTAATTTATGGAACACCATGTAATTTAAATGAAAAACATTCTATAAATTCACACACTATGTGTTTCCATTTATTGTAATTAAATCCTTTTTGGATTTTATTATTTGAATAATTATAATTCTGAAGACCAAATAATAATTTTATTCTATTTTTATTGATATCTAAATTTGTATGGTAATAAATAATATTTTTTTATAAATAAATGATAAATATCTATTTCCTAGATTGTGAATATGATATTTATTTTACTCATTTTTGAATAAAATATTTAATTAAATATTTATCATATATTCAATAAATGATAGGGTGGATGAATGGATGAAGACCACATTCATTGAAAAACATTAATTTTCCAACTTTTCAAAAGTAATAATCATTTAAAATGTTATCAAACAAATTAATATAATAATAAAAATATTATTATTATATGGAATGTGGTTTTTTAAATATTATTTTATTATATAAGGTCTAATATATAATTAAATAATTTTTTAACATAAACACTTTCTCTATAAAAGGATGATAATATCTATTGTGTATGGCTAATTTAATATTTAGAATTTAGAATCATTATACACAAAATACTTATCTCTCTTGTATTTTACACTCTTATTTCTCTTAATAATTATATTTACTCCTTCAATCCAAAATGAAAATAACAGATCAAGACAAATAAAATCACAATGATTGATTTCTCACACGATAATCTAGGAATCAGTATACATTATTCTATGATAAAATTAGCATGTGTGAATCACCACTAAAGGGATTTTACACCTGTATCCTCTATAAACAATGTAGATAATTTGAAAAGGATTTTTGGAAGACCATAATCATCATAGAGTTAAGGGTACTAGGATGTGGAAATCATTAAATCAAAACTAAAAAAATTAATTAACATGTATGATCCCCCATGAGGGTTTCAGGAAACTCTAAATTAAAACGAATTATAAATTTAAACCAACTAAAGGAACCTCCATTATGCCAAAAACCATCAAGTGGTGGGAGAGAAGTCATCCTAAAATTATTAATTCATTATTTTACTTTTGATTATTTGGAATTTAGAATTTATGATTCATTTTATGCTTTAATTCATTCATGATATATCATCAAAATATAAATTTTCACTTCATTGTTTCTCACAAATATTACCTAGATCAGTTAATGATAAATAATGATTATATATAAAGATCCCATCTGTATGTCCCAAGTATATTTGGATAGATAACACAAGCCTATAAAAATTGTACTCTTTTTTACATTCCATGTATCTTTGTTCATTATAAAAGGAAACCTGTATTGAATTCGAGTAATCATTTATTAAGTGCATGTCACATGCAATAAATTCAGCATGTTCAAACTATCCCGGGAGGAACATGACTTTTCTAGCATATACACCAGTTAGTATACAAATTTTCAAGATGGAAAACATTGGGTTAAACCATTTCATGTTATTAATGCATCATGTATATTTAATACATGACCATACAAGCTATACAATCTTATAACTAGACATACACACCATGTATCTTATATACATTCCATGCAATTCATATATATTATTGATAAGTGCACACTGATTCCATTGGAATGTATGGAGGATATTAAGTGATGATACAGGTTATGTTGCCTAATTGTACAGAATGTGTATTTTACTTGTTTATGTGGAAATATAAAATTTAAATAATCAATCTATGAACCTTATCAACTAGAGTATTGTGGGTCAATAATTTGGCAATACATATTGGTTTTTATGATTTATATTTTATTAAATGTTTTATTAATTCTTGATAATATATGATAGTATGAATCCTTTATGGTTATTATATACTAACTAATAAATGTATTAAATTTTACATGGTACATAACTTTTCTATGTTTCATGGGTCATTAAATTGATATTAAACAGCATGAAATTATGTTATATTCTATGTACACAATATATCATATGAGTGCATTATTTAAAATTAATCCATACTGAGTAGTTCAAATAGGTAATCCCTGGGTTTCTTCCATGTATAAAGTTATGTACAATTTTATTATATTTTTAAATAAAATGAAATATTTTGGTTATTTAAAATCATATTAGATGGTAACTGGTGATTGATTGGATAAAATAAGATAAATTGAATTAATTGATAATTAATTGAATTAATTCACGCATGATTTATCTTATTAAAGATCAAATTGAAATGAATTCTAGCTATTTATTTTATATGCATAACCACAGATCATTCATGACCGATCTTTAGCATGAACCAGATCAATGTATGTGTCTTAATTATTTACTTAAATTTATTTCATCGTTATAAGGGTCATAATCCATGTAGTACAACCCTTTTCATGTTTCTCTAGCATGTGGTTCTTGAAGGAGTACTGGAATTATTCATGAGGGTTTCGTATACTAGAAATATGAGAGGAAAATTAATAAATGATGTGTAATGATTTCACGATGTGTATGTGATTTTATGGATTGTGTGTGGTTAGTTCATAACGTGGAATAAATTGGGGATTAAATGACTCGAGGTGACTTTTTTTGGTAAATCATAAATTCCAATGATTATACAACATGTAAGAATTATACACCATGTAAATCCTATATGTGGTGTGTTTATAAAAGTCATCGAAGCTCAGTTATTCACAAACCCTATTCCCCTTTCTCTGATTATAGGTGATCCAGTAGTGCCCTGTTCTAGTGTTTTGGGTTACTTAGATGGGTATATATTCCTAGACTTCCATCTTTTATTCACAGTTATCCAAGGTGTGTTCATTATTCATTTTCTTAAGGGTTATCCCTTGCCTTTCACATTTCCTATAGTTTCTTCTCTCCATGCTATGGGTCTTGATATCCATTATTTCTAATAGATTTTTCCTATTTTTTTTATTGGTATGTTTTTTTATTTGGAGTCCATGTAGGGATGTAGGTTCTTCTATGAGAGGTAATACTGATCCATGATGTTGGTTTATTCTCATGTGAAGAATGTTAACACTTTTATTGTAGGGGATCTGTTTCATATATATTTTTTAATGAGAAATAATAAATTGGAAATTTTTGTATCCCTTTTGATGGACATGAAATTAACCTAATAATGAATGAATTTGATAAATAGTGAATTTGTTAGAGATTAGATGTTGATGTGAATTATACAATTATGTTGAGTTTCCTCTTGTTTAGATGGATAATGTGATACGTATTATATTATTTTATGAATTTATAATAATTATTTTCATTATCATGTTTTTATGGATGGAAATTGTTAAAAAACAAAAACTATAAAATAATTGATAATTAATTAGTTTAAGATAAATTAAAGAAACTACATGTTTATAATCCGTTGGATGATGTAATTACATGATAGTCAAATTGATGCAATGAAAATTCTTACTTAAATTTAATATTCCCCAAATTAATGGAATTGATAAATAATGTGTAGGATGTTAATTATTTTTGATGATGATAACAAAATTAATGATAATTAGAATGATTTTAATTGATAGAAATCATGTTCAGATTTTGATAGCTTGTTATAGCTTGATTCTTTATGTTTCTTATAGTTTGAACTTATGTATACGAATTTTTTAATTAAATAAGGAATAAGAAATGTTTTGATGAAATATAAAGTCATTAGGGCTGGATTTTACCATTTTCTTGAGAAGGATATGTTTCTTGTTATGGAACCAAGCGATCTCATTTATGTGTGATGACTACATTCCTTATTTTAGGAATTATAAATACTTATAGTATATTATTTTTTGTTTACTAATTCATTTTTGATGTTATATATATGTGAGATTCATTATTTAATGTTATATGAGGATGGGAGTCCCAAATGTTATATGAGCCTTGGATGACTGATCATGGGATGGGTAATGTGACACCTAGAAGGAAGGCCATGATGATGTAGCAGCAGTTGATGCTTGGGACGATGATATTCATTTGTATATTCATGTTATTGTTAGGGATTAAAACATTTATGACTGAATATGTGAAATATGGGATTACCATTGATGTGATTCTAAGATCTGGCATTCTTACTTTTGAATCTATTTAATTGAGTATGGTTGGGTTTCCTTTTTTCCCTTTATTCATTTCACCCCTACTTCAGACAGCTAAATTTTTCCAGTTTCATGTTTCCTCTTGGTGGTATCATAGGATGGGTTTCCTAGAGAACCTTTTTTTTAATGATGCTAATAATGGATAAATAATTCATAATTTTTTGTATTAGTAATGGTGGAATAAAATGTTAAAAATAGGTTAATCTTGAAAAATTTTGGGCTCAGTTTGGATTATTCTGGGAGGGCATGAACTTTACAATGAATAATAATTTAATGTAAGTCGGAATAATTTTAATATTTAATTAATTGATAATGAATTAATTAACTAAATTAAATGGTTAAAATAAAAATTTAATCAATGCAGCTTATTATAATTCTTGCGTTCTAATAGGATATCTAGTCGTATAAATGGAAGTTACGAGTCTCAATGACATTAGCTATAGATGAGTCTAAGACTAGGTTATTCCCATACTATTATTGTGAGATATATTATATGATGTATATTATGAAACTTCATACGATAAACATCCCATGTCGGTTAGGGGGATGGAAACCTTGTTTACTTTGTGAGGTTTTCCCCAATATCTCGGTGGGAGTATGGATGACTGACAACCACAAGTAGCCCCCCTATCTTCCCTTGGTAGATAATTGTGTGGGTCTGTATAATGGTTAGTGTTCCCATACATGTGTGTATAGGGATGTGATGTATTTTGGTTATTTTAAACACATGCATTACTCGATATAGTATTCATAGTATTAATATTGATATGACATATATAGGTTGTTAAGGCTTGTGGTACATTAGTGTATTTTCTATAATGGATTAAGGTATAAAACCATATGCCTGATATGTGTCATAAAGGTTGTTGTGGGTCATTGAGAAAACATGTTTAGTACATATAGTTACATGATATGAGATTATGTGGTTATGTGACACACAAGGATCATTTTATGATTCCATGCCCAGGAGTCTTTGGGAAAGTTATTTTAGAGAGGGATTGATTCTGACGCGAAACATTAGGGAAGAGAGAAAAACCATTGGGGAAGTAGGAGTGGGGTACCCTTATTGATTCATCTCCTAATTATATTATCAATTTAATATTATACTTTATGTGAGGTATCCATGGTGAGGTGGGTAATATAGTATACCTATTTATGTGAAGACTTTGTTTCACTAATTTTTTTATACTTTTGCATGATATCTTTATATTTTTATGAGAGGATATAGGGTGGATCCTTATGATTATACTTCTATATTAACCCTATATATATATATATATAATATTTTTAGGTCAACTTGAGAATTTTTGATAATGGTATAGATATTACAAACTCATGGTTTTGGAGGTGCAGTTTCGATAGTGTGGTCACTACTATCATTACATTATTGGTTCTTGTAGTTTTCATTGTAGTTCCTATACTTCTATTTGAAATTATATGATTTCCCATGTTATTTAATTATATATTTGTATGAGTAGGTGTTTTTTGGTGTATCCTTCTTATCTATCTCTATTTTATGTCATTGTAGAGGGTAATACGTCCCATATTTATGTTTATTATACCTTTAGTTCTCATCGACAACTTGTAGCCTATTAGTTGTAGGACCCCGGTTGTCACCATCTCTCTCCCATCGTTACGGTATCTTTATGGAGAGGGGTTCATGATAGAGTGGTATCAAATGTTTAGGTTGAGGGATAAGATTTTTTTTGGAGTTAGGCACAAGTGAGGTTTAATCAGTTTGTAAAGAAATGGTGTCTGCTATGTTTAGTAAATGATGTAAACATGGGAGCCCAGCTGGGACACTTGTATTTATGGCCCCCTTTTATATGATGCATAAACCATTTATTTTATTGTTCCTACTAAATGATTTTATATTATCATTAGGGTAGAGACCTAGGAAAAGATTATTCATCATTATTATTTGCACCTAGTTTTTAAAATGTTTAGACCTTGGGATATGTTAAAACCTTGAAAAGATAATAATTAATTTATAATTTAAAGTTGAGTATTCCGTATTCTAGGTTTATGATCTCTAATAGTATGTTCTTTTTATAGATATGGATCTAGTTCTACATCCCCATCAAGTTCAGGACCATGATAATCATCCAGATGTGATATAAGATCACTAGAATATGGAGGTTGATGAAGAAGAAACATAGAGGAGGACACTCTGAGAGTTTTAGTGATAGAGTTTTCAGAAGTATGGGCGATCTAGTTTTGATTCTATTACAAAACTCTTGTTATATGAGGTTAATATAGATTTCTGTTTGATCCATTTTTAGAGGGATCACATGGTGCGATTGGCTGTGATGATATGGTGTAGTGCAGTAAAGCAATGGCTATTCTTATTCCTTAGGAATCGCGTGGATTTTAAAATTTAATGGGAGATATTCCAAGACAAATTTTGAGCATTGATTCTTTCTTCAACCATTAATGAGACCAATCTCTATGAGCTTCTTACCCATCAAGTGGGGTGTTCAAATGTGTGAGAGTTTGGGATCTGTTTCATGGCCCTTCTATGATATTCTTTCAAACATTAACCAAATGAGGAGTCCAAAGAGACTAATTTTCAGTAGGATTTTCATCCAGCGATCCAGTTCTAGTATCCTTATATTTTCTGAAGATTTATCTCTAGTTTTTTGGGAGTGAAGTGGTTATTATTAGGACACTAGAAAGAACCAAATCGTCCTGATAGGGGAGTCATCAAGACTCCCCATGATGAAGAGATCTGGTTTTGGGTTCTCAGTTTCGTTGAAAACATGCCTTTCAGTAATTCGGGGGTAGCTCCCACCCCTCATCATTTAATTTCATTGGGGGTGGTGGTGCTCTTTCCCATTCCAAAGGATCTGACACATGATGTTCTTATGGAGGACAATTCCATCAATATAGAAAGTGGATGATAATTCTTATTATTTAGAGCGAACTAGGTGTTATACTTCAAGTTTTTCCATTTTGGATGTTTCATCGGTGGTACAAGCAGTATGGTGCTCTAGTTTTGGATCAACAAAGAGGGTATGGGGAAGTTAGAGTACAACCATGAGATGATCCTCATTCTTAGAGAGTAATGTGATTCCATGGAGGTGGTCATTAGTAGGGTCATAGAGGACATGGAGAAAGTTTTATCTAGATTCATTCTTTAGCATTGCCTGCTCCATGAAATCTAGGCAACATTCAATGTACCTTTTTCTTGTTTTTTACATGGATTTATGTTTCCTTATTTTGGAAAAAACTGATTGTCTATTTTTTCAACTATGAATTTGGGAAGAACTATCATCACAAAAATTCATTTTTGAATGGAGTCTATAGATATTATACTATTGAAAAAAATGGTATCACAATTTTTTAATTTGTGATGGGCCATCACAAATAACAAGAAATTATGATGGATGAATTGACCTTTGAATATATTGGCCACAATTCATTTAAATGATCAACAATGATTGTATATTTCAATTGTTATTATTTTTGATAGAATTTGATTCACTCATAAATACTAATATATTCAAATTGAAATGAAAAACATTACCAATTTTTTAAAAAAATCAAAAAATTAAAAAATCATTTAAAAAAATTAAAAAATAACAATTAGTTAAAAAAGTAAAAATTATTAATAAAATTTATACAGACATAAATGTAATACATAACATAAAACATAATATTTTTTAACCTGAAATTAATTTTTTTTCATAAATGTTCATAAATCATCAACCCGTGTTAGGTGGAGGAGGATTACTCAAAGGATTATGGGGAGGAAAATCCTTACCAATTCCATGTGAAAGCGATCACATAGACTCCAATATCACCTCATCTCTCAAACCCTACTACTCATGCTCCTCCTCACCCCTCTCTTTATCTGCTATATCATCTTATCATGAGCTCTTAACCTCTCCACATACTGTAAAAAAGATGATAATTCCAATGAAAAATTTATATGAGTTCCCTTAGAGTACACTGATGACATCATATAAGTACTATAATATCTTATAGGTATCAGTTGTTAACCAATACTGTTCACCTGACCTTTTTTGACACCATATAAAGTCTACTGTTTCTAGTCCACTCACTAAAAACTAAACCACTAGTGGAATATTTTCTATCTTAGCATGGCTCTCCCATGAATGATATTTCATGACATTATTTGTTTTTTAATGATAATTAAAAAATATAATATTAATAAAATTATTATTAGTAATTTTTATAAAATAATTACTCACCACAATATAGTGTTTTAATTCTACTACAAGTTATCATGTTAGAGGATCCCTATTTATTTTCATAAAATCTTCAAAATTCATAATAGATGGGTTATTACATGCCTATATAATATAAAAAACATTTTATTTTTAAATTTTATATACATTAATAAATAATATTACTAAAAATATATCATCAATGTATGAAAAATTTATGTACTTCAACCCTATGTCTGGCATCATACGTCCCTCGAATCAGACATCCATATAATTAACTTCTCATAAAAACTCTCATAGCCAATAGTATCACAATTATTCCCTTACCTAAGTTGGGATATAGTCAGGTTGATGGGACATGAAAGACTGGTAAAAAATAGTACCAGTACCTCTATTTATAGCTCGCATTCTGAGGTTGAGTAAAAACTGATGAAAATTTTCACATATACAAATCTCACATTCCACTTGAATAGGTTCTCTCAAGATATAAATAATCAGAGGCGATAAATTCAGAAAGAAAATTAAATAAAATATCTCAATAATTTAATAAATTTTAAAAATTATATATTATTTAACACTATACAATATTGTGGTCGAAATTTTGTGGAGAAATAAGGATGGTAACCTGGTCCCATGACACACATAACTCATAAAAATAATATCTTAGAATCGTATCATCCTACCAAACAGCAGAATCCCAAAAACTGTGAAGCAAATAAAAAATAAGAGGATTATTATTACCATAATTAAAAGTAAATCATAAAATAAATAAATATATTAAACAATTAACCATACCTCTACAAACGATGATAAAAATCATAAAAAGTGAGTTTCTCTAGAAGAGGGTCGAGAATCATCAATTGAGAAAGCCCACACACCCTCTTAATAGGCAAACCATTTTACATATCATATGAACCAAGCTTATCCATGGGAAAACCAATGACAGTTAGAGAACAAAATTGATCTTTAGAATAATATCTATCCATGTGAAACAAACAATATTACCTCTAATTTCATTTAACAAAAATGTCAATTAAAAAAACTAATAAATTCCAGAATACAATAATCTTACCTAAAATAAATTATTAAAAAAAATATAAACCATAAAACACTAATATAAACCAAAATATAATAATTACATATAAATGAATACCAGAATATATTAATTGTACCTATAATTTTCTTTAATATTGATTTCAAAAATAAAAAACTTATAAATATATTGTAGAATATAATATTACAACCAATCATTAATTATTAATGCAGATATCAAATATAAAAAAAATAGAAATAATTGGATTCAATAAATGGATTGAATTGATTATTGGGCCCTGCCATCTGAATAAACGATCTCACCTTCAAATAATTGATAATAAAAATTTAGAATTTAAAAATCTAATAAATTCAAGAATATAATACATCAATACTCATGTTCTTAATTATTTTCATCGAGCACAATGTCACCATACCCATCTTCTGAATCATCAACATCCATACGACCTTCATTTTCATCATCCCTTATTACTTCATCAACATTATCTATATCATCGAACATTAACCTGAGGTTTCATCATCGATATTTATACTTCATCAAGTAAGAGATGTATTTGGCTATGTATTTTGAAAATTTACCGTATGTTTCTCTTCCATATAACCATTTACATTTTCAATATATTAAATGATACATGATTTTGTTTTTATTTCACTCCACCTATCTTTCAAAAATATCAAAACATCATAGTACTTTTTATAATAAACAATATGTGCTTAATGAAACAATATAGGTGGTTCATTTGATTATAAAAGGTCGTTATGTTTAATGTTGATGAATCTATGTAATGGATGGACATGAAACCCTAAATCATTATCAAACCAATTACATTTAAACATTGTTATGTAATTTGGTCCCAGATAACATAACAGATTTATTTCATTTAGAAAACAATAAATGTCAACTTCACTTTCTTTAGGAAGATATCCTTTCATAAAAACATCATTATTCATTAATTTCATTGAGTACCCATATATTCATGTATAGAATTGAAATCCATTAACAATAAAACCATAATAAGATTATACCAATTTCAATATATTGTTTTTGAGAGAACATAATAAAATATTAATTTTATTTTCATATTGTATCTCCTAAAAACAATAGCAATTATTAATAATAGATATCATTTAAAACTTTATTTACATAGACATTGAAAGAAATATATATTACCTATATTTTAAACCAATGTTAAAAATTTTGATGACAACATTATTAAAGACCAACATATGTAACTTATATTAATGGTTCTTGATATGGTAATCATATAGTCTATAAGAAAAATAATATAAATAAATGTATCTACTATAAATTTAAATATATAATAAAAAGTAACAATTAATGCAAAAAATGTATCATTTATTCACAATTCTGCAAAACATAATTATGATCTCTATATAATTCATCATCTGAAAAGACATCATTAATGATAACCACCAAATAACAAGATTGAGATGACCCAAAAATGAAAAATTATCATATATGAAATAATTAATGTTTTTCTCATTTTCACCTATCTATTTATGTTTTGAAGGATATTCCGATTGAAAACAATAAGATATTTTTTTTGAAATTTCCTCATATAATTATGATTTTATAATTAACACTTCAACATATACTTTTTTACATAATTTCTTATTTATCCTTTGCATACATCACTCAAACAAGTACATCTATCAGAATAGTTCTCACTTTGAACGTATATATTCATAAAAATTATTCAATATTAAATGTTCTGTTGAGTTAGAGATTCCTAGAGGGAATATTTTCTACCAATAATATACAATTAAAACAAAATAATTTTAAATCTTTCTAAATGAATAATAATTCAATGTTGCTATAAAATATATCTTCAAGGGAATATGATTTTATAATAAAAAAAATCCCAGATTGAATAATTCAACCACACTATAATAATGAAAAAAATTAATCTCCACATAATGATATGGTATCCGTGACTTTTCAAACTAGTAATTTCATCACTTCTGATGAAATGAGAGAAATTAAAAGAATAAACTTCTAGTAGCCTCAATTCTCTAATCAATTAACTAAATAATAAATGACTTTCATTAGGTAGTTTGGAAGCTTTTTTTGAATTCATTTAATTATGTGATCTTATATATTCAAATAATTCATGTCTAGGACATCAGATAATATGGGAAAGATATAACATTGCTTTTATATTACCATTAGTCTTATCAGGTGTTTCCCACATAGTATACAAAATGTTATCAATTTTTTCTCAATTTTAATAACATTTAACATGTGTTGAACTAACAAATAAGACTAACATGAGAGGTCCCAAAAATACTCCTCTTTATCCATGTATTATCTCACCCCATAAAATTTATTTTTTATTAATTTATATGTGGTCAAAAAGTAATAGGAGAAAATTTAGAGATGATATATTTTACTTTAATACCTGTGATAATTGTTGGAGCTTTGTATCTTTCAATTATAAAATTTGTAAAGTGATTTATTTTCTATAAAAATGGTGATATATATGAATAAATTTATGATGGTAGTCACAATAACTAGTCATTCTCCAATTATGAGGAATAAATTCTTTTTCTCACTAATACAATATAGATATGATTTTAGAACTTTTGTACTTCATCCAGATAACATACCATGTGCCAGAAATTCACTGATTGTCTATATTACTATAACCTTGAGTGAAAAATTCTGATATGAAACTATATCAAATGTAGTAACACCATTGTTCCACAATGAAATTAACTCATCAATTATTTTCCTAAAATAAATATCAATAATCTTCTTTTCATGTCTGGGAATTAATAGTAGAATATATATATATATATATATATAGTTAAATAACAAATATATATAAAGGTATGTTGTATGGATTAATAAAAACAGGTCAAGAAGAATATTGATTATCGTAATCACCAAATGGAAAAAAAATCAGAAGAAATATCCAACCATGTGTTACGAGGTTTTAATGAACAAGAAGGCTATATATGATCAAATTGTTACCATGTATCACTATCACATATATGATTTACTCTCCTTTTAATTGAAAAATTATATTTATTTCATTTAATCAATGTATGTATGTTTTGATATAGAAATATGTGATAAAATCTAGGTTTAATTGGAAAATTCCTAAACAGTTTCACCTGAAATTATTATTTTCATTCTTGTTCCTCTTTATTCCTTGATTTTCCACATGTTGGACAATTAAAGAATGATTCCTAATAACCATAATTTAAGACACAGTCATTTAAATATTGATAAATCTTCTGATAACTAAGATCCAGATTATAAATTAACCTCTTACTTTCATAGAAACATATATGTAATGAATTTCTGTCAAGAAACAATGATTTAACCAATAATAATATGTAATGGAAACAATTATTTTACGTTAAATGTTTTAATTTAATAGAAATAAATTTTTCATTAGATTCTTGTTATCTCATTTTGAATCCATGATATATGGTCTTCTGAGTAGAATTTAACAAATTGTTTAATTTAGAAGGTTCTAATTTATGATTTGGAATATCAATCTGAGTTGTTAATTCCTAAAAAGATATACCAACATTATCATGTACTAAATTATGAAATATGAGATTTTAAATTAAAAAAATTCAATTTTATCATGAATTTTTTTCACTATATTGATAATAAAAATTTTGTTTTTATGAAATCCCATACATAATAGATGAAGTTAATAATTTTAAAATGTTTCAAAGCTATTAATATCAAATTTATTACATTGAAATTTAATTATTTCTTTAGAAAAAAATTCTCAATTCGATGATAAAAATGTTATAAATATTCAATACCCTCAATGCAGATAGAATTTATAGCATATACGTTGGGATTTTTGTAATGATCTATCCAATCATGATAGTGTAATAGAAACTAGTACCTACATCATAAATCCATATTTTTATACAAAATAATAGAAAAAAGAACTACTATTAATGATCGTTGTGACTAATTAAAAATTATTATTATAATTAATACCTTGGAAAAATCTATGAAATATGATCAAACTAAGGCACTAGATTAAAACTGGATTCTAATATTAGTAGAGGCTCGGGGTAGATAAAATTAAAAATATTAAATAAATTATGTCACACACACATACACACTTTTTTTTCAGAAAATAATGGAATATCATCCCAATACTTCCTTATATGGGAAATCTGATGTCACTATTAGCTCTAGGATACAATTTTGACCCTAGGAATTACATAAAATTTGATTTTTTTAGGTGTTTGGTTACATTTCCCATGAAAGAAAATTCATTTAATATTTTTGTTATTTTTTTTAAGTTTTTGTGCCTATCAGGAAGTGTATCATATGAAAAATTGAAGACCATCATCAGGTCTGATATAGAGGCTTGGCCATAAATATGATATAAAATTTTTCCATCTCAGGAGTTTGATAACGTCACACACGGTGGTGACTGATTTAATATATATATATATATAATATTTTTTTACAAAAAAATAAGTATCTCCATAAAAATGGATTGTATCAGAAATCTGAGACCACATTTATTGGGTAGATTTCCTATGTTTCCGGATACAACCATATGAAATCATCCTCGGCATGGATTGGTTATATTTGGTGTAGGATGTCATGGATTAATTCTTGTTGCATGTTGTGTTTCTTAATTCATATGGAGAAATAATTATATTTATTAGTATGTTTGACCCTCATATGGGTTAGAGCCATGTCATGTCCTTAGATTCTTTGAGGGAAAAGGTTATGCTGAGATGATTGGAGGTGTAGAATTCAATGATTCCTAGGGTTTTAGAAGTGTAACCTTATACTTTTTCAGTGGAGGTTGTAGTGTTACCCCCTTGCTGGGAGAATTTTATTTGATCGATCTATAGCCAGGTGTGTTACATATCTCAATGTGTCTATATAAGATAACACATTTTGTGTTTTGTGAACTGTTAGTACAATCTGATGATCTAATGAAGTAAGGTTCTATTTGGATAACTGTATCACCGTGGGTGACATGTTTTATTCACGAATAATTTAATTTTACGAATTTAAATCGACTATCACTACATGAATTATGTGATGGTGAAGAACCACTATCCTCTTTTATAAAATGGTGATTTATTTGATTGGTTGAAGAGAGTATGTTGGTTCTCAAAAATTTATTTTCAATCATGACATCCTCAGATGTATGTGAAGGTTTATGGAACTTAAAAGAATTATTTCTATTGTCTTAAAGTGAATTATTAGTATTTTGTGACACCATTAAATATAATTAATTCTACATACATGTTCATGTGGTTGATGAAAATGATATTCAGAGAGTTCCTAGATAATATCTTGGTGATTTTAAATGATGAAATACTTGTTTAGATGATGTCTGAGGAGGATCTTGTAGAATATATGAGTGCTATTTTATAAGTTCTTTATCACGAGTAGTTATTTGGGAAGTTGAAGAAGTGTGAGTTATGGGATTGTGAAGTCATTTTCATATGGAATTTCATATTTTGGTTGGTATTAGTTTTCTACCTTCTAAGATAGTGTAGGTTTTTTCTTAGGATTCCCCCAAGATAATGGAAGAGTTGCAATGTTTTCCTTGGTTTATAGGATATTACTTGAGGTTTGTAGAATAATTTTCTCATGGTATGACTCCTCTTACATTCTTGACCTGGAAGTACTAGGAATTATTGTGGACTGACCAATGTTCTGAATATCTGGAGTACCTAAAGTAGATGCTGTTCAATTCTTTAGTCCTTTATTTTTCGATAGAAGGAGTTCAGTTTGAGATTTTGTATCATTCTACATGTATTGGGTTAGGATGTGTTCTATTACAGTAGAAGGAAGTTGTTTCCTATGGGTCTCTTCAATCTTTTACCCATCATGGAAGAAATTCTACTCATGATATTGATTTCAAAGATGTTGTGTTTTCTTTGAAGTTGTGAAAAAATTACCTCATCAGTGATCATTTTTTGGTTTTTACCGATCCTAAGAGCCCTTAGGTATGACTTTTCCCAGCATTACTTGAACTTGTATCAGCATCGATGGATTTAATTTTTATAATGTTATGACTTCAATATTTCATAAATTATAGGAAATGTAAATTTTGTGGATGACGAACTATGTAGGAAGTCACACATTGATATCGTGACTGATTTTAGAGATTCCTAGAGAGTTATGGAAGAACTCTAATTTATGTAGATAGATATGGGAGAGTTTGGAGGAAGAGGTGTTATTTTCCCGATGATGGTTTAGTAAAATTTGGTGTTGTGGGTGGATGATTCCAAGTTGGGGGATTCTTAGGTGGAGGTTTGGATGGACTATGATATTTCGGGTGATTCCACTGATGGTGGGTCTCAAGATGGGAAACACTTGGTGTTGTTCTAGGGAGAGACTTCCATTCCATTAGTGATGAGTGATGTGGTTCTAAATTAATTCCATAGATTTACATTGGTAGTACATCCCATTATGACATTGACGTATCAAGATTTTAGAGGGCAATTATGATGGCCTATGTTGAATCGTGTAGTTATAGTGTTTTATCTCAATTTTCAGCCTACCAGAAGGTGAAGGACAAAAACAATATTCTAAGTGGTTTCCCAATTGTTAGATATTCCCCTATAGAAGTGATAGGGAATATCTATGGACCTCATTACATGTTTACAACAAGAAAAATGATTCCTTGATTCTATATGGGTTATATTGGATCATTTGAAAAAATTATTCAACTTTACTGTGATTAGTTAGTAGAGATCAACAGTGCATTTATCGAGGTAGTAACTTGAATAGGTGGAGTGAGTCCAAGATGTCCTGAGGGAGATCATCTCTATCAGTGATCCTCATTTAACAACCAAGGTTTGGAGATGTCCCCATTATTAATTGTTATCTTAGTAATTCCATAGAAATACTTTTCACTAATAGATAGAATGTGCGACAAAGAAAACCATATAGACTCTTGAATAGAATTTTCACTCTTGCCTTCTATATTTTGGATTTCTATAGATGCGTAACCTTCCAATGGATTAGTTTTCCTAAAATAAAAGTTTCCAATCCATCATTGGTATGGAACCATTTGGGTATTTTTATGAATGAAATTTCAATTCTCTATTATGGTGGATGGGGTACCAATGATAATAATTCTCGACTCAGAATAAGTAAAAAATATTATTTAGATGGTACATGTAATTTAATAAAGAATTAAGGAAGCACATGATCATCACAAATAATTTGTAGAAAATAGGAGAAGAAATATATAATTCAACAATAGAGATCATGTGTTCTTAAAGGTGAATCCTTATCATTTGTGGTGATTTTTGTTATATGATTATGCTTTCTACTTGGGTATTCTGGGCCTTTCGATGTTTTGACTCATGATGGATTCATGGAGAATCATATATCAAATCCCCCAAATATGATTTAGATACATGATATTTTCCACATTCTAGATATCTTTTGTCATCTTCATGATGACACTCATGTAATCAATGGGGGAGAGATTGTTGCAGATGATAATGTGACCTTTTAGGATCACCCTTTGGAGATCTCGAGTAGCCATGAGAAGCTATGGAATGTGAAATATATTCCATTGGTTCATTTATTATGGTGGAATAATGGTATAGAGGACAGTACATGGGAACAAGAGTCAGAGATGTGCACTCAGTACCCTGACCAACATTAAATTTAGGTCTTCTTGTGTAACATTATTATATTTTGGTTGTTCGCCTTTTTGGTTTATGAGATGGATTCCTCTTGTTTATTATTATTTCTTTACTCTCATTTTAGTTATATATTCTCTTAGATAGTATTTAAAAGGTAGGGACTTCTATTTTTAAGTTTTATGATGTTCTTATAATGAGGTGGGTGAGCTCCAATGAGGGAGATACCTTTAAAAGGTATCTCTTATGGTGGATGTTTGTATTACCCCTTTTGATTATGTCTCTTTTTTTGGTTTTATATTCTTGATAATGTTAATTTTTTGATAGGTATCTAATGTAAGATCCCAGACCTGTGAACTCAAATTCATTTCGTGTTTATAAATATCATTGTGGATGGAGGACGTTTGGAAATAATCTAGAGGTTTTTGTCCACTAAAAAGATGGGTAGAAGGAAAATACACAAAATAGTATGTTTACACACTGTGTATATGCAATTCTCATCTTGTGTGTGACAAATTTATGATGTGTAAAAACACAGGGTTTAAAAGGTTTGAGGTAATGATTTTTTTTGTTGAAACATAAAACTCGATGATACCAAGATATTTAAGGGTTACACCCCATGTAAATCCCATGAGCTGTATGTCTATAAAAGGTGCAATAGCTCAGAAATTATTAATTTTAATGCTATATATCCTAGTAATAGGAGATCCAATGTAACCTAATTCAATATTTTTGGGTTCATTTAATACATATCGATTCCAATAATTTGATCTTCGATCCTTGGTAATATAAGGTGTGTTCTGTCTTTGTTTACTCATGGGTAGTGATCAAATGTTGATGTTCTTTATAATATTTTGCTGGGTTTCCTCTTCATTATATTAATAGTGTGATATCTATGTTATGATTTTTATTACGTCTTTTGTTTCTATGGATTATAGTGTTCTTCTTGAAGTAAATCGATAAATAATGTAAATGTAATAATGATTGATAATTAATTATCTTAAGAGACAATTTAAAAAGATGTATTTTTCTAATACACTGGAAGATGTAATTTGATGAGAATAAAATTGATGAAATTTGAATTCTTAATTAAATGTAATCATCCAATTATTAATGGATTTTATAAATAATGTGAATCATATTAATGATCATTGATGATGATATGAAAAGGTATGATTATGAGAATAGTTTTATTTTCTAGAGATCATGTTTAGCTTCTGATATCTTATTACAGGTTGATGTCTTATGTTTCCTTTTGTTGCAACCTATGAATAATGAATCAGTTAATTCCATATGGAATATGATCTTGTTTTATGATAAATATAACTATTACGACTTGATTTTACCATTTGTATGAGAAGGCATAGTTCCCTATTTTGGATCCGTGAGAGCTCATTTAAGTGTAAAGGATCAATGCCTTGTGTTAGGGAATAGATTTCCTTATTGAATATTATTCTATTTTTCTAGATTCTTTTGTAATGTTCTCTTCATTTGAGCTTCTCCATGCAATGTTTCGTTGGTTGGGAGTCCCAGATGTGATATGAGCATGGGATAGATGATATGATATGTTGGTGGGGAGGTCTGAATTATGTTGAAACAATTGACTCTTGTGATAGAGAGATACATGAATACATGCATGTGGGTGTTAGGGATTAAACTGGTGATGATGGAATGAGTTAAATATGGGCTTACCATTAATGTGATGTTGAGTGATGAGATTATTTCATTTGAATTTATTTAATTGAAGATGGTTGGGTGGGTTGTCTTATATGTATTTCTTTCCCCAATACTCGAGGTAGCTATATGTGCTCAACTGAATGTTTCCTCTTGGATTCATAATATGATGGATTTCCTAGTGTACATATTTTATTGAATGATTCTAATAATGAATAAATAATTTTTAACCCCTGATGTTGGTAATAATGGAAAGAAAATGTAGAAAAGACATAAATCTTGATAAACTATGGGCACAATTGGCATTATTCATAGAGGGCATAGATTTTCCAATGATGATTATTGTAATACAATTTATTATAATATAAATGGTTAATTATTGGATAATTAATTAACTAAAAAAGTTAAATTTTTATATAAAAAAGAAATTAATCTATCTCTTTTAAATTATTGTGTGGTTTTATGGTATCTGTTATTAGTAGTGGTTACTAGGAGTCTGAGCAACATTATTGGTAGTCAATTCTAAGACAAGGTTATTCCAATAGTGTGGTTATCAACTATGTTATATCATGTATATTATGTCACTTCATATGCTACCTCATCGATGTTGGTTAGGTCTACTAAAACCCAGTGGACTCTAGGAGGGGTTTTTCCCAACATCTTGGTTGGAGGATGGATAAATAACTACCCCTATAACCCCACTCCCTTATCATGGTTGATTATTGTACTGTCATGCATGAAGAATAGTTTTTCGATATATGTGTACGGTGGGATCTAGTGGATTTTTTTTATTTTTTATGCATTTTTTACCCAATACATAATCCAAATTATTTTTATTGGTATGGAATGTATATATGTGATAGCTTGTGGTACCTTACTAGCTACATAGGGTATAATGGGTTGAGGTATAATACACGGTGAATAATGCATTTTATTCAGCAAAACAGGGGATCCCATTAACTACCCAGTTACTATATATGGATATGTGATATGGGATGAGGTGATAACGTGATGCATGAGTTGAATGTTGTGATATCTTTCCCATGTGTATTTGGGTTGATTATTTTGAATATTGATGGCTCAGGATGTGGTATTTTGTGCATGGGTAGAAAACCTATGGGGAATCTACTATAGGGTACCCATGATTCTTAATTAATATATAATATTATTTATTTTTTGAGACACTTAGTGATAGTTATCTATGGTGAGGTGGGGAACTTTTTATTCCTATTTATATGAAGAGTTATTGTCACTTTTGTTAAATGTTATTTGGCCTGATTTATTTTTATTTTACATAAGAGGATACGGGGAATATGATACTGAGTATACTATTATCCTCAACTTACATATACGTAAAATGTTTTCTATATCAGTAAGAGCAGGTTAGTGATAGGGTGGGATATTACTAGCTCTTGGTTTTCCAGGAGTTGTTTGGGATTTATGGTCACTGCCATCCATACCTCTTTGGTGTTTTTCATTTTCCTATCAGTTATTATAGTAACATATGATAAATTATATTTGTAATTTTGATTTCATTATATATATGTCTAAATATTTTTTTAGTTTGTGGATCATTTCTGTCACTTCCTTTCAAAAGTTCTTTTAGAGGGTAATGCCTCTCATATGTATGTATATTATACCATCGATGATCGTTTCCAACACAAGGTCTATAGAAGGACAGCCTCATGCAGTCACCATATCTCTCTCCTCATTTCTATATATTAATGGGTAGGGTGTCATTTCAATGGTTTTTCAATAATTAATTATTAAATTAAATTTTATGGCATGTGGGTCATCCTTCTCTCCATTATTTTGTATGATATAAAGGTCCAAGGTTATTTTTTAATTCCCCATAACAAATCCTTCAGTTAACCTAACATTTATATGACTCCTAAATATATTTAATTAATGGATTATCTAAATAAATGTGCAGGAGGTTTAAGATGTGACCATAATGATGCTATCCCAAGTGATGCCGAAGTGGATTAGTGGAATACTATATCTCATGCCAAGAATGGCATAAGGATTAGTTCCACTACATCATTGGTTCATTTGTTATATATAAATAAATTAACCATTATATAAGCTCAATATTAGGTCATTTATATATTTACTTATTTCTATATATGTTTTTTTATTTATGGATGAAATACACTAATTGTATAAATAGATGGATCATTTTTTGATGATAGAATTTAAATAAATGAATTATGTGTCAATTTTTTATTCAACATAGGTATTGAATTTAGTAAAATCCACATAATATGAAAAATACATGAAAATGATAAAAAATAAAATTTACTAAAAATAAATTAAAATCCTACAACTAAATAGTAAGTCAAATTTTTCCAATCATTAAATGTTTAAGAATGAAGCCAATATAACAAAGTGTTTGACCAACCCTTTTTAGGAACATACTTTTATAAGGGGGGTTATTATTAAGTTTTTTGGTTTGATATAACCATCTAACATTATTAAGTATATCCCTTGCTATAGTTGGTGTAATTTGGATGAATGTGTTGTGGGAATTATTGTCATGATTTTTAGATTGGGGAATCCAGTCAATGAATCACGACGCTTCAATACCATAGTTTGAGATGACTTGCCTAACTAAATACCTTCAAATATATAGACCAACCCTTTTTAGGGTTATGTAATTGGTTATATGGATACTTTCCACCATAAGGTCTAAGAATATAGACATTATGACTTTATTGGTGAGGACTATTGGGACATGATAAAATTATGGGATATTTTAAAAAAAATAATTTTTTGTTATTTCACGTATAATATTCTATAATGAAACGTTCTCATATTGTAGAATTTTAAATTATTGAAAAAATGGAATACCATCATCCAATATATCCTTAAAATTGATATTGAACAAATATCATCTCCGTAGTGTAAGTTACTTATAAGATTGTTTCATAATCCTTCTAATTGTGTTGTTGTATGAATTGAAATATTTAATGATATAATCCTCCACTCTTGAACTTCCTTTCATGATGGAAAGTTATTAATAGTAACTTTTATATTTAAAAATGTAATGAGGAAGTCAATATTCAATTTTTGATGATATAATATTTGTATAGTGAACTCATTATGTTTAATACAAACATGGATTATTATATAGTGCTTGAGTATCTCGGTGGTCTGTACTAGGATAGATAAATATTGTAATGGTTTGTGATTTTAAAAGAAATCTTTCATAGTAATATTATAAATTGTTATCCAGCTATGCCTCATGTCTTCATGGTCAATGTCTATGTTGAGCATCTAGAATCCCTTGGGTTTAATGTCCCTAATAAACTTCTTAGTAATCTCATTCTTACATCACTCCCTTTGATATTCTCAAGATGTTTTGGTAATTTTTATATTGAAAGCATTGATTAGTCTCTCCAATATCTTTTTAATATTATATAAAAAGTAGATATGGAAATGAAACATGATAATTCATCCATCCTTATAGTGAAAAAATGGAATAGTAATGTGAGTAGATCTATGCCCAAAGAATATTCACACCATTCCAAAAAGAGAAAGATCAAGGGGAGAGCAAGGAACTATGATGTTATTTTTTTAATTTGTGGAAAGAAGATCCATTGGAATATAAAATAAACCAATACAATTAATAAATGGGAATATTCAGGAACTAGGTAAATTTAGAAATATTATAGAGGAAAGGACGATCTATGAGAATCCAATGGAGTTAAAAAAAATTATTGTAGTTATTTGTATAAGGGCCCAAACTTAAATGTTAAATAATATTGAATTAAGTTAATAATTAACATTGAGGATCATTTCAGGTTTATTTAATTAGAAAATTAGGTCATAACATATACTTAACAATTTGAATATTACTTGTAGACACCTCTACTCAGTATCCATTTTTTTCATAAAATAAAAACACTTAAAAGAAAAGAAACATGTTTAGTTACATGTTTTAATCATCATGAATTTTCCAAGATCACATCCTTGACCGTAATCCACTTTAATTCCTATGAAAAACAAGTCAAAAACATGGGATGAGCATAAAAATCTATGTAAGGGATACATAATGTAGGAAAAATGTTATTTTTTTAAAACAACAAATAAACCATTAATACATTATCATAAGTAATATTGTTCACCATTATGAAGTAGTAAATACTATTCACTAAATAAAATCTCATTTCATACCCTTTTGTAAACAAAATATCACCATAAAACCCATAGATAGAGCATATAACATATAAAGGTAACTTGGGACATAAACATACTTAAAAGGAATAACCATACTGTCTACCTCCACACATATCACTAAATGAAAAAGCTATACGTATGAATTCCATACCCAATGAATTGGAGGTTATAAAGTAACCAAAATTCCTTTTTTTATCATGAAACCACCCGTTATCTGGTTTATCATGTAACCACCCATCAAATGTCTAAGTTCCATTACATAATCATAAATCATAAAATATTGAAAAGATCAACATTTCAGTAATAACATTTAATTTTCAATAAAAAGATATAATTTCAAGATATTGAAATACTCAATCCATTTAAAAAAATATTTTTAATACCATAACACCTAAAAGTAGAATTAGTGGATTCTTTTTCGTTTTTAAAAACATTATGGTTTATAGAGGAAGCCAAATAACGATTATGGCGGTGCAGAGTTCATTGTCACCAAATACATTAAAAACATTCATTTTTTCATTTAGTGAAACACTTAGTAGAAACAATATTCACATTAAATGAAATTAAAAGTCAAAGTTGTTTATTATACACCATATAAAAGAAGGAGTTGTATATTATCAAAACATGCCTTAATGAAAGAACATTGAGACAAAGTCCCTTACCCCATGTCTGGCTTGACTCCTTCATTTTTTAATTTTATTAATAATAAACATAAGTTAGTTTCTAAATTCTTAATAATATTTTACAAGTATATTATTCTTTTTATTTCACTTTTTACTTTTCTATAACAATTAGTTAATTATTTTATTTCATATTGGAAATTGTGTCGATATTCAGAACTTGAGTAAAAAATGAACTAGTTATAATTACAAAGTATCCATGTTGTAAAAATTCAACTATCTCCAAAATGATATTCATGATTTTTATATAATTTATATCATATATATACATTATATATGTATTTATAATAGTCCATATCATTTGTATATATGAAAATGAAATGCACCATTCATGGGGATGATAATCCATACGTACGAATGAATGCTACTTTCATTTCATTTTTTTCATTTTTAGAGGAATGAAAAGAAAATGATACATAGTTTTATTATTATTACATTATAATGTCTTATTTTTTATACATTACATAATTTAATTAACACCATATTTTATATATTCTATGTATTGTATGAACAAGTCATATCACTTTGAGGGGGTGGTAGTCCACACTTCCTCAAAAGAAATTATTTAATATATAAAACATGAATAGAATAAATGTAATTTTTAAAATATAATTATAGAAGAATATAGATAATTTAAATATCATAAATATCATATATAATTATATTTCGATCATAATGACCACCATAAGAGGTGGTTGGAGGATATTAAACAATCATCGTTTCGTGAGGCAGTAGTTCACCATCCACAGAAACACTATGTTCTATACCCATTAGATGGAGGTGTGTGTAAGTGTAGTTAGAATCCTTCTAATAACAAAAACCTAGTATATTGTTGATACTAGTTTTGTTATATAAATAATGAACAATAAGATCAATGGGAGTGAAGAAGTAAAATAAAATAAGAGAACTTGAGGGAAGACATTACCTATAAATTGGGAAACTCCATATGGTTTGAACCGAAAGGATTTTTGAAAGTGCCTTATGACTATTTTAAGGATTCTAGGAGGCATAAGGGTATGTTGGGAGCTTATTTGAGAGTAGGTAGCAAAGGATACTAAGAGTTGTGATAAATGGGTTAGAGGTGATGGATTTTTATAAGGGGAGGAGGGGCTCTTTAGGAAAGTTTGAAAATATTATTTTATTATAAACTGGATTTTGATTTCAAAAGGTCCCCAACCCATTTAATTTGATGATAAGGTTAGTTTTTTTCTAAATAATCTCAACCAATAGATTTTAGACATGTTTTGGTTTCATTTTTAACCAGATAATTTATCTTTAACCCTTAGTTAACTAATTTAACTCTTAGCGTGTCTTCTTGTGTATTCACTCTATATGGTTAACATATTTATAATAAAATTTTAGGAAAGCCAAAATAGATCATTAATGACATTTTTAAAATTATATTTGTACTTAGGGTGAATATTAGATATTTAGGATTATTATATCATTTAATAAAATAATATTTTTTTAAAACAAACCAATTTATGTCAATTTAAATACTATTCATATCATGACATTCTAGAGAATCCAAAACAACTTGATGTGTCACGAACTGACACTACCCAAGCTCAAGCCGCAACTACCCCAAGCTCACCTCTATAAGCCAGGGGCTGGAGATAAGCTCCAAAGTTTAAACAACTTGGGGAGGCCTTTGCTTGAGTACCTATACACACACACACAACCCACTTAATACAGAAGAGAGGAGTGAAAGGAAAAGTAAAGTACTAACTGCTATAAACAACCAAAAAATTGCATCGACCTCTAAAAAGTACTAAGTAAATGTTGAAGGTAAACTGAAAATAAAAAGGTCAAACCACACGGCCAACTAAAAAAGAGCCACAACCCAGAAACATGTAAAAAAAAGTACAACAACTGGGAGGGTCCCTCACTTGGAACCCGACTACGACCGCCATATGTTGTCCATGCTCCCGAACTCCTAACCTCTTCTCATGTCACAATCGATCTATCCGTCGTCTTCAAGGGCACACCAAGTACGGGCAAAGTCCAAGTAGGGGTGAGTATAAAAATAATTATTAGGATATCCCAAAGGCTCGAAGGAAAAACAAAGGAGGTACTGAAGAGGGGAGCAGTAGATCGAACAGGGAATAGTAAAGGAGTACAAAAGAGAGAACAATAAGAGTATAGCTCAAACCAATAAGAAGAAGGAAGTAGACTCGGCCAATCACAAGGATCTGGAAACAATGAGAATATGAAACTTCTCATCGGGTCTTCACTACCTATAGTAGGAGAGAAGACTCATCCAACCATGAGAAACTAGACACGGAAAGCACATGGCATACCTTGTGCGTCTTCGCGTCTCCGGGAAGGAGAGTAACCAAACCCAGGGAGTGGGTACTGGAACATGGTATATACATATCCATATGCTCAATAAAATAACCTGAACTATATTATAAGGGGATCTCCATCCCGTAGCTCAGCCCAAGAAAGTGAGTAGCCAACAGTCTCAAAAGTAAACACCATTGATGCCAAATATCCCGCACATCTGCCCCAAATTGCAAGTCAAGGGGCTCCAATCACCACACCTTGACACTATCTACTTTGGGCGGCACTAACTCACCCTCATGGTTTTAGGTCGTGTCTCAAGGACATGTCTTGGTGGGGAAAGTGCCCCTCATACTTGAGAGTTATGGGGAAAGTCAAACCAGACCTCGTCAGTGTCACACAGTTGATAGGTCTGCCTAAAGTCAAAGCTGTCACATCATTGAAACGTACAACCAAGGGTCCCGCTCCAGTAGACACGGAGAAATTCCACATAGTAGCCTTGTAAAAAGGATTGAGTCTGAAAGAAGTCGTCTGGTAACCCACTGCCCAGCCCCGCTAGAAGGGTAAACCCTAAGAGGTCGTCGAGTAACCCACTACCCAGTCTCGGCTGGAGGGTAAACCCTAAGAAGTCATCGGGTAACCCAATGCCCTGTCTCTGCTGGAGGGTAAACCCAAAGAAGGTAATGAGAAACCCACTACCCAGCCCCGTTGTAGGGTAAACCTAAAGAATTCGATGAGAAACCCACTGCCCAGCCCCACTGGAGGGTAAACCCAAAAAAGTCGATGAGCAACCCACTGCCCAGCCCCACTAGAGGGTAAACTCGAAGAAGTTGATGAGAAACCCACTACCCATCCCCACAGGAGGGTAAACTCGAAGAAGTCGATGAGTAACCCACAGACCAGCCTTGCTGGAGGTTAAACCTGAAGAAGTCAATGAGAAACCCATTGTCCAGCCCCACTGGAGGGTAAACTTGAATAAGTCGATGAGCAACCTATTGCCCAGCCTCGTTAGAGGGTAAACCCGAAAATTCGATGAGCAACCCACTGCCCAGCCTCACTGGAGGGTAAAACCGAAGAATTCGATGAGAAAACCACTGCCCTGCCCCACTGGAGGGTAAACCCAATGAAGTTGATGAGAAACCCACTACCTAGCCCCATTGGAGGGTAAACCTGGAACTACACAGGCCATCTCTACTGGAAACAACCTCATGGGTAGAGGATCGATGCCCGCGTGATGTATTGGTCACACCGTATCCTCAAAATTATACGAGGGAACACAAAGAGACATGATACTGAAAGCCCACCTGACTAAAGGAGAAAGGGGAAACCCAAACAAATCCACCGATCAAACCATCAAGAACAGAACCATGGGAAAACCCACTCAACCCTGCTGGTCTAAACCATCGTGAACAGGAGGACCCTCTACGTCATGAGAAGTCAAAGGTACGTAAAGTAGAACACGATACACACAGAGGGCCCACACAACGTGTGAGCCAAAATCATCTCCAAAACAAGCGCACAAACATTCTCAGGTACAAACTACAACATGTACCTCCAAGGATTCTCGTATACTCCCAGGGTATGCCACATTGTCATCCCAAGGGCTATCGTGCACACGGAACCCAATGTCAACGCAAAAAGACGTAAACATAACTTCACCCACCTGCTTCCTCTATGGCCCTAGCATGACCAACCACATCTCTTTAAGCATTGACTTCACCCTCCCAAGAGTGAATGCGACCACACACCAAGGGTTCTCTATAACCACTGCAGGAAGAACCACCACCGGTACACCTTTCATGCTTCCATATTAAATGAGATCTCGAATGATTCTCTTCACATCCAAACAGATCATACCATTGTAATCCTCATGAAAAAACATGCAAGATAGACTATTTACTCACCTCAAATGGACATCTGACGGAAAAGTCGTCCAACACCGCTTTACGCCCGAACGACGACCCGTGGTCCCGAGCCTTGGTCCCGAAAATAGTCAGGCACATCACACCATTGCGATCTCCTCAGAAAGACACATCAAATTGACTGATTACTTGGTTAGAACGGATGTCCAAATAAAAAATATGCAATTCGCCGTACCGCACACGAGTGGTGCTTTGTAGGACCCGCATCTCGGTCCCGAAGTGCAACAAACAGAACACACTGTTACTATCCTCTCGAAAAAGTTCACAAGATTAACTCACCACTTGTCTGAAATGGACACCCGGTGATAAAGATTGAAATCACCACGAAATCCCAAAACGGCCCTCATGGGGCCCGCACCATAATGCATAATTAGAGCGGGAGGATTGTGCCATTGCAATGGACTCAGAAAAACACCAAAAAATGACTTCTCGCATGCCCCGAACGGACATCCGATGAAAAAGTTGCTAAATGCTGCTCACAGCAGGAAAGACGGGCCATGGGGCCCACGCCTCAAATTCAGTTTCAACACCTGAAACCACCTTGGAAATCTCCACATCAGTGCCAGGGTCCCAACACCGCTGACGGCGCTCAAATCGGACAATGGCTTTGTCTGCGCCATCCAAAGCAAGAACTCCCAGAAAAATGCTAAGCCACTTATCGTATGTGCCGCGCCACCGAGCCCCCCCCCCCCCCCCCGTCTCAGAATTTAAAAATCCCCAAGACCAACTCAAAATTTCCTTCTCAATCCAAGGAATGCGTCTCCCCTGATGACACGCGAATCTGATTTACAGTTTTAATTTTAGGGTCGTTTAAAATTTTAGGACAAAAATAGGTGGACCGGGCCGGTTTTGCCGACCCTCTGTGTGCCTGGACCAGCACGCAGTTCACCGCGGGCCGGCTCGCCTCGCCCGGACCGGCTTAAGCCGGTCCGGCTTGACTCTAACGGGACCCACATGTTGCGGGTCCCTGTCACCAGCCGGGGTCCGACGACCCCAGTCTTTCGCCTCGCTGACCGCGTCGTCACCCCCAGCTCGCACGCATCGTCACCCCCAGCTCGCCTGACCGACAGCCGCCTCGCCCGGCCGCTCCCCCGCTGGCCGCTCTCTCACCCTCGACCCCATCCGCCTCCACTCACACACCCTCACAGAAGCCTTCCCACCATCACCTGAAGACCGCCGCGCCGCCGCCGTGAACCGCCGAACCGCCATACGTATCCGCCGGACCGCCTGGGAGCTCGCCAGACCACCTACCAGACCGCTGGAAAACTTCCAAAACAACCTCGAACATTTTTCAGACCGCTGCGGATGCCTCAAGACTCATAAATCAAATCCTAAACATGCGTTGGAAATATCAGAACATATACTAAGCAAATATGGGCTTCGCTCGGTAGAACAATTAGAATTAGATTCATATAATTGGTATTCAAAGAGGGATTCATGATTTATGAACTGAAAACAATGTCCGCCTACCTTACAGGGCATAGCCCGACGCTTCACCGCTCGTCGAGCCTCGTTGTCACCGCAAGCAGCTTGATCAGAGGATGGATGGGGAGGAGGAGGTGGGAGAGGAGAGATTTAGGAAGAGATGAGGTTTTTATAGGGGAGGAAATTAGGGGAGAGGGAGAAGGGTATTAACTTAAATAAAATTTGAGCATTTAGTAAGAAACTCCTCCAAAAAATAAGCCTGTGTCCGAAACCTCTGGCGCAGTCGAGGTTAGGCCGTGCCTAGGGTAAACACCACCTCTCGAGCACAATGGCTGTCTCAGAATCTTAATTTGAGGCCCCGTTCTAAAGTTATAAAATTTAACGCCCGAGGCTGCTAAATTACGAAAGCGCCCCTAGTGACATTTTTCATAGGAGGCCCACGCCAGTGAAAATTACACCTCTCCTAGGGAAAACGACATGATCTAAACTCAACTGTGCCCTCGGTTTCTGATCTGAGTTACCGTTTAGGAGCTATTCCATTTATTTGGCTTGTCCAGTGTGAACGCACTGAAAATTTAATTCCGACCACACCAGGGCTCAGAAACATATGTCGTCTGAAGGTGCTTCTCTGGAATAACATCAAGAATATTCCAAAGTCTTTTATATCAAAAAACAGGTTTTTACATGATGCTTTCAAAAAACCATCATTTATTCCAATATAACAAGTCATAAACATCTTTAAAATTTTTATATGGAATAAAAAGTTTCCAAATAAATTTATTTTAATATTTATAATCTCATTTATTTAAACATTCATTAATGAGGTAATTATTACATCATCATTATGTCATAAATAAATTTATTTAATTAATGTGTAAAAATTATAAATAAAATACCATGATGTAGGAAATATTTTTTGATTTATAATTAATATTTATAGAAAAAAATATCAATTATATAACCCCACATTACACTAGTTTTATCAAAACAATACACATTTATGCTTTTTTATTTTTACTTTAAAGAAAAAGTTATTAATTTTATTATCTTACCCATGTGGCTTTTAGAGGCCAAAAGTTTGACCCAAGTTTTTTATTGGTCATCCATGACTCATCCAATAAGGTTAGGACATGTGTTAAGATAATTTTATATTATTATAATATTATTTTTACCTTGAATTACCCTATTTACCCTTAACTGCGGTAAATAAAAATCAAAATTCACTATTCACGAATTTTTTCTCATGATATTGAACCAAATTTTACTTACTAATAACAATAATGTATGTCAGATTCTTTAAATATAATTCACAAAAGTGGTAAATTTTCATTAAAATGAAAAAGTCGGGGTTTTAACTACTATGTCGTGTTTTTCAATATTCATAAAAAATTAAACATTTATAGAAAAATACCAAAAATTATCACAAAGGTAATTTTGATATTCCAAATTCAAAAATTATGTCTATTTTACCAAAATAAAAACACTAAATTTTCATTAATTAATTTAAAATTAACTTCCGTTGTCAAGACTAGAAAGCCTGTTTTTAAGAAGTAAGAACTACAAAAATATTTACATGTGTTTATGTGCAGTTTTGAAATGAAATTACTTCCAATGACCAAAATAGGATTAAATGGTAAAAATATAGTTCAATTAAAATTTAAAACCATTTAGAAATATAATATAACTATATAAATAAATCATATGAAAAGATAGTTTTGACATAAAGTGCATTATTTTTCACAATTCCTTAATAAACAAACTCTATCAGAAAAATACAAAAAAATTACCCAAATTAAATTTTTATATCCCGCTTCTAAATAATAATATTAATTTGTCATATTAAACATATAAAAGTGAAAGAACTAGATTTAAAAGGGGTTCTTCATCAAAAGGTGGCAAAATACCTTTTAAAAATATTAGAGTATTTATTCTTAAAATTGGATTCATTCTCATTTTAATCCACTAAAATTTATTGGATAAATGTAAAGACATTTCAGAAATATGTGTAGTTATATTTTAATTTTTTCTATTCGTTCCTTCCAACACAAAATCTAGACAATAATTACCACTTAAAAATAATAATATTACTATATTGTATTTCGGTATAACTCAACATTTCTTGCAACACAAGATTTTGGAGAAATCCGTTATTGCGTGTTGAGTACTCCATCGAACATAGAATCCCGTTTAAAGTAAGATAAATATTTAATTCAAAAATATTAATAAATATAAAAATGTTATATTCTTTATTCACCGGGGATGTTACAATTGGTAACCACCACCTTATGTTTCCTACTATAAATATATTTATCTTGAGATGGTATTGTTATGTTCTATTTGTTACCAAATCATTTTATATGTATATAGACTTGGAATTGATGTATTTACTTTAATGTTTATGAAAAAATGATTCGTTTTTTATAAATTCAAAATCGGTTATCATATGTCACATTTTAATAATGGTATTAATTTTTTATACTACCAAAACTATGTAATGTAAATAAATAAAAATAATACATCACATGAATCATGCTACACCTAACTTTGGAATCACTATCTAGTTAATGTAAATGAAAAATATTTGACTAAATTGAACCAATATGGATATTTTGATTCTATTGATCTAAAACAACTTTGTGTAGGTAATGCATGTCTGCAAAGTAATTTGACTAAACACCATTTATTGAGAAAGGTGAAAGGGCCAAATAGATTCTTGATTTGGCCTATACCAATGTGTGAAGACCCCTTCTTATTGAAGAAAGGGGTTTGTACTCATACTTCATAACTTTTACTAGAGATTTTAGTGGATACAGATTTGTCTACATAATGTGGAATAACTAGGATTCATTTAAAAATTTAAAGGAATACATGAATGCTATTGAGAAATATATTGGAACGAAGATTAAAAAAACAACTTAGACTATGATGAATAATATCTTAATCAATATACAATTAAATATTTATGGGATTTTGGGATTTTATCTTAACTCACTCCTCCGAATACACATCAATGGAAAAGTGTATGTAAATGGAGAAAGAACACCTTATTAGAAATGGGAAGAATAAGGATTATTCATGAGAATAATTATTTATCCTTTTGGGGATACACATTACTGATAAAAACTGACATACTTAACCAAGTACTAACAAAATTGATAAATGGTTTGACATTAAATGTAGGAATTTGACTATTCATTAAAAAAAAGAACTTTATCAGAAAAATACCAAAGATTTACCCAATGTAAATTTTGATATCCCATTTCTAAATAAGAATATTATTTTCTCAAATTAAATATATAAAAGTGACAAAAAATATATTTAAAAGGGGTTCTCTATCAAAAGGCTGTAAAAATACCTTTTAAAAATATTAGAGTATTTATGCTTAAAATTAGATTCATTCTCATTTTAAGCCATTATAATTTATTTAATAAATGTAAATAAATTTAATAATCATGTATCGTCATATTTTAACACCCCAATATTTCATATTACGGTATTTCTTCAAAGTAATTCAATAACATGCATACACGCAACACCGAGTTCAAGCGCACCACGACTTACCAAACTAGCCGTTCAAAAGCGGTTATGAATAGTATTATATGAATTTTGAACTTTATATAATCCTTATAATTTTAGAATACATATTATGAGTTTCTTAGACATAATATTAGAACCAATTTTTTTTCTGATAAAAGAAATATTTTTAAAAAAATGCACTTTTATCGCCTTTTAATGGTGAACCCTTGTTAAATCCAATATTTGAAACTTTTATATATTCAATTTGACAAAATAAACTTTTTCTTTATAATTGGGACATATGAATTTAGTTTTGATAAATATTTGGTGTTTTTTTGAAAACTTTCATATTTGGGTGAATAGTGAAAAATACTATATTTTAACTCAAAGCAACTTTTTTAATAAAAATAATTTATAGAGTTAAATTATACATTTTAATGGTTTGGAAGTAGAAATAGATTATATTTTTACCATTTAATCTAATTATGGTCATTTTAAGTAATTTCACTTTGAAATTGGACATAAACAAGTGTCAAACTTTTGATGGTTATTATTTCTTAAAAATACGCCTTTTGATTTTGACAACGGAAATTAATTTTAAATTAATAAATGAAAATTATATGTTTTTAATTTGGTAAAATAGACTTCATTTTTTAATTCAGAATATCAAAATTAGCTTAGGGAAAATTTTTAGTATTTTTCTGAAAACACTTAATTTTTTGTGAATAGTGAAAAAGCAGTGAGTTATTGTTTAAAATCGACTTTTTATTTAAATAATTATTTATTTTATATAAATTTATTTTAGGTCAAAATATATAAATAATACCTATATAAGTTTAATCTAATTAATTGAAGTCATTTTATAATAAGTTTAGATACATAAAAAATTTTATTGAACATTTTACCGCCATTTATCCACCTCCTAGGAGGATTTTCAAATTTGTTTAAAACGTAATTTTACTGCTTCTATGAGTTGACTTTCAAAACTCAGAGAGACGCAGTTAACCTTAGTAAGTAAAATTTGGTTCAATAGGATGAAAATAATTTTTGGTGAATAGTAACTTTAGACCTTTATTTACCACGGTTAAAAGTAAATAAAGTAATTAAGGGTAAAAATGATATTATAATTACCCTAACACATGTCCTAATTCTATTGGATAAGTGTAATTCGACCAAAACAACCTTAGGAATAAAATATGATCCTTTAGTTCCACTTGGAATAGATTAGGTAATTTATTACTATTTAATTTAAAGAATAGTTAAAAGTGTTAAATTCAGGTTTTCATAACTAAAACATTTTTAATATAGGGTTATACAAAAGATAAATTCGACTATAAATATTCATTAGAAAGATAAAACACTTTCTTACATAATTGTATTTTGTTTATAATTTTTATACAATATATAATTAAATTTATTTTTGACACAATGATGATGAATTAATTACCTTATGAATGTAATTTGAGATAAAATAGTGTAAAAATTGACATAAAATAGGTTTTAAAACAAGTATTATATTATTAATTGATATAATAGTCCTAAATATCTAAGGTTCAGAAAAAAGGATTATATAATAATATATGTGACATTAATGAACCAATTTGTGTTATATTGGCATTTTATAGTAAGTTTATTAACCATATAATATAAAAATACAAAGAGACATGGTAAGTGTCAAAGTATTTAACTAAGAGTTAAATCTAAAAGATAAGGTTAATATAGTGACCCAAAACTGTATAAAACCTATTAGTTGAGTGGTTTTCGACCAATACCCACCTTATCCTTTAAATAATCTAATTTTAAGCCATTAGAAACCGAAAATGATTTTATTATAAAATAATATTTCTAGCTTTTCCTAAGGTGCCCCCACCTCTCTTATAAATGGTCTCTCCCCCTTCTCTCTAATTCACACCTTTAAAGCCATTTGGCTAAGCCAAACCCTGCCCAAATATCCTACCAACATTCGTCCCTTCATCTTAGAGTCCTTCCATTGGTCAAAAAGCCAACTTGAGGAGCCCTTTTGATCAAATCAAAAGGAAGAACCCAAAAAAGAGGTAAATATTTAATCACATATTTCAAGTTCTATTCATCTTCCACTTCCTATTTCTTTGTTTTTTACATTCTAAAATAATAAATCCAGTATCTTCTATATACTATAATGTTATTATAGAACTGGTACAAACATATTCATAATTCTATCCATCCTATAATTAACAACATCACCATACATGTGTATATACGGATTACCGTCTCCACGTCGTGGTGTAGTTTGTTATTCAAACACTTCATTATTTTTAGGGGTATAATAATGAGTATAACTGATGTAAATAATAATTATAATATGTTAATTATTATTTATATATTGTATACCATCCAATTACATATTATTTCACAATAAATATAGTGATATTGTCACTCCTACGTACGTATGGATTACCGTCTCCACGACGTGATGAGAATCATTTCCCCATTCTCTATTCAATGATGATTATAAAATACATATCATTAATAAGTATGTAATATATGAAATAATAATGATACTGTATATATATATATATATATATATTTGTGTGTGTACTTACATATATCTTATTCACTTAGTTCCGTTCAATATGATATGAAAATGGAAACAATGTTTATGCGTACGTACGGACTACCATCTCCATAAATGATGTTTTCCATTTCATATATATGTCTATTTTATATATTTATATTCTAAATATATATGATATATAAATCATGTTTTATATTCTGGAAGTATTTAAATCTTGATCTAAGTGATACAATTAATAAATATTAATATGGTTCTGGTATAATTTAATAACATACTATAGTCTTCATACAGGTGGTTAAACGTACCCTCGACTAAAAGAAAGTGCAAGGTAAGGGTTAATTTCACAATCTCCTTATTATCCGATGTTGTTTTTACATAAGTATCTACTGGGACCTCTTTATCATCCACATACATGTTTCTTAAAAATGTATTTCAAAACATTCTTACTATTTTATAGACTATGGTTTAATGTCCTTTATACCCTTTTTTAACTTTTTATTTGATGTTTGTAAAGGAATCTTTCCATAATTTTCCAAACAAGGTCCTTTATAACCATTTTGAAAAAATTAAGGTAAGGATGCCTTTTTTAAAATTTATACGATGGGTGTGGCTATTTTCCACCATTATAACATCATCAAACCTTCCCTTACAAGTTTATAATAATATTTCCAAAATAATTGTTTTTTATAATTAAATGAATTTTAAATAACATCAATATAGAAAGAGATATTTCTCTAAAAAAGGTTTTGATTTCTTCTATGTCAACATATTTTGATGGATTTTTAAGCTTATTTAAAGTTGATTTATTATGATACAAAACTTCCACATTGTATTGAATGTTTTGTGATATGTTTTTCTGTGGATGTGTTATTTCATACCATTCATGGTTTATGGATAAAGTATTGAAATTTCTTATTCTAGTTTCAATACAAATGTTTATGTTTATGTTTAATACTCTTCATATGAGGAATGCATAAGACTTAGTAAGTGACGGGTGGAGCCCACTATAGCTCTTCGATGCATCTGTAGGTATCATGAGACAAACTAGTGTCTTGGAACAAAGCCTTGACAAAATCTTATTTGTAGTCTTGGCACAAGGCCTTGACTATGCGGTTATGAATCTCTGGCATTATAAATTCCATCATTATGAAAGTGGATATTGATAATCCATGTGATTATTCGAGTAGTAGGATATCCATGTGAGTAAGTAAATGGAATTATTTTATTGTATATTTTCTATATTATGCAGGTGTTTTAGTTTAAAAGGCTTTTGTTTTAGTCTAATAAATTTCCTTAAATGTTTATTCGTATTTATGAATGTTTCTTCCATATTGTTATCCTTCCTGGGAATTTGAGCTCACCCCTTTCTATGTTTTAATTTTCACAGGATTACAAGAAGTGTATTATGATTGATAAGAAGGAATAAGCTAGGGGATTAATGGCATTCTCAAAGGATCATTTATGTTGTGTTTTATTTTCTAATGTGTAATGTAACATTCATGTATGTAATCTATTTTCCAAGACTGCTAAACTGATCGATCTTTCGAGACTTGATTCCTAGTAATCATGCCAATTTATTAAAATAATGCACCTAATCTTGGTAACTGGGGTCGGGGTGATACAGTTGGTATCAGAGGAAGTTTAGCAATAACCTTGGAAACTAGATTTAGATAAACTCTGATTATATTACATTACTCTAAGATAGACTTTGACGATTATTATATAAGAACATCCTAGAATTTTGTTAATGTATTGATTTTGTGAGTTTTCCAAGAAAAAACATCCCTTTCTGGATACGAGCAGGTAGAGGCGGATCTAAAATAGATGTACCTAGGGGTTAAATCCGAAAACACCGCTTTGAGCTAGAGTCGAACGGAAACTGGTGCACGACAATGGGGCTTGCTGCACACTTGGTTACGACACTCTTAGGCGATATGCTTAGGATAATTCTCATTTTCCTTACAAATCATTATGAAGGATTTACGAGTATATACCTCCTCAATGAAAATATTTTTATGATAATGTATTATATCTATAAACTATTCAATTTATGTTAGGTATTTTACAAGTTTGGGATTATTCATTTCAATTCATAAACTGACATAGTGTATGCCATTGTATATAAACGACACCTAGTAGATGGAATGTGAAATCCCGCAATACGTATGATCCAAAGAGTAAGAAGGATCATATCTTTCATGGTATTCATCCAAAATTTGTAAGGGAAATAATCTCCCATGTATTCTCAACATATGAAGAAATAGTATCATGTGTTAAAAAGATAAGTAAAGAATTATTTGAGTCCTATGGATTTAAAGGGAAGTAAGAGAAGAAAAGGATAGAAGAGAGAAAGTTGGATAAAGGGACGAAGGAATAGAAGGATTTTCCCATATGTGATAACTGTGGAAAGAATCACCTTGGTAAATGTTTGAAGGGATTGGGAGTGTTTTATAAGTGTGGAGAAAAACGATACCAATTACGTGATTGCAAGGGTAAGAAAAAACTTTCAAATGTACAATACTTCATCTGCAAGGAGTTGGGACACTACGCAAATCAATTTCCAAATTGTCAGAGTATACCCCAAATGCTATAATTGGATAATAAGCATGTTATGATACTATGGAAGATAAAGTGGAATGATTAAGATTTTTCATGTTGTTATTAATGTCTTGTGTCATTTGAGTATTGTATTAATGATGTACATGTTTTAATAATTTTATAGTTTATAAGGATTATACAGTAGTACTATTTCATTAGGGACTAGAGATTGTTTTGAACCAAGAAAAGTGACTCAATGTCGTGTTAATTTTTTTTAAAAATACATGTTTGAAGGAAAGAACAATCTTTAACATGGTCCTGATATTGAGGTATTGGTTTTGGAATTAGAGATGATTGATCTGGAAAAAATATATTGGATATTCTGGACTATGTTGAAACTGATTAATGAATTGTATATTCCATTATTGTTGTAGTTTACAACATTTTTGGATAGAAAGTGTATATTGGGTATTCTATAAGGAATAAGGGATCATGAATGTAATCAATAAGGTTTTATGGTAATTCAGAATGTTGCACTGTTTTAAAATAATACATGATGAAGGTGTTCACATGTTATTACGTGGAAAAAGTAATCTTCATTGTGTTTACCTTCCTTATAAATTTTGGACTATGAGTTTGGATAGAAGTATTTTGGATAAGTCTAGATTGAGATTATTTTTGGATTGACATAAAAAGGACAACTCGGAGGTCGGGCGACAACCCATCACGTCCGACAAGGCCGCGAGACTTGAACCCGCAACCGAAGGGCGACAAGGGTGTATCACCTACTACTGAACCACATGATGTCCTAGATAGAATAATGTTGTTTTTTTAAAAGGTCTGGTAAATGGATTATAAATTCATTTTTTGGAACCCAATACGAATATTATAAATAGAATTTTTTTTAATTTCTATTATATTTTGGAGTGGAAGATGAGTTTTTTGTAGAAATTAGTTAAAGGATTGAACTCTACTTGTCAAGTATATATATTTATTTCTTATCATATTATATGAAGAAATTAATTCTTAATCTTTATTTAAGGGATCTTAAGACCAAAAATGTGTTATCCTAATACCATATGTTTTGTTGAACCGATGGTATTTTAATTCATCATAAATTGATGGATTTGAGGCCCTCAATTTTATACCTGTTTGTGATTGATGACATCAACCAAACCCTATATATATTTACATTTTTCTTCCAATTATGTGTCTCTAATTTCCACCAATGTTCTCCTAATCGAGATCATAATTTGGTGGTGACCCTTTCATTTCTATTTTCCTTTTATTACGACTAAATTTTATTAAACCAATTTCCGATGTGGGTTTTCCCACAAAGGTATTTTCAATTTTCAAACTTTTATTTTCAACGAACTATTTCAAATTTTGATGACACAATTTGTTGAAGTATGTAAGAATATAACACCCCAAGATTTCATAGTATGTTATTTATTCAAAATAATTCAATAAATTGCACTACACGCAACACCGAGTTCAAGCGCACCATGACTTACCAAACTAGCCGTTAAAAAGTGGTTATGAATTGTATTAACTAAATTTTGAACTTTATATAATCCTTATAATTTTTGAATCCATGTTCTTATTTTCTTAGACATAATATAAGAACTAATTCATTTTTTTCTGATAAAAGTAGTATTTTTCAAAAACAAAATGCACTTTTACCGCCTTTTAATGGTGATCCCTTGTTAAATACAATATTTTAAACTTTTATATCTTCAATTTGACAAAATTAACTTCTTATTTATAATCGGTACAAATGAATTTAGTTTCGATAAATTTTGGGTTTTTTCTGATAACTTTTATATTTGGATGAATTGTGAAAATTACTCTATTTAAAATCAAAACAACTTTTTTATTCAAAATAATTTATAGTGTTAAATTATACATTTTAATGTTTTGGAAGTGTAATTAGATTATATATTTACCATTTAATCCAATTCTGTTCATTTTAAGTAATTTCACTTTGAAATTGGATATAAAAAACTGTCAATATTTTGTTAGTAATTATTTCTTAAGAATACGCCTTTTGGTTTTGACAATGGGAATTAATTTTAAATTAATAAATGAAACTTCTATGTTTTGAATTTTTTAAAGTAGACTTTATTTTTTAATTCGGAATATCAAAATTATCTTAGGGTGAATTTTTGGTATTTTTTTGAAAACATTCAATTTTTGATGAATAGTGAAAACACTGAGTTATTGTTTAAAACCAACTTCTTATTTAAATAATTATTTATTTTATTTAAATTTATTTTAGGTAAAAATATATACATAAAACCTATAAATGTTCAATTTAATTAATTAAAGTCATTTTATAACATTTTTAGATACATAAAAAAATTTATTTAACTTTTTACCGTCTTTTACCAACCACCTAGGAGCATTTTCAAATATGTATAAAACATAATTTTACCGCTTCTGTGAGTTGAATTTCAGAAATCAGAGAGACACGGTTAAAATCAGTAATTGAAATGTGGTTCAATAAGAAAAAAATAATTTCTGGTGAATAGTAACTTTTGACTTTTATTTACCACGGTTAAAAGTAAATAAGGTAATTATGGGTAAAAATTATATTATAATTACCGAACACATTTCCTAATTATATCGGATAAGTGTAATTAGACCAAAAACAACCTTAGGAATAATATATGATCCTTTAGATCCACTTGGATTAGATTAAGACATTTATTATTATTTAATTTAAAGAACTGTTAAAAGTGTTAAATTCATGTTTTCAAAACTAAAAAATTTTTAATATAGGGTTATACATAAGATAAATTCGACTATAAATATTCATTAGAAATATAATAATATTTCCTACATAATGGTATTTTATTTATAATTTTTAGACATTAAAAAATTAAATTTATTTATGACACAATGATGATGTAGTAATTACCTTATAAATAAATGATTAAAATAATTGATATTATAAATACCCAAATAAATTTAATTTGAGACTTATGATGAATTAAACTAATTTTATAGGTTAATATGACATGTTATTGGGGATTTAATCAATTTTTTTTAAGTAATCATGCTTTTATGATTTATAAAAAACAAATACCAAATAGTGTCAAAATTGACATAAAATAGTCTTTAAGACAAATATTACATTATTAATTGATATAATACTTCTAAAAATATACGGTTTGGTCAAAAGACTTATATAATAATATATATGACATTAATGAACCAATTTGTGTTCTATTATCATTTTATAGTGTGTTTATTAACCATATAATATAAAAATACAAAGAGACATGGTAAATGTCAAACTATTTAACTAAGAGTTAAATCTAAAAGATAAGGTTAATATGGTGACCCAAACCTGTCTAAAACCTATTAGATGGGTGGTTTTCAATCCATATCCACCTTATCCTCTACATAATCTACTTTTGAGCCATTATAAACCGAAAATTATTTTATTATAAAATAATATTTCTAGCTATTCCTAAGGCGCCCCTCACTCCTCTTATAAAAGGGCACTCACCCTTCTCTCTAATTCACACCTTCAAAGCCTTTTGGATCAGAAAAACCCGGATCAAATATCCTACCAACATTACTCCCTTCATCCTAGAGTCCTTCCTTTGGTCATAAATCCATCCTAAGGAGACCTTTTGATCAAATCAAAAGGAAGAACCCAAAAAAGAGGTAAATATTTGATCACATCTTTCATGTTCTTTTCTTCTTCCACTTCCTCTTTCTTTGTTGTTTCCATTCTAAAATAATAAATCCATTCTCTTATATATATTTATTTGGTATTATAGAAATGGTACAACCATATTCATTATTCTATCCATCCTATAAACGACAAAGTCACCATACGTGCATTAGTATGTATTACCGTCTCCACGTCGTGGTGTAGTTTGTTATTCAAACACTTAATTATTTGGATGAGTTTAATAATTAGTATAACTGATGTTAATAATAAATATAATATTTTAATGATTATTTATATATTATATACCATCCAATTACATATTATTTCTCCATAAATATAGTGATATTGTCGCTTGTGTGTACGTACGGATTACCGTCTCCACGACGTGATGAGATTCATTTCCAAATTCTCTATTCAATGATGATTATAAAATATATATCATTAATATGTATATAATATATGAAATAACAATGATATTGTGGATATATATATATATATATGTGTGTGTGTGTGTGTGTGCGTACTTACATTTATCTTATTCACTTAGTTCCGTTCAATATGATATGAAAACGGAAACCACGTTTATGCGTACGTACGAACTACCGTCTCCATAAACATTGTTTTCCATTTCATATATATGTATATTTTACATATTTATATTCTAAATATATATGACATATAAATCATGTTTTATATTCTGTAAGTATTTAAATCTTTATCTAAGTGATACAATCAAGACTAAGAAGCTAAAACACATATGATAAAGAAAGCGATCATGACCCAAAATGTTAATTTAACATGGAAATTATTATTAAATGGGTAGTATAAAGTAATAAATGAATCATGCATGATATCATAAATATTAATATGGTTCTGGTATAATTTAATAACATACTATGGTATTCATACAAAATTTTAAACATACCCTCAACTAAAAGAAAGTGCAAGGTAAGGGTTAATTTCACAATCTCTTTATTATCAGAGGTTGTTTTTACGTAAGTATCTATTGGGACATATTTATCATCCACATCCATGTTTTGTAAAAATGTATTTAAAAAAATTCTTACTAATTTATAGACTATGGGTTAAAGTCATTTGTACCCTTGTTTGACTTTTTATAATATGTTTATAAAGGAATCATTCTGTCGTTTTCCAAACAAGGTCCTTTATAACCTATTCGACAAAATTAAGGTAAGAATGTCTTTTTTTAAATTTATATGGAAGGTGTGGCTATTTTATGCCATTATAACATCATTAAATCTTCACTTACAATATTATAATAATATTTCCAAAAATAAATATTTTCTTATATATTTATACGAATGTTAAATGATTTCAAAATAGAAAGAGATATTTCTATAAATAAAGGTTTTGATTTCATCTATGTCAACATCCTTTGATGGATTTTTAAGATTATTTAAAGTTAATTTATTATGATATAAAACATCCATATTGTATTGAATGTTTTGTGATATATTTGACTGTGGATGTGTTATTTCATACCATTCATGTTTTATGGATAAAGTATTGACATTTCGTATGATAGTTTCAATACAAATGTTTATGTTATGTTTAAACCTTTTCATATGAGGAATTCATTGGACATAGTAAGTGAATGGTGGAGCCTGCTATAGATCATTGATACATCGGTGGGTCTCATGAGATAAACTAGTGTCCTGGAACAAGGCCTTGAGAAAATCTTATTTGTAGTTTTGGCACAAGGTTTTGACTATGTGGTTATGAAAGTCTGGCATTATGCATTCCATTATTATGAAAGTGGCTATTGATATTGAATGTGATTATTCAACTAGTAGAATATCCATGTGAGTAAGTAAATGACATTATTTTATTGTATCTTTTCCATATTATGCTGAAGTTTATGTTTAAAAGGGTTTTGTTTTAGTCGTATGCATTGCCTTAAATTTTTATGCTTATTTAGGAAAGTTTCTGTCATATTGTTATCCTTGATGAGCATCTGATCTCACCCCTTTCTATGTATTAATTTTCACAGGATTACAAGAAGTGTATTATGATTGATAAGTATGGTTATGCTAGGGGATTAATGGTGTTCTCAATGGATCATTTATGTTGTGTTTTGTTTTCTAATGTGTAATGTAACGTTCATGTATGTAATCTATTTTCCAATACTGCTAAACTGATCGTTCTTTAGGGACTTGATTCCTTGTAATCATGCCAATGTATTAAAATAATGCACCGACTCTGGGTAACTGGGGTCGGGGCATTACACATGTTGTAGTTTGTTCTGTTCATTCCTACCAATACAATGTCCAGGTGTTAACTACCATTTAAAAATAATAATATTACAGTATTATTTTTTAGTATAACTCAACATTTTGTGCAACATAAGATTTTGTGGAAATCCAATGTGGTGTGTTGAGTACGCCATCGAGCATAACATCCCTTTAAAGTAAAATTATTATTTAATTAAAAAATATTAATAAATATAAAAATGTTATATTCTTTATTCACCTAGGATGTTACATCCTTCCCGCCTTTTGGAAATTGGAACCTCAAAATTTTATTCAATTGTCAAATAAGTGGGAGTATTTATCCCTCATAACATTTTTAGATTCCCTTGTTACCTCTTCAACCATATGGATTTTCCATAAAACCATTACATGATGAATTACCATATTTTGCAACACTTTCTCTCATTGCTCAAGAATGTGGACTGGTAGTTCCTCATATGAAATATTGTCTTCTAACTAACCTACTTCTGGACACAAAACATGATATGGATCCAACATATACTTCCACAACATTGAAAAATGAAAAACATTGTGTATCTGGGATAAAAAAGTGGGTAAATCCACTCTGTAGGCCACTGATCCAACTTTCTCTAGGATTTCATATGGTCCAATGAACCTCAGACTCAGCTTTCCTTTCTTAACAAAACACATCATACTTTTCCACGATGAAACTTTGAGAAAGACATGATCACCTACCTCAAAAGAAATGTCCTTCCTCTGGTTATTCACGTAACTTTTCTACCAACTCCGAGCTATTCTTATGTGCTTCTGAATAAAATGAACTTTCTCTACTGTCTCTTCTACCAATTATAGTCCCATAAACATCCTTTAACCTATTTAATCAAAAAAAGTTGGAGTTTGAGCCCGCTCTATATAATGCCTCAAATAGTTCTATCTGTATACTGGAATGAAAACAGTTATTATAAGAAAAATCAACCAAAGAAATATGTTGGTCCCTACTTCCCTAGTAGTCCATTAAGCAAGCATCTAACATATCTTCCAATGTATTTATTGTTCCTTCTGACTTCACATTTTCTTGTGGATGAAAAGATGTACTAAAATTTAATTCAGTACCCAATTAATTCTAAAGGACTTTCCAATAGTTTGAAGTAAACATTGGATCATGATTAGATACAACAGAGAGGGAAACTTCATGTAACCTGACTATCTATTTAATGTACAATAAAGAATGTAGATCTAGAGGCAGAGTATCTTTAATACAATGGAAATGAGTAGATTTAGTCAATTGTTCAATAATACCCTAGGTTTCATTATTAACTCGAGAGGTCTTTGGTAATCCCACAAAAAAAATCCCTGGAAACATTTTCCCATTTCCACTTTGGCACCGGTAAAGGCTGAATCATCCCTTTCAGTAACAGCAACTATTCTTTAACCTATTTACTAGTCAAATAATTCACAATAAAGTCGTAAATATCTCTTTTTTCATTCCATCCCACCATTAATACTCTCGAAGATCTATGTACATCTTAGTAATGCCAGGATGAACTGAAACTGGAGAACTCTGAGCTTCATATAACAACTCATTCTTCAACTTTGAATCACAAGGCACACATATTCTCTTTCCAAACCTCAACACACAATCATTATAAATGTTAAAATAAGGTAATATACGCTTATAAACCAACTATACATTTTCTAAAACTAATTTTATTCCTTCTGCGCTTTCTTAATTTTGTTAGATAGAGAATCTTTTTCTGACACTTGAAACATAATAGTTGAATTTTCTGCACCAAAAAATTCTTTACAAAATTTAAACTAATATTTAATGAAAGAATATTGTTCCAAACGTAACATGGATAATGTAGCATTACTTTTTCAACTCAAAGCATCTGCCACATTATTTTTCTTTCCAGGATGGTAATTAATTGTGAAATCATAATCCTTGATTAATTCCATCCATCTCCTATGTCTCATGTTCAATTATTTCTAAGTGAATATATATACTTCAAACATCTCTGGTCGGTATATATTTAACATTTTACTCTATACAGATAATGACTCAAATTTTTTTAAGGAAAAACAACAATTGGTAATTCCAAATCATGTGTAGGGTAATTTTACACATGAGGTTTCAACTGACGTGAAGTATAAGAAATTACCTGATCATTCTGTATTAGAAAAGAACCAAGTCCTTTCAATGAAGCATCATTATAGATAACAATTTCATCATCTCTGTAAGGAAGTGACCAAACTAGAGCATTCTCCAATATTCTTTTCAATTCATGAAAACAATCATCACATTCTTTTTTCCAAATGAAATTAACACCTTTTCATATTAACTTAGTCAGTGGGCTAGAAAACCAGGAATATTTTTCATCAAACCTCAGGTTATAAGCTGATAAACTAAGAAAAATATGGATCTCGATTATATTTGTGGGTCTTGGCCATTCTTCAATAACTTTTGTTTTAGCGAGATCAACAGTTATTACAGCTTTAGAAACAATATGACCTAGGAAAGAATTTTTTTGTTACCAAAATTAACTCTTACTAAACTTTCCATATATTTTCTTTTCTTTTAAGGTCTGCAAGACAAAAATTAAATGAATTTCATGACCCTCTTTAATTTTAGAATATACATAAATATCATTTATAAACACAACCCCTATTTATCTATTGAGTCAATTAATCCATCATTGTAACAAACTGTTCTATTCTGATTCCAACCATCTCAAGAAGCTGATTTGGAAGGTTATTCTCTTCTGTATGCCTTCCGAAAATAGCTGTCTTATTTCCTCTGTGGAAGACCATTATAAACACTGAATTATCTTTGGCAAAGAAACATGGTAATTTTTAAAATCTATATCATTTCAATGTTACTATAAATTAATTTATTGATATTAATTTAACAATACCATAACTCCTAAAGTCATCTAAATGGACTTTTGATACCAACAATAAGGCCCCTGACTTAAATGCTACATAATCTTGAATTAAGTTAATTACTGACATTGAAGATCTTTTTAGTTTTAAAGGTTTATATAATTAGGTTATAAATTATACACAAGAATTTGAATATTACATGTAGACACTTCTACTCAGTATCTATTTTTTTCCTAAAATAAAAACTCATAAAATAAAAGAAACATGTTAATTTACTATTTAAATAATCACGACTTTTCCATGATCCAATTATTGACCCTAATACACTTTATGTACATTGAAAAACATTTCCAAACATGGGATGATCATAAAAAGCTCAGTGAGGGATACACAAATAAAGAAAACAATTTGTTTTTCAAAAAAATAAATAAACCATGAATACATTATCAAAAGTAATACTTTTAACCTTTCAGAAGTACTAAATTCTCTTCACTAAATAAAAGCTAATTTATTACCCTTTTGTAATGAAAATATTACCATAAAAACCATTGAAATAACACAAAAAAATAATAGTAACTTGGGACATAAACATACATAAATAGAATAACAATATGGCTGACTTCCACACATATAACTAAATGGAATAGCCATACGGCCGACTTCCATAAAAAATGAATTGAATGTTATAATGTAACCACCCATCCTTGGTTTTCACGGAACCAACTATAATTTGGTTTATCACGTAACCACCTGTAAAATGTCTATGTACCATTACATAATTTTAACACATAAAATAGTGCAAATGTCAACATTTCAGTAATAAAATTTCATTTCAAATCATAAGATATCATTTTAAGATATTCAAATACTAAATCCATTTCAAAAAAAATTCAATACCAAAACACCCAAAAATATAAAAAGGGGTTTATTTTTCATTTTTCAAAACATTAAGGCTTATAGAGGAGGCCAAATAACAATTACAGCAATGGAGAGGTCATTGTTGCTGCATACGTTAAAAAGATTCATTTTGTCCTTTAGTAAAATGCTTCATAGAAAAAATATTTCATTTGAAAGAAGTAAAAAAGTCAAAGGGGTTTACTGTACACCATATAAATTAATGAGGTGTGTATTATCAAAAAATGCCTCAATGAAAGGATATTGATTCAAAGTCACTTACCACGTGTCTGACTAGAATTGTTCGTTGTTTAATTTCTCAATAATAAAATTAAGTTAATTTCTAATATCTTAAGAACCTTTTTCATATTCATTATTAGTTTTATGTAACTTATTTCCTTTCTATAACAATTAGTTAATTATTTGTGATCATATTGGAAATTTTGTCGATGTTCAGAACTCAAGTAAATAATGAACTTTTTATAATTACAAATTGTCCTTGTGGTAAAAATTACATTATCTCCAAAATGATATTCATGATTTAGATATCACATATATCATATATATCAATTATATATGCATTTATAATATTCCTTATCATTTGGATATATGAAAATGAAATGCCCCGTTCACAGAGAGGGTAAGCTGTATGTACGCATGAACGCTAATTTCATTTCATTTTCTTCATTTTTAAAGGAATGAAAATAAAATAATACATAGTTATATTATTAGTCTAGTATAATATCATATTTTCTATACATTACATATTCTCAATAAATCCATCCTTTATATATTCAATGTATGGTATGAATGAGTCATATCACTTTCAGGGGGCGGTAGTCCGCACCTCCTTAGATGAAATTATCGTATAAATAAAACCTAAAAGGCATAAATTTATGTTTTAAAAGAGAATTAATGAAGAATATAGATAAAATGAATATCATAAATATAATATATAATTATAGTTCCATCATAATGGCCACCATAAGATGTGGTAGGATAATATTAAACAATCATCATTTCATGAACAGTAGTTCGCCGTCCACAGAAACTATATGTTCTATACCCATTAGATTGAGGTGTGTGTAAGTGTAGTTAAAATACATCTCATAAGAAATACCTATTATATTTATGATACTGGTTTTGTTATATAAACAAATAAAAATAAGATCATAGGGAGTGAATAAGCAAAATAAAAGAAGAGAACTTGAGGGAAGACATTACCTTTAATTTATGTAACTCCATTTCGTTTGAACCAAAAGGATTTCTTGAAGTGCCTTATGAATATGTTAAGGCTTATAGGAGTCATAAAGGGATGTTTAGAGATTAATTTTGTAGAATTTTACAATGGGATTGATATTTGTGAGAAATGGGTTAGAGGTGATGGCTTTTTATAAGGGGAGGATGGACTCTTTAAAAATTAATGAAAATATTATTTTATTATAAACTAGATTTTGATTTCAAAAGGTCCCAAACACATTTTATTCGATGATAAGATTATTATCATTCTAAATACTCTCAAAAAAATGTTTTAAACTAGTTTTGGTATAATTTTTAACCTTATAATTTAGCTTTAACCTTTAGTTAACTAATTTAACTCTTAGCATGTCTTCTTGTGTATTCACTCTATATGGTTAATATATTTACTATAAAATGCCATGAGACCCAGAATGGATCATTAATGAAATTTATAAAATTTTATATTTAATTTGGATGAATATTAGACATTTAGGATTATTATATAATTAAATAACATAATATTTGTTTTAAAAACTCATTTATGTAAATTTAAATACTATTCATATCATAACTTTCTAAAAAATAAAAAACAGCTTGATTTATTCAAAAAACCTTCATTAATTCAAATATAACAAGTCATACATAGATATATGATTCTTTTATGGCATAAAAAGTTTTAAAATAAATTACTTCAATATTTATAATCTCATTTACTTAAAACATTCATTAATAAGGTAATTATTACATCTTCATTGTGTTATAAATAAATTTATTTATATGATATCTAAAAATTATAAATAAAATACCATGATGTAGTAATTTTTTTTAGATTTAAAATGACTTTTTATAGTCAAATATGTCAATTATATAACACCACATTAAAATTGTTTTAGCAAAAGAATACACATTTATGATATTTTTATTTTTACTTTAAAAAAAGTTATTAATATCATTATCATACTCAAGTGGAATTCAAGGGACAAAAGTCTCACACAAGGATTGTATTGGTCATCCATGACTCATCCAATAAGGTTAGTACATGTGTTAAGCTAATTTTATATTATTATAATATTAATTTTACCTTGAATTACCCTATTTACTCTTAAATGTGGTAAATAAAAATCAAAAGTTATTATTCACCCAAAATTATTTTCATCCTGTTGAACTACATTTAACTTATTGATGACAACCATGTATGTCAGATTTCTTAAATTCAATTCACAAAAGTTGTAAAATTTCATTTAAATGAAAAAGTCGGTTTTTAACTACATTATAGTGTTTTTCACTATTCATAAAAAATTGAACGTTTTCAGAAAAATTACAAAAATTTTCCCAAATCTAATTTTGATATTCCAATTTAAAAAATTATGTCTATTTTAAAAAATTCAAAACATAAAATTTTCATTAAATAATTTAAAATTAATTTCCACTGCCTAAATAAGAAAGTGTGTTTTTAAGTAGTAAAAACTACAAAAAGATTAAAATGTGTTTTTGTCCAATTTCCAAGTGAAATTACATCAAATGAATAATATTATATTTAATGATAAAAATATATTCCAATTAAACTTTAAAACCATTTAAAAAGATAATCTAACCATATAAATAAATCAAATGAAAAGAAAGGTTTGACTTAAAATGCATTATTTTCCACTATTCATTAAAAAATGGACTTTATCAGAGAAATACCAAATATTTACCCAAAGTAAATTTTGATATACCACCTCTAAACGAGAATATTATTTCGTAAAATTAAACATATAAAAGTGAAAAAAAATTGATCTAAAAGGGGTTCTCCATCAAAAGGATTTAAAAAAACCTTTTAAAAATATTAGAATATTTATGCTTAAAATCGGATTCATTTTCATTTTAAGCCTCTAAAATTTATTTCATAAATGTAAAGACCTTTAAGAAACTTGTTTTTCCATATTTTAATTAGTACTAATCATTCATTCCAACACAATGGCTAGTCATTAATTACAATTTAAAAATAATAATAATACTATATTATTTTTTGGTACAACTCATCATTGTGAGCAACATAAGATTTCGGAGAAAACCATTATTGAGTGTTGAGTACACCATAAAACATAGCATCCCATTTAATGTAAAATTAAAATTAATTAAAAATAATAATAAATATGAAAATTTTATATTCAGTATTCACCTAGGAATTTACAATTGGTGAGCACCACCTTATGTTTCCAACTAGAAATATATATTTTTGAGATATTTTTGTTATGTTCCATTTTTTATAAAATCAATTTATCTATATCTAGACTTGAAAATGATTTATTTGATTTCATGTTTAGGGAAAAAATGTTTCATATTTTATAAGGATAAAAAATTTTATCCTTTTTCACATTTAAATAATGGTATTTATTTTTTATAGTATCAAATCTATGTAATGTAAATAAATAAAAATAATACATCACTTTAATCATGCTACACAAAATTTTTGAATCATGATTGAAAGAGCGTTGTCGCACGCGCTCTCAAAAGAACTTCAAAAGTGAGTTACGTTGGATAAAACTCCAAGCACAACACTCTATGAAGCTAATGTTTAGTTTACTTGGTGTAGCATAGGGGGCTAACCAAGGTCGTCTCTCAAAGGAGGAAGTGAATTAAAACATCTTATTAGAGGTATTCTAAAAATAAAATAAAAGAGAATAAAAACACTACTAGAAAAGGATGGGGGTTGTTTATAGTTTATGAATCTAGAAGAAGTTTGCTGGAAGAATATTGTATTTTTTTTGTTTTTAGTTTTGAAATGAATTCCGATTAAAATAACACAACAAGAAGATGTTTTTTTTAGAAAATATTTTAAAAGGCGTAATCGATCTAACTCTACCTCTTCATTTACATATTAATCATTATCATTTAGATGAATATCCACTTAATTATGATCCTCTAATTTGTTAACCCTCGAACCCTACAAGAGTTAACTTAACCACAAAGATGGAATTACTTAAACCCTAGGCTAGCTTCGGAACATGCAATCGCAGAACCCTGCTTTGATTGTTGTTCTAAGGTTAGCTTATGGTCAGTGGTTAATTAGAGCACAAATCCATTCTGGAAATTAGGATGAGTTGTGTTTAGGGATTATATTTGAACTCTACAAATTTATCCCAAGTGGTCTTGTATTACCGATTAAGCTCGCACTCTCACAATTTACACAAAATCTCGACCTCGCGTGTTTTTGTATTAATTGTTCAATTGCTTGCTTAGTTTCTTAAAATTTAAAAACATAATTCATGGATCATATTATGTGAATTACAGTAGGCTCAATGATTCAAAATAATTAAATGAAGAGGGTATAAGATAGATCGATCACTAAAAATTACTCTTCCATGGGTGGCGTAATCATCGTAGAAGCGTTTTGCATGTGCAAAGGTTTATAATGGGTATAACCCAATATCGCTTCTACTCAAGAATTCCAGCCCCAATAGGAAGATTAAGAGAAGAATAAATTTAAATAAAACAGAGGAAAAGAGAAGAAATAAAAGAAGAACAAAGAAGTTTATTACACAAACAAAACAATTACAACATGAAGGAGAGAAGGAGGCTTCGATGAGAGGATCCTTGCTTCAAGAGCTACCTCTCTTACAATGGTTGGAGAATTTGGTTGAAACCAATTCTCCTCTGCCTCCAATCTCCCAATGCACGAACCAGCCTCTCCAAATGAGAAAATCACTAATTTATAGAGTGGAGGGGAGGCTAGGTTTAAAGTGGTTTCAAGTGTGAATGCAAAATCTCGGCCAAATATTTTAATGAAACTGTAACCGCCCATTTGACCTCCAAAACGCGTGAATTGACCGGCCTTCCAGAAGGATGATTTGTGCCACATCATGTCCCCGATCTTTTCTCAAAATTTGGGCTCAATCCAAGCCCGTATGTAGAGGATATGGCCCAAATACAGAACCTTCTCCATTCTGGCGAGCCCATCCCAACTTTGACTTCATGGCCCAATTTCAACAACCAAATTAACTCTTTAGCTTTAGTGTCCTGAATAAAAGTTGTAGATAATTAAGTTAGGAACACTGTTACAAAATTTCAAATTCAAATAATAAATATAAAAATATTTATCTTCGAAATAATACAGTGCACTATTAAGGGTAAAACTGGAATTTTCACCAAATTTTCAAATGAATGATCAAATCCCAAATATTTTATAAATAAACATATTTAACACAATGTGAGGAAATTATATCATTTATTATCAATAAAATATTCAATAAAATAGTGTTTTATCAACTCCCCCACACTTACCCTTTTGCACACCTGGGCAAAACCTCATATCAAGTAAACATCAATATCAAATCAAAACCAATTTTAAAACACATATCTTTAAGATCAATCAATTTCACACCAAGAATAAAAAAGATATCATGCCTCATAAAAAACCTTATTTCAGGTTCTCCATTTACATCATTCAATATATTTCCACTTCATTTATCCACCCATGCACAAAACACTTACCTCGCTTGAATTTTCTCTCATCACTCAAATATCAATTTTTTTGCAATGTCTTTCTCATCCAAACTCATACAAGGGTCACCATAGGCTTGATAGATTCCTACATCACTACCCGATGTGAGTCAAGGACATATGTTTATCATGAGGACTTTTCAGGGTTGTTCTGTGGCTTTCGGTTGGTAGGATTAAGATGTGAAAAACTCTGAGGCTGAATGAGGAGGGCTTGACTCTTTTAAAGCAAAATTGCATTAATCTAATTTTCACTTAAATATGGTCTTCTCTTCAATCCCCATAGTATCAATTCAGCTCCATCATCATGAAAAGTCATGAAAGGTTTACACCATTCATCATTCCAGCATAAAAAATGTCAATCTTCTAAAACATGATTTTCTTGAAAGCTCTAGATGGGCACAGCTTCACTTGTCATGAAAGCTCCAGAAAAGGCACAGCTTTCAATATAATGACTTTCTTTAGCAGCAAACACATATCTTCAAAATTTAATTTTCCACCCAAAGTATCACATAATGTGGTGGCACAACACAAGACAGCTTCCCCCACACTTAAGCTCAACTAGATTATGCAATTTCACTTCAAGAGTTGGTTGGATAGGGAAAATTGGCTTGTAATGTGGCTTAACCTAACAGGCTGTGCATGGCTTCTAAGGGCTACAAGGATTAAATAATCAAGGTAGGCCATTATAAAAAAGGATTATTTGAAATAGGGGTTTTAATACCAAACAAATGCCTCAATCATTTAAACACAAGTACCTCAAACCCTCAAGTTTTGACAGGAATAGATCAAATTCTGGTTAAATCAAGTATGGTTTGGCTCTCTCAAGAAGTGAGGTGAATGTAAAGAATATGAAAATAATGGTTTAGAAGCCTCAAAGGAAAGTGATTTCAAATATAAAGACAGTGAGATTGGCATGGGATTCAAAATTCAGCGTACTTTGCATGAAATTACTAAATATTTGAACTTGAAACAAAGTCATTTCAGCATTCATTTAAGCTTAGTTTCAAGGGGTAAATTGTTTCACTTATTGATATGGATTTAAAAATGGTGATGAGAATCATTTCAGCTCAAAAGTTTCAAAAACACACCGAAAATTGTAAAATAAACACACAAATTTTGAAACACACAATTTTTGTTTTTTGGTTTTTTTTTAACAGGAAAACAATTGAAATTACTAAACTAAAAGGTTCCCTCCCCCACACTTAAAATATTGCATTGTCCTCAATGTGAACCCGTGAGATGATATATGCACATGAAATGCAGAATTTTTAAATATGACAAATAATATAAAAGTGAAAGGGTTAGGAACAGCCTGATGTGATCAAGTGATGATGGGGTCATGCAGTGTGATAAAATCCACTGCATCAGTAGGATGTCCCTCAATGTATCTCTTCAAACGTTGCCCATTGACTGTAAAGCTCCTTCCAGTGTCCTCTTGTGTGATCTCCACTGCACCATAAGGAAAAACATTAGACACAATATAAGGACCTAACCATCTGGAACGCAACTTATCAGGCATCAACTTCAGTCGTGAACTATAGAGAAGGACTTTCTCTCCAATATGAAACTCCCTTTGTTGGATCATTTTGTCATGAGCTGCTTTTGATCTTTCCTTGTAGAGCCTTGAGTTCTCATATGATGACAGGCGAATCTCCTCAAGCTCTTGAATTTGCAACTTCCTTTGAATTCCAGCTTGGGCCAAATCCATGTTACATTTCTTTATAGCCCAATATGCCCGATGCTCGACTTCCACGGGGAGATGACACGCTTTCCCAAAAACAATCCGAAATGGGGACATACCAATGGGGGTCTTGTATGCTGTCCTATAAGCCCACAATGCATCATCCAAGCGCTTGCTCCAATCCTTCCTATTTGGCTGCACGGTTTTCTCCAAGATTTGTTTCAACTCACGATTTGAAACCTCAGCCTGGACATTTGTTTGGGGGTGGTATGGTGTTGATGTTTTGTGTGTCACCCCATGATTCCGAAGGAGGGAAGCAAAATTCCTATTGCAAAAGTGTGTCCCTTGGTCACTGATGATGGCCTTTGGTACTCCAAACCTGCAAAAAATCTGTGCTTTGATAAAATCCACAACAACATGAGAATTGTCAGTCCTGGTGGCCTTGGCCTCCACCCATTTACTCACATAATCGACAGCAACAAGGATATAAAAGAAACCAAATGAACTAGGAAAAGGTCCCATAAAATCAATTCCCCAAACGTCAAAAATCTCACAGAATAAAATGGGTTGTTGGTTCATCTTGTGTCTTCTTGAAATGTTTCCAGTGTGTTGGCAACGAGAGCATGACTTACAAAATACATGGGAATCATGGAATAAACTAGGCCAATATAATCCTGAGTCTAAAACCTTCCTAGCTGTCCGTTGGGGTCCAAAGTGTCCACCACAAGCAAGTGTATGACAGAAATGCAAAACAGACTCAAACTCATGATCGGGAACACACCTCCTAATGACTTGGTCACTACACATGCGCCAGAGGTATGGATCATCCCACACATAATACCTAGACTCACTTTTTAATTTTTGGACTTGATGCTTCTTCAAATTTACTGGGATTTCAGAGCTAACAATGTAATTAACTAAATCAGCATACCAAGGATGCTTACCTGAGATGGTATAGAGATGCTCATCGGGGAAAGTGTCCCGAAGTGGTACCTGGTCCAAGGTGTCACCCTCTAGTGTGTGAGTAAGCCTACTCATGTGGTCTGCCACCAAATTCTCTGACCCCTTCTTGTCCTTTATCTCAAGGTCAAACTCTTGAAGAAGTAGCATCCAACGGATAAGTCGTGGCTTTGCATCTGGCTTCTTTAGGAGGTACCTCAAAGCTGCATGGTCAGAAAAAACAACTACTTTAGAGCCCAATAAATATGAACGAAATTTATCTAAAGCAAATATAACAGCAAGAAACTCCTTTTCTTTTGTGGTGTAGTTTGATTGGGCTGAATCTAGTGTCCTCGATACATAGGCGATCACATGTGAACGTCCCTCCACCCTCTGAGATAAGACAGCTCCAACCGCGAAGTTGGAGGCGTCACACATAAGCTCAAAAGGAATCTCCCACCGTGGGGGCTGTATGATCGGTGGAGTGGTCAGACACTTCTTTAGCTCATCAAATGATACCCTGCATGAATCATCAAAATTGAAAGAGCGTTGTCGCACGCGCTCTCAAAAGAACTTCAAAAGTGAGTTACGTTGGATAAAACTCCAAGCACAACACTCTATGAAGCTAATGTTTAGTTTACTTGGTGTAGCATAGGGGGCTAACCAAGGTCGTCTCTCAAAGGAGGAAGTGAATTAAAACATCTTATTAGAGGTATTCTAAAAATAAAATAAAAGAGAATAAAAACACTACTAGAAAAGGATGGGGGTTGTTTATAGTTTATGAATCTAGAAGAAGTTTGCTGGAAGAAGATTGTATTTTTTTTGTTTTTAGTTTTGAAATGAATTCCGATTAAAATAACACAACAAGAAGATGTTTTTTTTAGAAAATATTTTAAAAGGCGTAATCGATCTAACTCTACCTCTTCATTTACATATTAATCATTATCATTTAGATGAATATCCACTTAATTATGATCCTCTCATTTGTTAACCCTCGAACCCTACAAGAGTTAACTTAACCACAAAGATGGAATTACTTAAACCCTAGGCTAGCTTCGGAACATGCAATCGCAGAACCCTGCTTTGATTGTTGTTCTAAGGTTAGCTTATGGTCAGTGGTTAATTAGAGCACAAATCCATTATGGAAATGAGGATGAGTTGTGTTTAGGGATTATATTTGAACTCTACAAATTTATCCCAAGTGGTCTTGTATTACCGATTAAGCTCGCACTCTCACAATTTACACAAAATCTCGACCTCGCGTGTTTTTGTATTAATTGTTCAATTGCTTGCTTAGTTTCTTAAAATTTAAAAACATAATTCATGGATCATATTATGTGAATTACAGTAGGCTCAATGATTCAAAATAATTAAATGAAGAGGGTAGAAGATAGGTCGATCACTAAAAATTACTCTTCCATGGGTGGCGTAATCATCGTAGAAGCGTTTTGCATGTGCAAAGGTTTATAATGGGTATAACCCAATATCGCTTCTACTCAAGAATTTCAGCCCCAATAGGAAGATTAAGAGAAGAATAAATTTAAATAAAACAGAGGAAAAGAGAAGAAATAAAAGAAGAACAAAGAAGTTTATTACACAAACAAAACAATTACAACATGAAGGAGAGAAGGAGGCTTCGATGAGAGGATCCTTGCTTCAAGAGCTACCTCTCTTACAATGGTTGGAGAATTTGGTTGAAACCAATTCTCCTCTGCCTCCAATCTCCCAATGCACGAACCAGCCTCTCCAAATGAGAAAATAACTAATTTATAGAGTGGAGGGGAGGCTAGGTTTAAAGTGGTTTCAAGTGTGAATGCAAAATCTCGGCCAAATATTTTAATGAAATTGCACCGCCCATTTGACCTCCAAAACGCGTGAATTGACCAGCCTTCCAGAAGGATGATTTGTGCCACATCATGTCCCCGAGCTTTCCTCAAAATTTGGGCTCAATCCAAACCCGTATGTAGAGGATATGGCCCAAATACAGAACCTTCTCCATTCTGGCGAGCCCAGCCCAACTTTGACTTCATGGCCCAATTTCAACAACCAAATTAACTCTTTAGCTTTAGTTTCCTGAATAAAAGTTGTAGATAATTAAGTTAGGAACACTGTTACAAAATTTCAAATTCAAATAATAAATATAAAAATATTTATCTTCGAAATAATACAGTGCACTATTAAGGGTAAAACTGGAATTTTCACCAAATTTTCAAATGAATGATCAAATCCCAAATATTTTATAAATAAACATATTTAACACAATGTGAGGAAATTATATCATTTATTATCAATAAAATATTCAATAAAATAGTGTTTTATCAATGATCAAGTTCATGTAAATGAAAAATATTTGACTAAATTGAACTAATATAGATATTTTTGTTCTATTGAACTAAAACCTCTTTGTGTAGGTCATGCATGTTTATAAAGTAATTTTACTAAACACCAGTTATTGAGAAAGGTAAAAGGGACAAATATATTATTTATTTAGTATATACCACTGTGTACAAACCACTTCCTATTGAAGAAAACAGTGAGTACTTATAATTCATAACTTTTAATAGATATTTTAGTGGATATGTATATGTCAACATAATGTAGTATAACTAGGATTAATTTTAAAATTTGAAGGAATACATGAATGATGTTGAAAAATATATTGGGAAGAAGATGAAAAAACATCACTCAGACAATGGTGAATAATATCTTAATCAATGCATAATTTAATATATATGGGATTTTGGGATTTTATCTCAACTCACTCATCCTTATACACATCAATGGAAGAATGTATGTAAAAGGAGAAACCACACCTTAACCGAAATGTGGATAATGATGATGATTCATGAGAATAATTATCTATCCTTCTGGGGATAAAAATTAATAATAGAAACAGACATACTAAACCACTAACAACAAAATTGATAAATGGTTTTACATATGATCTTTGGAGAGGAAGAAAATTCATGTAGTTGAATTGACATGTATGTGGTAGTGATGTATTTGTTAAGGCATATTCAGGTAATAAACATTAACCTTGAGGTTTAAATTTTACCATTATATAATATCTCAAATAAACAAGGGGATATTACCTATAAAAAACCCCAGGAACACTATATTGGTGGAAAGAAACACCATATTACTTGAGATAGAGAATATATTCAAAATATATAGTGGGATTGATATAGAGTTCATTTATGTCTAGGATAAATATACATAAGGGTTGGTATCTGAATAGACTTCACAAATCCCAATGGAAGAATAACTTATTCTACAAAAAAATACCTAAAAAGTGTAAAAGAGAGATTGTAGAACTATAACAACATGATTTTATAGTTTTTGATGATGGTGAATCATTATTAGTTCATAATAATGATCATATAACATAAAATAATGTAGTAAGTGGAACAAATGCTTCCATATGGAACAAATCCATGAATTCTGAGATGGATTATACATACCAAAACAATTTCTATAATTTTTATCAATCCTCCTAGGGATGTAAATACTTTTGGTTTTAATTATGAATTCAAGAAGGAACTATACATTAATGGAAAAGTATGTAAATTTAAGGTGTGACTGGTATCAAAAGGGTTTAACCAACAACAAGGAATTTACAATGAAGTAACATTTTCACTAATTCCCACACTAAAATCCATCATAATTATACTTTCAATTTCAACCTTCCAGGATATTGATAATTTCTAAATAGATGTAAGAACTTCCTTCATTAATGTGAATATTTTAGGAAGATCATAATGAGAATAAATCCAAAGGCTTTGTGATTCTAAAGGATTCTAACAAAATTTGAATGATTTGGAGATCCATTTTTTTTGGTTTATGAAACAATCCATATAAAAAATACATTTTTATGAGCCCATAATAGAATTTGTTTTCATAAATTATGAAGGTAGACCATTTTTTCTATTACTTGATTAGTTATAGTGCGACAATTTTCGTAATAGTTCATATTGATATCATATTTCTTTTTAGAAATGAAATACCAGTCATGTAGTCTATTATGGAATGGTTAAACAAGTGATTCTCCAATAAAAATATAGGTGAGGAGGTATATATTCTTGGGATAAATATCCACTATGATAGATCCATGTTATTTATCAACAGAAGTCAGTGTATATATATTTACATGATACTGAATAGAATCAATATGAAGATATCTAATAGATCATTATTAAAAATGTCCCATTGAATTCATCATTAAGAAAAAACATGTACTCTAAAATATGAGTTAAGGCATAGAATTGAAACGATCTTATTTGAGTATTAAAATGGGTTATTCATGTATGATATGATATGTACTATGTTAAATTCTTCTTACACCGATATTGTGGTAGGTATAAATCTATGTAAAGACCCGGAAATTTCAAGGGAATTTTTTTTAAATAATTTGGAATTTTACGAGTCTGTGGCTTTTGACTGTGCTTAATTCCGAGGGTTGGTGTGCCCATAATCAATTTTCAAAGTTTAGCTCGGGTACTTTCAGTGAACGAATGAGCGTGTTTTTCTAACTTTTGAACTGGTGTTCGGAATTAAAATCTGAGGGCACTGATGAACTCACAGCGCTGGAAATTGCTTAAGGGGACACTTACCGTAGTTGCATTCGCAATGGAGGAGAAGCTAATTTTGGGAGTTTATTTAAGATGTAAATAAAAAATGTCGGAACAATTTTTATTTCATAAGGAGGTTTTTCCCTCCCATGGGTAGTTAAGGGTGGGCCCACAGCTACTTAACTACCCAAGTGTGTATATTAGAGAGGTGGGGCCCACATGAGTCCCACCATTTAATACCATCTAATCTCATTAAAAACCCCCCATTAATTAGAAAACCCCCCATTTATTTGCCAACATGTAAATTGAATAGGGACCTTCCCTCTCCCTTCCCTAATTAAATTTTCATCACGTTTTATTAAATGTGATGATTTAATTCTGGGAGTTTCTTGCGTGTGTAATTAAATAATAGGAGGAACCTATTATTTAATTTGGGAAGAGCCTTCATTGTGCAGGAGAGATCGGGAGAGCTTGGAGCCTTTGGGAGGAACGCGGGTCTCTGACGAAGAACAATGAAGAATACAGACCTCCGACGAAGAACGACGAAGAACGCCGGTTCCTCGAAGATCAACGACGACCCAACCTTTTTTCTACTCCGCGACAAGAGAAGAGACGCCGCTTCCTCTTCGGCACACTCCGACAACGCCTATGGTCCTCTTCCCCGCGACGTCGTCTAATGCGATGTCGCCATCCGACATCAACGGTTGAGGTAGGGGAATTTTTATAAACTTCTTTATGTGATTTTATACCCTCGGCATGGCGTGAAAATTGTTTGGTGATGTTAGAACCACTAACGCGGTGGGTGCGGACTAACGAACAATTCTGAACCCACCGCTCCTTTGTTCTTGATGTGCGGAGTACTTGGAGACAATGAAGCGGGACCGAAATGGCAATTGGAGGCCTTCATAGTGATGTATGGGTCCCGAGGCGATGGTAGGTGCAGACGGGAGCAAAATCGGACCACCGGAATGACTCCAGTGACCCGCGGAAGTCTCCGGCGGCCAGCACCGTCCGACCACCCGGAGGCGGCGGTGCCCCAGCCTACCGCCGGCAGAATCTCACCGCAGATGAAGCCCCAGTGGCGAAAAATTAGAAACCATGACCGCACAGGATCTAGGGGATACGCGGCGTTGGACGTCGCGTCCGCGGAACACAAAGGGGGGACCGTGTCTCCCCCTGCTCGGCTCGCTGGCCGAGCCAGCGCACCCCCTGGCTGGGCCGGGGCGGGTCGCACAGACCAGGCCTGGCCACACCCTTTCGGTCCGGGATGTGCCCTACCAGGCCGGACCCAGACCCAGGTGGGGTCGACCCGGTTCGGGCCGAACCAGGGGGGTTAGGCCGGGTCGGACCGGGCCAAGACCCCCCACTTCGGACCATTTTCGGTCATTTTCCCATAACATGAGCTACAGACCTCCGATCGACACACCTTCAGGTGTGTAGGAATCCTCGGATCAAGATGGTCGTTTCGGTATATTACACACGAGGTTTTGACAATTTTTGGGTATGGCTGGGTTGGTTCGAACCTGAAACCAACCGGGCCCTTGGAGCGGAAACCTTATAACTTAAGGACCGGACATCCGTTTGACGTGCCTTCAACTACGTTGAATTATTCTTGATGAGATGGTCCTTTTTTATTACTTCTCATGAGGTTTAGACACATCTAGAGTATGGTCGGGTTTGTTTTAGCTTAAAATCCAACCCGGCCCCTGGGATGGAAAAGCCAATAACTCTCAGACCGGGCGTCCTATAGACGCACCGTCTGTCGCGTTGGCTTTCTTTTAATGAGACAAAAATTTGGGATACATCAACTCTAGACTCTGTAATAGTTTATGTATCGACTCTCCCTTACTCGAGGAGAGGAACCTCCCGGAATTGATCATGATGTGTGTGGGAACCCTAGAGCTGGCTGCGACTGCGACGATGATGACTGCACTTGGATCCTCCATGGGTTCGGCAGTAAGGACGACTCTACTCAGATCCTCCATGGGTTTGGCAGTGAAGAAAACCATACTGTGATCCTCTATGGGTTCGACGTTGATGACTACTATTCTTGTATCCTATGTGGGTCCGACAGTATGACCTCTGTACTTGTATCCTGAGTGGGTCCGGCAGAGTAGCTAGTCTTGTATCCTATGTGGGTCCGACAGCTTAGCTGGTCTTGTATCCTATATGGGTTTGACAGCTTAGATGAATTAGTGGCTACATCTGGTAATCTCTATCTCCTTACGAATTGTATACCTGTGTGAGCTGAGTCTTGTTTCTCAATCATTTTCATTGATGTGATTGACTTTCTTTCCTGTTTGGATTGGGTTGTGCTTTCCTGTGTGGACTGGGTTGTGTTTTCCTGTGTGGACTGGGTTGTGTTTTCCCATTTGGACTGGGTTGTGCTTGGGATCGAGAGTTGGAGACAAACTCTAACTGATGACTTATGTATATGTATGGGAATATACCTAAGCAAAGTTGTTGATACTTCATGATTGTATTTTTCCTTTGTGGTTTATCCTTCGTGGATTCTGAGAGACCTTCGGGGGTCTCGGGGTCCCTACTGAGTATTGTATACTCACCCCTACACGGGTTATGTCTGCACTACGTTGTGTTGGATGTAGACGATGTACAACATTGATCGAGGTGGAGACTGGTGGAGTTGGACGGTACCAGGAGGTGGGCCATTTGGCAGAATGTACATGGAGCGGACGACCGAACCCGAGGAGATGAGGAGACTATCTGTACCCACCCTTCAGGTGGGATTTCTGGAGGATGACTCGGTGTTGCTGTTTTACTTACTACTTTAGTACTTTCCTTTCAGTTGTACTGTACTTTTAATTGGGTTTGTATATGGGCCCATTTACTTTTTAGCACTTACCTTGTACCCAGTTTTATATAGTGCATACTTTACTTGCGTACTCTGTTGTCTTGTTACTTCATAAAGGCAATGAATTCACTTATTTTGGGATTTACAACTTTGGTGCTAGTCGCCAGCCCCTGTACTATGGAAGGCGGGCTTGGGGTAGTCACGGCATGGGCCCCGAGGATGGGTCGTGACAAATTGGTATCAGGGGAGTCAGTTCTACCACAGATCTCAGGACTCTGATCTTTCCTTTCTGTAAAGCAATAGTGTTAAGAGTATTGAGTGTGGTTTTTAGTCTAGGGAGTTCAGTGTTGGTGTGGCTACCGACATATCCATACACCAGGACCCTGACTTCTGATTTCCGACTTAGTACACGAAAACACTGATTGGGTGTGTGTTTCCTTTCAAAAGTTTTCTTTGTGATTACTTTGTGTCAGCTCACTAGGAATATTGTACTAACCGTGGCACACCTGTTTCTTTTTAGGATGGCCCCATGAAGGCAGCCAACAAGGCTTCCTAGTTACGTGCCAGATGGCAGCCCACCGAGCGACAAGGCCTCAATGCAGGGCCCCATTACAGTGGTGGCACCATCGATACCACTACCCGCCAGGCCACCGATGCTACCTGCCCCGGCAGCGGAGAGTGCACGCCGCTTGAGCACGTTGCATGAGTTTTAGAGACAGAGGTTGGCCAGGTTCCGCGGAGATACGTATCCTCAGGCAGCATAGGATTGGCTGGAGGCCATCGTCAGAGTCTTTAGGCTGGTAGGGACACCAGCAGATCTTATGGTGGTCCTTGCCGCAAGTCTCCTACACGTAGAAGCAGGTAGATGGTGGAGCTTGATGCTCCAGGTGCACGATGAGACATCTCTGTTATGGAAGGACTTCGAGAGCCTCTTCCGCTCGGAGTTTGTTCCATCCACCCTCAGTGTGGTGTGCATCCAGGAGTTACTAAAGCTGCGGCATGGCAGCATGTTAGTAGCCTAGTACTCGACGAGATTTACCGACATCTCGTGCTACTCCACGGATGTGGTACAAGACCCATTCTTCCAGGCCCGGACCTTCGAGTAGGGACTGAGGCATGAGTTCAGAGCTTCGACAATTCCCCTCAGCATTCTGACGCAGGCAGGGGTGCTAGAGAGAGCCCTGTTAGTGGAGAGCTTTCTCGCCAAGCAGCCATCAGCAGCGAGACCCACCGAATGACGACACAGAGCAGAGTCTTCTGCAGCCGGCAGTTGACAAATGACGTAGGGGTCCAAGCAGACTAGACCGTCAGGTGGGAGACCTCATGATACATGTTCGGATGTGCGGGGCACACGATGCAGAGCCATCCTTTCGAGGAGAAGACAGTGCTATGCATGTGGCGGGTAGGGCCACATGGCTCGTGACTGCCCAACCCACCATGCAGACGAGTAGAAGACAGTGGAGGGACCTCCCAGGCAGAGGAAGAGGTTCAACAGCGGTGGTCCGCAGGGAGCAGGCGGATGAGGCAGAGGAGCTGGCCGAACAGCGGGTAGTGGACGACGCTTTGAGGCTCTACGACCACCACCCCCAAGAGGTCCACCCCGACCACAGGGAGATGGCAGGCAGAGGCAGGCCCAGCTCCAGGAAGTAGAGGCTTATGACCATGGCGCACCCGAGATGATTCAAGGTACTATCTGTGTCTACTACACCCTTGTTGTAGTCTTATAGACACATGTGCAAGTCATTCTTTTATTGCCGCTGCCGTTGTTCGGAGCTTAGAGACTCCGACAGAATCGTTGGATCGATCCTTGCGGCTAGAGACTTCTACAAGAGAATAATCGATGATTACGCACTCGTCCCAGCAGTGTGAGCTTACTCTAGGAGGCGAGATATTTGGTTGGTATTTTCTATTAGCGGCGTCGAGGCCTTACGACGTCATCTTGGGTATGTACTGGTTATCTACAGTCCATGCTCAGATCGACTGTATTAGGCGCAAGGTGCGGTGTGTCTGCACGAATGGGACTAGGTTCAGCTTCACCGGTGAGAAGGGAACCTTTGCATCATAGGATGGACTCACGTAGAGGAGAGGGCAGCCGAACACACATCAATTGGCTAGTCTCATCCTCGGAGCAGTTGACGTGCAGAGTCTGATTTTTCTTGTAGTGGTGGATCAGTATGCGGATGTTTTTACTGAAAATGTTCTAGGACTAACTCCTCGAAGGGAAGAATATTTCTACATAGACCTGTACCCCGGGACATCACCGATATCTACTCCAGCATATCAAATGGCTCCCACTGAGCTTCGTGAGTTGCGGGTACAGCTGGAGGACTTGTAGGGGAATGGTTTCATCCAACCCAGTGTTTCACCCTGGGCTTCTCCAATTCTGTTCGCCAAGAAGGTGGATGGGAGCTTGTGACTGTGTGTTGACTACCGTCGCTGGAACCAGGTGACCGTGAGGAACAAGTATCCACTTCCGAGGATTGACGACCTCTTTGATCAGCTCAAGGGAGCACATTGGTTCTCGAAGATAGACCTCAGATCAGGCTATCATCAACTCCGAGTTCGGGACGAGGATGTGCAGAAGACGACCTTCAGGTGTCGGTATGGCCACTATGAGTTCTTGTTCATGCCCTTCGGTGTGACCAACGCTCTATCAGTGTTCATGAGTCTCACGAATAGGATCTTCCAGCCCTACCTCGATCGGTTTGTCATAGTATTCATTGACGACATACTGATTTACTCGACGACCGAGGAGGAGCACGCCTACCACCTACGGGTTGTACTGGATACACTACGAGACCACCAGCTTTATGGTAAGCTCACGAAGTGCCAGTTCTGGCTTTGAGAGGTTCACTTCATGGGGCATGTCATCTTAGAGGAGGGAGTTGTAGTGGATCCCGCGAAGGTCGAGGCGGTACATTCTTGGGGACCACCGAGGAGTGTGATGGAGGTGCGGAGTTTCCTAGGTCTGGATGGGTACTATGAGATATTTGTATCAGACTTCTCCAAAGTTGCAGCACTGCTTACAGCTTTGACGAAGAAGGGGAAGCCCTTCGTGTGGTCAGATAAATGTCATCGGAGCTTTTAGGAGCTAAGGTGGAGTTTGACCAGTGCACCCATCTTGAGGCTGCTGGAGGAGGGTGTAGGGTACGTATTTTACTACGATGCATCAGGGACTAGACTCGGGTGTTTCCTAATGTAGGATCGAGCAGTGATCGCTTACGGTTCACGGTAGTTGAAGTCACATGAGTAGAACTACGCTACCCATGACCTAGAGTTAGCAGTAGTGGTCTTCACCCTGAAGATTTGGTGACACTATCTCATGGGTGAGTGATTTACAGTCTACTTTGACCACTAGAGTCTGAGGTACATTTTTCTCACAGAAGGACCTAAACCTAAGACAACAGCGATGGCTTGAGTTCCTACAGGATTATGACTTTGAGATTGTCTATACTCCTAGGAAGGGGAACATTGTGGCTGATGCTCTCAGTAAGAGATCGGGCATTCAACTACTTGGAGAGGCGACAAAGCAGTTATCCGCTTTGCAGATATCCTTCGTGGATAGAGATGGGACAACCTATCTTCATTCCCACACAGTCACTCCTCCACTACTTCAGCGGGTCAGAGAGACACAACGTGGGGACATTGACTGTGAGGCACGACGTGCTCAAATATCCTCAGGGCTGGAGCCCGATTGATTTTCTGATGACGGGGAGCACGTCATCCTCTTCCGAGGACGTACTATGGTACCAGTTGCACTGTAGGAGGAGGTGCTGAGGGATTTCCACACATCCCCTCTAGCAGTACATCCTGGGGTAGTGAAGATGTATCAGGACCTTAGATGAAAGTACTGGTGGCCAATTATGAAGAAGGTTGTGGCAGAGTTCATTTCTCGATGCCTCACTTGTCATCAAGTGAAGGCAGAGCACCAGGTACCACCAGGCTTGGTACATCCCTTAGAGGTCCCAATGTGGAAGTGGGATGGGATATCCATGGATTTCGTGGCGGGGATTCCACGTACTTCCAGAGGACACGACACCATCTGGGTGATCGTATACTGACTCACCAAGCCGGACCACTTCCTACCGATCAGAGAGCAGGGCTTAGTAGAGAGCTTGGGACGCCTCTACATTCATGAGATCGTACGACTTCATGGTGTGCCATCGTCTGTCGTCTCCGATCGGGATTCTCACTTTACTTCTCGGCTTTGGAAGGGGTTGTAGGAGGCCTTTGGGACGCAGCTACGCTTGAGCACTGTCTTTCACCCACAGACGGATGGCCAGACGGAGAGGACTATTCAGACACTCGAGGACATGCTTCGTGAATGTGTCCTTGACTTTGGCCGTAGCTGGGAGGATCACCTACCCTTCGTGGAGTTTTCATACAACAACAGCTACAACTCCACCATTGGGATGGCACCTTACGAGCCACTGTACGACCGACCTTGCAGATCACCTCTATGCTGGACTGACCTTGGGGAGTCAGCACTCGTGGGACCATAGATGATTTAGGCTACGACAGAGAAGGTGCAGATCATCCAGGAGCGGATGAGGACTACACAGAGCAGACAAAAGTCCTATGCTGATTGGAGGCGGAGGCCACTGGAGTTCGAGGATGGCAACCACATTTTTTTACGGTTCTCACCTCGGCGTGGGTTGTGGAGATTTGGCTATGGCGGCAAGTTATCTCCACGCTTCATCGTAGAATTCCTGGTCCTCAAAAGGGTAGGCGAGGAGGTTTACCGCTTGGCCCTTCCACCTCAGTTGCACCAGGAGCACGATCTCTTCCACGTATCTCAGCTGAGGAGATACGTGCACGACCTGACACATATCGTCGAGTACGGGGAGATGAACATCGATGACGGGACAAATTTTGCGGAGGTCCCAGTGGAGATCGAGGATCGACAGGAGAAGGTCCTACGTGGACGGTCGATTCCTCTGGTGCGTATTCGTTGGCAGCACGGGAACCTCCAGGAGAGTACATGGGAGTGGGAGGCTCAGATGCGTGCTCAGTACCCTCATTTGTTTCCCTAGTTTATATTTTAGCTTTACGGGGACGTAAAGCTATGAGGTGGGAGTGATGTAAAGACCTGGAAATTTCAAGGGATTTTTCTTAAATACTTTGAAATTTTACGAGTCTGTGGCTTCTGACGACACTTGATTCTGAGGCCCGGTGTGCTCGGAATCAAATTTCGAAGTTAGCTCAGGTATGTTCAGTGAACGAATGAGCTGTTTTTTTAGCTTTGGAACCGATGCTCGGAATTAAAATCTGAGGGCACCGATGAACTCACAGTGCCGGTAATTGCTTAATGGGACACTTACCGTAGTTTCATTCGCAATGGAGTAGAAGATAATTTTTGGGGGTTTATTTAAGAAATAAATAATAATTGTTGGAACAATTTTTATTTCATAAGAAGGTTTTTCCCTCCCATGGGTAGTTAAGGGTACGGCCCACAACCACATAACTACCCAAGTGTGTATATTAGAGAGGTTGGGCTGACGTGCGTCCTTGTCACGAGGACGGTCATGTTTACATATATAAAGACCCAAAATATAGCACAATGGCTAACCTCGAGGTCGCTCTCAAGGAAGCAATGTCAAGAGCCTAAGTGGTCTGTTCCGAAAATCTTTTTGTATTTTTCTTTACTTTTAAAACATAAAAACACACTCTGAAGGAATCACTAATCAGTGATAAAAATCACTGTGGGTGTGGAATAGTGACGAACAGAGGAGAAACAGAGATGGAAAAGTGAAAAAACATAGAGACACAGGAAAAAACCAAGAAAAGAAAACAGGCGCTGACACAACAAAAGACACAGAACAAACAAAAGACACCAAGTCACAGAAGCCAAAAGACAGTGAGAACAAGGCTGGACCCAGGTTAATCTACCCCTACTCACCTTCATAGATCAACACGAACAATTCTCAAATTCGCATAGTGCATGATCGATGTCTCGGATCACGCACCTGTCTCGCCTAGAAATTAAACACTCAAGCATCGAAGTTCTTCAATACTCAAGCATTCCTCTGAACTGTAAGGTGATTCACTAAGCAAAGTCATTATGGAAAGAAATTCTCCCAAACCAGAATGATTCCACTAAGATCGTCACATCACACAACCAATCTTGATTCTCAGTTCGAGAAATCAAGACAGGAAGGAGAGAGAAATTGAGACAAGAGAGTAGAAAATAGTCCTATGCAAGATCTCGATATCGCTAAATCTAACTCACATTTGTGATCTACCAAGGTGAATAAAAAGAACATGATCGCATTAATGTGTGGATCTCCAGATCGTGTCGGGTTTCATAAACTGGATCTAACCCTGCAAGTTAGATCTCCATTTCTGGAGATTGAAGATCACAACACAAAGAGAGAAAAAAACGAACACACGAAAACAAATGAAACAAACATCAAAATTCAATTAACTAAACATGCAACTCAACGAGAGTATTTACAGTCTCAACATAAAATACCAGAAATAGAGCAGCGGAGGAGAGGTGGAGAATGGAGGAGCAGAGGCTTGTCTCCCAGTCGAAGACGGTCTGAGTCCGTGAGATGTGGATGGAATGGATGTGTGAATCGGGTGGAGTCTCCTCCTCCTGCTATGGAATGATTCCCTCCTCCGGGTACTCTGCTCCTGGTGTTTTCTTCCCTTCGCCTTCACTTTCTTTGTCTTAGAGGAGTCCAGAGTCCTTTTATTCGGAGATGAAAACAGAAAAAATGCAATAAACTACCTAACAGACTGCAAATCCACGTGGCGCGCTTTCATGTGCATGTCACCAGCTTTTAATGTGAACTCCCTGTGAGTGAAAACAATCCCTTGCAATGAACTTGAGAATCTTCTCGTGCATTTCCCATGTACTGCTTCTTTTATCACTGCTTCAATGAGTATCTCCCCTACACGGAATACCAAACAAAACGCAGGTGAGTCAAATAAAAATAAAATGAAATTATTATATACCATATATTAAATCACAACTTAAAAAAAACTTATTAATATATATCTATATTTTTTTATATTACCTAATATATATATGTTTTAATAACTATTATATTCATTTATTAATATATACCTTATTATGATGTATAAAAGCTTATCTACTATTATTATTAAACCTATTATTAATATTGTTTAGTATATGATATATATGAATTATAATATATTATGTTATAAAAATAGAATAATAAAAAAACTAAAAGAAAAGAAGAAATAAAACAGGGTGGGGGGGTCTTTGTGCGGTGCAGCGTGGACAGAGGGAAGGGGGCGACGGCGCTCAGGCGGTCTCGGTGCTGGGGAGAAGTGGCACGATGGGGTTTGGGTGATGCAGGCTGTGTGCGACGAGGTCGACTCTACAGGGGGTGACAGCGGCTGTGTGGGCTGGGTTCAAGGAGAGTGCGGACAGGGTTCTCGGCTGGAAGGGGATGGCTAGGGTTTAGGAGCGGCGTGGGGGTTTGGCTGGACTGGTGGCTCAGCCTGGTTCGCGGCGAAGCGCGGCGCAGGGAGTGTGGGTGCCGCGGTGCAGGGAAGGCTGGTTCACGTCGGCTTGGTCTGAGGGGCAGTGCGACAGAGGGGAAAGAGATGTGCGGCGACTTTGGATTTGAGGGATTACAATTCTGGAAAGATTGCGTTTCTTCTTAAAATTTGGATTTTGAAATCGATTATGTTTTTTTGCTGTCAAAATTGATTCTGGGAAACAGTGACACGTTGAGTGTTTCTCACGGTCTCACCGTGAGGTATGAGAAACAGTGGCGTGTTCAAAGTGGGTAGAAAGCGGTGGCACCATTACGGAAACTGTGTGACGTGCCACCCTGAATACCTGAAAAATAAAAAGAACAGATTAAATAAATTAATAATTCAAATAAACCTAAAATTAGATCAATCAATTAATAACTTGACTTAAAAAGAATGAAATTGAAAAATAAATAAATAAAACAATGTTAAATAATAAACTTAATAATAATTTATTTAAAAGAATGAATTTATTTGGGTTAAAAAATTATAAACAAATTAATTGAAAAACCACTTAAAATATTTACAGTCACTTGCTTAAATTATTTAACCAACTAATTAACCAAAGAATTAAGTAAATAATTAATTAAAGAACAAATATGTTAATTGAATAAAATTGGCAAGTTACAATTAGATAAGTTATTAAAATAATTAAAAACTAGCTTGTGTTATTTATTTACAATTTAAATAATAAAGAATTAATTAATTAAATTAATGAATTAATAACCCAACTAGAATAAAAATAAATAAATAAAAGTCTAATTCACAAGACTAAATTAATTTAAGAATTATTTTAAAATGACACTAATGCACATTAAAACAAATGTTTTAAGCTAAAAACTTATTATTTTACACAGCACGTTCAAAAACATAACAATTATCAAATATTTACTAAAAACAATCATTTTGGTATAAAAAAGTCAATAAAAATAAAAAAAGGATGTGGCAAGAAGAGTGAAAACACTACCATACCAGGGGCCCACATGAGTCCCACCATTTTATTCCCTCTAATCTCACTATGAACCCCCTATTAATTGGAAAACCCCCCATTTATTTTCCAACATGTAAATTGAATAAGGACCTTCCCTCTCCCTTCCCTAATTAAATTGTCAACACGTTTTTATTAAATGTGATGATTTAATTGTGGGGGTTCCTTGCATGTGTAATTAAATAATAAGAGGAACCTATTATTTAATTTGGGAAGATCATTCATTGTGCGGCAGAGATCGGAAGAGCTTGGGGCCTTTGGGAGGAACGCCAGTCTCCGATGAAGAACGACGAAGAACGCCGGCCTCCAACGAAGAACGACGAAGAACGCCGGTTCCTTGAAGATCGACGACGCCCCACCCTTTTCTCTTCTCCGCGACAAGAGAGGAGATGCCACTTCCTACTCGGTGCACTCTAAAGACGCCTACGATCCTCTTCCCCGCGACGCCGTCTACCGCGATGCCGACATCTGACATCAACTGTTGAGGTAGGGGAATTTGTATAAACTTCTTTATGTGATTTTATACCCTCGGCATGACGTGCGAATTGTTTGGTGATGTTAGAACCACTAACGCGGTGGGTGCAGACTAACGAACAAGTCCGAACCCACCGCTTCTTTGTTTTTGATGTGCGGAAAACTTGGCGATGACGAAGCAGGACCGAAATGGCGATTGGAGGCCATCACAGTGATGTACGGGTCCCGAGGCGAACGTAGGCGCAGAGGGGAGAAAAATTGGACCACTGGAATGACTCCGGTGGCCCGCGGAAGTCTCCAGCGGTGCCCTGGCTCACCGCCGGCAGGAGCCCGCTACGGCTGAAGCTGCGGTGGTGATGAATTGGATCCCGCAGCAACGCGCGATCCAGGGGGAGACGCGGCGCCGGACGCCGCATCCGCGGAACACAAAGGGGGGACCGCATCCCCCCCTTCTCGGCTTACTGGCCGAGCCAGCACACCCCCCAGCCGGGCCGAGGCAGGTCGCGCGGATAAGGCCTGGCCGCGCCCCACTGGGCCGGACCCGGACCTGGGTCGGGTCGACCCGGTTCGGGCCGACCGAGGGGGGTTGGGCCGGGTCGGACCGGGCCCAGACCCCCGATTTCGGACCGTTTTCGGTATTTTGCTCATAACTTGAGCTACAGACCTCCAATCGATGCACCCGTCAGTTGCGTAGGTATCCTTGGATCTATTTGGTCGTTTTGGTATATTAAACTCGAGGTTTTGGCAAAGTTTGGGTATGGTCTGGTTGGTTCGAACCTGAAACCAACCGGGTCCTTGGAGTGGAAATGCTTATAACTTAAGGTCCGGACGTGTGTTTGACGTGCCGTCAACTGTGTTGAATTCCTCTTGATGTGGTGATCTTTTTGGATTACTCCGCTTGATTTTTGGACACAACTGGAGTACGGTTTGGTTGGTTTTAGCTTAAAAACCAACCGGGCCCCTGGGATGGAAAAACCAATAACTCTCAGACCGGGCGCCCGATTGTCGCCCCGTCTGTCGTGTTGGGTTTCTTTTGATGAGACGGAACTTTGGGATACATCAAATCTAGAATATTTGACAGTTGATGTATAGACTCTTCCTTGCTCGAGGAGCGGACCCTCTCGGAATCGAGCATGCTGTGTGCGGGAACCCTAGAGCAGGCTGCAACTGCGACGATGACGACTTCACTTAGATCCTCTATGGGTTCGGCAGCGAGGACGATTATACTCAGATCCTCCGTGGGTTCGGCAGCGACAACAACCGTAATGGGATCCTCTGTGGGTCCGACAATGATGACTACTGTTCTTGTATCCTATGTGGGTCCGGCAGTATGACCTCTGTACTTGTATACTGAGTGGGTCCGGCAGAGTAGCTGGTCTTGTATCCTATGTGGGTCCGACAACATAACTGGTCTTGTATCCTATGTGGGTCCGACAACTTAAATGAATCAGTGGCTACATCTGATCATATCTATCGCCTTACAACGCGTATACCTGTGTGAGCTGAGTCCTGTTTCTCAATCATTTTCATTAATGTGATTGACTTGCTTTCCTGTGTGGATTGGGTTGTGGTTTCCTGTGTGGATTGGGTTGAGTTTTCCTGTGTGGACTGAGTTGTGTTTTCCTGTGTGGAGTGGGTTTTTCTTGGGCTCGAGAGTTGGAGACAAACTATAACTGATGACTTAGGTATATGTATGAGCATATACCTGAGAAGAGATGTCGATACTTCGTGATTGTATCTTTCATTTGTGGTTTATCCTTCGTGGATTCTGAAAGACCTTTGGGGGTCTCAGGGTCCCTACTGAGTATTGTATACTCACCCCTGCACGGGCTATGCCCGCACTACGTTGTGTTGGATGCAGACGACGGATATCACTGATCGAGGTGGAGGCTGGTGGACCTGGACGGTGCCTGGAGGAGGGCCATTTGGCGGAACGTACACAGAGCGGACGATCGGATCCGAGGAGCTGAGGAGACTATCTGTACCCACCCTTCAGGTGGGATTTCTGGAGGACGACTCAGTGTGGCTGTTTTACATACTAATGTTGTACTTTCCTTTCAGTTGTACTGTACTTTATGTTGGTTTGTATACTGGTCCATTTACTTTTTAGCACTTACCTTGTACTCAGTTTTACTTAGTGCATACTTCAATAGCGTACTCTGTTGTGTTGTTACTTCATAAAGGAAATGCCTTACATTCTTTTGGGATTTACACCTTTGGTGCTAGTCACCAGCCCCAGGCCTATGGAAGGCGGGCTTGGGGTAGTCACGACACGGGCTATGAGGACGGATCGTGACAGTCTAGATTACCCATGTGACAACCATTATATGTCTATTAACACTATTCATAAGTATATAAGTTGTACTGAAGACATTTTTTTGTTCTATGGAGGAGACGAGGAACTTCTCATCAGAGGATATGAAGATGCTAGATTCCAAATAGACTAATATGATATGAATAAATAACAAGATACACCTTCACGTTGAATGGAGGTGTTGTGACCTAGAATAAACCAATGATGTCCATTGTAGACGATTCTATAGTAGAATCCAAGTATAATGTGGCTTGTGAGGTATTTAAAGAAGCGGTATGGATGTGAAACTTTATCTATGATCTTGACGTTATACCTACAAGTCAAGAACCTATCTCACAATATTGTTATAATACAAAACTTTTGGATCGTGCAAAGCTCTCCAATTCATAATTTCTGAAATATAACATACTTTATAAGTATAATATATTTACTGATTATCTTAGATAATTGGGGTTCAAGTGAGTAGTATTTACATGAATTACAGAGTGGCAGACCCCTTGACAAAGTCCTTGACTCAGGATAATCCATTTTTTATGCGAGGTCAAGCGGACTGAAAGATATATGTTGTTTGATCTAGTCTAAGTGGGAGTTTGTTTGACATTGTTTCCTAGGACCCACTTAGTATACATTTATTACATGAATATTAGATGAATTAAATATTAAAATATATTATTTCTTATTTATAAATGACCTTCATGGATTTTCTATAACATTGTCCTCAGATATCTATTACATTAATATGGTCAAAGTAGTTCCCCACTATGATGTCAACCTTGAAGAGACAATATGATAATATTTAATATAGTTTGATGTTTGGATAATGTATTATGATTTATAACATAGTATGTAGACTTTCAGGAAATATTACTCATAAGATGATGTGTCCTATTCTCATGATGTTCACTCTTAGTAATCTCCATGATGGGAGATCATGTGAACTAGCTCACTAGTATGGATTCTACATGTTTTTTATTCCATTGTATATTCCTATATGCAGGCATGTGTAATAGTCCATATACATTATGATTATGATTGATTCATTTCATGGCTCGCACAATCAGATTTTCTGATCAAAACCATCACACTATATACTGGTGAGATGTATGGTGCATTGGGTGCTTTATGAATTACATGTTACTAACGGACAATTAAATAAACGATTTATCCATTTCATATTAATGAAAGTCGATATATCATCCAATTAATTATAATAAAAACATCGTATTAAATTCCATGGCCATGTTGTGATAGTATTTTTATTTTACATAGAAAAAGAATGACATATCAAGAACAAAGGTTGATGACAATGATGTGAAACCTACTTGATGATGTATTATAACATAGGGATTTTAGTAAATAGAGATAATTTGTATGTGGATCTAATTTTTTTGACACTATTTTCTTTCAATGTGGTTCCTTGAAACTTTTCTTTAGAATGATCCTTGACTTTAGGAAATCCTACTTATTGCTAATGAGAAATAATCCCAGAGGGTTACACACTAAATATATTCAAATTTCTCAACTAAATTGTATTTTCATTTAATTTTTAGAATAAATTTTATCTCAAAACTATGGAATTTGTTTTTTATGTTTTATTAATCAAAATTATTTATAATGTAATAAATAATTTATATATGTTATTTTGTGAATGTTTGATAAATATGTATTTTGTGGATTGTGAATAATATATTTATAATATTTAACTATAGATAAAATATTTAATTAAATAGTTTTTTAAATATTCAGTAAATGATGAGCGGGATGAGAAAAAAATAATGACATCCATTTATAAATTTAAATTTTTTAGAAGTTAAAATATATTTTTCATTTCTCATCTCTGTACATGGAAAAAATAACAATATTATTAATATATGGAATGAGATTTAATAAAAATTATTATATTATTTAATAGCCGATACATAATTAAATAATATTTTCACATAAATACCATATCTATATATAGATGGTTATTCATATTGTGTGGTGTTAGTAGAAAATTGATAATTTATCATCAGACTGCAAAACAAACTTCACTTTCTTGATTCTTCATCCACTCTTCCTCTCAAGAACAAGAAGAACGCATTTATGCCTTATTGAACATGAGAAATAAATATGAATAATGCACTATGATTGGGTCTCCATGCATGCTCCCAAAAATCATCAGTGTCATTCAAAGATCAAAGGATCACCTGTGGATCACTACTATAGGGATTATACACTTGGAACCCCCATGCGCAATGAGGATAATATGAATAGGGTTTTTATAAGATCAACATCATCATTGAAGAAAGGATCCAAACATGTGGTAACAATTTCAAACTATATGAGTAAATTAATTATAAATGTAAAGTTTAAGGGGTTTTGATCAAATCAAAATTAAAATTAATTTTAAATTAAATCCCATCGATGGTGGTTCTGCTTCCCCCTGAACCTTAACCTATCTCAAGTCCAGGATGTGTTCCATGTATCTCTCTTAAGGAGGTACATACCTAATATTTCACATGAAATAATCATAGAGATCATAACACAAGAGAAATATCATTATTATTAGGAACAATAGATAATGACAATGGATTATACAAATAATGATATATGAAACAAGACCACAAGCCTGGTCCCTGATATGAAGCGAAACAACCAATTTGAGGAAGCTATGTGGGAACTAGAGAACATGATATTGCATACATATTATTATATTTTTGAATGAGAGTAATATAATTTATTGGGAGAAATTATTTTTAGGGGGTTTGGGGTAGAATGTAATACCTCCATATTTTATGAAATATAAATTTTCAAATAAATTTAATTTATTTGATTGCTTGTGTTTTAAGAAACATCGAGTTTAATTGAATTATGGATTATAATTAAAATTTTATTATTTAGGGTCCATTTTATTTCTTATATGTTTTATTGGTGGGTATTAATATTAATAAATAAATTATACAAAATATGTGGTATAAATAACTATAAAATGAATTTGTTGGTTATCAATTTATTTGAAATGAAAATAAAGGAATTTTTTTTATGAAAAACATTTTTTATGCGCACAATGTCTATTTATATAAATAAGATAAATTAATAACAATTGGGGAATTATTTTTAATGAAATATATATATTTCTTATTCAATAGAAAATTTATTATTAATCTAGTATTTTTTTTTCTAGGAATAGGATAAGGATGATTCTAGTTTCATGCTTTAATCATCATTTTCTTAAACACAGTTTACTCATGTTTTGTGAACTTAGTATAAATTGATTAAGACTTTTCTTATATAGATTATATGAAAATTAACATTATTTTTTAAATCAAAATTTAAAAATTAGCCTAGATTGAGTTTTTGTGAATTTTCATAAAATAAAATTGTTTCGATGAATAATGAAAAATACTAATGTGTCATAAAGAATTAAATATCAATTTAAATAATTTAAAATATTCATTTTGTTCTAAATGGTTTTAAATGTAAAAATAGTTCTTTTATATTATTTTTAATCCAATTTAATTTATTGGAATATGTTTTATGTTGAATTTTGATATAATAACTTGTTCTACATATGAAAACATTTCCATGGGAAAATAACTTTTTCATCATGACTACTAATTTAATTTAAAATTAAATTATGAAAATTTTATGAATTGAATTCAATGAAATGGATTAAATATATTGAATAATCATAACTAATATTATATAATATGTTCAACATAATTTTTGATGATAAAGACAAGTAAAAATAGTAAAAATTAATTACTGTGTTTAATGTTAAAATAAGTTTAATGGAGGTAAAATCAAAAGATAAGGCTATGTATTTCAATAAAATTTTTATAAATCCTATTTTATTTAATATTAAAAACATATTAAATTCCAAATTCAATTCTCAAGTTAATAAATTTATCACTTTTTTATTTATTTAGAAATTTTCCAAATGAGACCCCTCCCCCACTTATAAATGGATACCTCTAATCCTCTTTTATCCACACATAAGAATCATTTTCATTCGGCCAATTACTTCTATGAAAACATAATTATATCCCATACAAACTCCTACATTACATGGGTTCATTATAAAACCCAACTAGGAATAATTTTGGTATAATCTTAAAGATATTTTTTTTTTAAAAGATGTATAATTATTAATCGATAAAATCTATTTTATTTCTTCTTCACCCTCATTTATTTTTTTAAAATAATTATGATATAAGAAAGATCATTATCCCTCACTCACAATGATTTAATTATGATAATGTAACAACATATAACCATTTACTCTTCCTTCAAATGGTCAATGAATCAATCAATTGTTTGTACATCAGAATTCCTTCTCTTGAACTGAGGAAATTCGTTTTCCCTAATAAAAGTCATTGATGAACATAATTATGGATGGATAATTTCACATATTCATTTTTACATTAATATATGTTGGAAAACAAAATTATCTCTTGTGTGTACATGTAGACTACCACCTTCATGAAGCAATGCAATATTTCCTTTCATTTTATTATTCCATGGATGAGCATAAGGGTACATTCAATGAATATATTTGATATTTATGATATAAAAATGACTTTTAATGTTTGAAATATTATATAAAATTATTTTATTCCATCCTTTAAAAATATAATCATCGTTCATGTGTACCTATGACTTATCATTTCAATGTATGGTATAATTCATTTTTTTATCTCTAAAAATTATAGACAAATAAAAATAATTCTACGATGAATATATATTGTAATAATATCCTAATTTATATTCTATATAATATGGATTAATGATCAAAATATAAGTAAAAAAACCACGGAACAAACATATACATGAAAAACGAAGCATTTATCACATGTAACTATGGTTTTAATAAATAATTATTAATAAATAGGTGAAAAATAGGATATCGGTAATTATATATGGTATGATATATATGATTACAGGTTTGGTATATTTTTATAATAAATAAAAATTCATTTAAAGGGTGTTTCAATCTGAAATTTTTTTCCCATGTTGGATGTATATGCTTGGTCAACTCGATGATCACATCGGGATTTGTCTATGCCTTTTAAATTTACTAATTTCCAAGAGGAATTCTCAATAACTTTTTAAACATGATCATAAATTTAATATAGATAGGATCAATCCATTTAAGAAATATTATAACAGTTTCTTCTATGTAATGCATAAAACTCATTGATATATTGGTATTAGGAGTATAGGACACCATGAACATTAAAAATTACAATAGTGGGAAATTAAATTAGAATTTGATGACATCTGATGATATTTCACTTAAATTTTTATAAAAAATTATTCTTGAAAATATGATGAGAAGGTCATATCAATAATTTTCTTCATATTCATTCCATCTCTCAAATAATCATCCTATGATATTTTGGGTAACTCTAAATGGATGGCATGTAGGAAATCCCATTTGAACTGTTAAAGTATCCCATGGATTGGAAGTGCCATTGACGTAATCTTGTTTGTGACATCAACTCTATAAAATATGATGATTAATTATTTCATAAAAAAATAATTTTATAGAACCTTCTTAATCCTCCCTTGAATTTCAATGGTTCACTTTTGTTGATAAAGAAATCCTTATTTTGAAACCAAATGGAAATGGAAAATTCAACAGAAAAAAATATTATAGAGTGATAATTTAGGGAGATATAATAACCCCTTCACAAATGCTGGAAATAAAAAACACATTTATTTAGCCATAAAATTGGATTCTTCTCCAGAGGATATGGGGAGAACAATTACATACACCTGATCAGTTTTATAGAATTTGAATTCATCTTTCTTCGGCCTATATACAATTTTTGTGGGATAAGGAAATTGAACAACATGAATTACTAAAAAATAAATTTTATTATAGATAATTTGATCAAATATACATCCACTTTGGTATCATAACACATAAAAATTAATTGGTGTAGAACATGTTTCAATTGATCAATGATGCTTACATGGGTGAGTGGGTACATAAACTGCTACTACTTGCAACTTCATCCATCATTTTTTACATCTTGAATGTATGGAACAAGATGATGTTTGACAACTTGAAACCCTCACTCAATGTTGGAATTGTGTCTTTGAATAAGGATAAATTTACTCCTTCCCAAATTTGAATAGGTGTAATGTAAAATAAAATTTCTAATTATAGAGCCCCATGATGAATTCTTTGCCACTGAGGATAGGGGGGATCACTGGTAAACATGTTTTATGAATTATTTTTATATTGAAATAAAACTCTTGATATTATAATGATTCTAGATCCACTAAATATAATATTTCAACATCACCTCATGTGAAATAATAAAATAAGATTGGGAATCACACAAAATTTACAATGTTCAGAAATTAAAAGCTTATAGTTTTCTATGTTATTTAGAAACATCAAAATGGATTCTTAACTGTAATTTTTTATATAATTTTCCAAGGATACAAATGAGAAAATTATACTCTGGATCCAACCAAGAGACTCTATTTTATTTTTTCTCCAACTAAAAGGCTACTTTCTCTAGATCTAACTGATAGACTCCTTCCACGCTTGGCTCCAACAAGAAGACCTCAACTACTCCCAACAACAACTGAATATGTTTACCTTTGTTGAATACTATGATCCACTATAGGTTACTGTTTGATATTACTTCAAGATCTCATAGGATATGGATTTCTCATGTACATCTTAAATAATTATAGTTGCAATTGTCTTGAGACCCCTCTAGATTTGGTGTCACCTGGATTCTCTTAAATCATTGAGTGTTCGAACACTATAGTTGTTTATTATATGAAGGATTATAGCTTTGAACACTTATTATAGTTGATAAAACTACATATCAATATCTCAAAGGATATTGAAACTTATTATATTTTTCCACCACCCATATGAACATATTTATACAAAAAAAGAATGTTTCATGGAAATATAAATAAATTACATGATTTATATTCTCATTCAAATCATAAATTAAATGGATTGAGAATTGAAACCACTAATTCTATGTAACACCCCAAGCTTCCTCGGTATGTTTCCTTTCGAATAATGCAATGACGTGCATTGTACGCAACTTCGAGATTTTAACACATCACAACCAATCAAACTAGCCGTTATGAATAGTAATACCTACTTTTTGAAATTATATATATTTTATATTTCAAAATGGACTTCATTTTTGGATTCGGAATATCGAATTTAGCCTAAGGTGAAATTTTTGTACTTTTCGGATAACTTTCATATTTTGATGAATAGTGAAAATTACTAAATTTTAATTAAAAACAACTTTTTTAATCAAAATAATTAATAGTGATAAATTGTGAATTTGAGTGGTTTTAAAGTATATTTAGAATATATTTTTACCATTTAATATAATGTTGGTCATTGGACATAATTTTACAATTAAACCGAACATAAACAAGTGTCAATCTTTTGATAGTTATTATCTCTTAAAAACACGCTTTTTGTTTTGACAGCGGGAATTAATTTTAAATTAATTTCTGCCACTTCTGTGTTTTGAATTTAGAAAAATGGATTCCATATTTGGAATCAGGATGTCCAAATTGTGTAAATAGGTAACTTTTATTTTTAGACATTTTGAATAATTACTGCGGTAAATATTTTATTTACCATGGTTAAGGGTAAATCCGGTAAATAAGGGTTAAAAAAATAATATTATAATAATACTAAATTACCCTAAAATGTGTCTTAACCCTATTGGTTGATACATGGTAGACCATGGGAATCTTTGGGTCAATTTTGGGACCCCATGGATCCACTTGTAAGTGATAATGACACTTTATATTAATTAAGTTAAAATGAATACAAAAATGACACAAGCATATATTTTTTAGCAAAACAATTGTTACATAGGGTTATACATGTTGGATTTTAGATTATAAATATTCATTAGAAAGATAAAAAGATTTCCTACATAATGATATTTTATTTATACTTTTTAGACATCCAATAATGTAAAATATTAATGACAAAATGATGATGCAGTAATTACTGTAATAGTGAAAAATTAAAATAATTGATTTTATAAATACCCAAATAAATATAATATGACACTTTTAATGAATTAAACTAATTTTCTAGGATAATATGATATATTAGGATTGATTTAATTGACTTTGTTCGAAATAATAAATCTGTTATGAGTTTCACAAAAATCAACTAATGAATAGTGTCAAAATTGACATAAAAGAGTTCTTAAAACAAATATTATATTATTAATTGATATTAAATTCCTAAAAATCTAAGGTTCGGCCAAGAGACTTATATCATGATAGGTTAATCATTAATGGACCACTTGGGGGTCTCTTGGATGTATATAGTAAGTTTATTAACCATATTATATAAAAATACAAAGAGACATTGTAAAAGTGAAACTAATTAACTTAGAGTTAATACTTAAAGATAAGGTTAATATAAGTACCCAAACCTGTATAAATTCTATTGGATGAGTTGTTTTCGACCTATCACCACCTCATCCTTTGAATAGTCAACTTTGGAGCCTTTGGAAACCGAATATGAATTTATTATAAATTAATATTTCTAGCTTTTCCAAAGGTGCCCCTCACCCCTCTTATAAAAGGGCACTCCTCCTTCTCTTTTCCTCACACCTCTCAAGCCACTTGACTCGTCCAAACTCTGCCCAACTAAGCTCCCCACATCCCTCTCCTCCTCCTTGAAGCTTCCCCTTAGGCAGAAAGCATTTCAACAAGTCCTTTGGTTCCAACCAAAGTGAGTTACCTAAATTAAAGGTAACGATTTCTCTTAAATTATTTTCATTTATTTTGCTTCTTCAACCCCCAAACTCTTTTTATTTCCCTTCTTTTGTAACAACACCAGTATCCTCAATATACTAGGATGTTGTTATAAGAAGTATTCAAACTACACATACACACAACTCCATCTAATGGATGATGAACATAATGTTTCTGTGGATGGCAAACTAACGCCTCACGAAACGATGATTGTTCAAAAACATCTTACCGCCTCTCATGGTGGCCATTATGATGGCACTGTAATTAAATATGATATTAATGATATATATTTTATATATAAGCTTCTGTAATTCCATTTTATTTCATACCATTATTCGTTTCATGTTGTATATACATACGATAATTTCATTTGAGGAAGTGCGGACTACCGCCCCCTTAAAATGATATGACTCGTTCATACCACACATGGAACGTATAAAGGATGGTGTTAATGAACTTAAGTAACATATATAAAATATTATATTATACTGGAATAGTAATATACCTATATATCATTTGGATTCGATTCTTTTAAAATAAAAAAATTAAATGGAAGTAGCGTTCGTGCGTACGTACGGACTACCGTCTCCACGAACGCGATGAGATTCATTCTCCATCGTATTCATTCAAGTATAATTATCATTTAATGATTTAAAAATGATGTTTAAGGACTTGATATCATTCTGGATATGAATAAGATACAACAAACATGACTTATGTAACAAAACATATAAAAGAAAATGAGTAAGTTAACACCCGAAACGGCATTAATACTAAGATATTATTAATAAATCAATGTTAAAAGATCATATATGATATCATATTAAAGTAAATGATTCTTGTATTATTCAATAACAATTATTTCACCATTATACAGGAGGTAAACCTACCATCGACCAAGGAAAAAGTACAAAGTAAGGGATTCTCTTATCTCACTTTCAATTCCGTGAGATTTCCATTGTTCGCTACTAAATTATTGAAAGTGGTGTATTATGTACTTCCATTTGATATATATTATCATGATTCACTTTATATTCATGTTATTCTGTAAATCATTTGGTGTTTATTAACTTTTGGCCATGCGACTCCGTTGATTAACGTGGTAAGGGGTTTCTTGTCTCACTTTTAATTCCGTGAGAATTCCATTGATCACCACTTAATTATTGCATGTGGTGTATGTGTACTACCCATGATTGTATTCATTGTGTAATATACTTTATTTTATGGGTATTTACATCATCATGGTATGATCTTTCTTTCATGGGTGTTTGTTTCTTAAGTTACCTAATCAATAAGGGAATTTGAGATTTTAATTTCCACTCATTTGGCTTTACGCATATTTCATTGATTATATTACCCCAAGATTATGTGTGGAATCACTATTCATTTGATTATGTCATAATTTCCACTCCCCGTCCTGTGGAAATAAGTTTGATACACATAATCACTCCATTGATAATTCTCAATTCATTGATATGAATTTGATAAGAGTAATTTTAACTCATTCTCCATTTATTGAGTTAAACATCCAATTCGTTGGTATTGTTTTTACAAGAATATGTGTGAATATCCTTTGATTGATTTACACTGAATATCCAATCATATTTAGTGTATTTATATTTGTCACACATAATTATGTCGTTGATTTATCCTTAACCTAAGGATACAACCTTTATGAGAGATTTCATCTCAATTTACATTCCATTGAGACTTCTTTGATGATATACACCGAATCACTTTTATGTGGTGTATATAATGTACTTTGACATAGTATATCATGAATTCCTTTATTCTCATGATATTACAAAGTTTTTATTACCTCAATTATTTGTATTCAAGTGTCTCTTTTGGTTAGAATCTCTAACTAAAATACCATTTTTAAATGTTTTAAAGACTTATTCATCTAAACCTTTCTCATTAATGTCCATGTTTTAAAAATGGTTTTAAGGATTTATATGGACATTAAAGTTTAGAAATCAAAACTTCTTTTAAAAAGTTTCAAAGTGGTATGGGACACTTTGATTCAAAAATCTATTTTTAAATGGCTTCTTGACAAATAGTGTGACTTTTAAATGTTTTCAAGAAAAAGGGGGATATTTCTCTCAAATAGTTTTGATGATTAATTTCATCTATGTCAACATCCTTCATTATTCTTGATTGAGGTTAATGTGATACAATACAATCTTCCATATTGTATCGAATGAGTTATGTTTGACTATGGATGTGCTATTTTTATACCATTCATGGTTTGTGGTTAAAGTATTGACATTTCGTATGCTAGTTTTAATACGAATGTATATGTTATGTTTAAACCTGTTCATATGAGGAATGCATTGGACTTAATAAGTGACGGGTGGAGCCCGTTATAGCTCCTCGATGCATCGGTAGGTCTCATGAGACAAACTAGTGTCTTGGCACAAGGCCTTGGCAAAATCTTATTTGTAGTCTTGGCACGAGACCTTGGCTATGTGGTTATGATAGTCTGGCATTATGCATTCCATCATTATGAAAGTGGTTATTGATATTGCATGTGATCATTCGACTAGTAGAATATCCATGTGAGTAAGTAAATGGCATTATTTCATTTTACCTTTGCCATTTTATGCTGAAGTTTAAATTTAAAAGGCTTTTGTTTTAGTTATAAATTGCCTTAAGTGTTTATGCTTAATTATGAAAGCTTCTGCTATAATGTTATCCTTACTGAGCATCTGAGCTCACCCCTTTCAATGTTTTATTTTTCCCAGGATTATGAAGAAGTAATTTATGAATGACCTGCAGGGATAGTATGAGGGGATATGAAGACAAGATGTTTTTTTTATGATGTAATGTAAAAAAAATTATGAATGTATCTAGTTATTCCAAGGCTACTAAACTAATCGGTCTTTCGAGACTTGATCTTTCTCATGATCATGCCAATGTTATGTAATAATGCACCGACTCTAGGTAATTAGGGTCGGGGCGTTACAGTTGGTATCAGAGGAAGTTTAGTACAAACCTTGGTAGCTAGATTTAGATAAACTCTGATTAGAGCACATAGACCTAAGATGAACTTTGAGGATTAGTATAAAAGAACTTCCTAGAATTTTGGTATTGTAGAGATTTTGTGAGTTTTCCGAGCAATACATCCCTGTCTGGATACGAGCAGGTAGAGGCGGCTCTGGCACAGATGTACCTAGGGTTAAAACCCGAAAACACCGCTTTGAGCTAGACTCGAACGGGAACTGGTGCACGACAACGGGCCTTGCTGCACTCTTGGTTACGACACTCCCGGGGGATATGCTTAGGATAATTTACATTTTCTTTACAAACCAATTTAAGTAATATATATATAAGATGAGAGTAAATGACCTTGGTTAATCCTAATATGTTTCAAATTGAGAATATGGTGACATTTTAATCTCTAAATGATTTTACGACTACTATTACTCACACAATGCTTTATGGTTTTAGTCAATGGCTGGATTCCAAGGAAGTCATAGTGACTTTGAGAATGATGTACAAGATGGGAACGGTGGTGGCAATGAGCAACAAAATGGAATGTTGATAGGCGTAAAAGATATCGTCTTTATGCCAAATCAGTTTTCCAAAAATATGATCAACAACATATATATTAACCAACTCCCAGACTCAACAAGGAAGAGAAAGGTGATAAATGATAAGAGCTCCAGCAATGGAGACCATGGAGAAAAGAACCCTCAATTTTCATCATGCAGGAAATGTGGAAAGAGACACCCAGGAAAGTGTCTCAATGGGACAATGAAATGTTTTATGTGCGGGAAGGAAGGACATAAAGTAAACAATTGCCGAAGAAAAATGAAGAGTACTATGGAAGAAGATAAAAATGGTCCCAAGAGTCCATTTACAGTCATTTGCCGTAAATGTAGGGGACCTGGCCATTACCCGAGTGAATGTCCTATTCTATAGGATATTTTTTTGGTCAAAGAAGAAGCTATGTGGGAATAAATGGTTGGAGAAATGTTTAAAAAGTATTAGCACTCCTTGTTGATGGGTTTACTATGGAATAATTTTCTCTTGTATTTGTAACCCCGCAGTTTTCCATGTGAGAATGATATTTGAGGAAGAATTGTCTCTTCTCTTGTGGATATGGGTATAAATAACCATTTGGATTTATACGATCATTGGGGTTTGAGAGAATTATAAGTTATTCTAATTTGGGATGAAGATTCAAGGTATGATATAACATTTGTGGGTAAATTTATGATATAGTATTTTGAGGAATTTATCTCATTTTGTCAATATTATAAAATATAGTTTTTTGAAAAAGGACAACACGTAGACCGTGTGACAACCCGTCGCGTCGGACAAAGCTATGGGAATCGAACCCACAACCAAAGTGCGATTGGGATTTATCGCCTACCACTGGACTACGTCAAGTCCCTGGTTAGTGTGACTTTTTTTTTTAGTTAAATGATTTTATTGATCAATAATAAGTTGATTTGGGTTCTTATTTCATATCAAAAGAATACCCTTGGTATAGGAAAATGATTTGGTGATTAAGTGATAAATGTTATTTTGGAAGATGTTCGCTTTGTTGGGAACACTATATGCCCAAGGAAAATAGAATACTATGGGGTTTCATTTGTGGAGTAATGATAGATTTTTATCTACGTTTTTATTGTGGATTTATAGTGATTTGGGTTATTTATGGAAATGATTAAACTATAATAGAGAATATGTGATTAGGTTAATTACCTTTGAGTATGTGACTTTAAGAGTATCTGATGTCATTTGGAGATACAATTTAACATGGGAGACTACCTAATCAAATTCTTCTATGTTTTGGGTTTCAATATTAGTTTGGATTATATTAAAGGATTTTAAGGACAATTGGTTATTGAATGGTATCTATTTAACTTTGGGGTATTGTTGGTTTAATTTTAGAAATTAAGATTATTGCATATTTATCTCAATGAATATCCTTTTGGGGGATCATTAGATCATTCACTGACCATTTTTGTTTTGATTAATCTTCAAAGACAATGTAAATATATGGTTTATCCTTCATGGATCATGTGATTCTATAGAAGTTTATTCTATCTCTTCCAGTGTGACCAAGTCTTCTTGAATACTCATCGTTTAAAAAAAATGAGTTAGTGGTGGAAATTTATTAAAGAATGAAAATATACTTAAAATGTAAGTATATCTCATAATGTTCTTAGTCAATATCATAAATGAATTCCTCTTCCTTATGTAATGTAACTTAAAAAAAATGGTGTCCGTTTACTTTCCTACTAGAAGACTAATGGTCGTTTGTCCCAACACAAGTTTGTGGTTTTCTCATTGTTAACTTTCTCCTGATCATGATTTCTATCCCTCTCCATCAGAACTTGACACTTAGTTTATCATCCATATCCATGTTTTCTTACATGGAATCCAAGTATGGGTTATCTTGGATGACCCTTATACCTCTCTTTCTTTCTTTTAAAGTGATAGTTTTATTGACTCTTTTTCCGATGTGGGACTTTCCATTATATTCCCAAGAAAAATTTTAAAAAATTGCGAGGACGCAATTTATTGAAGGAGGGGAGAATGTAACACCCCAAGCTTCCTCGGTATGTTTCCTTTCGAATAATGCAATGACGTGCATTGTACGCAACTTCGAGATTTTAACACATCACAACCAATCAAACTAGCCGTTATGAATAGTAATACCTACTTTTTGAAATTATATATATTTTATATTTCAAAATGGACTTCATTTTTGGATTCGGAATATCGAATTTAGCCTAAGGTGAAATTTTTGTACTTTTCGGATAACTTTCATATTTTGATGAATAGTGAAAATTACTAAATTTTAATTAAAAACAACTTTTTTAATCAAAATAATTAATAGTGATAAATTGTGAATTTGAGTGGTTTTAAAGTATATTTAGAATATATTTTTACCATTTAATATAATGTTGGTCATTGGACATAATTTTACAATTAAACCGAACATAAACAAGTGTCAATCTTTTGATAGTTATTATCTCTTAAAAACACGCTTTTTGTTTTGACAGCGGGAATTAATTTTAAATTAATTTCTGCCACTTCTGTGTTTTGAATTTAGAAAAATGGATTCCATATTTGGAATCAGGATGTCCAAATTGTGTAAATAGGTAACTTTTATTTTTAGACATTTTGAATAATTACTGCGGTAAATATTTTATTTACCATGGTTAAGGGTAAATCCGGTAAATAAGGGTTAAAAAAATAATATTATAATAATACTAAATTACCCTAAAATGTGTCTTAACCCTATTGGTTGATACATGGTAGACCATGGGAATCTTTGGGTCAATTTTGGGACCCCATGGATCCACTTGTAAGTGATAATGACACTTTATATTAATTAAGTTAAAATGAATACAAAAATGACACAAGCATATATCTTTTAGCAAAACAATTGTTACATAGGGTTATACATGTTGGATTTTAGATTATAAATATTCATTAGAAAGATAAAAAGATTTCCTACATAATGATATTTTATTTATACTTTTTAGACATCCAATAATGTAAAATATTAATGACACAATGATGATGCAGTAATTACTGTAATAGTGAAAAATTAAAATAATTGATTTTATAAATACCCAAATAAATATAATATGACACTTTTAATGAATTAAACTAATTTTCTAGGATAATATGATATATTAGGATTGATTTAATTGACTTTTTTCGAAATAATCAATCTGTTATGAGTTTCACAAAAATCAACTAATGAATAGTGTCAAAATTGACATAAAAGAGTTCTTAAAACAAATATTATATTATTAATTGATATTAAATTCCTAAAAATCTAAGGTTCGGCCAAGAGACTTATATCATGATAGGTTAATCATTAATGGACCACTTGGGGGTCTCTTGGATGTATATAGTAAGTTTATTAACCATATTATATAAAAATACAAAGAGACATTGTAAAAGTGAAACTAATTAACTTAGAGTTAATACTTAAAGATAAGGTTAATATAAGTACCCAAACCTGTATAAATTCTATTGGATGAGTTGTTTTCGACCTATCCCCACCTCATCCTTTGAATAGTCAACTTTGGAGCCTTTGGAAACCGAATATGAATTTATTATAAATTAATATTTCTAGCTTTTCCAAAGGTGCCCCTCACCCCTCTTATAAAAGGGCACTCCTCCTTCTCTTTTCCTCACACCTCTCAAGCCACTTGGCTCGTCCAAACTCTGCCCAACTAAGCTCCCCACATCCCTCTCCTCCTCCTTGAAGCTTCCCCTTAGGCAGAAAGCATTTCAACAAGTCCTTTGGTTCCAACCAAAGTGAGTTACCTAAATTAAAGGTAACGATTTCTCTTAAATTATTTTCATTTATTTTGCTTCTTCAACCCCCAAACTCTTTTTATTTCCCTTCTTTTGTAACAACACCAGTATCCTCAATATACTAGGATGTTGTTATAAGAAGTATTCAAACTACACATACACACAACTCCATCTAATGGATGATGAACATAATGTTTCTGTGGATGGCAAACTAACGCCTCACGAAACGATGATTGTTCAAAAACATCTTACCGCCTCTCATGGTGGCCATTATGATGGAACTGTAATTAAATATGATATTAATGATATATATTTTATATATAAGCTTCTGTAATTCCATTTTATTTCATACCATTATTCGTTTCATGTTGTATATACATACGATAATTTCATTTGAGGAAGTGCGGACTACCGCCCCCTTAAAATGATATGACTCGTTCATACCACACATGGAACGTATAAAGGATGGTGTTAATGAACTTAAGTAACATATATAAAATATTATATTATACTGGAATAGTAATATACCTATATATCATTTGGATTCGATTCTTTTAAAATAAAAAAATTAAATGGAAGTAGCGTTCGTGCGTACGTACGGACTACCGTCTCCACGAACGCGATGAGATTCATTCTCCATCGTATTCATTCAAGTATAATTATCATTTAATGATTTAAAAATGATGTTTAAGGACTTGATATCATTCTGGATATGAATAAGATACAACAAACATGACTTATGTAACAAAACATATAAAAGAAAATGAGTAAGTTAACACCCGAAACGGCATTAATACTAAGATATTATTAACAAATCAATGTTAAAAGATCATATATGATATCATATTAAAGTAAATGATTCTTGTATTATTCAATAACAATTATTTCACCATTATACAGGAGGTAAACCTACCATCGACCAAGGAAAAAGTACAAAGTAAGGGATTCTCTTATCTCACTTTCAATTCCGTGAGATTTCCATTGTTCGCTACTAAATTATTGAAAGTGGTGTATTATGTACTTCCATTTGATATATATTATCATGATTCACTTTATATTCATGTTATTCTGTAAATCATTTGGTGGTTATTAACTTTTGGCCATGCGACTCAGTTGATTAACGTGGTAAGGGGTTTCTTGTCTCACTTTTAATTCCGTGAGAATTCCATTGATCACCACTTAATTATTGCATGTGGTGTATGTGTACTACCCATGATTGTATTCATTGTGTAATATAATTTATTTTATGGGTATTTACATCATCATGGTATGATCTTTCTTTCATGGGTGTTTGTTTCTTAAGTTACCTAATCAATAAGGGAATTTGAGATTTTAATTTCCACTCATTTGGCTTTACGCATATTTCATTGATTATATTACCCCAAGATTATGTGTGGAATCACTATTCATTTGATTATGTCATAATTTCCACTCCCCGTCCTGTGGAAATAAGTTTGATACACATAATCACTCCATTGATAATTCTCAATTCATTGATATGAATTTGATAAGAGTAATTTTAACTCATTCTCCATTTATTGAGTTAAACATCCAATTCGTTGGTATTGTTTTTACAAGAATATGTGTGAATATCCTTTGATTGATTTACACTGAATATCAAATCATATTTAGTGTATTTATATTTGTCACACATAATTATGTCGTTGATTTATCCTTAACCTAAGGATACAACCTTTATGAGAGATTTCATCTCAATTTACATTCCATTGAGACTTCTTTGATGATATACACCGAATCACTTTTATGTGGTGTATATAATGTACTTTGACATAGTATATCATGAATTCCTTTATTCTCATGATATTACAAAGTTTTTATTACCTCAATTATTTGTATTCAAGTGTCTCTTTTGGTTAGAATCTCTAACTAAAATACCATTTTTAAATGTTTTAAAGACTTATTCATCTAAACCTTTCTCATTAATGTCCATGTTTTAAAAATGGTTTTAAGGATTTATATGGACATTAAAGTTTAGAAATCAAAACTTCTTTTAAAAAGTTTCAAAGTGGTATGGGACACTTTGATTCAAAAATCTATTTTTAAATGGCTTCTTGACAAATAGTGTGACTTTTAAATGTTTTCAAGAAAAAGGGGGATATTTCTCTCAAATAGTTTTGATGATTAATTTCATCTATGTCAACATCCTTCATTATTCTTGATTGAGGTTAATGTGATACAATACAATCTTCCATATTGTATCGAATGAGTTATGTTTGACTATGGATGTGCTATTTTTATACCATTCATGGTTTGTGGTTAAAGTATTGACATTTCGTATGCTAGTTTTAATACGAATGTTTATGTTATGTTTAAACCTGTTCATATGAGGAATGCATTGGACTTAATAAGTGACGGGTGGAGCCCGTTATAGCTCCTCGATGCATCGGTAGGTCTCATGAGACAAACTAGTGTCTTGGCACAAGGCCTTGGCAAAATCTTATTTGTAGTCTTGGCACGAGGCCTTGGCTATGTGGTTATGATAGTCTGGCATTATGCATTCCATCATTATGAAAGTGGTTATTGATATTGCATGTGATCATTCGACTAGTAGAATATCCATGTGAGTAAGTAAATGGCATTATTTCATTTTACCTTTGCCATTTTATGCTGAAGTTTAAATTTAAAAGGCTTTTGTTTTAGTTATAAATTGCCTTAAGTGTTTATGCTTAATTATGAAAGCTTCTGCTATAATGTTATCCTTACTGAGCATCTGAGCTCACCCCTTTCAATGTTTTATTTTTCCCAGGATTATGAAGAAGTAATTTATGAATGACCTGCAGGGATAGTATGAGGGGATATGAAGACAAGATGTTTTTTTTTATGATGTAATGTAAAAAAAATTATGAATGTATCTAGTTATTCCAAGGCTACTAAACTAATCGGTCTTTCGAGACTTGATCTTTCTCATGATCATGCCAATGTTATGTAATAATGCACCGACTCTAGGTAATTAGGGTCAGGGCGTTACATATATGGGATGTATGGAGTAGAAATGATCCCACCATGTGCAGAAGAATAACAGCGTGCAAGATAACATGTGGTCGTATCAGTGGGGGTTTAGTACAATTGGTGAGATGAAGGAAAACTGAGATTAATAAAAATATCCAAGCCTATGCAATTTTCAGATATTGGTTAGTGGAATAGAAACACTATTAATCTGTCTTAAAAAAGATGTTCATTTCCAATGCCACGTGATATAGTTGGTCCAAGTCATTCGATCGAGATGGGAATTCATCTTCCTCCACTTACAGTTTAAGAATATATGTGCAGAGGGTTTTCCATCATTGATGAGCATCATAACTCATTCCCACATCCATTAGGATTAAAAAAATAATTCTACGAACACCTTAAAGGATGCCTTATTGAATTACTATTATTCGGCTGATTCTGAGATGAATGTGATACATTTTTTCTCTACATCAACCTTCTATAAATTTAAATCACTAAGAGGTGATGTCTTTTAATGATAATGAATTCATGTATGAGATATGTTCTTGGATTAAGGCATGGGTATGGTAAAAATGAGGCATACATATAGGTCCACATAGAATTAACGAAAATTTAATGTAGGAAAATGAACGGGGAAACCCAATAATTATACAGTTTAATGTTGAGGTCATGGGATATTTATTTAATAACCAATAAAAAGTTAATGTGGTGCATAATTTTTATTGTTTATGATAATTATGGAATATTGATATTCATTTCAGTGTTTTTACACAATTTGGGGTTCTTACCACACTGTAATTTATATAGATTAATCGTGTCTTAAGTCCATTAAATATGATTCTATATTTATTTAACTATGTGGGATGAAAAGGTATCCTAATATCCATTGGTACTTGAAATGAGGAACTATTCAAAAAGGGTAATCTATGTGCATGAGGAAACAGAAAGCCTAAGAACATTATGAATTTTGAATGATAAATATCATGTGAATGTATAATGAATACATCTATGGTGATCAATGGTTACTTATCCTTGTGAAGAAGAAGAAAGTATTAATTCCTCCATGAATAAAGGAAATGGTTATTTGAGATGCACACATAAATTTAATTTTAATTCTTGAAATGAAGTACCCTCTATTTATGGGGTATTTCAAATTATAATTAGATCAATAAATACACTCAATTTCATTTGGGTAATGAAATTATTAACATAAATACTTACGTATCATATGGGTATTTATATTTTGAATAAGTAGAATGTAACTCCCCGACCCTAATTACCTAGAGTCGGTGCATTATTACATAACATTGGTATGATCATGAGAAAGATCAAGTCTCGAAAGACCGATTAGTTTAGTAGCCTTGGAATAACTAGATACATTCATAATTTTTTTTACATTACATCATAAAAAAAAACATCTTGTCTTCATATCCCCTCATACTATCCCTGCAGGTCATTCATAAATTACTTCTTCATAATCCTGGGAAAAATAAAACATTGAAAGGGGTGAGCTCAGATGCTCAGTAAGGATAACATTATAGCAGAAGCTTTCATAATTAAGCATAAACACTTAAGGCAATTTATAACTAAAACAAAAGCCTTTTAAATTTAAACTTCAGCATAAAATGGCAAAGGTAAAATGAAATAATGCCATTTACTTACTCACATGGATATTCTACTAGTCGAATGATCACATGCAATATCAATAACCACTCTCATAATGATGGAATGCATAATGCCAGACTATCATAACCACATAGCCAAGGCCTCGTGCCAAGACTACAAATAAGATTTTGCCAAGGCCTTGTGCCAAGACACTAGTTTGTCTCATGAGACCTACCGATGCATCGAGGAGCTATAACGGGCTCCACCCGTCACTTATTAAGTCCAATGCATTCCTCATATGAACAGGTTTAAACATAACATAAACATTCGTATTAAAACTAGCATACGAAATGTCAATACTTTAACCACAAACCATGAATGGTATAAAAATAGCACATCCATAGTCAAACATAACTCATTCGATACAATATGGAAGATTGTATTGTATCACATTAACCTCAATCAAGAATAATGAAGGATGTTGACATAGATGAAATTAATCATCAAAACTATTTGAGAGAAATATCCCCCTTTTTCTTGAAAACATTTAAAAGTCACACTATTTGTCAAGAAGCCATTTAAAAATAGATTTTTGAATCAAAGTGTCCCATACCACTTTGAAACTTTTTAAAAGAAGTTTTTATTTCTAAACTTTAATGTCCATATAAATCCTTAAAACCATTTTTAAAACATGGACATTAATGAGAAAGGTTTAGATGAATAAGTCTTTAAAACATTTAAAAATGGTATTTTAGTTAGAGATTCTAACCAAAAGAGACACTTGAATACAAATAATTGAGGTAATAAAAACTTTGTAATATCATGAGAATAAAGGAATTCATGATATACTATGTCAAAGTACATTATATACACCACATAAAAGTGATTCGGTGTATATCATCAAAGAAGTCTCAATGGAATGTAAATTGAGATGAAATCTCTCATAAAGGTTGTATCCTTAGGTTAAGGATAAATCAACGACATAATTATGTGTGACAAATATAAATACACTAAATATGATTGGATATTCAGTGTAAATCAATCAAAGGATATTCACACATATTCTTGTAAAAACAATACCAACGAATTGGATGTTTAACTCAATAAATGGAGAATGAGTTAAAATTACTCTTATCAAATTCATATCAATGAATTGAGAATTATCAATGGAGTGATTATGTGTATCAAACTTATTTCCACAGGACGGGGAGTGGAAATTATGACATAATCAAATGAATAGTGATTCCACACATAATCTTGGGGTAATATAATCAATGAAATATGCGTAAAGCCAAATGAGTGGAAATTAAAATCTCAAATTCCCTTATTGATTAGGTAACTTAAGAAACAAACACCCATGAAAGAAAGATCATACCATGATGATGTAAATACCCATAAAATAAAGTATATTACACAATGAATACAATCATGGGTAGTACACATACACCACATGCAATAATTAAGTGGTGATCAATGGAATTCTCACGGAATTAAAAGTGAGACAAGAAACCCCTTACCACGTTAATCAACTGAGTCGCATGGCCAAAAGTTAATAACCACCAAATGATTTACAGAATAACATGAATATAAAGTGAATCATGATAATATATATCAAATGGAAGTACATAATACACCACTTTCAATAATTTAGTAGCGAACAATGGAAATCTCACAGAATTGAAAGTGAGATAAGAGAATCCCTTACTTTGTACTTTTTCCTTGGTCGATGGTAGGTTTACCTCCTGTATAATGGTGAAATAATTGTTATTGAATAATACAAGAATCATTTACTTTAATATGATATCATATATGATCTTTTAACATTGATTTGTTAATAATATCTTAGTATTAATGCCGTTTCGGGTGTTAACTTACTCATTTTCTTTTATATGTTTTGTTACATAAGTCATGTTTGTTGTATCTTATTCATATCCAGAATGATATCAAGTCCTTAAACATCATTTTTAAATCATTAAATGATAATTATACTTGAATGAATACGATGGAGAATGAATCTCATCGCGTTCGTGGAGACGGTAGTCCGTACGTACGCACGAACGCTACTTCCATTTAATTTTTTTATTTTAAAAGAATCGAATCCAAATGATATATAGGTATATTACTATTCCAGTATAATATAATATTTTATATATGTTACTTAAGTTCATTAACACCATCCTTTATACGTTCCATGTGTGGTATGAACGAGTCATATCATTTTAAGGGGGCGGTAGTCCGCACTTCCTCAAATGAAATTATCGTATGTATATACAACATGAAACGAATAATGGTATGAAATAAAATGGAATTACAGAAGCTTATATATAAAATATATATCATTAATATCATATTTAATTACAGTGCCATCATAATGGCCACCATGAGAGGCGGTAAGATGTTTTTGAACAATCATCGTTTCGTGAGGCGTTAGTTTGCCATCCACAGAAACATTATGTTCATCATCCATTAGATGGAGTTGTGTGTATGTGTAGTTTGAATACTTCTTATAACAACATCCTAGTATATTGAGGATACTGGTGTTGTTACAAAAGAAGGGAAATAAAAAGAGTTTGGGGGTTGAAGAAGCAAAATAAATGAAAATAATTTAAGAGAAATCGTTACCTTTAATTTAGGTAACTCACTTTGGTTGGAACCAAAGGACTTGTTGAAATGCTTTCTGCCTAAGGGGAAGATTCAAGGAGGAGGAGAGGGATGTGGGGAGATTAGTTGGGCAGAGTTTGGACGAGCCAAGTGGCTTGAGAGGTGTGAGGAAAAGAGAAGGAGGAGTGCCCTTTTATAAGAGGGGTGAGGGGCACCTTTGGAAAAGCTAGAAATATTAATTTATAATAAATTCATATTCGGTTTCCAAAGGCTCCAAAGTTGACTATTCAAAGGATGAGGTGGGGATAGGTCGAAAACAACTCATCCAATAGAATTTATACAGGTTTGGGTACTTATATTAACCTTATCTTTAAGTATTAACTCTAAGTTAATTAGTTTCACTTTTACAATGTCTCTTTGTATTTTTATATAATATGGTTAATAAACTTACTATATACATCCAAGAGACCCCCAAGTGGTCCATTAATGATTAACCTATCATGATATAAGTCTCTTGTCCGAACCTTAGATTTTTAGGAATTTAATATCAATTAATAATATAATATTTGTTTTAAGAACTCTTTTATGTCAATTTTGACACTATTCATTAGTTGATTTTTGTGAAACTCATAACAGATTGATTATTTCGAACAAAGTCAATTAAATCAATCCTAATATATCATATTATCCTAGAAAATTAGTTTAATTCATTAAAAGTGTCATATTATATTTATTTGGGTATTTATAAAATCAATTATTTTAATTTTTCACTATTACAGTAATTACTGCATCATCATTGTGTCATTAATATTTTACATTATTGGATGTCTAAAAAGTATAAATAAAATATCATTATGTAGGAAATCTTTTTATCTTTCTAATGAATATTTATAATCTAAAATCCAACATGTATAACCCTATGTAACAATTGTTTTTCTAAAAGATATATGCTTGTGTCATTTTTGTATTCATTTTAACTTAATTAATATAAAGTGTCATTATCACTTACAAGTGGATCCATGGGGTCCCAAAATTGACCCAAAGATTCCCATGGTCTACCATGTATCAACCAATAGGGTTAAGACACATTTTAGGGTAATTTAGTATTATTATAATATTATTTTTTTAACCCTTATTTACCGGATTTACCCTTAACCATGGTAAATAAAATATTTACCGCAGTAATTATTCAAAATGTCTAAAAATAAAAGTTACCTATTTACACAATTTGGACATCCTGATTCCAAATATGGAATCCATTTTTCTAAATTCAAAACACAGAAGTGGCAGAAATTAATTTAAAATTAATTCCCGCTGTCAAAACAAAAAGCGTGTTTTTAAGAGATAATAACTATCAAAAGATTGACACTTGTTTATGTTCGGTTTAATTGTAAAATTATGTCCAATGACCAAAATTATATTAAATGGTAAAAATATATTCTAAATATACTTTAAAACCACTCAAATTCACAATTTATCACTATTAATTATTTTGATTAAAAAAGTTGTTTTTAATTAAAATTTAGTAATTTTCACTATTCATCAAAATATGAAAGTTATCCGAAAAGTACAAAAATTTCACCTTAGGCTAAATTCGATATTCCGAATCCAAAAATGAAGTCCATTTTGAAATATAAAATATATATAATTTCAAAAAGTAGGTATTACTATTCATAACGGCTAGTTTGATTGGTTGTGATGTGTTAAAATCTCGAAGTTGCGTACAATGCACGTCATTGCATTATTCGAAAGGAAACATACCGAGGAAGCTTGGGGTGTTACAATATAAGAATGGTCGCTCGATTCAAAAGACCACCCCCACTTCCATTTGATTCATTCATAGGTAGGCTCTCCCATTGGGGTTGACCATGGGCTTCCTATGTGTGGATGAGGGATATCCCATTGGGGATCTATTTGTTGGGTAAACATTTTTCTTAATTTCCAATAAAATAATGTTTTAAATGTAAAAAGGTCATGCCCAAAATTGTAAACAACATTTAAACCATTTCATCTTCTTCCAAATGAATTTATACATTATTTTTTACTGAGAAACATCAATTATTCTTCTTATTATGAAAATAAATAATTTCTTTTTTTCATGGAAACTTGATGTAACCAATGTAAAAACTCCATAGCATATATGTTTAATCATTGAAGATTAATTCAATAATCTCAATATTTCACATAGAGAATTGTTGAATCATTACATTAAATGAAATTTCATGAATCCATAACAATTATATAGGAATCACAACATTATCCAATCACACAAAACAAATTTTGACATGTCTTTGAAAAAAATGGGATCACTATGCCCACAAATCTCCCCATTGTATTTTTTGTGAATATATATTTCCACATTAAGAATTCAATATGCATGGTAAACTCTTCATCACCTTTTTACAATGACATTCAACGGATAAGTGGGGTGGGGGTTGCCTTCTAATCACATGTTTTTCTCGAAGAAAAATTATTTTTTCCTTTAAATGAAAATTTCTTGATAACTTCTATGAGTGGGATGATCTCACATGGTTCTCTTAAAAAAGATCATATAGTTAATCCACTCTAAGACTATTTAGGATATATCGGTTTATAAAACAAGAGATATGCATTAAATATTTTCTATGATTTCAATAAGATACCATGCATGTGAAAACTTGACTAGAAATTAGTATTTCATAGTTGAGGAGTTTTTAAATTTTAATGTATTTAATGAAATTAGAAAAAATGCACACATCCATAAATAAGATACAATGTTTATGTGAATAATAAAAAACTACCACTTTTTCTAACCATTTCATCATTGAAGTACTAAAATATAATAAATAATTAAGAAAAAAATGTTGAGAGTGTGATTGGAATACCTCAAAGCTCATATAAGATCCCCATCAAGGGATGAAATCTTTTTGTTAATTATAGATTGTTTATAATAAAGATACTTATTGAGATAACTGATCATGTTTTCGAGAAATTATAAACTCAACCTTTTTATTAAATACCCTTCATGTTGTGAAAAAACACATAAAATAATTGGGAATTAGGAGGAACCTCTTGTTTAATTTTAAGAAACATTTAACATGATAGTTTTAACTCATACTTTATTTATTTTTCTTACCAAGAACATTATGGGATTTTATTTATTTAGTATTGAAATTATACATAGATTTTTCATATATTTTATTCCCATGTACTTCTTCTTTTCATGGAATCAATTTATCTACCACCTTCATAGCTGGATCAAACTATTTTCAAATAGATTTTCATTCATACTGAGAGTGTTGATGTGAGTTCTTGGATATTGGTGCTTGATAAAACCATTATGGTGGGTCACATTCATTCAATAAATCATTACTCCTATTTCCCAACATAATAGGATATTTTCTAGGATGAGATGTTTCCTTGCATGTCATATGAGTGGAGTGTATCAAAATGTATTATGTACACTTTCATACATTCCTTGTTGTGAAATTATTTTATAAATGATTGAGGGTAGAAGAAATGAAACATATGTTGGAACTGATTTAATTATTCTGAAATATTTATAAATGTTGGATTTAAACAACTACTCAAGATGTCAAAAAAATATTCCAAAATTAAAACAATTATGTAATTTCAATTTTCATGGGAACTCTATTCCAGTTCTTACACGGGACAAAAAATAACTTCTAGATTTTGGATTTGTGTTCTTATTTTTTCCTATAATTATTGAGACATATTTTTAATGTATCTTAATTTTTTCTTTATACATGTTCAACTTGACCTTAAGGTCTCTAATTTTTATGCATTTCACTTTCTATTAAGAAACCATTACATTCATAATTGAAGATTAATTCATACATTATTGTATCATTTTATAAATTTGGATGATAAGAGATATGATTTTAACCATTAAGTCCTTCTCATTGACCACTTTTTAAAAATATATTTAGAAATATCATCAATTATATCACTTTTTTCTTTCATCATAGTCTTGATATTATTTGATTTACGATTCAAGCCAAATTATTATCTTCTCAATTTTTTAATTTTCATGGAAAAATCATTAACCACTGAATAATAAACATAATTTTTTATTATACATTGAAAGTATTTTTCATTTCAGGGAAATTAATTAGAATAAAAACTTTATATAGTTTTCTCTTCATCACCAAAATCATATTTCTTTTTCATCTTTATGTTATATTCTGAAAGAATAAATTTCATATAGAAAAGGCGGATAGTGTCATAAATTAAACTATGTTTTTATTATACATCTATTTTAGAGAAAAAATTATATTATTTCTTTGTCCTCGTTTTTGTTTTATAATAGTAAAGGATATTGATTTCATCTCCCATAATAAAATTCTTATTAGGAAAATATTTTCTTTACTTATTTTTTTCCATTTTAAAATATCTTGAAATAATAGAAATGAGACCATTTTAATATTTATCTAATTCCATTTTCAGTACTTCATTTATCATTATAGGGAACCTATATTCTGATACCCCTTGAAGAGCTAGAGGATGGCTTAGGTTCCATTGTGAAGGGGGAGGGTGAATATGATGTAAATATTTTTTATGAATTATCTTTTTGAATTAAATGTATTGAAGTTTTTGAGGCTCTTAATATTCTTAGTAGAGTCAATCAATATTACCTCATGTGTAGTAGTAAAATAAGATAGGGAAGAACACAATATTTACAAGTCTTGAAAATTAAATTCTTACTTCTTCCCATTTTCATTAGACACATTAAGAGGTGTACTTAACTATGAAAAAAGTGATTAAAATTTTCTCCTAGATATAATTGAGAGACTTATTATTCAGATCCAACTATGAGAATCTATATGATTGTGGCTCCAACCAAAATAATTCTTGCTTTGACTGCAATTGAGAGACACCTTCTACTCCTCTCTCTAACAAGCAAACATCAAATTCTCCTGACCATAGTCAAAAGGCTTCACCTTTTTCAAAGTAATTGATCCAATATAGGTTGTTATTTGATATTACTCCATGAGATTATAGGCTTTGAATGGATGATGTAATTCCCGAAGAACTTCACCAGTGATCATCTTGAGACTCCTTCCATATTTAGTGAAATATATATTTGCCTCAATCTTTGAATGGTTAGGTACTCTAGTTGATTGATCTAAAAACGTATCTCAACTTCAATATCATATTATATTCTATAACATAGTGTATTAGGATCTCAAAGGATATTTATATTCATTACATGTTTTCATCACAAACATGATAATTTTTGTATACTAAAAACTGATGCATGGAAATGTCAATAAATTATATGATTTGAAATCTCATTTAAGTAAACAATAAAATGTGTTAATAATTAAACAAATTAATTAAAATAATTTAAAATATAAATACTCAGATGATCCTTAGGTTTTTATATTAGTTAATTAGATACCATAATGAATATTTGGGTATTTATTTATACTATTCTCATTTTAAATACTCTGAAACATATGGTCTTTCTTTTAGTTCATGCAATTTTAATATTTGTGTGAATATAAAATAACGATTTCCTTAATTTGTAGAGGAAATGATTCTTTCTTATTATTCTTATGGAAAAGTACCCATAGATCACCCTACATATATGAATTATAGATGTGCATACTATTTATCCTTTGAAATATGTAAAAATACTTGAATTCTGTTTCCTCATGCATGATGATTCCCTTGATTTCAAAGTTCTTTATTGAAAATATATGAGGATATCGAGTGACCAGGTCTTCTATAAAGGGTAAATAAATATATTATCTTATTTAAAGGCTTAAAGACTCAGGATCTCTTCATATAAACAATGGTGTGGTGAAAACAAAATGTTATTGTCAAAATACCTAAATGAATAGTGAGCAACCTTCTTCATCACGTAGTATATGACATGATTCACATCATTCTAGGTTTCATTATGACTAAATTAATAAAAAATGATCTCATCTTTAAATCCCAAAATGATCAATCTTTCCAATTCATTTCCATTTATTATATTTTCCTGAATGAAATGTGGAGCTTCATGGATGCCTCATTTCAATCATATATATTCATTAATACATGAATTTATCTACTCTTATAATTAAAAATCATCATGAATCATCACATATCATTTATTATAGTAAATTCATGATAGACACATAGATAATGTGTATAATAGACATCTCATACTCACCTAAATAATAAGATTCCAATGTAGCCTTATTTAGGGTATTCAATTCCTTTTTCTGAATCAGAGCACATATGGTCAAGGGTTTCACTACTCACTAGTGGGGGAAATCCTACTACATGTAGACACCTGGATCATAATATGAGGGAGACACCCACATAAATAAATTAGATGTCACATATTAGCCATATCATGTGGTGGTAGAAATATACATCATTTTTAAGATGGATGGACAGTAAGAGTTTTCTTCTATATCACATTGAAAAATCACACATGTTTTTCTTTGCATTATTAAGACAAGGGTTTCATCATCATTTTAATAGTCCTAAACCCCCACTAGAACTACCTTGTTCCATCTCTACCTGGCATTGTGTGGTCCCAAATTGTGAAACCACCATTTATCCTAGTGCATAATGTGATCCTACCATATCACTACATAGCCCTACCCCACACCCATTTAATACCTCCTTGGGTAGGATGTCCTATTGGGGTTTACACTTGAGACCCTATTATTGGTTTTGGTATAACATGTAGATGATCCATTTTTGGTCATATTTCCTTATTAAAATACAATAAGATTAATATTATAAGTGTACAATATTCAAGATAAAAATACCAAACCACTTATCAACCATTTACTCTTCTTTTAAATTCATTTATACATTATTTTTTCATAGAATCATAAATTCATATTATAATCATAGAAATAAATATTTCATGGTATTCAATTATTCTTCATCATGCATTTATACATTTTTCGGCATGGAAACCTGACCTAACCAATGTGAAAACTCTTTAGAAGATGTGTTTAATCAATGAAGATCAGTTGAAATTTTTTAAGAGGTCACATAAAGAATTATACATGGATGAAATCCAATTACACTTCATGAATCCATAAAATATCTATAGAAATAAAAATTTCATCAAAACTCACCAAACACATATTTAAAATCACAAACAACAAATGAAATCACTAGTCCCAACACCTATATGAATATTTTAAGGATATTTTATGTGAGTGGATGTTATAAAAACCCATGGTGATATAATCAGTTTTTGGATACCCCTAATTTCATTTTATATCATGGTTAATCTTCATGGAGTGTCCTCTAGTACGATAGGACCATCTAGATGTGGAGGTGTATTTCGTACCAACCATCACTTCATAAAAAGATACTTATAACATTTTATTGAATAAGAATAAATATTGATGTTTAATTAATGGATTTTATACATATTATCCTTAATTATGTCCACCATCATTTGAATAAACATTGTATTTAATATAAATCTAGGATTTCTGTAGAAGCCCTTTGATACAAAACTAGAAATTTTTAATAGAAACTATTTCTACAATGAAATAATTTTCTTCAAGCCACCAATCATCTTAACATTGTTTTATCACATTAATATAGTTAATTAAAATAGTTTATAGATCCCCTATCAAAGTTATTAATAATCGAGATGAGATCAATATGGTCCTTTTAGATCCTATACTATTTCACACCCCTAGTGGATGTTGATATGTGGCATGAGATTTACACTCGAATTTGTATGGATCCTTGTAATAAATAATCTATTATCATTTTATTTTTCTATACTAAACTATAGTATCATCTTCACATGTATCCTAATACTTTTAGATTATAAACTATATTTATACACATATTACAGAGGTTATATGTCATGTTGGATATTTTTATCTCGCATTTATTTCCATGGGAAACATTAAATTGTCAATACATGTTTCTTTTTATGGTGTATATAGTACCCATGAATGCATTTGAAGATTATTTTAATAAAAATTCTTGGATATAACATCCCATATAATTTATATTATTCCATTTCGAATATGATTAAAAATTTAACGAAGTGGTAATAGTTTCATGTTATAATCTAATTGTATTTGTGTGATTTTTGTAATTATGTTTTTGATGTTGAATTATTTTGATCTACCACTAAGTAAATTCATTAATTTTTTACCATTGGTTATTTCTTGAAATTACATGTTTTACTTTCATTTTCCACTTTTTATATACTCGAGAGACTATAAAAATGTTTTTATGGAAAACTGACTTCATTTCTATCTTCAGTCAATATAATAATTTCTCTTATATGTCCATGTTTTCTAAAAAAATTGTTGATAATGTTATTACTATTCTCCTATGATTTTTAAATCCTTTTTTACTAATGTTTGGATTTTCTAAAAAAATACATATAAAAAGAATCTTCTTAAAATTTTCTAAATGAGGTACTTTAAGAATTTTATTTATAAAAGTAAAAAATGATTGTTTAATTCTAAACTATATAACTTGAAAATAATTTACCGCAATCATGACCACTAAAATAATTGAATTTTCTATTACAATTCATTAAATTTATTTTCAAGGAAATTTTATTAGTTAATAGTAAGAAAATTTATATATTTTAAATTAGTGATTTCAATGGTTAAAGGGCATTTTTCTTATTAAAAGGTCTAATAAATCATTTAAAGATATTTTTTTAATATAATATGATTTCAGTTGATTTTAATTAATTTTAAATTTGAATGTGATCCAAATATACCTTCCATATTCTTTCTCTATATGTTTTATGAATATTTCTAGTATATTTTTATGAAACTCCTTCCCATCCCATGGGTTAGCCTATAATTAATTAATGTAATGATTATGAAACCTCTTTCTTTTCCATGGGTTATGGTATGAAGGAATATTTACGAAACCTATTTATTTTTCATTACTTACGATATAGTGAATGTTTTTTAATCTAGTGGTTCACATATGTATTGTTTTTATTATGTGATAGGTATTCAAATAATTATATTACCCTACAATGTATTGTAAAAATATGGATACTACATGAGATGAAAAGGAATGAGATTTGGAGTAAACCCTATTTAGTAAGGGACACTATCCACAATTATAGTCTTGGGATTGAACCATGAATAAAATGATGGTTTGGGTAGTGAACCCATTTATATATAAATGTATTTTCAATGATCCACAACTAATAAGTAAATTATATTATATGCCTATGTTTATTCAAAAAACTTATGTTTTATGCAAATGTTATTCCCTCATAGATCATGTTCTTTGATTATTTATTATTCATATCAATTGAACTACAATGATTTATTCAATGACTCATGATTATGATCAATTGTTTTTAGGGTATGGGTTCCAAATTTTATAAGAGTGTCCTTGTACCCTTAATCTCTTATTATGAGTAAGTAATAACTGATATCTCCCTTTTTACCCAAAATGATAATATGTCATCCCCCATTATTTGTTTCCTATTCTATTGTTTTGAAGAAGGTTATTATGTATTATATTTTTAACAAGGGTTCTAGTTATTAAGAACTTAGTGGTTTCTTAGGTTTTTTTGGAGAATGTTTTTTACATATCCATGTCTACAAATATATTAGACATATATGATTATGTAGTAGATTTTTATCTTATGTGAGTAATATTCATATATTACGATGTGATATGTATGTATGAGAAGTATGGGTCACTGAATGATCACATCCCAAAAGACCTAATGGTTCTTGGTACACTATATACATACTTGAATCTTATAATAAATTTGAAAAAATAAAACAAAACATATTATTTTATTTGAGAACATAATAATTTTCCCTAGAATAGATTTTATATCAAATACAATACACATCTTGGAAACCTAGGGGAATGAAACATAAGAAATGTGTGACCTCATAAAGTTATTAAGGGTATGAAAATAGAATAATATAACTAGGAATAAATAAGGCTTGAATTATATGGAAGGGGTAAATTATGACCAAATAATGCCTTATATATAATCACATGAGCTAGAAACTTATAAATATATATAATAACAAATTAAATAATCACATGGACATTGATAACATATTTCATAATCATGGAATTAAAAATTACATAAATCAAAATCTTACAGTTAGGGAATTATGAAAAGAAAACAAACATAAATATGTATATCATACACAAAATAACCTAACTATTTTTTCTCATGAGACATGTCGATGAACTAAGGTTTTATAATTTCCCTTGACAATCACATACAAAGTGAAACTCAATAATCATATGAATAAATAATCAAACATTATCATATTTCATTAAAAATAAATAGTTTTATATATGGGAAGAACTACTATATGGAAGAGTAATAAATTCTCTAGTTAAACTAACTATAAACCATATAAAGAAGAAATATGGATAGTATCATTATAAAATATCCTTATTCAAGAATCATTAAAAGTAATTCTTTTTGTTTTTTATGTATATAATTTCTATATGAGATTATTAAAACATCATGGAATAAAATAATATTTTCAATTATAAAATTACATTAAAAAATGTTCTGATTACTAGGTTGTAATTGTATTTGAGAATAAGCATGAAATATTTTAAAGGATTATTAAAAACATTGAGTTTTCATGTTTGTGGGAAATTTCATTCATTCAAAATACATTAAAATAATGATTCCATAACCATTTTATATAAAACTCAAAGTAACTAATTCAGAAAAAGAAAATATTATTAAATTAAAATCATATTGTTAAAAAATATAACATGGCTGAAAATTTCTTTAATAAATATTTTGTAATTGTAAAAAAATCATAAAAATGTTTTATAGAGTATATATATATTCTATAAAAATATTCTTGTGTGAGTGGAAAGAAAACATGGGATTCCTTTAAAGCATTATTTTTTATCATCAGTACATAAAGAGAGGAAAATAAATAGTAAACTTTAATTTATAAATATAAATATTGGATCATAAAAATTTGGTTTTAAGAAGGAGGATCAAATATTTCTCCAGGTGGAGACTTCAACATAAAAAATATCAAATAATTATGAGACAATTAAATTAACCCTTACCACTTTGGTTACTTTTGATTCATAACCACCATTAACGAAATAACATCAAATAGAACATTAAATACAAGGAATATAAAATTAATCCCAAAATATCATATCAAATAGGTAGTATATACACCAAATTAATGTAATATGTGGTGAATACAGAATATGTATCCCATAAGAAAAGTGAGATGAGAAACCATTATCTATGTCTGACATTCAATGAATGTGTTTTTAATAACATATATAACAAATTTAAATTCTTTATACATTTATTCCAAAATAATTTAAAAACATATAATGTCATATAAGATCCAATTATAGTTTTTACACATAAATATATATATAATACCTTTAATATCATCATTATTTAGAATTAAATATTTCATTTTTATTGATGTTTTGTTATGAAAGTATTGATCCACTACAAAAAATATGGCCTTTATCAGCAGCAGAAAAAAGAATTTACAGTGCTAAAAAATGCTGTTAATAGAGACGAAGATAAGGGTTCCCCTATTAGAGCACTAAAAAAGTGCTGATAAAGACCCATTTTATCAGCGCTTTTTTAGTGCTGATAAAAGTTAATAAAACATTGAAAAAAATAAAATAATATTTCTACAATTTGAGTAGGAGCATCAATAGAACTCAAACACACCATTATCATTACCCCACACCACCTCATTCCATACACCCTAGGGACCCCCAAAGCCCTTAATAGCCCCAACCACCTTTAATAGAACTAGCCATAATTCCCCACCCGCGCATGTGACCTACCTACAACTGGATTCAAACATGGGACTTGTTGCCTGCGTGCTTAAGCCTTCACCACTCCACCATATTTCTTTTCATTTCATTTATTAATATATCTAATTATTTATATATTTATTTATATAATTATATTTACTTGTATATTAATATATATTTATATTAACATATATATAGTTATAATATATATATATATTGTTATATTAATATATATATGTAGTTATACTAATATATATAGTTATATTAATATATATATAGTTATAAATATATATATTAATATGTATATATTAATATTTATATATAAATACTTAGTTGGGGATTGGCTTAGTGGTAAGAATCCTACAATCCTACATTAAAAATGGGGGTTCAAAACCCATTGGGCATAGGTACTATAGTAGTACTGTTGTGTAATTTACCAGCGCCATCACTATAGAAATGACAGGCACTATAGCAAAGGCAGGTTACTTTAGCGGCCGCAAGGCACTATAGCTGCGATGGGTATTGTGCAGTGCCATAGCAGGCAATGTACTATATCAGTACTACTCACAAAATGGGCCCGTGGAAAAATATTTGGGCCTATGTGCCATGTAATGGGCTAAATGCTCAATGGGCCTTTGGGCTATGTAATGGGTCTCCCTCTACCTAGTTAAAAGAGGTCTTTGCTTTTCTTTAATAATAAATGAGGCTTCGGCCCAAACCTTTTGAAAAAAATATTAATATATTAAAATAGTTATTCATATATAAATATTTATTCGTATATTAATAAAAAAATATTTTGTTATATTAATATATAAATTTTTATTCACATATTAATATATATATATTTATTCATATATTAATATATATGTATATAGTTATAAATATTTATCAGTATATTTATTAGCATATTTATATATATTTATAGGATTAGTATTAAATAAATTTATAAAATATTTATTCCTATGTATGTTTATAAATAATTAAATACATACATACATACATACATACAGACATAAACATATACAACATACACAGATAGAAACACACACACACATATATATTAATGAATAAATTCATGTATATGTGTATTTGAAAAGCCATAGAATGTTAAAACTACCAAAACATCTAATATAGATGTCTATTTCAACTCCTTAACCAGTTAAATTGAAGAAATTGAAATGGCCTTCGATATGATATATTGTGCTAGCCTAGTGGACATCACGATAAAAATTTATAGTTGTTTGAATGTCAAAAAATTGGGGTATCCTGACTAAAAACTCAGTTTTAGAGGACTTATAGGCCTTTTTGGTATCCAAAGATATTATAAAAGGTTACCTTCAGTCACTAGTGAGTAGATCTCATCACAGGATATGATTTGATATGTTGTAGAGCTCAAACGGACACCCGGATCAAAAGTTATTGCCATTTGATGTTTGAGTTACATTTTCATCCTATTTTAGATCTTTTATTAAATTGTTTTTTTTGATATTTTGTGTCTTTATATTGTTATAAAATTATTATTAGTTGATGATAATTATAAAATTGTTAAATAATAATATTTTTAAGATATTTTATAATCCATTTACACTACATATCATACATATTAAGTGAAAACGTTTGTTTATAACTATCTAAAATATATTTAAAATATATATATTATATTAATGCTAATATAAATATACATATATATCAATATATTATTTTTTATGAATTTTGATCTGAAATATACACTTTATTTTCACTAGGAAAATCGCTGATAAAGCCCGCCCTTTATCGATGCTACAAAAAAAGTGCAGATAATGGGGACCCCTTTAACAACGCCAAAAAAAGTGCTGATAAAGGGGGAGCCTTTAGCAGCTCTGATAAATGGTCACTTTTAATAGTTCTATTTTAAGCACTTCTAAAAATTCAATTTTATCGGCGATTTTTTTAGAGCTGGTAAAGGCACCCCCCCTTTATCATCTCTTTTTTTAGCGATGTTAAAGGTAGGCGTTGTGGGAACCCATTTTTGTGGTAGTGATCCTTGAATGTTTATCATAGTACCATCATCTCTAAAATTATTATCATGATATAAATATCATATCAGTATTCTTTAAATATTTATAGTGACATATTTTATTTATAAGGATTTGAAATGTATGTAGAAACATTTTCAGATCTAGGTACTAAGACACTGTGAGACTCTAAGGCCCACTGAGCATGAACATGTTATTTTGAAAATTTTAAATATATTAATATCAATCACATTTAGATTTACTAAAAATACAGGTTAATTAAAAAATGGGTCCTCACATCAAAAATCTTAGAGCATAGTTTAATCTGATATGTGGGTTTTACCATTGGAGTGACCTAAAGTTAGTCGATGGTGGACATTCATATCAAGGATCCTTTGATGGTGAATTTAATTCAAATAAATAAATACATTTATTTATTTTATTATAAATAAAATAATATATTTCCTCTATAAATACCCCCTATAAAAAATCTCCAGGGTTAGTCTCATTAGCATGGGAGGATTAGAGAGGAGATTTATAATGTACTTATTTGGCGTATTGAGATTGGATAATGAACAAAATTCAGATTGAGGTTGATTGATAGGTAGAAAATGAATAAGACCATACCCCTATTTCGAAAAAAAATTCATCCCCAATGACCAATCAATAATCTAGGCAGGACTCACAAATTTTGGATTTCACCCTTTTGATTAAATGTTTGATAATGGATATTTTCAGCTTTTATGAGATATAATTGTTCTTCACATAAGCCCCAATATTTAATGATTAGAATGATTCAGAGTAGTTATTTCTATGTTTCACATGTTATAATCCTTGGTAAACCTTAGTGTATTTTCATCGGAAATAAACACATTGGAAATTATATATTAACTTTGTTTATGTTCTTTTATCCCCCTCTATTCTTCATTTTAATTATCATTTCCCTACTGGGTAATTATTTATCATTTTTTGGATGGGTTCGAGCATGATTGGACCCAAAAATTTATGATAATTTTTTTATGATAAACATATTGAAAAATTAAGGATGTATTGAGATGGATTGTATCATGTGGTTGATGCTCTATGGATTTTTTATCTGGAGTGACAACGACATTGAGCGGTGGGTGGTGTGAAAGCTTCAAGATAATGATAGTTTTTTGATTTCCACCCACTAGAGTGATGGAATCAATGGCCATAAGAAAACACCCCCTGTTTGGGGTGGTAAAATGGTGGGATTAATGGTGGTGGGTGAGTATATATAGAACCATGTGACTAAATAGGAAATTTTTGAAATATTCTACCAAACTATGTATAGTCATGGAACTCATGCCTTGTATCCCCACCCAACTACAGATTCTAGGGTTTCTAAGAAGTTAAGGATCACATTCCTTGTGGCTAGATCCACACACTATGTGACAGTCCCTTCGAGGTTGAGTTTTGTGCTAGATACACATGGACTATATCCCATGAGGGATAAAAGTCCCTTTACTAGGAGATTACATGGTCTTGGGTTATCACCCATGCATGGTTGGGTACACAGCTAGGTACACAAACCTAGCTCGATGAACATAGGCTTGTCCAGAATCCCATGAGTGTTCCCCTAATGGTAGATACATGATGTTTTACCTTTTACAAGCAATATATTATGATATAGAATTTAATCCATGTCTTGAGGAGAACATGACTAGGCATCATAGTGGGAAAACAATCCATTTGGATTCCATACATTCCATGCACCCCTATGAGAACTTCTATTAGGAGTATCTCCATTATCTAGACTCATATATTATCCTATAAGTGGACTATCGTGAACTTTTTCCACATATAATATTATGGTACCCTTAATAGTTTATTTGGAGATATAAAGTGTAATTTTATGGGTGTGACACTTCTTTTGATGATTCATGATGATGATAGTGATTGGTTAGGACCATAAAAAATTAGTTGAGGTTGGTAACCCCCTGTTTCATTAGGGTGAATATAGCCCATACTCCTTTCATGAATAATGTAAGTTTACGGATTTATATCAACTATCACTACTTGAATTATGTGATGGTGAAGAACCACTATCCTCTTTTATAGAATGGTTATTTATTTGGTTAGTTGAAGGGAGTAAGTTGGTTCTTAATAATTTATTTCCAATTAAGACATCCCCAGATGCGTGTGAAGGAAGATGGTATTTAAAACACTTATTTCTATTATCTTCAAGTGAACTATTAGTATGTTGTGACACCATTAAATATAATTAATTCAACATAAATGTTCATGGGGTTGACGAAAATGACCTTCAGAGAGTTACTAGATAATCTCTTGGTGATTTTCATTGATGAAATTCTTGTGTAGACGATGTCTGAGGAGGAACTTATAGATTATATGAGTGCTATTTTATAAGTTCTTTATCATGAGTAGTTGTTTTGGAAGTTGAGGAAGTGTGAGTTTTGGTATTGTGATGTCAGTTTCATATGGTATTTCATACTTCGGTTGGTATTAGTTGTTGACCTTATAAGATAGTGTAGGTTGTTTCTTAGGATTCCTCCAATATAGTGGAAGAGTTGCAATGTTTTACTTGGTTTATAAGAAATTACTAGAGGTTCTTAGAATATTTTTGTCATGTTATGACTCCTCTTACTTCCTTGACCTGGAAGGACTAGGGATTCTTGTGGACTAACCGATGTCTTGAATATTTGGAGTACCTAAAGTAGAAGTTGGTCAACGCTTTAGTCCTTTGTTTTTTGATAGAAGGAGTTCTATTTGAGGTTTTGTATTATTATTCATTTATTGGGCGAGGATGTGTTCTATTTCAGTGGAGATCAGTTATTTTCTATGGGTCTCTTTAATCATGTACCCATCATGGAAGAAATTATACTCATGATATTGATTTCAAAGATGTTGTGTTTTCTTTGATGTTGTGGAAAAATTACCTCATCAGTGATCATTTTTTGTTTTTTAACTATCCTAAGAGGACTATGGTATGTCTTTTCCCAGTATGACTTGAACTTGTGTTAGCATCGATGGATTTATTTATTATAATGTTACGACATCAATATTTCATAAATTATAAGAAATGGAAATGTTGTGGATGACAGACTATGTAGGAAGTCACACATTGATGTCGTGACTGATTTCAGAGATTCCTGGAGAGTGATGGAAGAACTCTAAGTGATGCAAAAAGATATGGGAGAGTTTGGAATAAGAATTTTTATTTTCCTGATGATGGTTTAGTAAACATTGGTGTAGTTGGTGGATGATTCCCAACTGGGAGATTCTTCGGTGGAGGTTTGGATGGACTATGATATTTCTGGTGATTCCATTGATGGTGGGTCTCAAGATGGGAAACACTAGGTGTTGTTCTAGGGAAAGACTTCCATTCTATTAGTGATGAGTGATATGGTTGTAAATGAATTCCATTGATCTTCATTGGTAGTACATACCATTATAACAATGATGTATCGAGATTTGAGAGGTTAATTATGATGGCCAATGTTGAATCATGCATTTATAGAGTTTTTTCATAATGGTTAGTCTACTAGAAGGTGAAGGAAAAGAACAACATTCCAAGTGGTTTCCCCAGTTGTTAGATGTTCCCCTATATAAGTGATAAGGAATATCCATGGAATTCATTACAGGTTTACCTCAAGAAAAATGATTCCATGATTAGATATGGGTGATAATGGATCATTTGAAAAAATCATTCAACATTGTAGTGATCAGGTAGTGGAGATCAATAGTGTATTTATTGAGGTAGTAACTTGAATAGGTGGAGTGAGTCCAAGATGTCCTGATGGAGATCATCTCTATCAGTGATCCTAATTTAACAACCAAGGTTTTTAGATGTCCCCATCATTATTTATTATCTTAGTTATTCCATATAACTACTTTTCACCGATAGATAGAATGTCAGACAAATAAGACTATCCAGACTCCTGAATACAATTTTCACTCTTGTGTTATAGATTATGGATGTTTATGGATGTGTAACCTTCCCATGGATGATTTTTCCTAAAATAAAAGTTTCCACTCCATCATTGGTATGGAACCATTTGAATATTTTTGTGAATGAAATTTCAATTCTCTATTATGGTGGATGGGGTCCCATTGATAATAACTCTCAACTCAAAATAAGTATAAAATATTATGTAGATGGTAAATGAAATTCAATAAAGGATTAATGAAGCAGATGATCATCACAAATAATTTGTAGACAATGGGAGAATAAATATATTATTCAACAATAGAGATCATGTGTTTTTAAAGGTGACTTCCTATCATTAGTGGTGATGTTTTTTATAGGATTATGATTTCTCCTTGGGTATTATTGGACTTTCAATGTGTTTCATCATGATGGAATCCTAGTGAATCACATATAAAATCCCCTAAATATGATCTAGATATGTGATATTTTTCACATGTCAGATATCTTTTGTTATCTTCATGATGACACTCATGTAATCAATGGGAGAGAGATTATTGCAGATGATAATGTGACCTTTTAGGAGTACCCTTTGGGGATATCAAGTATCCATGAGAAGCTATGGAATGTGAAATATATTCCCTTGGTTTATGTATTATGGTGGAATGATGGTAAGGAGGATAGTTCAGGGGAACAAGAGACAGAGATGTGCACTCAGTATCCTGACCAACAGTACATTTAGGTCTTCTAGGGTAACATTATTGTATTGTGGTTGTTCACCTTTTGGTTTATAGGATGGATTCCTATTGTTTCTTATTGTGTCTTTACTCTTGTTTTAGTTCTATCTTCTCTTAGACAGTATTTAAAAGATAGTGATTTCTATTTTTTTGGTTTTATGATGTTCTTATAATGAGGTGGGTGAGCTCCAATGGGGGAGAGACCTTTAAAATGTATCTCTTATGGTGGATGTTTGGATTACCCCTTTTAATTATGTCTCTTGTTTTGGTTTTATATTCCCGAGGATGATAATTTTTTTATAGGTATCTAATGTTAGATACCAAACCTGTGTACTCAAATTCATTTCATGTTTATAAATATCATTGTGGTTGGAGGATGTTTGGACAGAATCTAGAGGTTTTTGTCCACTAAAAAGATGAGTAGAGGGAAAATACACAAAATAGTATGTTTACACACCATTCATGTCCAATTCTCATCTTGTGTGTGCCCAATTTATGATGTGTAAAAACATAGGGTTTAAAATATTTTAGGTAATGCACTGTTTTGTACAAACTTAAAACTCTATGATACCAAGATATGTAAGGGTTACACCCCATGTCAATCCCATGAGTTGTATGTCTATAAAAGGTGAAATAGCTTAGAAATTCTTAATTTCTATGCCATATATCCTAGTAAATAGAGATCCAGTGGAACCTAATTCAATATTTTTGGGTTCCTTTAACACATATCGATTCCTAGAATTCGATCTTCGATCCTTGGAAATCTAATGTGTGTTATGTCTTGGTTTCCTCATGGGTAGTGATCACATGATGATGTGCTTTATAATATTTTGCTGGGTTTCCTCTTCATTTTATTAATAGTGTGATATCTATGTTATGATTGTTATCACGTATTTTTATTATTTGGATTATAATGTTCTTTTTTATGGAAATTAGTAACTAATGTAAATGTAATAATGATTGAGAATTAATTATCCTAAGAGAAATTAAAAAAAAAGATATATTTTTCTAATACACTAGATGATGTAATTTGAAGAAAATCAAATTGATGAAATGTGAATTCTTAATTAAATGTAATCATCCACTTGTTAATCAGTTTTATAAATAATGTGAATCATTTTAATGATCATTGATGATGATAAGAAAATGAAAGATTATTAGAATAGTTTTATTTTCTAGAGATCATGTTTAGCTTCTGATTCTTATTACAGGTTGATTTCTTATGTTTCCTTTTGCTACATCATATTAATAATGAATTAGTTAATTCATGATGGAATATGATCTGGTGGTATAATAAAGATAACTATTACAACCTGATTTTACCATTTTCATGAGAAGGCATAGTTCCCTATTTAGGATCCATGAGATCTCATTTAAGTGTGAAGGATGGATGCCTTGTGTAAGGGACTGGACTTCATTATTGGATATTATTCTTTGTTTCCATATTCTTTTGTAATGTTCTCTAGATGTGATCTTATCCATGCAATGTTTTATTGGTTGGGAGACCCAGATGTGATATGAACATGGGATAAATGATGTGATATATGGGTGGGGAGGTCTGAATGATGTTGCAACAATTGACTCCTATGATAGAGAGATACATCAAGACATGCATGTGGGTGTTAAGGATTAAACTGGTGATGATGGAATGAGTTAAATATGGGCTTAATGTTAATGTGATGTTGAGTGATGGGATTCCTTCTTTTGAATTTATTTAAATGAATATTGTTGGGTGGGTTGTCTTATCTGTATTTCTTTCCCAATTACTCGAGGTAGCTTGATGTGATCAGTTGCATGTTTCCTCTTGGTTTCATAATATGATGGATTTCCTAGTGTACATATTTTATTTAATTATTCTAATAAATATTTAATAATTTTTAACCCATGATTTTGGTAATAATGGAATGAAAATGTAGAAAAGACATAAATATTGATAAACCATGGGCACAATTTTCATTATTCATAGAGGGCATGGATTTTCCAATGATGATTATTTTAATATAATTTAGTATAATATAAATGATAAATTATTGGATAATTAATTAACTAAAAAAGTAAATTTTTTATATAAAAAAGAAATTAATCTTTCTTTTTAAAATTATTTTGTGGTTTTGTTTTATCTGTTTTTAGTAGTGGTAGCTAGGAGTCTAAGAAACATTATTGGTAGATAATCCGAAGACTAGGTTATTCCTACAGTGTGGTTATGAACTATGTTATATCATGTATATTCTGTGACTTCATACGCTACCCCATTGATGTTGGTTAGGTCTACTAACACCTAGTAGACTATGGGAAGGGGTTTCCCCAACATCTGGGTGGGAGGATGTATGACTTACTACCCCTCCGACCCCACTCCCTTATCTTGGTTTATTATTGTACTGTTATGCATGAAGAATAGTTTTTCAATAAATGTTTATAATGGAATCTAGTGTATTTTTTTTTATTTTTCATTCATTTTTTACCCAATACATTATCCAAATAGTTTTTATTGTTATGGAATGTATAGATGTGATAGCTTGTGGTACCTTACTAGGTGCATAGATTATAATGGTTTGAGGTATAATACCTGATTAATAATGCGTTTTATATGGGCTATAGGGGATCCCATTAACTACCTAGTTACTATGTATGGATATTTGATATGGGATGAGGTGATAACATGATGTATTAGGTAAATGTTGTGATGTCTTTCCCATGTGTATTTGGGTTGATTATTTGGGAGAGTCATGGCTCAAGATGTTGGATTTTGGGGATGGGTAGAAAACCTAAGGGGAATATGCTATAGGGTACCCATGATGGTTAATTAATATATAATATTCTTTATTTTTTGAGATACTTAGTGATAGTTATCTATGGTGAGGTGGGGAACATTGTATTCCTATTTATATAAAGAGTGATTGTCACTTTTGTTCAATGTTATTTAGTGTGATTTATTTTTCTTTTACATAAGAGGATATAGGGAAAATGATACTGAGTATACTATTATCCTCACCCTACATATGCATAAAATGTCTTCCAAATCTGTATGAGTAGGTTAGTGATAGGGTGGGATATTACTAGCTCTTGGTTTTCCAGGAGTTGTTTGGGCTTCATGGTCACTACCATCCATACATCATTGGTTTCTTTTGTTTTCCTTTTAGTTATTATAGTAACATATGAAAAATTATATTTGTAATTTTTATTTCATTATATATATGTCTAATTATTTTTTGATTTGTGGATGATTCTTGTCAGTCTCTTTCAAAAGTTCTCTTAGAGGGTAATGCATCTCATATTTATGTATATTATACCATCGATGATCATTGCTAACCAAAGGTCTATAGTAGGAGAGACTTGTGTAGTCACCATATCTATCTCCTCATTTCTATATATTAATGGGTAGGGGTCCATTTCAATGGTTTTTCAATAATTAATTATTAAATTAAATTTTATGGCATGCGGGTCATCCTTTCATCCATTATTTTAAATGATATGCAGGTCCAAGGTTATCTTTTAGTTCCCCTAAACCAATCCTTTAGTTAACCTAACATTCATATGACTCCTAAATATATTTAATTAATGGATTATCTAAATAAATGTGGAGGAGGTTTATGATGGGACCTTAATGATGCTATCCCAAGTGATACCCAAGTGGATTAGTGGAATACTATATCTCATTCCAAGACTGTCATATAGAGTAGTTCCATAATATCATTGGTTTATTTGTTATATATAAATAAATTAACCATTAGATATGCTCAATATTAGGTCATTTATATATTTAATTATTTCTATATATGTTTTTTTACTTACGGATGAAATACACCAATCGTATAAATAGATGAATCATTTTCGGAAGACATAATTTAAATAAATGAATTATTATTTAATGTTTTATTCAACATGGGTATTTAATTAATTATATTCCATTTAATATGAAAAATATAGGAAAATGATAAATAAAATAAAATTTACTCATAATAAATTAAAATCCTACAACTAAATAGTAAGTCAAATTTGTCACATCATTACATGATTAAGAATGAATCAAATATAACTAAGTGTTTGACCAAACCTTATTAAGTGTTTGGTTTGATTTAACCATTTAAAATTGATAGGTATATAACTTTCTATAGTTTGTGTAATTTGGAGGAATGTGTTGTGGGAATTATTTTCCTGGTTTTGAGATTGGGGAATCCACTCAATGAATCATGATGCTTCAATACCATAGTTTGAAATGACTTTCCAAACTAAATACCTTCAAATAGATGGACCAACTCTTTTTAGGGTTATGTAATAGGTTATATGGATCCTTTCCACTATAAGGTCTAATAATATAGACATATTGAGTTCATTAGTGAGGACTACTGGGATATGGAAAAATTATGGGATATTTTTAAAAAATTAATTTTTTGTTATTTCACATATAATATTCTATAATTAAATGTTCTAATAATGTAAAATTTTAAATTATTGAAAAAATATAAGACCATCATCCAATCTATCCTTACAATTGATATTGAATAAAGATCACCTCCGCACTGTATGTTACTTATATGATTGGTTCAGAATCATTCTAATTGTGTTATTCTGTGAATGGAAATATTTCATGATATAATCCTCTACTCTTGAACTTCCTTCCATGATGGAAAGTTATTAATAGTAACATGAATATTTAAAAATGTAATGAGGATTTCAATATTCAATTTTTGAGGATATAATATTTTTATAGTGAACTCATTATGTTTAATACGAACATGGATTGTTATAGAGTGCTTGAGTATCTCGGTGGTCTTTACCAGGATAGATAAATATTGTAAGGGTTTGTGATTTTCAAAGAAATCATTCATAGTAATCTTATAGAGTGTGATCTAGCTAGGCCTCATGTCTTCATGCTCATTGGGTATGTTGAGAATCTATAAACCCTTAGGTTTATTGTCCCTAATAAACTGCTCAGTAATCTCATTCTTACATCACTCCCTTAGATATTCTCCAGATTTTTTGGTAACTATTATATTAAAAAATTTATTTAGTCACTCCAATATTTTCTTATTATTATATAAAAAGTAGATATGGAAATGAAACATGATAATCAATCCATCCACATAGTAAAAAAAGGAATAGTAAAGTGAGTAGATCTATGCCCAAATAATATTCACACCCTAACAAAAAGGGAAAGATCAAGGGGAGAGAAAAGAAGTATGACATTATTTTTTTAGTTTGTGGAATGAAGATCCATTGGAATATAAAATAAACCTAGCCAATGAATAAATGTGAATATCCAGAAACCAAGTAAATTTATAAATATTATAGACTAAAAGAAGATCTATGATAATCCAATGGAGTTAAAAACAATTGTTGTAGTTATTGTTATAAGGCTCCAACCTTAAATGTTAAGTAATCTTCAATTAAATTAATAATTAACGTTGAGGATCATTTCAAGTTTATTTATTTAGAAAATTTAGTCATAACTGATACATAACAATCTGAATATTACTTGTAGACACCTCTACTAAATATCCATTTATTTCATAAAATAAAAACTCTTAAAAGAAAAGAAACATGTTTAGTTACATGTTTTAATCATCATGAATTTTCCAGGATCCCATGCTTGACCCAAATCCACTTTAAGTCCTGTGAAAAACATGTCAAAAACATGGGATGAGCATAAAAATCTCAGTAAGGGATACACAATGAAGGAAAAATGTTAGTTTTTTAAAATAACAAATAAACCATTAATACATTTTCATAAGTAATACAATTCACCATTATGAATTAGTAAATACTCTTCCCTAAATAAAAGATCATTTTATACCCTTTTGTAATAAAATGATTACCATAAAACTCATAGAGAGATAACATAACATATAAAGGTAACTTGGGACATAAACATACTGAAATGGAATAAGCATACTATCTACTTCCACACATATCACTAAATGAAATATCCATATGACTGAATTCATTACCCAATGAATTGGAGATTATAACGTAACCACCATTCATTTCTTTATCATGAAACCACCTATCATCTGGTTTATCATGTAACTACCGATCAAATTTCTACGTTACATTACATAATCATAAAACATAAAATATTGAAAATATCAACATTTCAGTAATAACATTTAATTTTCAATAAAAATATATCATTTCAAGATATTGAAATACTCAATCCATTTCAAAAACCATTTTTAATACCATAACACCTAAGAAAATAATTAGTGGTTTCTTTTTGTTTTTAAAAACATTTAGGTTTATAGAGGAAGCCAAATAAAGATTACAGCGGCGCAGAGTTCATTGTTGCCACATACATTAAAAACATTCCTTTTTTCGTTTAGGGAAACAATTCATAGGAAAAAGATTCACACTGAATGAAATTAAAAGAAAATTTGTTTATTATACACCGTTAAAAAGAAGGTGGTGTATATTATCAAAACATGCCTCAATGAAAGGACATTGAGACAAAGTCCCTTACCCCGTGTCCGGCTTGACTCCTTCATTTTTTAATTTTATGAATAATAAACATAAGTTAATTTATACATTCATAAGAATATTTTAAAAGTATATTATTTGTTTTAGTTCACTGATTACTTTTATATAACAATTAGTTAATTATTTGATTTCATATTGGACATTTTGTCTATATTCAATACTTGAGTAAAAAAGGAACTAGTTATAATTACAAATTGTCATTCTTGTAAAAATTAAATTATCTCCAAAATGATATTCATGATTTAGATATAATATATATAATATATATCCATTATATATGTATTTATAATATTCCATATCATTTGTATATATAAAAATGAAATGCACCATTCATGGGGACGGTAAGCCGTACGTACGCATGAACACTACGTTCATTTCATTTTTTCCATATTTAGAGAATTGAAATGAAAATGATACATAGTTTTATTATAATTCTAGTATAATATCTTATTTTATATACATTACATAAGTTCATTAACACCATACTTTATACATTCCATGTATGGTATGAACGTGTCATATCACTTTGAGGGGGTGGTAGTCCGCACTTTCTCAAAAGAAATTATCATATATATACAACATGAAAGGAATAAAGGTATGTTTTAAAAGAGAATTATAAAAGCATATAGATAATATAAATATCATAAATATAATATATAATTACATTTCTTTCATAATTTCCACCATAAGAGGTGGTTGGAGAATATTAAACAATCATCATTTCGTGAGGCTGTTGTTCGCCGTCCATAGAAACACTATGTTCTATACCCATTAGATAGAGGTGTGTGTAAGTGTAGTTAGAATATTTCACATAAAAAAAACCTAGTATATTTTTGATACTGGTGTTTTTATATAAATAATGAGAAATAAGATCATTGGGAGTGAAGAAATAAAATAAAAGAAGAGAACATGAGAGAAGACATTACCTATAAATTGGGTAACTCCATTTGGTTTGAACCAAAAGGATTTTTAAAAGTGCCTTCTGACTATATTAAGGCTTCTATGAGTCATAGAGGGATGTTGGGAGCTTAGTTTATTAGAGGTAGAAATGGATATTTAGAGTTTTGAGAATTTTTTTAGAAGTTACAGCTTTTTATAAGTTGAGGAGGGGCTCTTTAAGAAGGTTGGAAAATACTATTTTATTATCAACTGGATTTTGATTTCAAAAGTTTCCCAACCAATTTTATTTGATGATATGGTTATTATTGATCTTAATCCTCTCAACCAGAAGGCTTTAGACATGTTTTGGTTTTATTTTTAACATGGTCATTTAGCATTAACCCTTAGTTATCTAATTTAACTCTTAGGGCGTCTTCTTATGTATTCACTCTATATGGTCAATATATTTACAATAAAATTTCAAGAAACCTATAATGGATTATTAATGAAATTTTTAGAATTATATTTGTACTTAGGGTGAATATTAGATATTTAGTATTATTATATCATTTAATAAAATAATATTGGTTTTAAAAGCCCATTTATATCAATTTAAATACTATTCATATCACGACTTTCTAGAAAATCCAAAACAACTTGATGCATTATAAAACCCATCATTTATACAAATATAAAAGGTCATAATCATCTTTAAATTTTTTGGATGGAATAAAAAGTTTCAAAATAAATTTATTTTAATATTTATAATCTCATTTATTTAAACATTGATTAATGAGGTAATTATTACATCATAATTATCTCATAAATAAATTGATTTAGTTTATGTATAAACATTATAAATAAAATACCATGATGTTGGAAATATTTTTAGATTTATAATTATTATTTTTAGTCAAAAATATCAATTATATAACCCCACATTAAATTTTTTTAACCAAAAAAATACATGATTATGATTTTTTTTTATTTTTACTTTATATAAAAATGTATTAATTTCATTATCTTACCCAAGAGGATTTCAGAGGCCAAAAGTCTCACCCAAGTGTTTTATTGGTTGTAAATGAATCATACAATAAGGTTTGGACAAGTGTTAAACTAATTTTATATTATTATAATATTATTTTTACCTCGAATTACCCTATTTACTCTTAACTGTAGTAAATAAAAATCAAAAGTTACTACTAAAATTTTTTTTGTCATGATATTGAACCAAAATTTATATACTGATAACAAAAACGTATGTCGTATTATTTAAATATAATTCACAGAGGGGAAAAAATTTCATTAAAATGAAAAATTTGGGGTTTTAACTACTCTATAGTGTTTTTCACTATTCATAAAAAATTGAACATTTATAGAAAAATACCAAAAATTATCACAAAGATATTTTTGATATTCCAAATTAAAAAATGATGTCTATTTTACCAAATTTAAAAAATAGAATTTTCATTAATTAATTTAAAATTAACTTCCGTTTTCAAAACTAGAAAGTGTGTTTTTAAGAAGTAAAAACTACAAAAAGATTTACATGTGTTTATGTGAAATTTCGAAGTGAAATTACATCGAATGAAAACATTTGGATTAAATGGTAAAAATATAACCAAATTAAAATTTAAAACCAGTTAAAAAGATAATCTTAAGATATAAATAAATCATATTAAAATAAAGTTTTGATATAAAGTGCATTATTTTTCACAATTCTTTAATAAACGAACTTTAACAGAAAAATAAAAAAAATTAACCCAAATTAAATTTTGATATCCCGCTTCTAAATAATAATATTAATTTGTCAAATTAAATATATAAAAGTGAAAAAACTATATTGAAAAGGGATTCTTCATCAAAATAAGGTAAAACCACCTTTTAAAAATATTAGAGTATTTATTCTTAAAATTGGATTCATTCTCAATTTAATCCACTAAAATTTATTGGATAAATGTAACGACATTTAAGAAACATGTGTATTCATATTTTAATTTTTTATATTCATTCCTTCCAATAAAACTTATAGACCATAATTACAACTTAAAAATAATAATATTACTATATTATATTTCTGTATAACTCAACATTGCTTGCAACACAAGATTTAGGAGAAATCCGTTATTGCGTGTTGAGTACTCCATCGAAAATAGAATCCCGTTTAAAGTAAGATAAATATTTAATTCAAAAATATTAATAAATATAAAAATGTTATATTCTTTATTCACCAGGGATGTTACAATTGGTAACCAACACCTTATGTTTCCTGCTAGAAATATATTTCTCTTGAGATGTTGCTGTTATGTTCTATTTGTTACCAAATCATTGTATATGTATCTAGACTTTGAATTGATGTATTTACTTTCATGTTTATGAATTTTTTTTCACATTTTATAAATTAAAAATCTCTTATCATATGTCACATTTAAATAATGGTATTTATTTTTTATACTATCAAAACTATATAATGTAAATAAATAAAAATAATAAATCACATCAATCATGCTACAACCAAATTTGGAATAACCATCTAGTTTATGTAAATGAAAAATATTTGACCAAATTGAACCAATATGGATATTTTGATTCTATTGAACTAAAACCACTTTGTGTAGGTAATGCATGTCTACAAGGTAATTTGATTAAACAACATTTACTGAGAAAGGTGAAAGGGACAAATAGATTATTTATTTAGTCTATATCAATGTGTGAAGACCACTTCCTATTGAAGAAAGGGGTGTGTAATTATACTTCATAACTTTTACTAGAGATTTTAGTGGATACAGATTTTTCTACATAATGTGGTATCACTAGGATTCATTTAAAAACTTGAAGGAATACATGAATGGTGTTGAGAAATATATTGGAATAAAGATTAAAAAACTACTTGGACTATGATGAATAATATATTAATCAATAAATAATTAAATATTTATGGGATTTTGGGATTTTATCTCAACTCAGTCCTCCTTAAACACATTAGTGGAAATGTGTACGTAAATGGAGAAAGCACACCTTATTAGAAATGGGAAGAGTACAGATGATTCATGAGAATAATTATTTATCATTTTGGGGATACACATTTCTAATAAAAACTGACATACTAAACCAAGTACCAAAAAAATCGATAAATGATTTGACATTAAATGTAGTAATTTCACTATTCATTAAAAAATGAACTTTATCAGAAAAATACCAAAAATTTACCCAATTTAAATTTTTATATCCAATTTCTAAAGAAGAATATTATTTTTTCAAATTAAACATATAAAAGTGACAAAAAATAGATTTAAAAGGGGTTCTCTATCAAAAGGCTATAAAATTACTTTTTAAAAATATTAGAGTATTTTTGCTTAAAATTCAATTCATTCTCATTTTAATCCATTTAAATTTATTGGGTAAATGTAAATACGTTTAAGAATCATGTATAGTCATATTTTAGTTAATTTTATTCATGCCTGGAAATACAATGTCTAGGTATTAAATACCATTTAAAAATAATCATATTACAATATTATTTTCTGGTATAACTCAACATTGTGTGCAACATAAGATTTCAGAGAAATCCATTGCGGTGTATTGAGTACACCATCGAACATAACATCCTTTTAAATTAAAATGAGTATTTAATTAAAAAATATTAATAAATATAAAATGTTATATTCTTTATTCACCTAGGATGTTACATCCTTCCCCCTGTTGGAAATTACAACCTCGAAATTTTATTCACTTATCAAATAAGTGGGAAAATTTATATCTCATAGCATTTTTAGATTAAATTGTAAACTCTTCTACCATATAGATTTTCCGTAAAACCTTTACATGATGAATTTCCATATTCCACACCACTTTCTCTCTTCACTCATGAATCTGGACTGGTTGTTCCTCATATGAAATATTGTCTTCCAACGAAACTACTTCTGGACTCAAAACTTGAGATGGATCTGGCATATACTTCCTCAACATTGAAAAATGAAAAACATTGTGTATCTGGGATAAAAAAGTGGGTAAAACCACTCTATAGGCCACTGATATAACTTTATCTTGGATTTTATATGGTCCAATGAACCTCAGACTCTGCTTTCCTTTCTTACCAAAACACATCACACTTTTCCATAAAGAAACATTGTGAAATACGTGATCACCTACCTCGAAAAAATTGTCCTTTGGTTATTCGCATAACTTTTCTACCAACTCTAAGATATTATCATGTGCTTCTGAATCGACTGAAATTTCTCCGCTATCTCTTCTAACAATTCTTGTCCCATAAACATACTTTCTCCTATTTCATCAAAAACAGCTGGAGTTTGACACCACTCTCTATAAAATTCCTGAAATAGTGCAATATGTATACTGGAATGAAAACTATTATTATAAGAAATTTCAACCAAAGAAATATGTTGGTCCCTACTTCCCTAGTAGTCCATTGAGAAATCACGTAACATATCTTCCAATGTATTCATTGTTCCTTCTGACTTTGAATTTTCTTGTGGATGAAAAGATATACTAAAATTTCATTCAGTAATCAATGACTTCTAAAGGCCTTACCAATAGTTAGAAGTGAACATGAGATCATGATCAAATACAATGGATAAGGGAACTCCATTTAACCCGACTATCCATTTAACTTATAATTGAGAATGTTGGTCTAGAGACAAAGTATCTAGATTAGAAAGGAAATGAGTACATTTTGTCAATTTTTGAAAAATAACCCAAGTTGCATTATTAACTTGAGAGGTCATTGGTAATCTCAACACGAAATAAATGGAAACATTTTCCCATTTCCACTTTGGCATCGGTAAAGGCCGAAGCATCCCTTTAATTAACGGTTACTCTTCTTTAACTTATTTATAGTTTAAATACTTCACAATAAAGACAAAAATATCTCTTTTTTCATTACATCCCACCAGTAATAATCTCCAAGATCTATGTAAATATTAGTACTTCCAGGATGAACTGAAACTGGATAACTATGAGTTTTATATAATAACTCGTTCTTTAACTTTGAATCAAGAGGCACACATAATCTCTTTCGAAACCTCAAAACACAATTGTTATCAATGTTTAAATTAGGTAACATACACTTATAAACCAACTCTACATTTTCTTCAACTAACTATCTTCCTTCTGTACTTTCTTAATTCTGTTGGATATAGAAGTTTTTCCTGACACCTAAAACAAAACGGGGGAATTTCTGCACCAATAACTTCTATATAAAAGTTTAACTAATTGTTAATCAAAGAATCTTATTCCAAATGAAACATGGTTAATATAGCATTAATTTTTTGACTCAAAGCATCTTCCACATTAATTTCCTTTCCTGGATGGTAATGAATTGTGCAATCATAATCCTTGATTAATTCAAACAATATCCCTTATCTCATGTTAAATTATTTTTGAGTGAATATATATACTTCAAACGTCTGTGGTCAGTATATATTTAACATTTTTCTCCATACAGTTAATTCCTCAAATTTGTTGAAGTAGAAAAAACAATAGGTAATTCCAAATCATGTATAGGGTAATTTAACTCACGAGGTTTCAACTGACATGAAGTATAAATAATTACCTGATCATTCTGCATTAGGAAACAACCAAGTCCTTTCAATGAAGCATCACTACATATAACAATTTCACCGTCTCTAGAAGGCAGTGCCCAAACTAGAGAATTCACCAATCTTCATTTCAATTCCTGAAAACAATCATCAAATTCTTTTCTCCAAATGAAATTAACCCCTTTTGGTATTAACTTAGTCAGTGGGCTAGAAAACTGTGAAAACCTTTCATCAAACCTCATGTAATAAGCGGATAAACCATGAAAACTATGGATCTCAGTTATATTTTTTGGTCTTGGCCATTCTTCAACATCTTTTGTTTTAGAAGGATCAACAGTTATGCCCTATTTAGAAAAAATATGACCTTGGAATGATTTTTTTTGTAACCAAAATTAACTCTTACTAAAATTTCTATATAGTTTCTTTTCTTTTAAGGTCTTCAAGACAAACATTAAATGACTTTCATGATCCTCTTTACCTTTAGAATATACCAAAATATCATCTATAAACACAACCACCATTTATCTATTGAGTCAATTAATCCATCACTACAAAAAACTGATCTATTCCGATTACAACCATCTCAAGATGCTGATTTGGAAGGTTATTCTCATCAGTATGCCTTCCCAAAATAGCTATCTTATTTCCTATGCGGAAAACCATTCTAAACACTGAAATATCTTTGGAAAAGGAACCTGATTATTTGTAAATTCTATATCATTTAAATGTTACCATAAATTAATTTATGGATATTAATTTAACAATATGCTAACTCCTAAATTTATCTAAATAGACATTTGATACCAACAATAAGGAACCTGCCTTAAATACTGCATAATCTTGATTTAAGTTAATTACCAACATTGATGATATTTTTAGTTTTAGATCTTTATATAATTAGGTCATAAATTATACATAAAAATTTGAATATTACATGTAGACACTTCTACTCAGTATCCATTTTTTCATAAAATAAAAACTCATAAAATAAAAGAAACATGTTAATTCAATATTTTAATAATCATGAATTTTCAATGATCAAATTATTGACCCTAATCCACTTTATGTACAATGAAAAAAATATTTTGAGTAGTGATTTGATATAATATCATAAACTCCAGTTAATAATCTATGAATTCCTAGTTAATATATTCTCAACCATAGTCTGAGTAGAGTTTCTTAATCTTCTTATTGAGAAGGTTCTCAAGTTCATTATTATATTCCTTGAATTTATCTGAAGAATATGACTTATACCACCTTAAGTAGACATATCCTTATATCTAAAATCATTAATAAACATATTATGTATGAAAACCTACACCATGCATCGATAGGAAATGGTCTACACACATCAGTATGAAGTACTAAAAAAACACCTTATCACTTTCACCGTTCCCACTAAATATGGATTCAGTTATTTTTTCTTATAAACATGCGGGACATACACCAAGTAGTTTTAGTTAAAAATAATCTAAATATCCATATTGATATAATTTAATTGTGTGATAATCATTTACATGAACTAGATATAGATTCCAAAGATTCAGTGTTGTGTGAGTTAAGTGAAGTAACTTCATTATCAATTTCCATTCCTTGGATTGTTAAATCCAACACATAAAGAAAATTATTTAAATTTACCTTAACAAAAAAATGATATAATTATAAAAAATGGAACATTTATTTCCAAATTTAAAATTAAATTCTTCAATATAAATTCTAGATATCGAAATATTTTTTTTGTGTGAGTCTGAAATCAAATAATAACAACAATTTAAAAACAATATCATTACAGTTTTCAATGTGAGGTGGTATTCCCTAGAAACTACAGTGGAATGTTTATCTATACTGGATTCTTATAGATCTCTCTCCCATTAGTCAATAATTATTAATCTACTTTGTTTCTATATTTCATTAATTATGTGATCCCTAGAAGATTTATCTAATACCCAAATTATAGAAACAAATAAATTTTATTTATAACATAGGCACCTGATGTTTCCCCTTATTTCTTTGGATAGGGGAATACTTTCACCCAGTGGCCCTTCTAGACACATTTGAAATAGATAAAAACTTCTTCCATTTATTTCTCCTTGATCTTCCTCTTCTTCTAAGGGTGTAATAAATATTTTGGCTTAGATCTATTCTCTTTCTATTTTAATTTTTTCACCATAAAGAAAAAAGCATTTTTAAGTTTCATGTCCTTATCATTTTGGTGAAGAAGTGTGATATGATCTGTCATAGGATTATAAATGGTGTTTATATTAAAATTTACAACAAAGAGAGAGAATATCATATAGAGGGATACCCAAATGAGAACAGTGACCATGTCTTTATTGAGTCAAAACTAATAAAATCTTGGTGATCAATCAATTCAATGTTCTTGATGATATGAGGCCCAAATGGGAAGCCCTCTTCAATATTTTTCTAAAAAGTCATCCTGGAAATCTCAAACTTTTCATTTTTAGATCTCTCCTATTATATACCATAGAGGTGTCATGTAAACTATACACATCCATGTTTTTGAGAGAATTTATCATTTCACTATACATTCATGGAAGAATCAAATAGTGAACATCAAACACATCACCAAAAAGTTTTTCATAGACATGGAACTATTCAATCACTCACCTCTATAGTACTAGGATTTAGAGTTGAGTTTTCTATAATGTAAGATTTTAATTCTTCAAAAAACACAACCCCATGTCATATAAACCACTCCTAATTGTTACATCCAATTGGGTGGTTGTCTATACTCAATATTTACCATAGGGATAGTGTGGCTGATGAACTAGCAATACTTTTTTACAATTAATCTTGAATGGCCCGAAGTCCATCTTTTTTATTTATTTTATTGATAACCCCCATTTTAAGGGATGTGGGGGAACCCTTACAAGGCTATAGACTTAGAAATTACATTTCCTGTAGGCTTGGAGACATTACAGGACCCTTAGGTCTTAAGGAAATCATACAAACTATGACCACTGGAAACTGACCCTCCCCAGCATCTGCATCATGATCAGCTCTCCAACTTTTCATGACTGTTCAGCTATCCTGTCCATGTGTAGGTGCACATGCACAAAACCAACAGAAAATTCTACACCCTCACATTCCTCCTAAATCATTTTATCCCACTCTCTTGGTGAATGCACCCCAGTCTTGAATCCTATTCTAGGGTGGCTCATTATAGAATCTTTTTTTCCACTACATATCAGGTGGACCTGAAGGCCTTGAGGTGGCCAAAAGACCACGAGGTGGCCCGACAGCCTTACTAACCCCAAGGACATGGGTGTCCCAAAGGCCTTAAGGATTCCAAGCCCAAACCAGTGGCCCAAGGTGAATAGTTCCGACTGCTACAGTTAAAAGATCATTTTATTAGTACATTTCTTGATTAAAAATTATGTGAGAAATAATAAATAAATTAATTAATATACTTCAATATCCCATTATTCTATCGTGTATCAACATGCCTCATAACTGAACTCCTAATATCTATTATATATGACATTCTAATGGAAATTATCCCTATTACCTTTCTTAATGATCCATATATTGGCCTAGAAAACAATAAAAATGTAATTTAGGCAAGAATCCTTTCAATCTATAGGTTTTTAGAACTTTGTTAAATTGAGTGGATTCCCCTATCAAAAAAACATATTTAAGATTTCATTAATAGTTGCCTCAAAGTTATTATTAAACAGTCTTTGGACATTAATCTCAATACCTGTACAATTATTTCAATGAAAAGTTATCTTGAGAAGTCCCCAATAAAAGTTACTTTCGAGACACTATCAATTGACTACAAATAGTTCTGTGGTTTCATTTCCAATATTTTATTATAAGTCTTAAAATAACATAATATTAGATTTAGTTATTTTAATTAACTTTTTCATAAATGTTATCTTTCTTTCCATTACGTGTCTTGTTAACATTAAGTGGATGCCAACTTATTAATTAACCATATTGGATAAAACATTTATGCATATTTCATTTATTTAATTTCCATTGTATCTTATTAATTAATTGACTTATGTGATTATAGTATTTCATATATAAAATACATAATAAATGGATTGAAATAAAAAATTAATGTGAATGACTGGATCATGAGCTTATATAACATTTTATTTATTGAGATAAAATTAAATTAACATATTTCCTATGGAAATAACTCCATTTTCTGTTCATGTTACGAGTTACATCATTTAACATCTATATCTATATACAACTGAGCTAGAATCATCATACATCCCTCTTTAATCAACTCCATAGTCCTTAGGATGATTCACTAATTAAAAGTATTTACTAGCCACACATTGGTGGGGTAAATCAATAGATTGGTTAAATGGGTTTACATAAATATCCTTGGACACACATGTCCTATATAATAATAGAGAGAAGGATGAATTATAGGTAATAATTTAATTTAATAATATATAATTACAATCCCATGAAATAAAATAAATTAAATTAATTTCATTACATACATAGGACTTGGTCAAGCCTAAGATCGGTAATACAAGAAAAACATTTGAAATATGAAATAGATATCATTATTTTATTTATTTTTTCATTATTATTATTGTAATAATTCATTCACTAATGAATTAATTAACAAATTCAAAATTTTCTTAATGATCATCTGGTATTAATTTGAGATACCCATCATTTATCACATTTATTTAAAAGAAATTGAAAACCGAATAATGAATTTTTAATTATAACAAATTATTTGATAATGTAATAATCATTAAACAGTTAATAAATTTTCAAACACACATTGGTGTTCCAATCGATATAATAATATTATAATGATTTTATTTTTAAATTTTTCCTTTACTGGGAGACTACTTAGTGTGTATAGTCCAACTACACACTGTGTACCTTAGTTTCATGTATTCGAGTAACACACCCAGGGATTCAGTGTGTGAACTTGGTCGGAATAAAAATTGTGTATTTGTCAGATACACACCATGTATCCACTTGGCATATGATAGGTTGGTCATGTAAACACAAAGAGTAAAATAAGTTCACATTGTGTAATTAACTGGTCAACACATCTGGGTACAATGTGCTAAGGTACATGTTGTGTACTCTGGCTAAATTCCATCTACCCTTATTTTACTAGCCACAAATTTGGAACTTCCTGATGGCATCCTTAGTCATTCTTCCTTTATTCTTAAACCATTAATAAAATTCAACACTAAATAAACATGATTAATATGTAGATAACACATTAATTCAAGTTGGATTAAAGAAAAAATAACATGAAATGAAAATATTAACACAGTTATGAAACAATAAAAATTCAAATAAAAAATTATATATTTAAACATGAATTCTCTAATACCATATAATGGTTCAGGGTATAGAATAATTATGTATTTGGGGGAGATATAGTAAAATTTATTTTCATAATAAATTACTAAAACCATGAGAGAGAATATTTCATGTAAAATTTATTGTTAATTTATTTAATATCTTATGAAATAAATATCCGGTCTTATAAAATTTAATTGTTGATGATTTTTTATCACTTGAAAGGACCATTAATATTTCCTTCATCATGTTGTGAGGATCGAATGATATAACCCCAGTAGCGGTGATCAACATGTACTATAATGATATCTGAGAAACACACCTCAATCACCAAGTTCAAACAGGGCAAATAGATGGTCTTATGTTGTTAGTTATTTATCAATCATTATTTGGTATTGAAAAAATATATCATGTGTTTCTCATTCTATATAGGGTGAGAGAAGAAGAAATCAAGAGATAATTTGTTACAAACAACAATTATATAGTCTTAATGTTTGGATGAATTATAAAAAAATACATAACCATCTATTTATAGTGATGGGTTTATGTTAAAATATTATTTAATTAAAATTTTAATATTAAATAACATTTAAACCCATTAATATACATAATTAAAAATCAGTATATTATAATTATTACTATTTTTTGCTCGTGCAAACTTGCGCAATTAGAAATATTATATAACAGTCTTTTTAATTAATATTTTCCCCAAAATCGAACATGGTCCAATTGAAATTCTCTTGTATTTATTGAACAACTAACTAAATATTTCATTCCCGAATAAATATTTTATTCAAAATAAAGAGAATAAATATTTATTAAAATATTCATTAAATAAATTATTTTTTTATTCAAAATATAGTTATTAAATAATCTATATATATTCACATAATAAAAAAATTATTTACTAATAAGAAAATAATTTTTAATTGCCTTGTGAATATTATAGATAAATATAACATTAATAAAATAATTCCATGGTCGGGAGTGTAATATTTATTCTAATAATTAAATTTAAATAGAATTTAAATGAGGACCATTGAAACACTTTGTGTGTGACCCTCTAGGATTCATTCTCATTGTCCTTAAGAGGGATTGCCTAAAGTCTAATATTACTATTTAGAAATGGGTCATGGAACCTAAGATAATGAAATTAATGGAAATTTTTTCCAAAACAAATACGGACACACACTATATAATATAATCCCATTGTCACAATATCTCATCAAGTAGGTTGTACATCCATTTCACCAACCTATGTGTGTGATATTTCTATCATAGACTTTCATAAATAGGAACATCAATACACAATGTCCATGGAATATAGGGTGAATGTTCCATTTCAAATAATGTGATGATATAACATCTTCCATGTATATTGAAGGGATGATTTCTTTATCAACCTATCCATTCTAACATGTCACTGATGGCACACCCAACTTATCTAACAACCTCAGGAACTATCATTACTATGGTTTATGAATGTAACACCCCGAGATTTTATGAAAAATAATCTTTTTAATTTCATTGATGTCCTGTGTTGTATGCTACACCAAAAGTATCTTGCACTACATGCATCCCTGACTTGGCTTGCATTACACGCAATCGCGACCTTCCACGATAGCGTGTGTTGTACGCAATACCAAGTTTCACTAAACAACGATATGTTCTTAAAATATTATATAAACTAGCCATTATGAATATTAATACCTACTTTTTGAAATTTTATTTTTCAAAATGGACTTCATTTTTGGATTTGGAATATCAAAATTAGCCTATGGTGAATTTTTGGTATTTTTCTGAAAACATTCAATTTTTGATGAATAGTGAAAACACTAGGTTACTATTTACAAACCGACTTCTTATATAAATAATTATTTATTTTATTTAAATTTATTTTTGGTCAAAATTGATACATAATACATATATAAGTTCAATGTAATTCATTGGAGTCATTTTATAATAATTTTAGACATATAAATATTTTATTGAACATTTCACCGTCTTTTACCCACCTCCTAGGAGAGTTTGAAAATTTACATAAAACTTAATTTTACAGCTTCTATGAGTGGAATTTCTAAAATCTGAGATACACGGTTAATATCAATGAGTAAAATTTGGTTCAATAAAATAAAAATAATTTTGTTGAATAGTAAATTTTTACTTTTATTTACCACGGTTAAAAGTAAATAGAGTAATTAAGGGTAAAAATGATATTATTATTACCCTAACACATGTCCTAATACTATTGGGTAAGTGTAATTCTTCTAAAAAAAACCTTATGAAGAAAATATTTCCCTTTAGGTCCACTTGGATTAGATTAGGACATTTATTATTATTTTATTTAAAAAAGAGTTAAAATAGTTAAAATCAAAGTTCAATAACTAAAACATTTTTAATATAGTGTTATACATAAGTTAAATTTGACTATAAATATTCATTAGAAATATAAAAATATTTCCTAAATAATGGTATTTTATTTATAATGTTTAGGGATTAAATAATTTAATTTATTTATGACACAATGATGATGCAATAATTACCTTATTAATGAAATATAAACATAATTGATGTAATAAATACCCAAATAAATGTAATTGTAGACTTTTTATGAATTAAAATAATTTTATAAGTTAATATGACATGTTAATATTGATTTAATTATTTTTCTTCGAACTAATCATGCTGTTATGATTTTCACAAAAATAAAGTACCAAATAGTGTCAAAATTGACATAAAATAGTTTCTAAAAAAATATTATATTATTAATTGTTATTTTATTCCTAAATTTCTAAGGTTCAGAAAAATGACTTAGATAAGGATATATATTAATAATGAACCACTTGGGGTTCGTTTATCTTGTTATAGTATGTTTATTAACCATATAGTGTAAGAAAACAAAAAAACACAGTAAAAGTTAAATTATTTAACATAGAGTTAAATCTAAATGATAAGGATAAAATAGTAACCTAAACTTGTCTAAAACCTATTGGTTGAGAGGATTTATACCCATACCCACCTTAGATTCTAAATAAATCAATTTGTAGCTATTAAAAACCGAATATGACTTTATTATGAAATAATATTTTAAGTTTTATTAAGGTGCCCCTCTCATCCCTTATAAAAAGGGAACCCCTTCCCTCTTCTCTTCACACACTTTTGAGCCTTGAAGCTCGTCCAAACCTTGCCAATTCCTATTCTCAACCTCTCTAGTTATATCATAGAGGTTCTGGTCATCTCAAAAGACAAACTCTAGTTCCCTAAGAAGAAGTTTAAAAGAGGTGCGTCGAAGAAGAGGTAATCTCTTCTAACGATTATTTCAAGTTTCTTTCTTCTTCAACTTATTCTTCTTTAGTTTTTTAATTATAAAGTAATAACATAAGTATTAATTATATACTGATATGTTATTATTAATATAAAACAACCCCATTTCACCTTCTATCCATCCTACAGAAAACAAAATCACCACGCGTGCATACATACAGAATACTGTCTCCACGCCGTGGTGTAATCATTTTTTCCACCACCACCTTACATGGATGGGTATAATTGTGTAAAGAATAACTATAGATGATTATTATAACATCATATGGATTCTATGATGTTATATAATCCCCTAAAATTCCATTCAATAAATATGAGAACGATATCATCACTCGTGCGTACGTACAGATTACCGTCTCCACGACGCGATGAGATTCATTTTCCATGTTAAAAATTCAAGAATGATTATAAAGTATATATAATAATTAATCATGAAATATATGACATAATAATGCTACTTTATTTATGTATATATATATGTATTTTATCCACAAAATTCCATTCAAGTCAATAAGGAAAGGAAAACATCGTTCATGCGTACGTACGACCTACCGTCTCCATGAACATTGTATTTCATTTCATTCATCTATATATTATATATACATATATACTGAATATATATGATATATAAATCATGATTTACATTTTGGAAGTAATTAAATCATTATATAAGTAATAATAATATCAAGAACAACAAATTGAAACACGTATGATAAATGAAACGATTTTACCCAAAAAGCTGCTTTAACATGGAATTTATAAAAGAACGGGTATTATAAAGTCATAATTGAACCATATATGATATAATAACAATGAATATGATTCTGTAATAAGTCAATAACATTATTTAAATAATTATACAGGAGGTCCAGATACATACGAAGCATATCAGACATAAGGTAAGAGATAACTATTCCAATCTCGTTCTTATCCGAGATTGCTATTCGTAAGTATTTACTGGGGTTCTTTTTATCATCCATGACCATGTTTTCTAAAAATGTTTTCATGTATTTTTAAAGTCCTTTTTACCCATTTTTTAAATTTACCACATGTTATGAACGAAATCTAACTTTTGTTTACCACATAAGGAAATTTTTGACTTTTCTGACAAAAGTACAAGAAGAATGTTATTTTTAACTTATACGGTGTGAATGGATTTTTACAATTTCATAACGCCTCATTTTCATGAAGCTTCTTATAAAATATTGCATGATTATTTTCAACCAAACCATTTTCCTTTAAAATATCATGGAATTTTGTGAAAAGAAAATGATTTTGAAGAAGAAAGGATATTTTCTTCAAGATTTCATTTCAAGTGTTTTATCAAAACTATTTTCCTTCTAAAATGACATTATTTAATTTGTTTATGTTTCAATAATAATGTATACATTATTTAAATGGTTTTATTCTTCTTATTATGAAATGATATCCATTTTTTATGTGGATTGTGTTATGATGGCATGATGTTTAAGAATCCCATTCTATTATATGGGTTATGCTATGATGTATGATTTATGATTTTGTGGAACACGAAAGAATGATTTCATTATGAGATGGTGGGACCTATATATCCCCACAATTAATTGGGTAAAGATTTATATCTCATGATATAGACATGGCTGGAATGGTAAGTTAATCCGGTTCAGTGATACAGGACTGGAACGAGGTGTGAACTCGATTCAGAAAGGGACTTTTTCCACTAAGATGGTCTTGGTATTAATGCCTTGGCTACTATGGAAATCATATCATGTGCTTAATGGTTTTCCACAATTACATGTTTTATTACCATGCTATTTTATCATGATTGATGTTTCGTTATGATATATGCCTTACGTACTTCCAAGATTCATGTCTTTACTCAAGATTTTGATGTTTAGATTTTATGGTCAAGTTTTTTCATTAAAATGTTTATGGATTGTTTTATGTTCTCTATGATTACCCTTACTGGGCATTTGAGCTCACCCTTTTTTATATTCTCTTTTCCCCAGTATTTAATGAAATGTTTTTGGTAAGAAAATAAATGGAGAAGATCTTTATGGGAGATGTTGAAGATCTTTCGCCAAGATTAAAGATTATATTCCAAGTTTCCAAAGATACTAAACTATTACAGTCCTTTCGTGTCTGTTTTTGTTAAGTATTAAGTATTCTTCAAAAGTAATGTAATGTCTATGTATGTCAAGCTTTGGGTCTCTATAGTTGGTATTAGAGGAAAGGTTTAGTTAACCTTTGGAAACTAGGATGCGAAAACGTTAGTGAGATCCCTAGAGATATTTATAAGGTAGTTATAGGGATGTCCCTAAGGTTAAGTATAAGTGTAGGTTATAGTCCTAGAATTATGGTAATGATATTAGAATTTAACCTTAGATGTTAGATATTGAAGGTACTCCCCCTTGATTATGATTTTTGCCTCTCACACTATTCTTTTTGGATTTTAGAAAATGGCTGGAAACAAGAAGATTCATGATAATGGAGGATATGATAGACTATGGAATAATATTCTTCATGAGAAACCAAATGAAACGATATTTGGAAGTCAAAACATCGTTATTATGCCAAATCATCAATCTCATAATATGATCAATAATCTCAACTTTTGTAAGTTTCCAGACCCAGCTAATATGAGAAAGATGGAGTTTCATGATGATCATAGAGGAAAGGAAGTTCAATTTCTCTCATGTAAATAATGTGAGAAGAGGCATCAAGGAGAATGTTTCAAAGGAACAGGAAGATGCTTTGGGTGCGGAAAATAAGGACACAAATCCAGTAAGTGCAAAGGAAAAGGTTCAGTTAACACCATGGAGAAGGATAATGGTATTTCTATGACATCAACAATGATTAGATGTTTTAAATATGGAATGTATGGGCATTATGAAAACCAATTCCCTAAGGGAAAATCTCATGAAGAGAGTCAGCATGGTCGTATGGGTAGTATTTATGTTGATGATGATGAATAAACTAAAAATGATATGTGAGATAAACGAACTGTTGAATCTCAGTTAGTGGTTTAAGAAGGTAGTGGAATGATTTATATTTATCAAGAGTTATGTTATATAGGTAATGGTACTATGGAATAAAGACACATCTAAGGATTGTTACACTATTGTTTTTCCTAGTGTATTTGAAAGTATATGTTGAATGGTACCGGTAACCATGAAAGTTTAATTCATATATTTTTGTAAAGTAGATGATATGCACATAATAAAGGGATAAGGAGATAATGAGATGTTTTATAGTATTGATGAGCTCATGGTTGATATAAGGACAATGTGATATCATGGGCTGAGTATATAATTTTTTTTGGATTTGGGTATGTGGAAAGAGTTAACTTTTGACATCATTCATGTTTTCACTAAGGTTCAATGGGTATTCACTTTTCAAGAAAATATATTATTAAGGTATTCACATGTTTGGAATGTGACCAAGAAGATATATCTTATGATATATGGGGGACAAATGAAGGAATTCACATGCTCGGTAGATGAAATTTCTAGTAATCGGACAAATGTATTTTCAATAAGCCTAAAGGTTATAATGGACATCATATAGTATTGGTTAAAGATATAAATTTTTATCTCTGAAATGTAACGTCAGTATAGTTTTAGAAAAAGAACAACCCATAGGACGGGCGACAACCCATCGCGTCAGACAAGGCTGTGGGAATCAAACCCACAACTAAAGTGAGACAGGCCTTTATCGCATATCACTGGCCTACATGAAGTCCCTGGTTAGTAAAAAATAGTTTTATTTTATTTAGCGGTGTGATAGATGAAGTATAAGTCCATTGTGGGAATCATATACGATTAATCTCACCATATATGGACTTATGTATATTTAATAACTTAGGCTAACATTTTTCTCATAGAAACAGATGGGATGACTTTTATTTTATGGCATGATCTGGTAACACTTCGTGAATGGAAAATTCAACTTCATTTATTTAAATAGAGATGAAGTGGAAATTGTTCATGGAATGACCAATGATGATGTTACACTGAAATCAAGTAAGTATTTCTCCTTATGTAAATGTTCATCAACATTAGGGAAATGATTTTGAAAACCAAAAATGTTGTCCTAGTACTCTTATATCCGATGAATCAGATAGTACCTTAGATCATCACAAATTTATGGCTTTGTGATTGTTGGATTTTTCATAGCCATGTTCTCTACCACTCTCCATCAGAACTTGATGGTTATATTTCTCTTCTATATCCATATTTTCACCTATGTTCTCCTATGTGGAAACCCAGGGATAAGTTAATTTGGGTAACCATTATGTTTCATACATTAGTTTTTAAAATTAAGCTTTAGTGTTCCTTTTTACGATGTGGGTTTCTATTAAAGAAACTTTTGAGTAGTAATCCATTTATAACCCTGATTAATTTAGAGGGAGAAATTCATTTTAAGTGGGGTAGAATGTAACACCCCGAGATTTTATGAAAAATATTCCTTTTAATTTTATTGATGTCTTGTGTTGTATGATACACCAAAAGAAGCTTGCATTACACGCATCCCTGACTTTGCTTGCATTACACACAATCGGAACATTCCACGATAGCGTGTGTTGTACGCAATACCGAGTTTCACTAAACAACAATATGTTATTAAAATATTATATTAACTAGCCGTTATGAATTATAATACACACTTTTTAAAATTTTATTTTTCAAAATGAACTTCATTTTTGGATTCAGAATATCAAAATTATCCTAGAGTGAATTTTTGGTATTTTTCTGAAAACTTTCAATTTTTGATGAATAGTGAAAAAACTGGGTTACTATTTAAAAACCAACTTTTTATATAAATAATTATTTATTTTATTTAAATTAATTTTATTCCAAAATTGATACATAATACCTATATAATTTCAATGTAATTCATTGAAGTAATTTTATTATAATTTTAGACATATAAAAATTTTATTGAACTTTTCACAGTCTTTTACGCATCTCCTAGGAGTGTTTGAAAATTTACATAAAACTTAATTTTACTGCTTTTGTGAGTGGAATTTCGAAAATCTGAGAGACACGGTTAATATCAAGGAGTAAAATGTGGTTGAATAAGATAAAAATAATTTTTGGTGAATAGTAACTTTTTTACTTTTATTTACCACGGTTAAAACTAAATAGTGTAATTAAGGGTAAAAATGATATTATTATTACCCTAACACATGTCCTAACTCTATTGGATAAGTGTAATTCGACCAAAAAAAACCTTAGGAATAAAATATTTCCATTTAGGTCCACTTGGATTAGATTTGGACATTTATTATTATTTTATTTAAAAAAGAGTTAAAATAGTTAAAATCAAAGTTCAATAACTAAAACATTTTTAATATATGGTTATACATAAGATAAATTCGACTATAAATATTAATTATAAAGATAAAAATATTTCCAACATAATGGTATTTTACTTATAATTTTTAGACATTAAATAATTTAATTTATTTATGACACAATGATGATGCAGTAATTACCTTATTAATGAAATATTAACATAATTGATGTTATAAATACACAAATAAATGAAATTTTAGACTTTTTATGAATTAAACTAATTTTATAGGTTAATATGACATGTTAGTATTCATTTAATTAAATGTTTTCGAACTAATAATGCAGTTATGATTTTCAAAAAAATCAAGTACCAAATAGTGTCAAAATTGACATAAAATAGTTTTTAAAACATATATTATATTATTAATTGTTATTTTATTCCTAAAAATCTATGGTTCGAACAAATGACTTAGATAAAGATAAATATATTAATAATTAACCACATGGGGTTTTTTTGGATTGTTATAGTAAGTTTATTAACCATATAGTGTAAGAAAAAAAAGACATGGTAAAAGTTAAATTATTTAACATAGAGTTAAATCTAAATGATAAAGATAAAATAGTAACCTAAATTTTCTATAAAACCTATTGGTTGAGAGTATTTCAACCCATACAAACCTTATCTTCTAAATAATTCAGTTTTGATCTATTAAAAACCGAATATGACTTTATTATAAAATAATATTTCACGTTTTCCTAAGGTGCCCCTCTCCTCCCTTATAAAAAGGGAACCCCTTACCTCTTCTCTTCACACCCTTTTGAGCCTTGAAGATCGGAAAAACCATGACAATTCCTCTTCTAAACCTCTCTAGTTATATCATGGAGGTTCTTTTCTTCTCCAAAGACAAACTCTAGTGCCCTAATAAGAATTTTAAAGGAGGTGCGTCGAAGAAGAGGTAATCTCTTCTAACGATTCTTTCAGGTTTATTTCTTCTTCAACTTATTCTTCTTTAGTTGTTTCATTATAAAGTAATAACATCAGTATTACTTATATACTTATATGTTTTTATAAATATAAAACAACCCCATTACACCTTATATCCATCCTATGGAAAATAAAATCACCGCGCGTGCGTACGTACGGAATACCTTCTCCACGCTGGGGTGTAATCTGTTTTTCCACCACCACCTTACTTGGATGGGTATAATGGTGTAAAGAATAACTATATATGATTATTATAACATCAAAATTATTCTATGATATTATATCATCCACTATAATTCCATTCAATAAATATGAGAATGATATCATCGCTCGTGCATACGTACGGATTATCGTCTCCACGACGCGATATGATTCATTTTTCATGTTAACAATTCAAGAATGATTATAAAGTATATATAACAAGTAATCAAAAAATATATGACATAATAATGCTACTATATTTATGTATATATATATATGTATGTCATATACTTAATTCTATTCAAGTCAATAAGGAAAGGAAAACAACGTTCATGCTTACGTACGACTTACCGTCTCCATGAATAGTGTATTTCATTTCATTCATCTATCTATTATATATATATACTGAATATATATGATATATAAATCATTATTTACATTTTGGAAGTAATTAAATTATGATATAAGTAATAATAATATCAAGAATAGAAAATCGAAACACGTACGATAAATGAAACGATTTTACCCAAAACACTGCTTTAACATGGAATTTATAAAATAATGGGTATTATAAAGTCATAATTGAACCATATATGATATCATAACAATGAATATGATTCTATAATAAGTAAATAACATTATTTAAATCATTATACCAGAGGTCTGGATACATATGAAGCATATCAGACATAAGGTAAGGGATAACTATTCCAATCTCATTCTTATCCGAGATTCTTATTCCTAAGTATTTACTCGGGTTATTGTTATCATCCATGCACATGTTTTCTAAAAATTTTTTCTAGTATTTTTAAAGTCATTTGTACCCATTTTTTAAATTGAACACATTTTATGAAAGGAATCATACTTTTGTTTACCACACAGGGAACTATTTGACTTTTCTGAAAAAGTACGAGAAGAATGTTATTTTTAACTTATACTGCGTGAATGGATTTGTATGGTTTCATAACGCCTCGTTTACATGAAGCTTCCTCTACTGGATTGCATTATTAATTTCAAAAAAAAAACCCTTTTCTTTGAAAATTTCATGGAATTTTGTGAAAGGAAAATGATTTTGAAGAAGGAAAGATATTTTCCTCAAGATTTCATTTCAAGTGTTTTGTCAAAACTATTTTCCATCTAAAATGAAATTATTTAATATGTTTATGTTTCAAGTATAATGTCTCCATTATTTACATTGTTTGATTCTTCTTTATTTTGAAATGATATACATTTTTTATATAGATTATGTTATGATGTCATGATGTTTAAGAATCCCACTCTATTACATGGGTTATACTATGATGTATGATTTATGATTTTGTAGAACACGAAAGAATGATTTCATTATGATATGGGTGGGACCTATATCTCCCTCTAATGCATTAGGTAAAGATTTATATCTCATGAGATAGACATGGTTGGAATAGTAAGTTAATCTGGTTCAGTTATACAGGACTGGAACGAGGAGTGAACTCGATTCAGAAAGGGACTTTGTCCACTATGATTATCTTGGTAGTAATGTCTTGGATACTATGGAAATCATATCATGTGATTAATGGTTTGCCACAATTACATGTTTTATTCCCATTCTATTTTATAATGATTGATGTTTCTTTATGATATATACCTTATGTACTTCTAAGATTCATGTCTTTGCTCAAGATTTTGATGTTTAGATATTAAGTTCATGTTTTTGCATTCAAATGTTTATTGATTGTTTTATGTTCTCTATGTTTACCCTTACTGGGCATTTGAGCTCACCCTTTTTTATGTTTTCTTTTACCCATGATTTAAATAAAGGTTTTAGGTAAGAAAATAAAAGGGTAAGATCTTTATGGGAGATGTTTAAGATCTTTCACAAAGATTAGAAGATTATATTCGGAGTTTTCAAAGACACTAAACAATTACGGTTCTTTGGTGTCTGTTTTTGTTAAGTATTATGTATTACAAAAAAGTAATGTAATGTTAATGTACATCAAGATTTCAGTCTCTACAATGAAATACATATAAGTAAAAAAGTTTTAATTTGATTTAATAATAATAATAATGTATTAGGACCATCACAAACACTCACACTCAAAATCATAAAGAATTCCTACTGGCACAACTATTATCAAGATCTTCTATCTTGGTGATTACCAAGTATGAATTTCATAAGAATAAGCATCATTATCTTATAAGTACTCACACCAAAAATTCTATTTACTATATGCTCAATCACAGTATTTTATTCAACCATATAACAATATTTAATAGTATCATCATAGTAGGACATGGTTCTCATCATATTGGGGAACTGCTCTGACTTTATCAATGTGATGTATAAATTAGGATATATTTAAATTAGTGTGATTTAGAAAAATAATATATATATAATAATATTTCTTATTATTATTCAATAAAAATAATATAAAATTTATCGGAATATAAGAATGTGGTCCTAGGATACCAACTCCAATAATAGTGGACTACTGCCTCGAAATGATGCCGTTCATTTTTCCATTACCATTTCTTATGGTAGGAAAAAATGTTAGAAAACGTATTTATATAATATATTTATAATATTTATAAAATAATAATGCCATTTTATTAAATATATCATATAAATCAATTTTACATTTCATATCATAGTGGATATGATAATGTAGTTTACTTGTATGGCGAACTACAACCTTACAAAGCGATGCAAAGCGTTTTTCACTAATGAGTTACATGGAAGTAATAAAGATAATTATAAAGAATATATATAATACACATGACCTAACTATGATATTCATGATATAATTATATTTATGGAAATATAATATATCCTTTATTTTAACAATTTCACAAAATAAAAAAGTGACGACATCATTCGTGGACGTGTGTACTACCGCCTCGTCGAAGAGATGTGATTGTTATTTTTTCATCACCACATAAAATTAATGATATATATATATATATATGTAAACACAATTAAAATTATAATAGTTAATATTTAATTATAATTCTATGAGGATTAATGTTACATAACGTCTCTCCATAATGATTATTGAAAAATGGGAATGTTACTCTTTCATAGATACGACCAACCATCTAAATGATTGTAGCATTGGTTCATTTTTAAAAACCATATACCATGATTTTATTTAAAATAAAAATTTATGTATAAATATGATTATTGTATCATTTTTATTATTCTAGGAATATTTAAATAATGACCCCTTTGACCATAGTCAATATACGAAATCTATTTTTTACACATAAACTGATTATGGTCAAAACAACCAACATTAACATAATAGATTAAGTAATTGTATATAACTTTTTAATTAGAGAAATAAAAGTAAAAATAAACTTTAAAATGGTTTAAATCTTGCAAATAATTAACAAAATTTTCCTTTTCATGAAGATAAAGTCACACATGAGGAATCAGACTCAAGGTACATAACTTCTTCTCAATCTCATTTTGTTGAGCCATTTCATGATTTTTTAAACCATTATTATTTTATAAGGTGTATATACAAATTATATGACATTTTATATCATGAAAATATATTTTCTCATGGTATTTAAATTTTTGTTTAATTTTACTCTTCAATGTGTTTTACAATTGAAGTGTTTACAAAATAATAAGTTACTTTTACTTTAAAGAAATCATCTATTAATGTTTTTACCTAAAATTTTATTTATCTTCCATTTCTATGTTTTTAGAACATTTAATATGAATATAAAAGATATATAATTTAAATATTATAAATTATATTGTATATTTTTTAAAAGGAATATTTTATGTGTTCTATACTGAGAATTATGAAAAAAATGGAATGTTATATTGTTAACATACAAGGAAAAAATTAATTTTCCACCACTATTAACATTACTTGATTTTGCAATTCATTTGTAAGATTATGAGTTTACTTCATTGAAATAAAATTTTTAATTTTATTTGCATATATTGGTTTTGAACATGAATTTTTTAAATAAAGGGCATTTTTTACAATGAGTTGAAATATTTGTTTCGTATATTTTATGATAGAAATGTGGAAGCATAATTTTTTTATTCATGATATGATAGTTTATCAATATATAATGGGTTAACCTAGGTAATATTGGTTGATACCATGATATATTATATAATGGGGTGGCCCACATAGTGTCAGGTGAACGTATTAAAGCTTAATTTTCTTTCACATGGATGACATTTCAATGCATTAGTTAATGTTCCATATCTTTTGTTAAAAGAAGGAAGGTGGTACCAATGGTTATATACTATGGATTTAACTGGGATTCATTTACTTCTGACATGGGTTTAAAATTGGGTATGAGTTTCATTATCTAAGTTACCATGAAGGTTTAATAATTTCCCTCTATGGGTTTTAATTATTTTCTTTTAGGAAAATATATGAGTTTTTTCAAATAGAATTGTTTTATTTCATATTCTCAAATAATATTGAAGATAAATTTAAAGGTTATATGACATATCACACTTCCACTAGACTAATGGGTTTTCTTCATTTTTTATCCCTTACTAATATTTATGAGGATACCATGATTATAATTGACTTCATTAGCAATTAATGTTGTGTTAGGGAATTAGAGAATAAAAGTTAAAATTCATGGTAATTTCACATGAAATGAAATAATTATTTATTATAAAATTTTCATATTAATGAAAAAATAGATTATAATCATAAATTTCCACTTTAAAATTTTTTTATATAGATTATATATGGCAAATTATTTAACACTCATAAACTAAAAAGATCATAAAATAAAATATAATGAGTTTTGGAATTAATAATCAAGATAATATAATGTTTAAATACATATCATTATAGTTGGAATTATATGTTAGTTTTAATAAATTTATTTGTTAGGTTAATAATAATAGCATTCCCATTGATGATTTTACATAATGGGAAAGATATAATATTATATCATTTTAAGATAACCTTGTTGATTCATCTAAAATATGTCTATTCAGGATGATTTTACATAGAGGTAATCGGGAAGATGTAGTGGGAATGAACTAAGAAGAAGATATCCTTCCAAATCAACATCTTGAGATTGTTGAAATTGAAAAAAGAGTTTCTTATAGGGATGGAATGATTAACAAAAGAAATAAAGTGTGGTGTTATCCATGATATAGTTGAATCTGATCTACTGAAAAGGAAAATGTCTATTTTAGAGAATTTCATGAGGCAATATTCCAGATAATTCAATCGATCTGATAACCCTGTAGAACCCAAATGATGGATCAATGCTCTAGAGAATATAATTGATGTTATGGGATAATGGGAATGCCAAAATTTTACTCTTATCATTTATCATGTAGTATGTGAAGCTGAATGATGGTGGTCTTTTGTTATGAATACCAATGAAAAAAATGATATTGATTTCATGAAATAGGGAACATTCCAAGATATTTTCATTGAGAAAAAATTTCATATGTCTCTTGGACTAAAAATGTAAATATTTCATGTAATTGAGGATAAAATATGAAGATTTATTAGCATCATATGAATAAAAATTCACACGATTGTCCAAATATGTTTAGTGTATTATTCAAGACACTGATTGTAAAATTAATAGATTTTGATCTCACTGGAAATTTAGTTTTTAAAGATCATTGGACACATGATTATTTAAATGTAATGAGAAAGTTACTTCTTGTGATGAAAACGTTAACATAGTGTTTTCCAATACGAATGTTCTCAAATATGAAAATTATATGAAAAGGTCACAGTGGTTGGAAAATGAGAATAAACTAGCTAGTATGTCTGATGATAAACCCCAATAATGTTCTTAGTGTGGAAATAAATTCAAGGTTTTTTCACAGGAGCTAGAAATTGTTTCCAATGTCTAATTTTTGTCCACATGGAATAAAAATATAAGAAAAATAATCCCAAATATATAAATAATAGGGTAACTAATATCCATAAAATGGTGAGATGTTTTTATTTAAATGAGTGTGGTAGTTATACAAATTCAGGATTGAAGATAGTTACATAGGATGGAAATCATCATGATCTGAAATATAATGGTGTAGCAATGCAAAATTATAATCCTATAGTATAAATTTGTAATTAAAATGTAGGGGTCATAGGTATGTTACTTATGTATTATAATTATTAAAAAATAATATTTTACTATATATTTTAACATTCATTCATTTCTGAAGAAATTTCAAGTAAACTAGGAATATCAACAAATGAAGGTATGATGGAATATTTGGTGTTAAATCAATGTGGGAGTTTTATAAAAACCAGGATTTATACAAATATTCCAATTGATATCAGTGGGACGGTGTTTCTTTAAAATCTTGTGAAATTAAACATAGTATAGTTGATATCATTCTTAGTATGGAATGACTTTCCTTTTATTATGCTAGGAAACATTGAAGTATAATAAATATTGTGTTCAATGATTTCATGCCTCTGATAACATGAAAAGAAACTAAGAAATTGATTAGAGATGGTAGTGAATATTACATAAATCATATTGATAAAAATAATGACACTCTTCAAATTGGTGATGTTACAGTAGTAAATGAATCCATGGATGTTTTTCAGATGATTTACCTAGTGTTATTCTGAATTGGGAGGTTGAGTTTGCTATTGAATTATTTCCCGATGATAAAACTATTTCAAAATCCCCTTATCAAATGGAGAAAGTGGATATTTTTTAATTGAAAAATCAATAGAATGAGTTATTATATAAAGGTTTCCTTCATCCTTGAACTTCACCATGGGATGCTCCAATATTTATTTTTAAAAATCAAAATAGTTCAATAAGACATTTTTGATTGACTGTAGAGCCATGAATAACATAACTAGTAATAACTATTATCCCCTGCATCATAATGATGATTTGTTTGATCACCTATAGTGAGAAAATTACTTATCATAGGGTAACATGATATCATGGTACCATTAGTTAAATGTAAAGTAAGAAGATAATAAAATACTATGATACAGACTATATATAGGAATTATGAATTTTTTTATGTCATTTGGGCCATCTAATGAACAAGTTATATTTATAGACCTTATAAATATTAATTTCCATAAGTTATTTGATAATTTTATGATTTTTTATTGATGAAATTTTTCAATATTTTATATTTCAGGAAGAACATAAAGGAAACCCAAGGGGTTTTTTTAAACCTATAAATAAAAGAAACTATTAATGAAATTTAAGAAAATTGAATTTTAGTTGAAAAATATTTCATTCCATGAACATATAGATTCCAAATAAGGAATAACTAGTGACCACAATAAAACAAAAGTTGTTTATGAATGAGTAAGACCCACAAATATCATAGAGATTCACATTTTTATTGGATTAGAGGGTCACTTCTAGAGGTTTGTTGCCGAAATTTCTCTCTAGTCTAGGGAAAAAACTAGTTTAACTTGAAATGCACTTAAGATCATTTATAAAACCAAATATAATGATTTTTTTGAAGAAATAGAATAGTAGATGGGTGAATGATCCCATTTCAGATCTACCTTCAATAAATAGTGAAAATTTTCCTTTTTACTGATGCCTCATTGAAATGGCTCAGTTTTGTCCTAATACATACTAACTGTCTAATTTCTTATGAATCATTTCAGGTAAAACCTCCATTGTTAAATTACCCTATGCATATTTTGGATTTAGATGCTATTTTTTCACTAAAAATTTGAAGGCATCATTTTCAATCATGTAATCGGTGAAATATATACAGATAAAATGGTTTTTAGTATATATTCACCTAAAATAAACTAATCATGAGAAATAAGAGATGGATGGTACTAGTCAAGGAATATGATTGAATAATTCATTACCATCAAGGAAATAAAAACAATGTGGCTGATGATTAGAGTGTAAAAAGTAATGATACATTAACCATGTTATAGTTGTAAACCATGTTATAACTGTAATGTGACCCATTGGTCAACAATTTTATGAATTTCTCCATAGAAGCTGTGGATTAGAGAAATATTCTATTTTGTTTCAGGTTTCAGTATAATCAACATTGTTATAAAATAATTAAGTGATATCCAAAGGACGATCAATTTATACTGGAAATGTTATAATTTATTAGGAATGTTATGTTTCCTAATTTTAATATTGATGAATAAGGTTTTTATTATTTTGAAAAAGACTATATGTGCCATGTGATTCCCACTTGGTGAGATATTTTTTGACTGAAGATCATTGTTCTAAATTTTCTTTTCATTTTGGAATTACTATGATGTACATAGACCATCAAGAGTATTACTAGTGGGATGGAAGGAAAATTGATATTATTTATATTACCATGATGTGATTGACTTGTTAGAAGGTTAATGAAGAATGATTTTTACTCAAGGGGATTCTCCAACTATTTATAGTGATAGAGTGGAAATAGTAGAATATATCAATGGATTTCAATATATAATTTCCAAATAATTCCCATGTTAATAAAGTGATTTGGGTTTTTTGACAGATTAGCTCAATCTACACATTTTTATCCCATACGAGTTATAATGTATTTTGATCATATTTATATACTATATCATAAGAATATTGTTTGATCAAATGGAATGCCTTTATTTATTGTATCATTATATGATCCCAAGTTCACATCCAAATTGTGGAAAATATTTTGAAAGTTGTTTGGTAATAAATTAAATTTCATTATAACTTTTCACTTTCACCCTAATAGAATGTATAAGATGTAGTTAAAACATTTAATATATTATTCATTATTTCTTAATAGATTACCAATGAATTTAGGATAAAAATCTTTAATTGGTTGAGTTCTCTTCAGAAAAATATTTTCATTCCAGTATATATATGGAACTATTTTAGGTGATATATGGAAATCACTGCCAGACACAATATTTTTTTGGATGAATTAGGATAAATGATGTTTAATAGACCATAATTGGTAGGGTAAATGGATTATAAGGTTTAGTTGATTAAAAAAACATGAGCACAACTCAGAGCAGTAAGAAAAGTTATTCAGATAATCAGGGGATAGATCTTTCTTTTGAGGTATAAAATCATGTCTTTCACTATATTTCTCCTTAGAAATGTGTGATTAGTTTTTTGAACTAGTGGAAGATGAGTCCATGATAAATTGGACCATATGAAATCCTATTGATATTTGGATCAGTTTCTGATCGATTGTATTTACCTTTGATTTTATCTCAGGTACACAATATATTTCATCTTTCAATGTTAAAGGAATATATGCCAGATTATTATCATGCTTTGTTCTGTGATGTAGTAAAATTGGTAGATAATATTTAATATAAGAAATATCCATTTTAGGTTATTTACTCTAGGGAGTACATTTTTTTAATATGGTGATTCATGATGTTTTGGTTTTATAAAAAACCATATGGTTGAAGAAGAAATAAGAGAATTTAAAAATTCTACGATAAAAAAATAGCCCCTCTTATTTAATAAGTTAATTCAATTAGGAATATTTAATTTTGAATAGTGTTAAGGATGATACAAACAAATTACTAATATAATAAATCATTTTTATATTTATTAAAATGAATTTATAATTACATTAGTAATAAAAAATGTAAATTTAAATCAAAAAGTAAATTATTTTAATTAAACACATTTGTTATAAGTTTTTTAATCAAATCAAATTTTATAAATTTTTAAATATTAATTTCTTAAATCAAATATCATTTTATTTTTCAGAATATATTAATTTTATTTTTTTTGAAATTTTTGCATTTTCTGAAAATTTTAATTTTTCTGTGAATAATTAAAAATAATATGTTTTTTTGTTAAAAAGTTATTTATTTTAACAAATTAATTAATTTAAGTGTGTAAATATGTTTTGAATATAATTTTTTAGTAACCAAATTATTATTCATGATATAGTTAATTTTGTATCAACCTTATTTTGGTTTTTAATATATGTTGTTTTTGGTTTTGAAGATGGTGTTTTCTAAAAAAAACTATTTTAAAATATATAATGTTTTCTTCTTAATTAATTTCTATAATCCCAAACGTGGAAGATTTTGGCTGAAATGTATAGATAATGTATCATTAAATATTATTTTAGTTTCATAAAATGATTATTATTAGTCCTATAATTTTTATATATTCATCTTTTTTGAAAAAGATATTCTTCTTGAATACCCCATGACTCGTAGAAACAATGGGATTAGTATTAAAATTGATTTAGACACTTATTGGGTTTTAATTTAGAATAATAAAATCTATATTTATAATAATCATAATATATAATTTAGAGAATCTACCAGAGCATTTGCAGCTTCTAAATTAAAACCCAATAAGTGTCTAAATCACAGTACGTGCGGAAAACACTGCCACACCCTGAAGGGAATGGTGTACCAGATGTAGCTCTATCCACATTGATTTTGAACCGTGGACTGATAATTGGTATTCAGAGAATCTACCAGAGCATTTGCAGCTTCCACAGTTTCCCATAAACACCAACTAGCTGTATAACATCAATGTCCGAGACATTTTTGTACATAAAACATGATTGAACCTTTGGGGAAGTGTAAACCTCATGTTGAATCACCATCATTCCATACCGAATGTACACATTCCTATTTTCAAAGATTACAAAGTTTTGAGTACCCCATATGGATGCAATCACAGCCACAACAGCCACAATGAAGAAGTTTCACACCTTTTCACTACAAAAAGTTTCAGAAAGTCCTAACAGTAGATCAAGGAGTAGGTTTTGGTGTTGCTGCATCCCGAATAGGGTCCTAACATAATCCCACAACTGCCTAGCATAGGTATAATCCACAAATAGGTGATGTAAATCCTCTTCTATGAACATACATAAATAATAGGATGATGCAAGATTAAAACTAGACCTCTTAAGCTGATCATGAGTGGGAAAGTGATTATTCCTAATTATCCAGATTAGAGAGAAGCAAGAGGTCCAAATGAAGAAAGACCTGTATTTCATGATCTAGATAGGTGAACAAGAAGAACCCCCACAAGCCATCTGATAGTAATCCCTACTATCAAAATGACCATTCCTGTTATGTTTCTATGCCAGCGTATCACAATCCATAAAATGATAACATTGTATTTCCATCTCCACCAGAGAGGGGATCATATTGTCAAAGAGATGATTGTGAGATAAAAAATCCTCAATTGAAAAGTTCTCAGCACCAAAAGGAATGTCCATGTTGTCCTGAAGAGGCCGTTTAGGCCATGTCGTGCTCCAACAATTAATATTAGAGTCATGACAGACCAAACACATTGTATCACTTTTTGATAAACATAATGATTACTTAAGATATGCCTAGACAGATGTCATAAGATAGTATTTGTAACCATTAATTAGCATTCCATTGAACCGATTAGCTAAAAAATAACCAAAATTTTCATTGGAAATCAGACCCCAGGTAAACATCCCAATAATCCCATCATTAAAAGTTCTTCAATCCTTGACTACAAGTCCCCCAAATTCAACATGATTGAACCATTACCTACATGCAACAGTAATAATCTTGCGCTAATTAATTGACCCCATCCAAATAATTTTTCGGACTAGAATTTGAAGCTCCTTGATGAGTCCCCTAGGACATCGATAAATAGAAAAGGAGTAAACAAATTTATATGTTTTCACTGAATTAACAAGGCATACCCTCCCAACCATGGACATCACATTCCATTACCAACTATAAAGTGTATTAAAAATACCAGAGTAGATCCCCTCTAAGTATTTCCTCTTATCTTTCCCCCAAAATAAGGGAAAACCAAGGTATTTAAAGGGAAAAGACCCCTTTTCACCCCAAGGTCTTTAGTTATCCTATTCTGCATCCCATTCATGACCTCGTTTCCAAAAACAATGAAGGATGTTTTCCAACTTATTGATTGGCTAGTGACCTCTTCATAATTTTGAAAAAGTGCCTTGATAGAGGAGATAGTTTTCCTTGAGGCTTTCCTAAACAAGAGGATGTTTTCATCACACAACAAATGATTTAGATAAAATTCATTCATACCAGCCTGAATTTGTGTATACATACCCATGTGTGCAAGGTCAGTAATACATTTACTAAGATAGTATTTGGTAATAGAAAATAAAAGGCCAGAAAGTGGGTCCCCTTGTCACACACCTCTGGTACAAGGTAAGAATCCTCTGGGTGTAACATTAATGAGAATGGACAACCTTGATGAACATGGAATGGTGCTGGTCAACTTGATGAACGCATTAGAGAAGCCATATCTTTTAAGAACCTCCAAAATCGAGCTCCATTTGAGTGTGTCAAAGGCCTTTGATATGTCAATTTTTAGTGAAAAGTTTCCTTCTTTCACCTTCTTTCTCATTTGGTTGACACTTTCTAAGGAAGTAAAGAGGAAATCCTGAATATTTCTTCAAGGAAAAAATAAAAATTGGTTTGCAGCGATCACATCACTAACCATCCGTCCCAGCCTATTCATGAGAATCTTACTGATCAGCTTAGGAATAGTGTTCCCCAGAGACACTGGTCAAAAGTCCTTCATGTCAAGAGCATTCCATTTCTTAGGTAAGAGGCTAATGAAGCTAGAATTCATCCCATATGTTACGTAAGTGTGAGTAAAAAAGACTTTTATGGATTGGATAATATAATACTACAAGATGTCCCAATAAGACACAAAACATTTATTAGTAAATACATCTAGACATGGATCACTCTCTACATTGAGGGATAAGAGAGTTGTTTGAATTTCATCCTTGAGAGGAGGGGTGACAAGAAAATGGTTATCATGGTCCCCAATGCATAAATTGATGTTCCCACCATTCTATGTGTATTGACCTGCGCATCATCAGAGTACATCCCCTTGAAGTGCTCTATAACTGCCTATGCAATATCATTTTCAGAAGTATTTAATTGACCATAATGCTTATTTCTTTATCTCTTTTTGAAGCTCTTTTCTCCTGATGCAATCTATTAAAAAACTTAGAATTCCTGTCTCTATATTTTAACCATATAACATTTAGTTGATTTCTAGCCAATGTCTCCTTGATTGTTAATAGATCATCCAATATATTATGGGCCATTACTTCCTCTTGGGATGGAATATCATGATACTGATTTCAAATATGAACATAAGAGAGCTCCTCCTCAGTAGCCTTGATATCACAATCTATTTTATAAAAATATTTTCTACTTCATTCCTTAAGGGTGGCCTTGAGACATTTAAATTTCTCAGCAAACCTCTGAAGCGGGATTCTAATTGGATTAATCCTACAAGATTCTAACACCATTTCCCTACATCCAGGATCCATGATCTACCCATTATTAAATTGAAAAGGCAAGGGGCCTGACCTTGCCAAATGTGTGTTAATGTCCACAACAATCGGGTTATGATCTGAGTGATGATTAAGGAGTGTAAACCCAAAAATCCCATGAGAAGAATCCGAATGATTCATCTGAAAAAAAATCTATCAAGATTTCTTTCTTGCATACCATCCAGGTGTTCCTATACTAGGTAAACTTAGCTCTGAAAATTGGAACTTCAACAAGATTAAACTGATCAATACATATGAAGATGTCAGAAGCAGCAATCCTATTAAAATTCTGACCAGTTTTTTCCTCAGGCCTCATCACCGTGTTAAAATATCCCACAGATAACTATGCATGTCCCATTCACCCATAAGTCTCTTTAAGATCCTCCTATAGTTCCCTTATCTTAATATAGTAATTGGATGAATACACAAAATAAACTGAAAACTAATAATCATCTATACTGCAAGATAGCAGAAGACTCTGAGATCTGTCCAAACAGGAGTTGATATGGATGGATTCATACCGAAACACCCACAAATGATCCCTATTAGTTTCATGCAAGTAATTTTCCACAAACTTGTACCCCATGGAGTCCCATTTGAATCCTTTAAAATATTCCAAGAGTAACTTTGGTTCACCAATACCAACAAACATAGGCTTATGGGCCATAATGAAATGTCTAATGGATTTCACTGTCTTGGAGTTTCCTACCCGCTGACAATTCCAAAAGAAAAACTTCATTGAATATGGGTCATGACCCTTTTCTAGGGGGCCACCCTATGATTCCATATGAATGTTTCCTTTACCCTTCCTCCCTTTACCTTTCTTTCCTGGCCCCTACAGATTTCTGCCAGCTCCAGGACACTTGATGATAGACATTCCAGAAACCTTATTTATAACAATATCACTATCCCCAGTGTCACCAATCTAATGAGAAACCTGGGCAGAGATGACAACCCCTCTTATAAGAAGATCAGCCTGCACATGTGGTCTAACCATAGGAGGACCTGCTACAGTGCCAAAAGTGATATTAACTGGATCAAGGGGCTGTGAGTCATCAGCATCATCTGACTAGAGGATACCACTAAATTGTATGAATTTATTTTCAATATTAATTTGAGAAGGATCAATACACACTTGTTTCTTTATTCTAGCAGCTTTGGAGGGTGATGTATGAACAAAGTTCCCCCTAGATCAGTTACAGCAGAGGCCCCAACAACACCATCACCATCTTAAGATGGAAGAGGTGGAGTAGCCTGTACTGACTGAGGTGTGCCTTGCTCCATAGGAACATCTTGTGCAATAGTCAACATAGGGACAACATCACTGGGCCATACCCCAGATTCCAGCATAGTCCCATCCACATTGCAGGTCACCACACCTGTATCCAGACTTGGAGTAGGCTGACATGCTTCCACTAATTTCTGGCTTTCAATAGGCCTAGAATACTATCCAGGAATAGCCCCTTCCTGGGTCGAGTGCGCAGGTGAGGCAATCCTATTCAGCACCCCTTGTTATCATCTTCCTCAATTTGGGAGTCATGTGATGATTTATACTTGCCCTTCCTCCTTCTACATGTGGCATCATCATGCCCTATAATTTTGCACACAGTGCATTCCTTTTTTCCTTTTACATTCAACCATGTGATGGAAAAAAAAACATGCCACCCAAAAAGAATTTAGACTTCTATTCATAGAAAATGTCCATCTTCATACTGTCATTCCGTGTTGTGAGAACAACCTCCTCCACAAGAGTGCTTGACATGTCCACTTACACCAATACCCTTGAATAATGTCAAAACATTGGGTTGATTGTCTGTCGATCCATCCAAATTGGGTTTCCAACCGCCAAAGCGATATCCCATAAAATCCTTGGATTCCAATAAAACTAATTCAGCCTACTGATCTGAATCCATATATGGGCTTGTCTGTTCCGGACATTCATGGGATCAAAATTGTGATCCTACTCTTGAATTTTCAAAAAACCAGGCTTCGGAGGGATGATTCCCTTGCTCCAAGCCCTTATTTTACACTCATTCGAGGGGAATACAACATGGTAGTACTCCCTTCCTGTTTCATTCATGCTCTAGTAATTAAAACCCCACACCTTCACAATCCTTTTAGTCGGCTTATTGTATTTCCAAGGAATCTAACCTTTTGGAATGAGGACAAGAGAAATGATTGAGTAACAAAAATGGATTTCCATTTCTTCAAATGCCTCCTAGTTTAAAAAAACATGGGAAACACTCCCTTTATTAATCACCCAGCCAATTGGGTGTGCATCAAAGGAGAATGCTGGCCCAAAATCTTCCATCATAACATCTGCAATGTTCTTCCCCAGGTCAATGGCCTCAGGAGGAGAAGAACCTAGAGCCCTGATAGGTTTCTTCGCAAGAGAGAACATCTCATTATGGCCAATACATTTAGAAAAACATCCCTATCTATGATCCTCATTTGTAGATACACCCAAAACAATCACCAGGGAATCCCCTGGATCCCTAGAATTAGGGTTTTCACCCACCTCTCCCTGAATATCCGTCTCCTATACCAGGATTATATAATACAGTAAATGTCCTAAATATAATTAGGTATTTTTTATATTATGTTTATTTCCATAAATCAAAAAAACCTCAACTAAATAGAGCATGAAATTAATATTCATATGTAATACAGACTACCGTGTCGTGAAATGATGTATTTCAATTTTCTATTACCACCTATCATGGATGGGAATAATGATGGAAATAAAATTAATTTATTATATATTTATAACATAATTATACCTCTAGAGTCATTATATTATATATACCTTTTTTAATGTTCATATCATATGGGATATGATAATGTCGCTCCTACGTACGGTAGACTACCGCCACACGAAACGATGTGATGTTTCTTTCAAAAATGTGTTACGTGGAAGTAAATAAGGGAAACTATAATTAATATACATGATATAAATGAAATAAATATGATATAAATGAAATATTTATATTTAAATAAAAAATAATATATCATTTTCTTCTTCTCTTTGCACATAGTAAAAAATAGATAATGTCGTTCGTGGATGTGTGGACTACTACCTCTACAAAGTGATGTGATTCTTCTTTTTTCATCATAAAAATAATGTGAAATATTTATATAAATATATATAATTAAATATAATATTATTTATGATATAATTATCATTATAGAAAATAAATTCCACATTCCTTAATTCTATATCATTGAAAAATTAGAACGTAACTAATGTGTACGTATAAGCTACCATATCCATGACTATATCATTGGTTATTTTTTCATATCCATAATCCATGATTGTGTTTAAAATAATATTTAATGTATAATTAGAATGATTATTTCTTTTTCGTTATTATTTATATATTTAAATAATGTCCACTTTGGCCATGTTTTACCCACCAATATCAATATTGATAAATAATCTAAATAATGTTAAAACACCCGACATGAACATAATTTTTTAATTAATAGAATATGATGTGGTAAAAAGTGAAATAAAAATAATAATAAAAATTGAAAATATTATTAATAATGTAATTAATTAACATAAGCTTATTGTTTCGGATGATAAGTATACACATGACTAATCAAACTCAAGGTAAGGGACTTCATCTCAATATCCATTAATTGAGAAAAATCTAGATCCAATACACATTTATCCTTTTATAAGGTGTATATAATCCCCCTTTGAAATATTAAAGATTAATTTCTCAATTATCTAGGTATTTAATGTTTTTTAATGTCATTCTTCAAAGGGTTTTTTGATTCAAGTGCTTCTTAATTGATAAAGGGATTTTTATTTAAAGAAAGCATTTTCTTAAAAATCTATTTTTATCCCATTTATTTTTTAAAATTATTTAATATTGACATAGAATACCTATAAAGTATATTTTATTGTTTATATTAATTTTTTTTAAATGTAATGTTTTTATTTATCCTATATGGAATATTTTGACAAATTAAAAAATAAATGTTCTACTATTAAAGTACACGACAAAAATGAAATTCCCAACACTATAAGAATTTTTTATTTTTGTATTCCTTTTCTAGAATTCATGTTTCATTCACTAAAAAACATTTAATCATTTAATTTGGGAATTTTGGTATTGAATTTTTTTTGAATGAAAAGTTTTCTTACAATGAGTTTAAAAGAGTTTTTATAATGTTTATAATGAGAAATTTCATGAACAAAATTGATTTATTTATGATATTGTACTTTAGAATTATACGATGTCATTTCCCAAATAGCTTCAAGTGGTCCTGTTACAACTTATATGATGGGGTGTCTAAGATAGCATCTAGTGAGCCCGTTATATCTTAATTGTTGGGTGTAACCAATTGAACTCAAATGCATTAGGTAATGTCCCTTATCATACTAGGAATGAAGAATGGAATTATCAAATGGTTTCTTATATGGATTTTAATGGGATCTAGTTACGTTTAAAATTGGCTTAGAATTGGTTATGAATGTTATTCCCTATGTTTCAGTTATGATTTTATAATTAATTTCTATGGGTTATAGTGATTTTAATTGAGAAAAATGTATAATTTTTTTAAATTTAAATGTTTTATTTCATATGATCAAATAACATTGATGATAGAGGTAAAATTTATGTTGGATTTCTTATGTTAACTACACTAACTGGTTTCATTCATTCTTTATCTCTTACTGAGCTTTTGTTCTCATCCCGCATTTTTAATTTTTTTCTCTGGTTTTAAAGATGGGTAATGGAATGGAATAAGTCATGGAGGTTTACCACAAAAAGAATATATGAAACATTTTCAAGGTTTTATATTATATGGATGATGAATTCTAATAATAAGTGACCAATTTGTAATTTAATTTTTTATGTATGAGTTGTGGATTAATTTTATAAATCTCAAAACATAGAATGATCCACAAAACAAGGAGAACGAATTAGTCACAAAAAATCAAGATATTCCAATAGATAAGGTAAGGGATATATATTTTTCACCACTAATTCACCTAGTAACCATCTCAGTTAGTCAAAATAAATAGTTAAACCATGAACTCAATGTGTGAATCCACATTGTAACATATTAAGGACCCAATGCACGGTTTCTGCATGGTGGGTTCTAAATTTATACTAACCATATTGAATCCCAAGTTTCCTAAAATCCATAAATTTCCTAGAATTATAATTAATAATGAAAGGAGAAAAATAAATATAATAATTGAACATTTTATACATGAAAATGAAATAGTTGTAATGACATTCGCATTTGATAGGGGGTAAGGTGTGGGTGGTGAAATCCAAATGATTATTCCTACTCACACCCTACATTATTCATTAACCCCTATCTATACACATAAAATCCATTTTTTTAAATGACAAGGGTGATGGAGCTGGGAAAGGGATGTAGAAACATAGGGAGTGTGTTATAATGATGGATTGACATTTGGCACATGAAGGGATATCAATTATTGGAATGGGTGTTATCCATGTAACTTCATCTCAGATCTTGATAATTTAGGCCATTTTTATGAGTCATTATACTCGGTATTATTGAAATGTTTTGTTTATAATAGTTAATATCTTCTTAATACTCATTACAAGCATGGTAGGTCTATTTTTAATCATTTGTGATATATTTCAGAATCACACATCACATATCATAAAATAGACATTGTCATTATATTCCAATTTCTTCCATTGGTACCATTTAAAGAATTGATGCCACTAAGAAAAATTTATTCATGTTACATTAATCATAGACTAATTTGAGGTGTGTTTCCACACATAGGGGAGAACTTTTATCATAATCAATTACTTTATTCCCCTATATTTATTCCATCCACTAGTGATTCTCAGGTGCACTTAATGTACTTTGGGGACCTGATATGATACCAGTCTGATCATCTAAACATGATCATTATAAAATGATATTAGAGAAACCTATGGGAAGTTAGATTTGTTTTTTGTGGGTAGACATAATATAGGACCATAGGGACTGAGAGAGTAACCAATAAATAGTCCAAGCCAATGAAATTATGGTGAATTTTTTTTTACAAATGTATGTCTAGGGATATCATTTTCTTTCATTAATGAATTTGTAAAAATTAATTGGGTCCTACAAATCATATTATTCATTTATAGAGAAAAATAATTGTGGTATATTTCTTGTTATATTCTATAATACCTCTGAGTATTTGCTTTATTAGTGGAACATAAAATTGCTTCATGAAAAATAAAACATTAAAAACATATAATTTTTTATCCCTATATTTTTATTGTCAATCATAAGGTTAATATTTTTCAATAATTAATTGTATTGGAAGATAAAAAAATTTATTTTGTTTATATTCACTTTTATCCCTGATATACTTATACAATAAAAATATTTGTTTTTAAATTATATATTATTATGTTGGAAATATTCTTGGAAGGGATAGAAAATGTTTCTAAAATGATATTTGTTTTTTTAAATATTGTGTGATTTTCTCTATTATTATTTGTATTTTGTTCTTTTAAGATTATTTTTAATGTATTGTTTATATGATATAAAATGGTGTTTAGAAGTATATTTATGAATATGTTTAATGTTTTTAAAGTAAGGAATCACATCTTAATGGTTATTTACTGATCTACAAATATAAATATGTTTTTAAAGATATATAATATGTATTTTAATTTTTATAGTATTTTGTTAAAGAAAATTATTAATGTGCAAGGAATGGGATTAAGAATATCTAGTGTAGTCCATTTATTGATTTGATATTAGTTTTTCCCAATAACCATTATTGAATTATTTCCTTAGTTAATTTTTTATAATATATAATGATGTATGAAATCCTATGTTTTGTGGTTTTAGTTATATAATAGTAATTTATCCCTTTATAGAATAGTTTCGTTGGGGTTATTTTGAAAAATACATACAACATTTTCTTTAGTAATAATATAATTGGATAATTTTCTATTAGTATGTAAGTATATTTATTATATTTTGTTCCTTAGGTAAAATTGAAATGGGGGGTTCTGTAAGAACCTGGACCATCTTTTCAGGTATGGTTTTTGTCATTTTATGGAGTTTTTGAGAAAAGAGGAGTTTCAGGAAATTTTTGAAGTACACGCCATGTAAATTATGAGTACATTCCATGTAGTCCCTTGCCACATGAGTCCGTGTGATGGTCGTGTCCGGGCCATACACACGGCCATGTAGGGGTGATGTGGAGGTCGCTTAAAGTGGAGTACAAAAAATCCTGGTACAACCCTTGTACTTTATTTTTTTCATTAAACAGACTGGGGTCACGTCTTAACCCTAGAAACGTCTTCTTCTCTAGTTTCTTCGACCGAGAGATTTCCGTACGACAATGGATCTTCGATGAACTCCGAGCCTCTGTCTGTTCTCTAAATCGACTGTCGTCGATTGCGTTGGAACTGTAGCGGTAAGATCTTTCTTATCTTAGATATTTGTTTTCCAATTCCTCCTCTTTTTCATGTTATCTTTGGTTGAAAGTTTTATGAATTTTCATATATCTATGGCGTTTTAAGGATATTCAAGCCTCGCGGTTCAAGTATATCAATATTCTAGAATCAAGGTAGGTGGTTTGTTCCTTTCCGTAGGAATTCTTTGAGTATTTTGTGCAAATTCCACCAATATCCTTGAACGGGGTATTGTGAGTTTCATGTTTTTCCCTTGTTGTTGCATGGTTTTATTATATGCATGAGTAAGGGTTATTATTTGTGAATAGGGTAATTTAATGTTCTTTAGATGTTTTTCCCATGCATGTTTGCCTGTTTATGAAAATTTGGTCTAGTTTTTCATATTAGTCTATTGCCAGTTCCATGCCTAATTTATAGGATGGTATGACTGTTCTTCTATGCTGAGATGTTGTAGATTCTATCCAAGTAGCTCTTGAGGATAGCTTGGCCATTACATGATGCGATACATGCTGACTTTACATAGGGCTATGAGAAAATAGGGTAGTAGAACATAGGGAGAATAAACGTACGAGCTTCTCTAGTGTGTCTTATAATACGATGCAAGACTATAGATGGAATTGACGAGGAGTACTTTCTTATAGTGTCTGTAGTTCCTCAACGTGGGCCACATGGTGAATGAGACATTGAGTGATTCCCTAGAGTGACTTTAGTATGATACAAGAATATAGGTGGAATTGACGGTGAGTGAATCCCCAGAGAGTCTATTCTTTAGCTGAACGAGAGGGGTGAGATTGTGTGTGCCTCCCAGAGGGTTGCTAGTGCTTTTAGGTTGAACCATAGGGGTTAGGCTGTGAGAACTACCCAGAGGTTACCTGTTCGTTCTACTTGCTTGTGTGGTTGTTTACTTGTATGTTATTATATGCTAGAAACTGTGGATTTTTACTGTTAGTACTTCCCTGTTTACTGTTTACTATAACTTACCTGCCATATATTCACTGACTGTTAGGCACAGATCTTTGGGTGGTTTCTTATTGGCACTTTGTCTCACACCCTATTTGGTCCATGCTTTTGGGCCCAAACAGATTATATTGTTGCATGTATAGATAAGGTCAAGTACCCTTCTACTTCAGGTTCTTGATCACACTAGAGATTGTGAGCATGAGACCAAGATGAGGCTTGCGATGTGGAGGAGTTCCTCATCTGTTTTTCTTTTATAATTTGGTTTAGTACTGTATTCAGCATTGTGACCTTTTTGGATCTTTTCCTAGATTAATTTGTGTCAGGCATCATTTATATATATGTGTTCCTGCTGTTTATCATATTTAGTTTTCTACTGTTCACTTTTGTATGGATTGTTTACTGCTCCCCTTATTGTTTATTATTTCTCTTTTCCACTGTATACTCTTCCAATGAGGGCATAGTTCCCCCATTATCACACCCAAGGCCCTCACTGCTAGTCGATAGCCTCTGGCGTTCGTGGAAATGTGATTGAGGCTATGTGACCAACCGGGTACGTGGCACATCTGGGTGGATTCCGGAACCGAGGCATTATGAAGTGGTATTAGAGGGGATTATTTTCCCTTGACTTACTGTTTGGAGACTATAGCCAGGGATATGACAGAATAGGTACCTGGTAATGAGCTGTGCCTAGTAGTAGCTAACATGTGTATAGGGAAAAGCCATATTACCTTGTTTAATTGTAGTTTTACTGGTTTTCAATTTTACAGTTGATTGATTTCACCGTCGGGTGATTCACATGCTTTGTGCTGTTACCGTTGTTGTTGTTGCGGTTCTATTTTTTTCTCAACCCGATGAGATGAGGGTATTCCATCTCATGAATCATACATGCACTTGCTAGAAATCACAAGCCTTGCATTATTTCCATGCCATCTAGGATGCATTAGCGATTGAATGTTGTTGTGATAGATGTTGTTTAGATTATTCTTGTTGTTGTGATATATGCTTTGATAGAATCCCTACTGTTTGATAGGGAATTTGTCTATATAGTGCTTTTCTTAGATGGATTCCCAACTTTGGTTCTTGAGGTGTATGCGTCCTCATGGACTGGAATTTACTGGATCATTGACCTATTTACTTTGTTTGTAACTTGTATAAGATTCGAAACATTGATTCACGGGGAGTATGGGCCCTCACGAATCGGAATTTGGAACCTTAACTCTTATTTTCTGTGTTTTCTAGTTATCAGAGTAGTTTCCTTGCTACTGCCCAGAAAAACCTAGAATACACATCATGTACTTTATAAATAAACAATGTGTAGTCTATAGCAATGTCACTGACTGCGCCAGCAGGGACACGAGGTTGTGAAAAATCATATAGGAACACGCCGTGTACTAGATTATCATGCTGTGTAGTGTGAAATCGGTACCCCGACCGTGTCATGAACAACACGGGTCATGTTATCTTTTCACATACACGTCATTTCTGAATTTTACACGTCGTATTGTTTGATCTAGGTACCCAGACTTGTCACAAAAAAACGGGTCAGTGTTACCCTTTCTTATACACGCTGTGTCCGTCTAGAACATGCTGTGTAGTGTCGACCATATGTCAGGCCACGTCACTAAGAACACGGGCCAATTAAGGCATGTATAGTACACGTCGTGTCTGCTTTGAACATGCCATGTTATTTTGTCTTGGAAGAGCCGTGTGGCTTAACCATGTATAAGGACATAGGCAGGGAAGAAGATTCAATTACACACCGTGTGTTTGGACAACATGCCGTGTGTTTGGGGTGTTACACGACCTGTTGAAACAAAAGTACACTCCCATGTGAACGACCTAAGTGAACATGCCGTGTAGTGAAAGAACACACCCTGTAGTCATGTTTTGCAAAACTTGAATGCCTTCTTTTCCCTATTTCTTCTTGTGCCTTTAGTTTTTCAGTCTTTGTTAATACTGAATCTAAAGAGTGCTTTTGACCATTCAGAGCTATGGTACCGAGACGTCCTCCGGTTGTACGCAAGTTACCAGGTGGTGATCAGACTCTGTATATGGCCAATCAGGGGCATCCCGTAGATCCTCCAATTGTGACAGCCTTGGGACCAGCAGTGATACCAGCTGTAGGAACCGATGCATAGTTTAGGGTAGGTTTTCTGAGGATGATGCATACCTTCTAGGAAGTTCTGCCTTCTTCCATATCTATGGTAGACTTGACATGCGTTTTCCAGTAGCATCATCCTTCCACCTTCTTTGGGGAAGGAGGACCTCAGGCTGCAGAATCATGGCTAGAATCCATGATCACGATCTTTGAGCATCTGGAGACACCTCCAGAAAGGTGGGTCAAGCTCACTCCCTACATGCTATGAGACTCCTCCAAGAGGTTGTGGGATGTGATCTCACAGGCGGGTGATAAGCAGGTTATGGCGTGGGAGGAGTTTCAGCGCATCTTTTATGACTACTTCTATCTGGAGACCCTGAGGGCCGATCGAGCCCAGGAGTTCATGAGCCTAGAACATGGTACTCTTTCCTTCATCTAGTATTTCTTGCATTTCACTGAGCTTCATCATTTCACACCCCTCCAGAGTGGGGATGGTTTGTTCTTGGAAAGGGTGTTTGAGTATGGTCTCAGACGGGAGATCCACTCACATGTTAATATATTCAGGTAGACTTCCATCACATCCATCTTCAACCAAGCACTGATTGTGGAGTGTAATCTAAGAGATTCTGGAGGTGAGAGCCAGGGCGGTTCCACTTCCAGAGTTAGTTCTTCACAAGCAGACAACAGGAAGCATCGTAGGGAGTCTACAAATGGTGATCCGAGGCAGCGAGACACATCTTCAGGTAGCCAGGTGGTATTATACCAGTGTAGAAGAGTTGGGTATACGAGGACGCAGTGCTAGAGAGTCCCCGTTGAGTGCCGATCTTGCAGCAAGATGGGTCACCTCCAGTACTTCTATCATGTTTTCTCACCATCATCTGGTGACAGAGGTTCATCCATGACACCTCATTCAGGAGCAGCACCACCAGCTTATCACCAGTCGGGGAACTGGAGTTCTTCCAGCTGTTCTGGCCGAGTTGAAGGTCGAGTCCATAGATGACAATTACCGGTCTTTCAGTGATAGCAGGGTGGATTAGCTCAGAGCAGTCAGGCAGGATCACATGGTTATGGTACAGGTTAGGAATTTGCAGTGGAGCAGACCCAGCAGGAGTAGGATCTCGAACCTTCTACAGTTCAAGGTACGATCTTAGTAGGCTCAGTTATATCTTCAGCTCTTTTTGATACTGGAGCTATGCATAACATTATCTCTATTGCTGTTGTGGAGATCCTTGGGCTTTTCATCTTTTCCTCTGCCGATACCTTGATGCTAGGCACACCATTGGGGATTCGGACAGCTAGTGTACGTCAGTGAAAGGAGTACTATCTAGAGGTTGTAGGGTGTCACTATCTATGGAATCTCAATGTCCTAGAGATGACAGGCTATGATGTCATTCTCAGAATGGACTGGCTCATTCCCTTCCAGGTATTCATCGACTGGTATTGCTGCAGGGTGAGTTTTATATCACCCAAGGGCGGATCTTTTCTTTATCAAGGTGAGTGGGACATCTAGGTGAGTAGAGCCGGACCTGAGCATCATGGGCTAGAAGGAGTTATAGCCCAGATTTCTAGTCTTTATCAGGATTACCAAGGGACTTCGTAGTTAGACTTTCCTCTAGTGGTGGATCGTTTCAGGGACATCTTTCCAGAGGACTTTTCAGGCTTGCCTCTAGAGATTGATGTGGAATTTTCTATTGAGCTCATGCCAGAAGAAGAACCGGTGTTCATTCCTCCTTATAGGATGGCTACATCTGAGATACAGGAGCTCAAGAAGTAGTTGGAGGAGTTGTAAGCGAAGGGTTTCATTCGATCGAGGACTTCTCCTTGAGGATCGCCTATCCTGTTAGCAAAGAAGCCAGACAGTACTCTCAGGTTGTGTGTGGACTATCAGAAGTTGAACCAGTTGATGGTCAAGAACCGATATCCTTTGCTGAGGATCGATGATCTCTATGATCAGCTTCGAGGAGCCCGAGTGTTCTCGAAGATTTACATAAGGTCCGATTATCATCCGTTACACGTTAGACCATCAGATATACCTTTGACGGCTTTCAGAAGTAGGTATGGTCTATAAGAGTATACAGTTATGCCGTTCCGTCTCAGAAACTTTCCAGAAGTTTTCATGGAACTGATGAACCGAGTTTTCCATCCCGATATAGACTCTTTTGTGTTGGTCTTCATGGACGGTAACTTGGTGTACTCTCACACTCAACACGACCATGCTACCCATCCTGAGATAGCATTGAGTACACTGAGAGAGTATCAGTTATATGCTAAGCTCTCAATGTTCTATTTTTGGATGGATCATATTCACTTTTTTGGCCATGTCATCTCAGAGACTGGTGTATCAGTAGACCTAGAGAAAGTGAGAGTAGTAGTTTCCTGGGAATAACCGAAAAACATCTTTGAGGTGGCGAGTTTTATAGGGTTGGCTGGATACTAAAAACGCTTCATACTGGACTTTTCACGCTTATTATCACCATTGATAGGTCTGACCAAGAAGGGTGTGATGTTATTATGGTCATATTATTTTGAGTCAGCCTTTCAAGAGATGAACGGGAGATTGACTTTAGCACTGATACTAGTCTTGCGAGAGCCGGGAAAGAGCTATACTGTTTACTGCGATGCTTCAGGTATCGGGCTGGGAGATGTGCTGATGCAGGGAGATGGGGTTGTTGCGTACGGGTCTTGGAAGTTGAGGCCACTTGAGAGGAACTACCTAACACATGATCTCAAGCTGGCGGCAATTGTTCATGCCTTACGCTGTTGGAGATATTATCTTTTAAGAGAGCATTTTGTGGTCTTCACCGACCACAAAAGTCTCAAGTAAATCTTCACTCAAAATGATCTGAATCTGGGAAATAGCATGTGGGTTGAGTACCTACAATATTTTGACTTTGAGCCTGCCTATAAACCTAGAAACAGCAACGCAGTGGCTGACACATTGAGCAGGAGAACTCAGGTGCATGCAGTTCCGGAAGCCATCAGTGAGTGGTATCTTATGACTCTATTCTCTGAGATACATCTAGAGGTGCATGATAGACAGGGACATACATTCTTATCTTCTGTAGCTATTACCTCTATACTTGTTGATCGGGTAGTAAAGAGGCAGCTATCAGATTCTGAAGGCCTAGTTCTTTGGGAAAGCGTGTCAAGAGAGGACCCTATTCTGGGATGGAAAATTGGCGAGGATGTGATCTTGCATTTCCAGAGATGTGTATGGGTGCCAGCAGACATACGTGAGCAGCTGATGTAGGATTTTCATTCCTCAGTTTGGGAGGTTCATCCTGGCGTCACCAATATGTCTCGTGATCTACATCATCAGTATTGGTGCTAGGTATGAAGAGGGATGTTGCCAGTTTTTTCATGAGGTGTTCCACTTGTTTGCAGGTGAAAGAGAATCATCAGTGACCAGAAGGTCTTTTACAGCAGTTACCCATTCCGAAGTGGAAGTGGAACAATGTTGCGATGGACTTCGTGACGGGTTTTACGAGATCACCTCAAGAGAATGATGTTGTTTGGGTTGTCATTGACAGGCTTACGATAGTTACTAACTTCTTGACGATCAAGGAGACCGTCAGTGTTGATGAGCTGGGAAAACTTTATATCCACGAGATTGTATCCCTTAATGGGGTTCCATGTTCCATTTTGTCAGATAGGGATGTGCGTTTTACTTCTCGGATCTGGAAAGGGCTTTAGAAGGCTTTGGGTACACAAGTACTTTTGAGTATAGCATACCATCCTCAGACAAATGGCCAGTCCATGCATACGATTCAGGTGCTTGGGGATATGATCCGAGTATGCATTCTAGAATTTGGAGGTTCTTGGGAGAAACATATACCTCTTCTGTAGTTTCCCTACAATAATAGTTTTCATGCAACTATTCAGATAACACCTTATGACGCTCTGTATGGTAGGCCATGCCGATCACCCTTTTGGTTGGAGGCATGAGAGAGAGCTTTGCTGGGACCTTTTCTTTTTCACGAGACCACTGATAAGATAGAGTTTATTCGAAAAAGGCCAGATACTAAACAATATCGACATAAGTCTTATGCTGATCAGCAGAGAGGACCTTTGGAGTTCGAGGCTGGGGATCAGGTTTTCCTACATGTCGCACCAAGGCTAGGACACAAGAGGATTCAGAGACAGGGTAAGCTTTCACCAAGGTACGTCGGGCCTTTTGAGGTGTTGGAGAAAGTAGGACCGGTTTCCTATCTTTTGCAGTTACCTCAGAGGTACCGAGCTATGCACGAAGTCTTCCACGTTTCTTAGCTCCGACGTTAATTTTCAGACCCATCTCATGTCTTTCAACCTGAGGAGGTTGAGCTCAAATCAGATGCATCATTTAAGGAGTATCCTATCCGGATTTTCGATCACAGTATGACGGTTTTCCATGGACGGTATGTTCCTTTGGTATGGGTGTTGTGGCAGCACGGGAAAGTACAGGACACGACTTGGGAGAGGGAGGCTGATGTACGGTCATAGTGGCTGGAGCTATTCAGGGTTTCTTCTTCTACACCTCGCTAGGGAAATTTGGGGATGAATTTCTTTAAGGGGGGATGTTTGTAAGAACCCAGACCTTCATTCCAGGTATGTTTTTTTTATCTTTTTCGGGAGTTTTTGAGAAAAGAGGAGTTTCTGGAAATTTTTGAAGTACACACCGTGTACTCTCTTGCCGCGTGAGGCCATGTGCTGGACTTTTCTGGGCCACACACATAGCCATGTAGGGGTGATGTGGATGCCAAAAAAAGAGGAGTAAGAAAAAGCCTGGTACAAACCCTATACATTCTATTTTTTCATTAATCGTATCAGAGTCGCGTCTTAACCCCAGAAACGACTTCTTATCTAGTTTCTTCGATCGAGAGAGTTCCTTATGGCCACAGATCTTCGACGAAACCCCGATCCTCCATTGGTTCTACGAATCGACCACCATAGATTGCATTGGAACTGTAGCGGCGATTTCTTCCTTCTCCTAGATCTTTGTTTTCCAATTCCTCCTCTTTTTCATGTTATCTTGGGTTTAATGTTTTATGCGTTTTTGTAGATCTAAAACGTTCTATGGAGATTCAAGCCTTGTGGTTCATGTATATCAATCTCCTCACATCATGGTAGGTGGTATGTACCTTTCCATATGATGTCTTTGAGTATTGTGTGAAAATTCCACCAATATCCTTGAATGGGGTATTATGTGTTTCCTGTTTTTCCCTTGTTGTTGCCTTGTTGGATTATATGCTTGAGTAGGGGTTATTGTTTTTGAATTGGGTAATTTACTATGCTTTGGATGTTTTTCCCATGCATGTTTCCCTGTTTATGACCATTTGGTCTAGTTTTTCATGTTAGGCTATTGCCAGTTCCATGCCTAGTTTTTAGGATGGTATGACTATTCTTCCATGCTGAAATACTGTAGATGCTAGCCAAGTAGCTCTAGAGGATACCTTGACCGTTACGCGATGCGATACTTGCTGACTTTACACAGGGCTGTGAGAACCTATTGTAGTAGACCATATGGAGAATGGATGTATGGGCTTCTCTAGAGTGTCTTATAATACAATGCCCGACTCTAGGGGGAATTAACATTGAGTTCTTCCCCAGTGTGTCTGTAGTTCCTCGACACAGGACACAGGGTGAATGAGACGTTGAGTGCTCCTCCAGAGTGCCTTTATTATGATATGAGACTATATGGGGAATTGATGGTGAGTGCTTCCCCACAATGTCTATTCTTTAGCTAAACCAGAGGGGTGAGACTGTGGGTGCCTCCCAGAGGGTTTCTAGTGCTTGTTGGTTGAACCATAGGGGTTAGGCTGTAAGAACTACCCAGAGGTTATATGCTTGTTCTCCTTGCTTGTGTGGAAGTTTACTTGTTTGTAATTATATGCTAGAAATGGTGGATTTTTTACTGTTAATACTTCCCTGTTTACTGTTTACTATACCTTTACCTGCCATATATTCACTAACTATTAGGAAAAGATCTTTGGGTGGTTTCCTACTGGGACTTTGTCTCACACCCTATTTGGGGGATGATTTTGGGCCCAAACAGATTATATTGTTTCAGGTATAGATATGGGAAAGTGTCATTCTACTTCAGGTTAATGATTGAACTAGAGCTGGTGAGCATGGGACCAAGTCGAGGCTTGAGATGCCGAGGAGTTGCTCATATATTTTTCTTTTGTACTTTGGTTTAGTAATTTATTCAACATTGTGAATTTTTTGGATGTTTTTCTAGATGCATTTGAATCATGCATCATTTATAAATATGTGTTCATGATGTTATTCATATTTAGTTTTTCGTTGTTCACTTGTGTATGGATTGTTTAATACTCCCGTTATTGTTTATTATTTCTCTTTTACACTGTGTACTCTGCCAATGATGGCATAGTTTCCCCACTATCACCCCCAAGGCCCTCACTGCTAGTTGGAAGCCTCTGGCATTCAGAGAAATGCGCTTGAGGCCATGTGACCAACTGGGTACGGGGCGACTCTGGGTGGCTTTTGGAATTGGGTCATTACATGTTCTATATCAATAATCAAAACATTAGATTCACTATATAAATTAAATATATTTAAATATTTGGTCATATATTTTTCAAAATTAGATTATAAAGGATTTATAATCTTGAATTAAATTTAAATCAATGAATTTTGAGTTAAACCATAAATATAGGAATTCACAACAAGTTTTCCTTGACTAAATTATTTAATATATATGGGGTTGTTGGTGGTATATTTGAAAAAATAGTTTAGTGAAATTTATTTTGAACTGGTGTTATAAGGATGTAACACTGAAATAGATATTTCTAATTTGTGTTATAATATAAGTGAGTTTTGATGTAAATAAAATGATGTTGTTAGTTTTAGTTTCCCATTGAATCCTTTTATAGGGTTTCAAGAACATTTTAAAATTATTTTATAAACAAATAAAGAGATGATAAAATAATTATTTTACTTTCTTATGTCTTCAGATAAGAGAAAAAACATATTAATTTTTTAGATTTATTTTTTGGAAATCATAGAATATGAAGCTTGTAATGGAAAGATTGTTAATGGGGTCAGAAGTATTGGATTTGGATTTTATGGGGTTGGAGATCCTGCGTGTTGTAAATAGGTGTCCACTAAATAACAAATTCTTTATTACCTTGGAACATTCTAAACACACTAGTGGGGATGTTTTTACTACACTCTTATTAGTGGTCGGTGGTGTTCCATAATGAACCTTATGGGGGTTTTTGTTAACTAAGGGAAATTTAATTTTGTTCATACATTTAAATTCAACGTAAATATCATTTTGGTTTTTCTTAAATATATATTATTCTCTCCATTTCCTATACTAAGTAAAATTTTCTCTATTCCAACATTCATCATTTTTTTACTGGACTTATTTTCTCAAAACTTTCAAGGTGATTTTAATACATAAAATCTAGATGGTCCATCCCAATTATATTTCTTCAAATATTATTAATTAATTTATATTATTTTCTTAATCTAGTATATAATACAATATTTGTTATTTTATTGTGATTTTGTAGATATTAATAGTAGAATGGACCTTTATTTTACTCTTCTAATTCTCTTTGTTAATGGGAATTCATATTACTTATTCTCAATATACCCATATTTAATTTATCATATTTATATCATATAGTAAAAATAATACATTATTTAGAGTAATGTTAATTTTATCCCCAAGGGGCCAATCGTTTAAATTATTTTACCTAGATATTTGAATTAAAAATATAATTTTTATAAAACATTAAACTTGGTTAATTCATTCATTTATTATTATGGTTTAGTTTAATCCTACATCCAATTTCACATATTTTTATACATTTCATGAAAAAAATCTTTTAATGACAGAAATTTACTTCCTAAATTATGTTTTAAATATGATGATATAATTGTAAAAATGAATTTTTATGAGTATAAGTTTCTTAAAATATCATTATTTAACAAAAATAAAAACAAGAAAATATTTAATTCTTAATGACTAAATCCTATTTAATTATAACATTTTTTCTAACTATTATTTCAAATTTTTTATAATAGTTTTGGTTGGTAATAAATACATTATAAATACATTGAAAATGAGATAAAGTTTTATCCTATTATATTCCTAATACTAGTGGTTAGGTATTTTCTAAATGAACATTAAATAGAAATAATTTCATGGGAGTTATTTTTATTTAAATAATTAAAAAATGTACTAAAATTATTGTATGTATTCAATTCATGTATTTATCAGTTTTATTTGTATATTATATCATGGTTTACCTAAGATACTATAAGATTACTTAATATTTGAAAATATAATATTCAAACATGCTCATTCAAGTAGTTTTCTATGTTTTTTAATTTCACTGTAATATTTTTAAAACAACGGTTTTGAAATCAATTTTTTTCACCCTATAGTAAATTCCCTTACTAATCTAACCCTAGAGGGTGGTGATGACTCATAGGGGGTGGTGGTGATGTTTTTACCACCCATCATAGATTCTTCTTGAAGGGGGAAGCTCCCACCATTCCTCTTTCACTTTAACAACCCAACCATTCTTCATAACATTCCCCAAGTCTATCTTATCCTGATGGTTCCTTCTCTGCACCTCGGTTCCCCAATGGTACCCCTTTACCTATATAAATTATATGAATTTTCATATCTCCTCAGGTTCTCCCATGTGGATCAATTCCATTGTAGGAATCCAATACTTGATTGTTTTGATAGATTCATCAATGGAACCTGTCTATATAGTTATAGTAAAATTATTTTGTCGTTTTATCCCCATCATTTGATTATTTTCTTCATTGGGGATGTTGATATCCCTTTACCATAGTCCATAGGACAGTAAATATGTGAGGGGATCTAATTATTCCTCATTTAATGGTATTATAACTTTCGTTATAAGCGTGACCACTATGAAGTATTGATTTGGTCTAGTTTTCTAGGATTCCCCTCCGCTTCAAAAAAAAATTGATCATCTAATTACTTTGTAAACTTTAAGAAATATTTTTTTATTCCCATAATCTATCAAGGTCCTTATATATCCCAATAGATTCAAAAATATTCATGGAATTAAACATGTGAGAACAACTAGTGGTATCTAATTAGATCGAGTTTAGTGAATAATTTTGATGAAAACTAGCATTGTTGTCCAAGGTCTTATTTTACTATTCCTCATAGTGCTTTAAATTAGGCCATCAGAAGCATGAGTGTCTTCTTAATTCAAGGCCAGGGGAGCCAACATATCATGAATTTTTCATTATCAATGAGGATAATGAAAAATATCATTGTATATCTTTTTCGAATGTCAATAATAGATCTTGTGATATTAGTATGAATTCCTCTAATAATATAACCATCTATGCTCAAATACTGACGTGATCCCCCATTATCTTTGGAATTGGATGGAAAGGTAATGAGTTTATATTAGTGGGTAATGAGGATTGCATCCAAATATATTCATGTGGATCGGAGAGTGGAGGATTTGTAATCGAAACATCCATCAATTTTAGAAATGAGGTTCAATATTTTATCAAATAGTTCAATCCAACCCAATATATGTCTCTTGTATTTATTGTAGTGTTTTCCATGGTTTCAAAATCTCAAGTAACAAGTTATAAATATAGAATACATACAATTGAGTTCAATTTAGTAAAATATACATTATCATCCTCTAATGATTGTGATATGCAGAAGGCGTGTCTATGAGTAATGGTCCAAAATAAATTCTATATTTTTAGATATTATATATTGAGTGATTTGGTTGATTATGGTTTGGAATCATTAAAAAATATAAATGTAAAAGGAAGTGTAAACCTATGAAGAAGCACAATTTGTATCCTCGGAACTAATTTAAGCAGACCTATAGCTCACCTAGGCCCTTCTCAATTCCTTCAAAGGTGAGAAAACTAAATTCTAGTATTTTATGAGTGTGAAGAGGATTCTAAAGCTGAAAAAATATTACTTTTAGGAGAAAATAATTCTAATAATGGAGAAATAAACATTGGATACTAGACAATTAACAATTCCATTTAAACCATAAATAGAGTGGATTAATCTTCCCTACCGAACCCAATGGATACTTGGTATGTGAGAAAATATAAAAGACCAAATCCCTATGAAGAGACCCCTGATAAAAAGGTGGAAGGATTCTCTATGAACATAGAAATTTTAGGTAACTCTAAACCCTAAAATATGTAAATATATGAATGAAATTACATATACATTTTTAATCATGATTCTTTATGTACCCCTTCCAGGAAAAACCAATTCAAAAAATAGAAAAGGATGTGATTTTGGAATGGATGGGGCTTGATTTTGAAAATCTAAATTTGAGATTCATGTTAATTTAATGAAAATGATAGTGGAATAGGACATATATGTTACTTAAATTGAGAAATAAATAAATAAAATTTATTAAATAATGATTTATTTTAATATAAATGTTGAGAAATCAATATAGATATATTCCAATGATAGAAATAATATTTTCGGGTTTAATAAATACATGATTAGAATGTAATATTTCACTAATTATTGGGATAAAGTGGAAAAAGGCCATAAGAATTTGTTTTAGGATAACCAAAGAGTACCATGTTTCTTTATAAATAAATCAAAACTTAGGTAGATTAAAATACATTGTTTTAGTTATTCTAGTGTAAATTTGTGATTTATTATGAATTTTATCTTCCTCAACATATTTTCTTAATGTATTTTTTTCTCACTCAATCATTAAAAGTGAATTTGTATAAATAAAATCTTTGATATTTATTTATTTAGTCATTATCGATGAATCATTCAAACATTATATGAAATCCATATTTTTATATTTTAACATTAATTTAGAAGAATAATGTTAATATGTTTTTCGTTACCTTTTTGTTGAAATGTAAATTATTTAATTTGTTATTTTTGAAATACTATTTTTGATTTAAAAGAATATAGAGGGGGTTGAAAATTTATTTTCTTATATGGATGATGGGAGTATTAATATTTTTTTCCCACTAATAAGATTTTATGTTCAAGAGAAAATTTTAATTTAATAATTAAACATTATATTTCATGTTTTAACATTGAATTATGTATTATAATTTCTTATTCAATCTCTATTTAAATGGTTCCACCTTTGGGTTAGTTTACTTTATATAATATCTAGTTGAATTAAAAACACTACCTACCATTAAAATTAATTAATTTAATTATTTCATTTTTTAATATAACCTTTAAGTATCTCTAATATCATTTGGTTTGGTAAATATTTGGGTATTTTTGAAGAGTTTTGTGTGATTAAATGTGTAATATAATGATACAATATAATAGAGATATCACTAAATAATAACTTTTTTTTATTAGAATGGTTTTGATTTTATTTACATTAATGTGGTTTTTTTTCATTTTGTTTTGTTTATTGGTTTCGTTTTTGAGTTTATAATTCATTTATTACCATCATGGAACAAATCACATTACCTTGTGTTTATAATTAATCATAAATAATTAAGAAAAACATAACCATGGTTGATGGGAAGAGTCAACAATGGCTTGATTACCGAGTTATATGGACACATAAGAGTGTTCTTTATTTTACATCATAATCACAATGATGGGTGATTGGAGTCACTGGGACACAAAGGTCTTATTCCTAGGGATCATTGTGAGTGATTTTTGAATCACCATTTTAATTATTGTATTGTTTTTAGTATTTTTGGATTTTAGATTTTGTTCAATAATTATGAAGTGTTCATTTGGGTAACCAATTTTCTTATCCTTATTTCTTAGATGAATAGTGTATTTCAATTTAGTTCATATTTATCATGAAATTAAATGGTGTTTATTCGTAACCTACATTTATCTCAAATGTTACCCTTGATTTTATTACAAATTATGTATTTAGACGTGGGTATTATCCATAATTAATGACTAGAGATGTTTTAGTAGGAAAATAATATAATTGGAAAGGAAGTTGTAAGGAACCTCATTTTGAAGTCATTTTCCTCTTATTTTACGGTTTCTATGCCTGTATTGAGGTAATTTTAGTCTATGTTTTATGTGAGATTATGTGTTGTGTTGATTCTCAGTTTGATGAATTATTTTCCTATAATATTTGATTATTTATTCTATTCATTTATATAGTAGAAATTTAGTGGCATTGGAATAAAATTAAGGGGTTCTATATATGTTAAGTGAAAAATAAGGTGGTGGAGAATTCAGGTTGGTAAAGTGAGAATTGAGTGGGTACATACGAGGAGTAAAATGTACCATGTTTTTCTATTAAGTAACCATATAGTACATGATTTCCTTTACATTGATACTCAACAAGCAATAAATAAGAATCCCTTACTGACTGAAAATTAAATTTTTTATTTCAAAAACACTTCTAAGGAAAAAGTGAGAAATACACAAGAACCACATACGAGACAACCTACCCAAGGGGATCCACCATTGCAGACACGAGTCAAAACAAACCCATAGATCACTTTAATGGTTGAATGAGAAACAAAATTTAAACACAAAAATCATCCTCAAACATACCTTCAGAATCATCATGTTCCCTCTCAGAATCAAGAGATGACTCAGAAACGAGACATGATTGGTGGCTGATGGAGCTAGTGCGCATCCTACTCAACCTGCCTCCCACCCCCTGTCTGCCAATGACCTGTGGGAAAACACCCAAGTTGAAGAGTTCCCTTACCATCCCCAATATTTTTGGCTTTCTTTTTGGTTGATTTATGTTACCAAGGATTTAAAACTTGTTGTGGATGGCCACCGAGGAATCAAATCTAGTTTGAATCCCCACGCCACCAAACCGCCCATCATTAGGTGAGTGGGTCATAGAGATGGCCGCAACTTGTTCCCCAGCCGAACCGACAACAGTAGTGACACTCTGTTTGGATCCATCGACCATTAGGATACTCTGCAATGTTGGTTCATCCCTTCTCCCATCAGGATCAGCCATCCCACCATGAACAACATTCGCATAAGAAGGACCAACACTTCCAGAAACCACAATAGTGATGCCCTTACCTTTCTTTTCTCCCCTGACTTGATCTCCTCCGGCACAAAGGGAGGTGCATGAGCGGCAGAACCTAGTAGGCCAAAAGAATATGAGGAGGGTTTTCCAAGACTTGAAGTGGAAGCCCGTTGGATGCCCAAAGGGGAATGATGACCACCCGACAGAGATCTTCGACTCATCCCGACCCCAGACTGAGGCATTCCAACAGTAACCTGAGGGACTGTGGGAGCAATGGTGTCATTAGGCTGAGTCGCCAATCCTTTGTGACCTCACCTCCCACGTCGAGAATAGAAAGAGGCCCAGTGGCCTTGATGACAAAAAAGTGAACAAAAACCAATACTTTCCTCATAATGAATGCATTTCCAAAAACCAAATGAACCTTCCACATGGAGACGAAGAGGATTCGGGAGAGCCACCGATAGGTCCATATCAACAAAAAGGTGAGCAAAGCCAAGTTGCTTCATGCAAAGATTATCATCGTCAATTCAGAGGAAACAAATGATCATATCACGATTACCTTTGAGGACGGATGGGTTCTGAAAGGGGAGTAGAAGGTGAGGAAGTCGAATCCACACCGCCACACACTTGAAATCGCGACCATGATCAAAGTAAACTTTCCAACAAAAGAGAAGTAAGTGTCAATTATCACACAAGAGCGACTCCGACGACCAGGCATAGGAAAAATCATCATCAGAAAAAAGGTGGATGCTCAGATGACGTTGATCCAAAGTGTCCACTACCGCCCGGGAATGAAGACCCCACATTAAGTTGATGAAACCCTCAAACAACTTCAGTGAAGGTCGATCTCCACCAAATCTGGCCACAATGGTTCTGGAGTGAAATGATACAGCATCCTCAAACTCTGATGTAGATAAAAAAATGGCTGGGGATCCCTTAAATGAAGACGATTCCTTTTGAGAAATTGGGATTGAAGGAATAATTGGGAAACAAACCGGAGTAGGAACATCTGGGAGAAGGGGGCACGATAGATCCGAATCAAACAACCGGAAGGGTATCATCGGCCTGACCTTCCCCTTGCACCTCCAACTCTGATGCCTGGATCTGGCCGAGTAGGGGTATCTTTCCTCATCCTGCACTGCGTACCGCTGCAGCATCCTTCTAAGAATCCCTTAAAATATGGGTATTTTAGTCTTTTAAATGAAACCATTTTTACCCAAAAAAACCCTTTTTCTAAAAACATTATTATTTATTAACAACCCCTTATTCCTTTAGGTTCTCTCAATGTATTTATTTTAATCCCTTGCTTGGAAATAATTAACTGTCATTTGAATTTTCCTTGATTTATCAAAAAGGAATTCTTATGGTGTGGTATGGGTGAATATATTCTCTTATAATACCCTTATTCTGGTTTTTACATAGAATTAATGTATGAAACTTTACAAATTATTCATTGATTTGAATTAAATATATTTGATAATATACTCATTTCGTAGCTATGGGATATTTTTTTGTGTAAATATATGGTTTTTTAGTGTTTTTCTTATTATCTTTCTCTTTCATTACTGGAGATTTCAAAACCTACATTTATTATTACCTATCGTTAGTCCCAATATTCTAGATGTTCCAAATAATAATCTCCCTTAATATTAAAGAGATTATCTTTGGTTAATATCATATTGAAAACTACTCAATACCCTTGAATCCATTAAGGGATTGGTTATAAATGTTGTATGTCTGAGTGAATCAACCCAAAACCTAAGAGTTTTAATTAAATAATGTTTCCTTTAATTGGTTAAATTGGATATATTATAGTGATTTTCAATTTTCACTGTTTTATGACTTGGAATTGTATATTTTTTATTCATTATTTTTTCCATGTCATATAATTGAAAACTTTTGGACTTTTTTTTACATAAATTGGATGTGTTAAATACTTTATAGGCATAATTTTTTGATTTGTGCCATTATACATGAGTTGGATGATTTTATTTTGATACATTTGTTTCTAGAAAGCATTTACATTTGATATAATTGTATAACATAATTTTAATTATAATATCAATATTAATACACATTTTATATTAAAAGGTCATTATACTTTATAGGGATGGTATTGTTTTAATATCCATTATGGTTAATTATTCGTTTAATTGTTATTACATGAACATAATTTTTTTCCAAGGTATACCTATTCCTATTCAATAGGATGATGAAATAGATTGGGTTCATGATTTCTAATGTTATTCCCCTTACCTCGGGATGCGTGTTGATGTGTAAACTCATCGTTTTTAACCCCCATTTTCTCTTCTTTTGTTGCTTTTACTTTCTTATTAATAAAATTTTTATGGGAGTGGGATTTCTTATTCCTGAGCCTTCTAATTATTCCACTTACCCTTTCCCAAAATGGAAATTTTATATAAGCTAACGTGAGTCTATTATACATGATTTCATTTCCACCAATATGGGATGTACATTGAAAATAACTTCACTATGATGGGATCAGTGTTAAACCAGGACTTCACTCATCAATTAATCTTGAATTTTGAGTTAAACAAGAATTAGATACACTATATAAATACCCTCCTTGTATATATAGATATGAATTATTTTAACAAATGATATAATTGAAAATATTTTATCCATGAATATTAATTCTATGTTATATCCATATATCATTTTTCTATTATTGTATACACATGAGGTTTTTGAATGTGTTTGGGGGTTGTTGTTGACTGACTACATAGTATACCTTGATTACTCTCTACACAGGACCACCGTAAGAAATCTGAATACTATTTTTTATGTGAACCATGGACGAGAAAAGATATTGAACATAAGACATGGTTTCATAAAGAGTTTTTTATTAGGAAAAATCTAGTTTTGGAACTTGGAGTGTGACTTGGTTTTTAGTATGATGGTTGTGTATCGAACAACTTCTTCTATCTTGTACATTTGGGAAAATGTTCTTAAGACTGTATACCTCATTATTTTAATATATTACTTAGATAACTACTTTCATCAACTTTATACTAAATTCAATAATGATAGGTATATTTTTAAAATTTTATATTGATTTCCTTAGGTTCTCATAAAATATCCTACATTTTACATATCATATATATTCTAATTTCTTATTTTTTTGTTGTTTATAACTATGGTACTCCTTATTCTCATTTGGAAAATGTAATTTAGGCATTTACAGACTGAGTGTGTGTTTACTTATTAAGGGGAGAACCCATCCACCAATAATATTGACTTTATCCTATCATGTTTACACCACCCTCTATCGATTAGGAGGTGAGCCTCACATATTGTGGTGACCTAAGATGATATTGATTGGGTCATTGAAAAATGATCAATAAAATATCTGTGTCACATAAATCTCACTATGATATTTATCTACCTATCATTTATTATTATCAATTCCCACCATGCCTTATCCTACATGACCCATCATTACCCTACATTTGTAGAAAATTCCCAATTTTATTATCAATGAATTTAATTTTATTCACATTGGAATGAATCTAACCCTTAGATTTAGTCAAGGGATTGTAATTATAACTATATTATATCATATATAACATTTATTTATATATTATTTTAACAATTTAATTCTCATTATTGTAGATTCATCCTAAATAGTATTTTTGAAACATATTAATGTATAAAACCTTATACATCCAATAATTTTTTATTAAAAATATAAAAACATAAAATTGTGTCAAATCACTTCTAAATACATCCAATTTATAACATAGATAAAACAAATTCAATTAATTCCATCAAATAAAATGAAAAAAATCTACACGTTGTTTGATACATAAAAAAACCACAAATTTATAGTCATAATCTCATGCCATGGGGATAAGAAAATTCCATACCTATGATCTATTATCCAAGGAAGAAAATTCAATAGATACCTCAATTAAAATACAATACTGAAACATAATATATATATATATATATATATAATCAAAAATCAATAATTTCATATTCATGACCTATAAAAAAATATTCTTTTTTTTTGAGGAATATTACTAAATCAAATGAAATGCCTATATGTAACTTCTTATTGATGGATTTCATAGGAATAACTATTTTCCATATTATAGAAAAATATAACTCCAAAACCAATAAAAAAATTTATTTCTATATGTTGGAAGTGAATATTGAAATAAGTAATGATGGAAAACTGTTTGAAAATAAATCCAATATTTTCCACAGTAGTTTGATATAGATCACAAAATTGAAATTGGTGGATTCATCCCACCAAGGCTGTCTACAGATAGAAAAATATCCTATATCATAGGAAGGATTTATCTTTATCCATGATTTGATAGTACCATTATTTAAATGATAGATAAAATAGAGAGACTAATAATTTTTAACTTCAGGAGTTCTACCTAGTATACATATTTCAATGAGATCAAAACACATTAGATATGATTTAAATAACTCTAACATCTGACTTATAATAATTTGACCACTAAAAAAACTACTAAAAATTTAAAATACTTTGAAACATTCCATTCGATCATCATATTGATTTATCAATGTTAAAATTTTATGATATAAATTAAAAATCCTCAAATTTAACAATAGTTGATGAATAACATAGTATGAAAATTGTTTGAGATTCTTTGAATTGATTCTTTCATGTTATCATATTATATGATGATGCTGTGAGATATCCACCATTACATTCTAACTTAAATTATTCCATCCTACACATATGCATAGAAACCCATGGAATAACAACCAACAATATATTATAGTTCTTATAGTTAGTAAATAAAATAATCTTCCACTAGCACTAAACCATCATAATTATAGAAAAACTCCACATTATATCACATAATATGAATAACATTATGAAATCATATACAAAAATAGATTTTTGTAAATACTAAAAAAATAATTTGGGGAAATATATAAACTTTTTAATATTATACTACATCATATGTATCAAAATATGAAAATCTATCAATAAATTATTTCAAAACCCTCTAAAACACTATTGCAGTAGCTATAAAAATTTCAATAACATGATTCCCATTTTTACAAATCAAAATTTTGACCTCACATAAATTTTTACCATTGAAATTAGTTTTGAATTCAAGATTCTACAAATTTATGAAATGATAAAATTCAAGAAAATTTATAGTTCAACTTAAGATACAATGGGATTTGAAATGATGTATATCAAACACAAGTATCTCCATTATATATATATATATATATCCACCATCTGTATCATATAAAAATATTCCTGATTATATAAATTTTTTTTTGAGACATTGGGTGAGCATATTATATAATGTATGTCATTCCCATGTATCCTAAATATAAAATCATTATTATAGAATTATATATAGATTAATTCAATTAATACATTACATGTAATTAATCAAAATAGATAAAAAAAATTCATTTATCAAAATAGATAATCACATCACATGTTCCTTATATTTCTAAAGGCATACACTTCCTTGGTCTATGTTAATCAAGGTCCAAAATTTCATACTCATTATCTGAGAGGAAAAAATTCATCATGGTTAGACATGAACCATGCACATGATTAATAACATAGAAAACCACTACTAATTAGATCTTCCTTAGGGATACATGAAAATTTTATTAAAGTATAATGAACCTCAGGATATTCACATATCCATCCTCATTTATTGTGATTAAATACGATGTATGCATACTCATCATAATAATTTTATAGTTTATGATACTCCAAGTTGTATAACCGGTGGGCCATTAAGCACACAAAACATGTTTTTTGTCTGATGATCATATTTTTAATATCTATGGGAAATACTACCCACACCAACACAAAACAAATTTCACAAACATTTTTACTCTATTTAAAACACCCATTTGGGACAAGACTGTGTTATGATTTTAGAGTTTAATTATCATTTATCTTCTTTAAATATATACAATATCATAAAATAGAGACAAATTTTATTATTACTCAATGCAATTATATTATTAAACCCTTCTAGTAATTCTAATAAAATAATACATAACCACCATTCTCCTCATATAAAATATGAGGAGATTAACAATAGGAATCAAATTAGAAATGGATAAAGTTTAGAATATTATTATGATAGATATCTTTCTAACCAAGGGTATATAGATTAGACATGAAACATGTACCCTTAACAAAATAATACATAGCATATGACACTCAATGTGATATACTTGGCTAGTCATCAAAAAAATAAACTCATCTAATTTCTTACCAACATATTTTTTTATCTATATTTAAAATATAACACATGTTAACCCAAAAATTTCACCACAACCTATAATACTTCATGAAAAGAAATTCTTGAGGTGAATATTATTTCATACATCTGGAGGTTAAATATAATATCACATCATGTAATATATGTATGAAATGTGAATTATTATAATTTAAAAAATGAATTTTTTATAATGTGATATATTTTATAAACATAAAATATTTTTAGAATATTAAGAAAACCATACATAATAATTCATATTATCATATCAGATATGAAAAACCACATTACAAGACCTATGTTTACTACACATATTGTTTTTATTAAACTCATTACAAGTCATTTTAATTCATATCAAATATTTTCTGACTATATAAGAAATTATCTTACTAAATAATATAATGGATAAAATCAAGGAATATTGATTTTTTAACAATAGTGAGTCTTATGAACCATATTTATAATGTTAAACTTTCTCAAAATAGTACTAAAATTTCATTAATTACTAACATAAATTTTCATAATGTTAATAAATTTAGTTTTAAACCTAAAACTCTTCCTACGATCATATTTATAATTTTTTTAAAATTTCATTAAATATTTTACATCAATCAGTATTTGTATCTGAATATAAATATTTGAATTATATTATCTTTACCAATAAGTAATATATTTATTTATGATTTAAAGTGACATTTATTTCACTTTTATAAATAAATTTAACTCTTTTTCTTTTATATAATTACATACAATAAACTATTTTAGAATATTAAGTTCATATCACATTGAATATGATTGGTTTACTATTTTACTTAAACACATTGAACATATCTATGTCCAAAAATGCTACCATTATCCTCTTAGGAATAAAGTTTTCTATATGGTAACATTATATGAAACAAATATTCTTCTATTTTTCGAAATTACAAGTATTTCATTTATGGAAAATATTTTTCAAATAAACTATCAACAACCATATCATAATATTGTATTCTATGTATCATTATAATTTTTTGAAAAAATACTTTATTCATTAAAATTTTTCAATGTTGTGTGTTTGGAACTCCTTTACTCTTATTCTAATAAATATCATATAAAAAAACACAAATCCTAAATAAAATTAAGTTATTCATTTATATATTTTAAAAACATGTTAAATAGTTTACTAAATCATAAATCATGTGTGAAAACCATCATTTCATATTTTTCATTATAACAGATTTTATAGAAATATATTTTATTATTATGTAAGTTAAAAAATAAAAAAAATACATATCCTCTTGAAAATCCATCCATGTTTAAAAAATATCTTTTTATTGGAAATAGTTTTTAAATAAATACTTGTTACCATAAATTAATAAAATCTTCAAAATCTAATAATTAATTCGTTGATTTTTAATTTTTATATACTTATATCCTGTAATGACTCGACCCCAGTTAGCCAGAGTCAGAGCATTATTTTAATACATTGGTATGATTACAAGGAATCAAGTCCTGAAGGACTGATCAGTTTAGGAGTTTTTAAAAATAGATTACATACATGAATGATACATTACACTTTATAAAATAAAAAACAACATAAATAATCCTTTATGAACACCATTACTCCCTTGGCTTAACCTTGCATATCAATCGAAAAACACTTCTTGGAATCCTGGGAAAAATAAAACATAGAAAGGGGTGAGATCAGATGCTCAGTATGGATAACAATATAGAGAAAATATTCATAAATAATCATAAACATTTAAGGAAATGTATAACTAAAACAAAAGCCATTTAAACTTAAACTTCATTATAATATGACAAGAATAAAATGAAATAATTCCATTTACTTATTCACATGGTTATTCTCTTAGTAGAATAATCACATGCAATATCAATAACCACTTTTATAATGATGGAATGCATAATGCCAGACTATCATAACCATGTAGCCAAGGCCTCATGCCAAGACTACAAATACGATTTTGTCAAGGCCTCGTTCCAAGACAATAGTTTTTCTTATGAGACCTACCGATGCATCGAGGAGCTATAGCGGGCTCCACCCATCACCTACTAAGTCCAATGCATTCCCATATGAAAAGGTTTTAATATAACATAAACATTCATATTAAAAATAGAATAACAAATGTCAATACTTTCACCATAAACCATGAATGGTTTAAAAATAAAACATCCACAATCAACCATATCACCAAACCTTCAATACAATACAAAAGTTTTGTATCACAATAAATCATCTTCAAACAAGTTCAAAATCCATCAAAGGATGTTGACATAGATTAAAAGATTTTTTAAAACTCTTTGAGAAAAATATCCCTTTATCATGAAAACATTGGAAAGTAACACAATTTAGAAAGGAAGACATTTAAAGAATTTTTTTAATCAAAGTGTCCCATACCACTTTTAAACTTTTGAAATTAACATTTCAAAAACATTCATGTCCATATAAATAAATCCTTTAAACCCATTTTGAAGACATGAACATTAATGAGAATGATTTAGAAGAATAAATATTTAAAACATTTTAAATGATTTTTTTGTAAAAAGTGCTTTTAAATAATCTCTTTGAAAACTCTTTCATGAAACATGGACATGGATAATAAATATTTCCCATTAGATACTTACGTAAAAACAACCTCCGATAATAAATAGATTGTGAAATTTACCCTTAACAATTTGGTATCTTATGAAACATACACCCCATGAAAGAGGTATCATACAATGAATATGTTAATAGACATAAATTAAAGTGTATTACACAAATAATATAATTATGGTCAGTACATACACTGCACAAAAGGTAATAGTGGAAATATGGCATGAATCTCACAGGAATAAGGAGTGAGAGGAAAACCCCTTACCTTGCGCATTCCTATAGTAGAGGGTATGTTTAAACTCCTGCATAAAGACCGTAGTATGTTATTAAATTATACCAAAAACATATTAACATTTATGATGTCATAAATTATTCATTTATGACTTTATACTACCCATTTAATAATAATTTCCATGTTAAATTAACATTTCGGGTAATAATCGCTTTCTTTATCGTACGTGTTTTAACTTGTTACTCTTGATTGTATCACTTAGATAATGATTTAAATACTTTCAGAATATAAAAAATCATATATATTTATAATATAAATATGTATAATAGACATATATATGAAATCGAAAACACCGTTTATGGAGAAGGTACTCTGTACGTACGCATAAAAGCTGGTTCCGTTTTTATAACGTATTGAACAAAACTAAGTGAATATAAAATAAGTAAGTACACACACACACACACACACACACACACACACACATATATATCCAGTATAATTATTATTTCATATATTACAACCATATTAGTAATATGTATTTTTATAATCGTCGATGAATGGTGAATATGGAAATGAATCTCATCGAGTCGTGGAGACGATAATCCGTACGTATGCACGAGGGACAATATCATTTTTTTAAAGTTGTGGAATTTGAAGGTATATTAATTTTATAGAGACATTATCATGTTATTTTAATTATTTATATACATATTACTCATCATTATATCCATCCAAATAACATAGTGTTGAATAACAAATTACACCACGACGTGGAGATAATAAGTCGTACGTACACACGAATGGTGACAATATCATTCATAAGATGGATAGAATAATGAATATAGTTGTGGAATATTTATAATAACATCAAAGTATATATAATATACTTGAATTATTATTTTATAAATGAATTACCAAAGAAAGAAGAAGTGGAAGAAGAAAGGAACTTGAAAGAGGGTGGTGAAATCATTACCTCTTCTTCGTGTTCTTCCTTTTGATTTGATCAAAAAGGCTCCATAGGATGGCTTTATGATAAAAATAAGGCCACTAAGTTGATTTGAGGGAATTTGGGAGGATATTTGGTCAGGGTTTGGACGAACCAAAATGCTTTGAAGGTATTAATTAGAGTGAATGGAAAGTGCCCTTTTATAATAGGGGTGAGGGGCACCTTAGAAAAAACATAAAATATTATTTTAAAATAAATTCATATTCGGTTTCTAATGGCTCCAAAGTGGATTATTCAAAGTATAAGTTGTGTATGGGTCGAAATCCTTTCATCCAATATATTTTAAATAGGTTTGGGTCACTATAGTACCTTATCTTTTAGTTTTAATTCTTAGTTAATTAGTTTGACACTTACCATGTCATTTTGTATTTTTATATTATATAGTCAATAAACTTACTATAAACTTACAATTAACACCCAAGTGGTCCATTAATGGTACACATATCATTATATAAGTTCTTTGGCCAAACCATAGATTTTTAGGAATATTATATCAATTAATAATATAATATTTGTTTTAAAAAAACTCTTTTATGTCAATTTTGACCCTATTTAATAATTGATTTTTGTTAAAGTCATAAAAAATTTATTAATTCAAAAGAAATTTATTTAATCAAATATAACATACCATAGTAACCTATAAAATTCGTGGATGACATCAAATATTTAAATTTTATTTATTTTAACATTTATAATACCATTTATTTGATTATTTCATTAATAAGAAAAATATTGCATCATCATTGTATCATAAATAAATTTAATTATTTAGTCTCTAAAAATTCTAACTAAATTTCCATTATGTAGTTAATATTTTTATCTTTTTAATGAATATTTATAGTCGAATTTATCTTATGCATAACCTTATGTATAAATTATTTTTCTAAAAGATATATGCTTATGTCATTTTTGTATTTACATTAACTAAATTAAAATAAAGTGTCATTATCAGTTACAAGTGGCTCCATGGGGTCCCAAAATCAACCCAAATATTCCCATGGTCAGCCATTAATCATAAAATAAATTTAGAACAAGTTTTAAGGTAAATTTGAATTATTATAATATTCTTTTTACCTTGAACTACCCTATTTACCTTTAACCGCGGTAAATAAAAGTCAAAAGTTACTATTCTCCCAAAATTATTTTAATCTTATTGAACCACATTTTACTCCATGATATTAACCATTTCTCTCATATTTAAAAAGTTCCACTCACATAAGCAGTAAAATTATGTTTTATGTGAATTTGAAAATTCTCCTAGGAGATGGGTAAAATATGGTGAAAAGTTCAATAAAATATTTTTATGCCTAATATTATTATAAACTGAATCCAATGAATTAAATTAAACTTTTATAGGTATTATGTATCTATTTTTACCTAAAATAAATTAAATAAAATAAATAATTATTTAAATAAAAATTCATTTTTAACCAATAACTCGGTGTTTTTCACAATTCATCAAAAATTGAATGTTTTTAGAAAAGTACCAAAATTTCACCCTAAGCTAATTCTGATAGTAAGAATCCAAAAATGAAGTCTATTTTACCAAATTAAATACATAAAAGTTTCATTTATAAATTTAAAATTTATTTCCACTATTAAAACCAAAAGGCGTATTTTTAAGAAATAATAACTATCAAAAGATTGACAGTTGTTTATGTCCAATTTCAAAGTGAAATTAAATAAAATGACCATAATTGGATTAAATTGTAAAAATATAATCTATTTATACTTCCAAACCATTAAAATTAATAATTTAACAATATAAAATATTTGGATTAAAAAAGTTGTTTTCAGTTAAAATATATTATTTTTCACTATTCCCCCAAATATGAAAGTTATCAGAATAACACCAAAATGTTATTGAAACTAAATTATTATGTCCCGATTCTAAATAAGAAGTTCATTTTGTCAAATTTAATATATTAAAGTTTCAAATATTGGATTTAAAAAGGCATCATCATTAAAAGGGGATAAAATTTCATTTAAAAAAAAATACTTATTTTATATGTAAAAAATAATTTTGTTCTTAAATTATGTCTTAGAAACTCATAATATGGATTCTAAAAATATAAGGATAATATAAAATTTAAAATTCAGTTAATACCATTCATAACCACTTTTGAACGGTTAGTTTGGTAATTTGTAATGTGCTTGAACTTAGTGTTTCATACAACACACACTATTGTGTTGTTCAATGAGAAGCGTACGGTGGAAGATTGGGGTGTTAAATTCTCCCCTACTTAAATAAATTTCATCCTCACAATTTTAAATTTTTATTTGAAAATAAAAGGTTGAAAATAGAAAATACCTTTTTGGAAAACCCACATCGGAAATAGGTTTAATGAAAATATAACTTTAAAAGAAATAAAGAGAAGTACAAAGGTCGCCTGATATAGCCCATACTGGGATTCTATGAAAAAATGGATATGGAGGAGAAACAAACCATCAAGGTCTGATGGAGAGTTGTAGAAAATAGGATTAGGAGAAAGTTAACTACAAGAAAATCACAAACTTTTGATTGGTTAAACGGTCATTGTTTCCCTAATAGTAAAAGTTAACAAAAAGCGTTTCTGTTTTAAGTTACCTTTCATAATGTTGAAGAATTTATTTATGAGATTTACTAAGAACTTAAGGAAATATACTTACTTGTCATGTAAACATTCATTCCTTACTAAAGTTTTACCACAAACCTATCTTTCACTCCAAAACGTAATAGAACTCAAAAATATTCTATTTATCCTAACCATATAAGGTTCTAAAAATAAATTTATAATTCATCTATCAGAGAAAAACTACATTAGTCAATCCAGGACATTACGCAGGCCAGTGGTAGGTGATACACCCTTGTCGCCCTTCAGTTGCGGGTTCAAGTCTCGCGGCCTTGCCGGACGTGACAGGTTGCCGCCCGACCTCCGAGTTGTCCTTTTATGGAAATCTAAAAATAATCTCAAACTATAATTATCCAAAATACTTCTGTCTAAACTCACAGTCCAAAATTTATAAGGAAGGTAAACAAAATGAATATCCTTTTTACCGTAAAATAACATGTGAACACCTTCATCATGTATTCTTTTAAAACACTTCAACATCCTGAATTACCATAAAACCTTATTGATTACATTCATGATCCTTTATTCCTTATAGAATACTGGATATACTCCTTCTATCCAAAAATGTTGTAAACTCCAACAATGATGGAATTTACAAATCATTAATCAGTTTCAAGGTAATCAATAATGTCCAATATAATTTATCCAAATCAATCATGTATTATTCAAAAATCACTACCTCGGTATCAGAACCATATTATGGTTTATCTTTCTCTCAACCATATATTTTCCAAAAATTTAATCTTCTATTGAGTCACATTTCTTGGTTCCACACAGTCTCAAATACTTAATAAAATAGTACTGCATCATAATCCTTATATACTTCATAATTATTATAACCAATACATTGTTGATACAACAATTAAATGATATAATTCTCTAATAACAACATAAGAACTCTAATCTTTCCTCATCATCTGCCGTAGTATCATTACTTGATTATTATCCAATATCATCATTTGGGGAATACTCTGATGATTTGGATATCGGTTCGTGTAGTGTCCCAACTCCTTGCAGATGAAGCATTGTTCATTTGAAACCTTTTTCTTACCCTTACAGTCACGTACATGGTGTCCTTTTTCTCCACACTTATAACAAACTCCCATTCCCTTCAGGCATGTTCTTGGGTGTTTCTTCCCACAGTTATCACATATGGGAAAATCAATCTTTACCTTCTTCTGTTTATCTGTCCTTCTCTCTACCATCCTTTTCTTCTCTAGCTTACCTTCGATTCCATAGGACTCTGAGAACTATTTACTAATCTTATCAACACATGATACTATTTATTCATATGATGATAATATGTGGGAGACTATTTCCCTTCTAAATTCTAGCTTAATACCATGAAATATATGATCCTTCTTACTCTTTTGATAATTCATATTATTAGAGTTCTCATTCCTTCTACTGTGCGCCATTTCTAAACAATGGCATACACTAGATTAGTTTATTAATAGTAATAACTAATACCAAACTTGTAAAACACTTAACATAAATTAAGCAGTTTATAGATATAATCCATAATCATAAAAAGGACTTCTTTGAGGAAGTATATACTCATAAACCCTTCATAATGGATTGTAATGAAAATGAAAATTATCCTAAGCATATCCCCCAGGAGGGTCGTAACCAAGAGTGCATCAAGACCTGTTGTCATGCACCAGTTCCCATTCGAGTCTAGCTAAATGAAGTGTTTTTGGGTTTCACCCCTAGGTACATCTGGGCCAGAGCCGCCTCTACCTACTCATATCCAGACAGGGATGTATTTCTTGGAAAACTCACAAAATCTCTACAATACCAAAATTCTAGGAAGTTCTTCTATAATAATCCTCAAATTCTATCTTAGGGCTGTGTGCTCTAATCAGAGTTTATCTAAATATAGTTAACAAGGAAATTTCTAAACTTAATCTGATACCAACTGTAACGCCCCGAACCCAGTTACCCAGAGTCAGTGCATTATTTTAATACATTGTCATGATTACAAGTAATCGAGTCCCGAAGGACCGATCAGTTTAGTAGTCTTGGAAAATAGATTACATACATGTATGTTACATTAAACTTTAGAACATAAAAAAACAACATAAATAATCCTTTATGAACACCATTATTCCCTTGGATTAACCCTTCATATCAATCACAATACACTTCTTGGAATCCTGGGAAAAATAAAACATAGAAAGGGGTGAGCTCAGATGCTCAGTAAGGATAACAATATAGCCGAAATATTCATAAATAAGCATAAACATTTAAGGAAATGTATAAATAAAACCAAATCTTTTTAAAATTTAACTTGACCATAATATGGCAAAAATAAAATGAAATAATACTATTTACTTATTCACATGGATATTCTACTAGTCGAATAATCACATTAAATATCAATTACAGCTTTAATAATGATGCAATGCATAATGCCATACTATCATAACCACGTATCCAAGGCCTCGTGCCAATACTACAAATAATATTTTGTCAAGGCCTCATTCCAAGACACTAGTTTGTCTCATGAGACCTACTGATGCATCGAGGAGCTTTAGCGGGCTCCACCCATCACTTACTAAGTCCAATGCATTCCCATATGGAAAGGTTTAAACATAACATAAATATTCGTATTAAAACTATCATACAAAATGTCAATACTTTCACAATAAACCATGAATGGTATAAAAATAACACATCCACTATCAAATATATCACAAAACCTTCAATAAAATAGAAAAGTTTTGTATCATAATAAATCATCTTCAAACAAGTTTAAAATCCATCAAAGGATGTTGACATAGATTAAAATGATTTGTAAAAATCTTTGAGAGAAATGTCCCTTTATCATGAAAAAATTTGAAAGTCACACAATTTAGAAAGGAAGAAATTTAAAGATATTTTTGAATCAAAGTGTCCCATAAAACTTTGAAACTTTTGAAATTAATATTTTAAAAACATTAATGTACATATAAATAAATCATTAAAAACCATTTTGAAGACATTAACATTAATGAGAATGATTTATAAGAATAAATATTTAAAACATTTGAAATGATGTTTTTGTAAAAAGTTCCTTAAAATAATCTCTTTGAAAACTCTTTCATGAAACATGGACATGGATAATAAATATGTCCCATTAGATACTTACGTAAAAACAACCTCGGATAATAAAGAGATTGTTAAATTAACCCGTACCAATTTGGTAACTTATGAAACATACACCCCATGAAAGAGTTATCATACATTGAATATGTAAATACACATAAATTAAAGTGTATTACACAAATAATATAATTATGGGTAGTACATACACCACATAAAAGGTTATAGTGTCAATATGGCATGAATCTCACTGGAATAAGTAGTGAGATGAAAACCCCTTACCATGAACAATCCTTCCATAGAGGGTACGTTTAACCTCCTCTATAAATACAATAGAATGTTATTAAATTACCCCAGAACCATATTGATATTTATTATGGCATAAATTATTCATTTATGACTTTATACTACCCATTTAATAATAATTTCCATGTTAAATTAACATTTCGAGTAATAGTCGCTTTCTTTATCGTACGTGTTTTAACTTGTTACTCTTGATTGTATCACTTAGATCATGATTTAAATACATCCAGAATATAAAACATCTTATATATTTAGAATATAAATATATATAATATATATATATATATATATATGAAATGGAATACACCGTTTATGGAGATGGTACTCCGTACGTACGCATAAACACCTTTTCCGTTTTCATAATGTATTTAACGGAACAAAGTGAATATAATATATGTAAGTACATATATATATATATATATATATATATATATATATCTAGTAGCATTATTATTCCATATATTACAAACATATTAGTACTATATATTTTTATAATCGTTGATAAATGGTGAATATGCAAATGAATCTCATCGCATCGTGGAGACGGTAATCCGTACGTACGCACGAGCGACAATATCATTTCCTTAAAGGTGTGGATTTGGAAGGTATATAAATTTTACAGAGACATTAAAATGTTATTTTCATTATTTATATACATATTACTCATCATTATATCCATCCAAATGACATAGTGTTGAATAACAAATTACACCACGACATGGAGACAGTAAGCCGTACGCACGCACACATGGTGACATTATCATTCATAAGATGGATAGAATAATGAATATAGTTGTGAAATATTTATAAAAACGTCACAGTATATATAAGATACTATATTTATTATTTTAATATGGAAATAAAAAAAAGAAGAATTGGAAGAAGAAAGGAACTTGAAAGAGGGTGGTGAAATCATTACCTCTTCTTCGGGTTCTTCCTTTTGATTTGATCAAAAGGGCTCTTTATGTTGGATTTATGATCAAAATAAGGCCACTAGGTTCAATTGAGGGACATTTAGAGGATATTTGGTCAGGGTTTGGCCGAACCAAAAGGCTTTGAAGGTATGAATTAGAGTGAATGGAAAGTACATTTTTATAAGAGGGGTGAGGGGCACCTTAGAAAAAACATAAAATATTATTTTATAATAAATTTATATTAGGTTTCTAATGGATCCAAAGTAGATTATTCAATGTCTACGGTGGGTATGGGTCGAAATACTTCCATCCAATAGATTTTAGATAGGTTTGGGTCACTATAGTAACCATATCTTTTAGTTTTAACTCTTAGTTAATTAGTTTGACACTTATCATGTCACTTTGTATTTTTATATTATATTGTCAATAAACATAATATAAACTTCCAAGTGACCCCAAAGTGGTCCATTAATGATACAACTATCATTATATTAGTTCTTTGGCCGAACCTTAGATTTTTATGAATATGATATCAATTAATAATATAATATTTGTTTTAAAAAAACTCTTTTATGTCAATTTTGACACTATTTAATAATTGATTTCTCTAAAAGTCATAAAAACATTATTAATTAAAAATAAATTTATTTAAACAATCCTTACATTCCATAGTAACCTATAAAATTCGTGGATGGCATCAAATATTCAAATTTAATTTATTTTAACATTTATAATACTATTTATTTGATTCTTTCATTAATAAGAAAAATATTGAATCATAGTTGTGTCATAAATAAATTTAATTATTTAATCTATAAAAATTATAAATAAAATACTATTATATAGTAAATATATTTATCTTTCTAATGAATATTTATAGTCTAATTTATTTTATGTATAACCCTATGTAAAAATTGTTTTCTTAAAAGATATATGCTTTTGTCATTTTTGTATTTACTTTTACTTAATTAATATAAAGTGTCATTATCACTTACAAGTGGCTCCATGGGGTCCCAAAATCAAACCAAATATGCCCATGGTCTATCATTAATCATCCAATAAGGTTAATACATGTGTTAAGATAATTTTTAATTATTAAAATATTCTTTTTACCTTGAACTACCCTATTTACCTTTAACCACGGTAAATAAAAGTCAAAAGTTACTATTCACCAAAAATTATTTGTATCTTATTGAACCACATTTTATTCCTTGATATTAACTATGGCTCTCAGATTTTTTAAATTCCACTCATAGAAGCGGTAAAATTATGTTTTATGTGAATTTGTAAATTCTTCTAGGAGATGGGTTAAAGACGGTGAAAAGTTCAATAAAATTTTTATATGCCTATAATTATTATAAATTGACTCCAATGAATTACATTTAAAATATATAGGTATTAAATATATTTTTTGACATAAAATAAATTTCAATAAAATAAATAATTATTTAAATAAAAAGTCTATTTTAACCAATAACTAAGTGTTTTTCACTATTCATAAAAAATTGAATGTTTTCAAAAAAGTACCAAAATTTCACCCTAAGATAATTTCGATATTCCAAATCCAAAAATGAAGTATATTTTACCAAATTAAAATCATAAAAGTTGAATTTATTAATTTAATATTAATTTCTGTAGTTAAAACCAAAAGACGTATTTTTAAGAAATAATAACTATCAAAAGTTTGAGACTTGTTTATATCCAATTTCGAAGTGAAATTACTTAAAATGGCCATAATTAGATTAAATGGTAAAAATATAATCTATTTATACTTCCAAACCATTAAAATTTAGAATTTAACAATATAAAATATTTTTATTAAAAAAGTTTTTTTCAGTTAAAATATTGTATTTTTCAGTATTCACCCAAATATGAAAGTTATCAGAAAAACACCAAAACATTATTGAAACTAAATTATTATATCCTGATTTTAAATAAAAAGTTAATTTTGTTAAATTTAATATATAAAAGTTTCAAATATTGTATTTAAAAAGGATTCGTCGTTAAAAGGGGGTAAAATTGAATTTTTTGAAAAATACTTTTTTTATCTGAAAAAATGAATTTTTTCTTAAATTATGTCTTAGAAACTCATAATATGGATTATAAAATTATAAGGATAATATAAAATTTAAAATTCAGTTAATACTATTCATAACCGCTTTTGAATGGCTAGTTTGGTAAGTCGTGGTGCGCTTGAACTCAGTGTTGCGTACAACACTCGCTATTGTATTATTCAAAGAGAACCAGACTGTGGAAGCTTGGGGTGTTAAATATCCTATATAAAGTATAAATTCATTATAATATTACCTTTAAAAATGTATTAAATTATTTTCATAATACAATTACATGACATGGACTCTCCAAGAAAATTTTACAATTCTATTAAGTATTTTTTCATAATTTTTACTCATATAGAGAAATAAGCCCCTATCTTGATTTTTTTTTTGTTTTTAATGACTAGGGATAATAATTAGACCATCTAATATTATTCCTCTAGATTAAAAATTTACCTTTCTATGTCGTGATCCAAACACTAAAATTGATGTCTTTAAATTCCCTTTTCATTTATCATCAACACTTTGATGAGATAGGGTAACCATTTATGAACTGCTTTATATTTTTAAATCTATTCTATTAATAAATATATAATTAATTACAGACTCATATCAACCCATAATGGTTACCTATAACCAATATAATTCAATAATGCACTCAATATTATTGATTACATGATTAAAGTCTAAATTTCTATAGTTCAATTTGTATTTATTTATTTTTAAACCTTATGTGAATTCATAAATTCTTCTCATGATAATATTGATAGAGTAGTTGTAAAATTTTAACACTTAATTGTTCGTGATGGGTTTTCACTAAAACATAAAAAAGTACTTCTTACTCAATAATTCTTATTTTGTCCCCTTACTAATTACCTAAATTAATTCCATTAATATTTTCCTTTATAAGGGTTGAAATGAAAGTATTGTTTAATGACAATCATGTAATTTTATCTAAAATAGATGCTTTCCTCAGATAGGTATCATATTTTACATATATTTAACATTGACTATGATAACGATTCTTCCAACTGAAATGATTTCCCCTATTGTATTACATAATAACCATTATTGGGTAAAGATCCAAATTTTACAATGAGATGTGTTTTCAATATCATTTTTATCACCAAATTGATTTGTAATACATTATTATAATGATATCATCTATGACCCATAGATTGGTGATTAGATAACTCCTTACATAATTAATTTTATGGATAATATCAACATTATTTCTATAGTATCAATCCCAATTTTATTCCAAATATGTGTAACCAAATGAAAATGAAAAAAGGAAGTTTTTCCAATTAGTTTTAACGATTACATCAATGACATAAAAATGAAAATCTAAGGTCACCCTATATCAGAACAATATTCCAAAATGAATTTTTGAGTTCTTGAAAAGTTTTTTTTACTATTTATGGAATCTAGATCATAGTATATTAAGATTATTTTAATTACCTTTGAATATAATATCATACATTACATTTATTTGTACACATACTTATAATAGTTTAGTTTTCAATCCCATACCTTCCCCCAAATGAATAAGCATAAAACATACTGGATGTGTAACACTTTACACAACACATATATTATGTTACCAATCCAAATTAAATTCCAACTATATTCCCACATATAGAATTACAACGTAGGAATAACTTAAATGAATCCCATTAATGAAAATCCTTAGAGTCATATAAAATTACATATTCTGAAAAGAGTAATCATTGAGAAATAAGTAAGAAACCATCAATTTTCTAGATAAAGTATTAGGCTACATTCCAGTTAGTATAATGACCAAAAGTACCTCTACTTGAGGTTCTTTACTTTTTAGAGATCCCAATTCCATGAGAATTCCAATAACAAATCCAAATAATCTAAAATAATCTTCTTTATTTAATATCATAACCTAATAAAATCCAAAATCATAGTATAAGAAATCTAAATTAATTATCATACAAATTATGTATCTTTATAAATTATTGTATAATAATTTAAATAATTATTTTATTTTTTATATAAAGAATACAAATATACCCTTTTATAAAAAATATATTAATCAATAATAATCATTGTAATAATAATAATAAATAAATAAATCATATATATATACATATAATATGATACTCAAATGTCAAGATATCCATAAATGTAATAAAACACAATATAATATAAACACTAATAAATACGAAAAACTCAATTTTATTTGGTCTAATGTTTTCATATTTTCATTTACATAGTTTCAAAATTAACACCTTTATATTATAGAATATTTGATATTTTTTGGTCATTTTTTATCAAATGGTCATCATTTTTTTATGTAAATAGTTTACATAAATTAAATATATCATATTTTACGAATAATGTTACTGATATAATTAATTTCTATTTCTATTTCTGATATAGTAAGAAATCAATATACACCCCTTAATTTTTTTAATAATCAAAATCAAATATAATCCTATATAATAAGAACTAAAATGGGTTTTTTTAGTTTAAATACCCCTCTAAATCCCATGCAAGAAATTTATTTTTCAATTCTCACTAAAATAAATTTTCAGTTTTTTTTAATTTAGTGGATTTTCACTATCACATACAGAATGAAGCTTTATCCTATGACCATTACATTAAACAAAATCATTTTAATCAATTCTATGCATAATAAAGGCATTTTTGAAATGTTGTTTTTGGTTGAACTCATTATCGACATGTAATTTTAGATATACTATTTTATAAGAAAATATCCATTTCAAATTTTATATGTTTTGAAAAATATATAATTTCTTATAGTTTTTTATATGTCTAAAAATGTAAATTTTTATCATATATGACATATTTTCACCTAATATTGAAGGCCACTATTGAATAGTGATTTTCCATCCAAGACATAAATAATTCATCCTTCATCTTTCCATAATTTTATTTTCCAATAAGACATGTAATTGCTATATCTCACAAAATATGGTATGGTCTATCAATAGGAATGGTTCCCTACACAACGATAAGAACATTTAAAAGAAATAAATTTCTCTTGTCTCTCATTGTCGGTGCTGTGTGACTCCTAACTGCAAATTGAATTGGCACTTGTTCTTAAGATGAGATTGGCCGATAGTAATTTGGAAACTATTGTATTATCTTATTGGTACCACTGATATTAGGGAGTCAATTTCATATTTTCTTGCTTCCTAGTTTCTTGGGGTTAGTCCTGATGATATATAAGTTAAAGATGGAAGAAATATTTTTGTAGATAAATGATGGGTGGTTTGGGAAGCCATAAATATGTAGTTGTAAGGAAAAGTATATTCTAATATTTTCTAGCATGTCTAAGTTAAAATAATGGTGGCTGACTTGTCTCACTCATTACTGGAAGTTTGAATTCACCTTCTCTCAAGAACATTTATCAAATCCCTAATCATATTACAGAAGCAAGAAAAAGGTTTAAGACAAAGAAGATGGGTTTCTTTGAATCCTCAAATTATTCGAATTAAACTCAATGTGTATGGTTTCTATGTTGATGGTTTAATGAGAGGGGGTTCAGGAAAAAAATTAGGTAATTTTTTCTTACAGAAATTTTTATGGTCATTGAAATTCTATTGAATCAGAGGCTATGGATATGACCAAAATATTTTCCTTGTTTAGTCTCTAAAAAATTAATATCTGAAAAATATAATCAAACACCAAAATCATGGTTGATGTGCCATGTGGTAGGACTGGTTATCTATGGAAGTTTATTTATATCCTTAGAAAATGAATTATTCTTATTAATAAAAATATCAATGTGGGTTATACTTAGAGAATATGAAGTTAGGCTACTGATGTATTATATAAAAAAGGTAATCCTAATGAGAGAACCATTATATTTTTTGGATTGGATCTTTTCCTAATGATTTTAATCTCATTGTTAAGGGTGAAATTCATAGTTTACCCCATTATCTTCATCCTTGAAACAATATCATTTTTTCTATATCAAATAAAAAGATAAATTTCAGCAGCCATAAAGAATGTATATTAATGTTTTGAATTAATTATAAAATAATTAAATATTTTTACCATGTACTAATAAATTTTTGGACATCCATAGGAGTATGACATAGATCATTTAGTAATAACATATATGATTTTTTATCCTACTGTTTCCAAAGATCTGATGAATCTCATGAATTGTGGGAACTATCTATCTTAATATATAGTTTTATATGACCCTTTACTAATGATTTGAAATAAATAATATATTTTTAATTTTGGCCATGAAGAGTTAATACTACTAGAATACATTCATAGAAAGAACTATATTATATATGCATCTAATAACATTAATGTTCTGCCTATATTTAGATGATAATTTCAAAAAATTATTAAATGCTTTAACCCCTTTGAACTATTTAGTAAAATCAAAACATTGATTATTTAATGTATAAAATATCAGTAAATTTTTCCATACTCTTAAAATGTATCTATATATATTTAATGGAGATGTATGACGTTTTTATGGATAATTTGAACTAATTACTATAGATTATCACATTAATTTATAATAGCATACATGATGAACCATGGCACACTATTCAATAGTATCTTATTGTCGACATAAGTATTGACTAACACACCATAGTGAAAATAACTATGATTTGGTTTCTTTATATTGTAATTACAAAACATATATTCATGGTTTAACAATTATAAGATGAAATTTAATTCCATTAAAAAAAGAAAAATTCATTCAAAATATATTGGCATCATATTCATGAATTTAATAAAATAGGTAAAAATTAAATAATTGTGAAATTAATAATGTTAAAATTGAGATGAAAATTTATTTTCATTTCATAAATAAATCAACTATAATCAATTTTAATGTTTTAAAACATGATAATTTTACATTTATTTCAATATAAATACTCTCATGTTCATAATATAAATGGTATTTAACATGATTTTTTTTTTCATATTTAGGATACATAATATTTATAAAAACTTTTATAAAAATATAAATATATCATTATATTTATAAACACATTAAATTATCTAAATAAAAAAATTTACATTTAATTTAACACATGATCAAATCATTTTATTCATCATTTTTCATAGTGTTGGACTAAATCCTTCAAAATTGTATTTAAATATATTTTTGATTATGTTTCATTAAAATCTGGGTTGAAAATATCATGTGTTGAGAAAACTATTAAATATTCAATAAGAAAATGTTCTAGAGGAATTTGGAGACGAATGGTTAATATTTCTTGGATGTTTATAAAAAAATAAGGATTCTCGCACCAATCTGTAAGACCTAAACATAATGAAAATGGACACAGGGGAAGATGAAACATTAAATGAGTAAAATTTTGAATAAAGAAGAGGAGTTTAAAAATCAAGAAAAATAATTCATGAAGGATTGTTTCTATACCTATAAATAGGTCATTAACGTTATCATTTATTTGTGATATAGACTAATTGTAAGGCCAGTTGTTATATTTTTGTATAATATAAACATGAAAAAAATCCTTAAAAAAGCAATTTTACCAGAACACCAATTTCATATCTAAAGGATGTTACATGAATCAGTTTTGTGAGAATCAATTTTATGTGAAAATGAAATTTCAATTGGAAGGACATACAAAAATTAAATAAATTTTTGATAATTTTTTTAGTAAGCTGGTTCTTATCATTTTGATGAAATAATAGATTTATGATAAGCCAATTATGTCACACCCCGGTGTATGGAATTGGGTAGAAAGGGTCTTTCAACATTAAATTTTATTTTTTGGAAGTTTTTGAGGTTCATGGTGTACTAAAAAGTTTTTTTGGGAATTTTTGGTTCAAAATAGGAGTGACTACAACTATGGTAGAGGATGTGGGGTACATGTGTGCCACCTATGTGAAATAGGAAATACCAAAATGACCTATAGTGAGGAGATTCCTTGGTTCGATAATTCTAGGAGTATTATTTTAAAATATGATCATAGGGGCCTCACTATACCTTATTGGAATCTATGTGTAATCCATTATGTCTTAAAATATTATAGATGGATGTATCTAGTTACCATAGTCTTCTTCGAGGTGAATCCACCACTTAACAGTGGGAAAAACCAATCCATGGAAATGGTTGTTTTAGAATTTAAAATTAACTCTTACTGAATGAAACCTTAATGAATTGTGTTATTGTATCATTCAGTACATTTTTAATAGATTAATCCATGTATTATCTTCCAATTATACTAGGTTCTAGTTTGTGTGCGTTCTAGGAAGGTATTTTTGGTTTTCATCCTACATCGATAAACATGCTTACAAAACCCCGTCTTCCTAGTCTTACTATTTACAGATATAGGCATCTAAAGACTATATCTCATTATATATCATCACAAATCATAAATAAAACAAATATTCCATCGATCGTGATTTATGTTTATATATCATTTGTTATATCCCTTAGAGATCTTTATATTCTCTTAACATTTTCTATTAGATTTTTAATTGAATATTGATAATAACTGTGATCTTTGGAGGCAATGAATTTTTTTTAAGATGGATTTCTCTAAAAAAATAGATTCTATGAAATTTTTTTTTGAATAAATTCTAAAAATATTTTTGAAATGGAAATAGTTTTTCATGCATGGATGTGGTGTGTAATTGGTATATAAAATATTTTTTAAAATAGGTAAATTTGTTTCATGAATTCATAATAATGATATATATAATTTTGTGATATCATGCGGTGTAGGGGAAAATAATCTTAGAAAAGATATATTAGAGTATATTATCACTATGGGAGGTTCCCAAGATTTTAATGTTCCAAGTGGATATGATTTTTAGTGTACTGTGGGCCTCTGAATTTAGGATTCACTTATGTCAGCTAGTCTTTCATGGTGTGTTTGATTTATGTAAAAACTTGGCCATTGATTGTGTTTTGGTTATTTAGATATGCATTACATTCTTTTTAATTAGATATGGTTATTCAACCAGATACCAAAATAGATATTAATGTTTTAAAAAGTTCAATTAATCTTCTTATACCAAAGGAATTTCTGTTATTTATAATTTTTTATTTGATAAATATTATTTTCAATATAAAACAAAATGTTATTTTTGTATATAATTTTTCTACTTCTGTACTATTTTAAAAAAATATATAATAACTAATAAATTCACATTGAAAGTAAATGTAATGATTCTTTTTTGTTATCCTTTAGAGCTTTATTTATCACATGATACTTCTTTATTTGGGTGCAAATAGGATTATAAGCATGAAGTGGATGGATAAATTGTATCGTGTTACATTTTCAATGGGTTGGGATAGTAGTGGAATATTGTCATAGGGAGTGGGACCCATGGATTTCATTGGTTTTCTAATAGATGTTTTTTAGTTTGTTTTTCTAGAAAATTTTATACAATTATTGGTGACATAATTTTTTTATGGTTTACTATATAAAATATTTGGGATATCTAATATGTTAGCATTATTGTTTTTATCTCATCATTTGACATGTTGAGGGTGAAATCATTACCATGTTTTTATTATACCTTGGTTCCTGTCCCTAGCCCATCATTATCAGGAACACACATCGAACATTATGAATTTCCAATTCATGTAACATTATTGGCTAACTTGGTATAGTCTATTAAATTATATAGAGAAAACAAGGTTTAATTAGTATATTTTTAGAATCTTATGAAGGAAAAGCAACTGAACATACGTTGAGTTTTTATTTAGTTCTAAAGGAGTCTTTCTATTAACCTCATAAGTAGGGAGTGTGCTATAAATATTGTATATAAGTTGTGCTCTGAGTGATTCTAGTAGATTGTTATATCACTATTTAATACTTCATATATTATCCCACTATGGTCAAACATTTAAAAATTTTCTTTTTCACATATTTATTATATTGGTCACTTCATATCTACAATGATGTAAACGTGTTTATAATAGAATCAGAACAATATTATTGGAAATGGGCATTTAATTAAATTGATGTACCCTGATTCATCACCACCAACAATGTTATTTACCTTGATTGGGGAAAACATGTGGCTACAAATCCAATGGTTCAGGTTAGTGGAAATATCGACAATGTAAAAAAAAATGGAATTAGAAAAACAAAAAACTATTCTATTATTTACGGAAACAAATTTTAACTCTAGAAGAAGTAGGTGGAGTACAATTTCATTTCCATAGCTAAGTATTTATAAATATCTTCAATAACTGGGTTCTAAAAAAACTATATAAACTAAATTTCTAAAAAAAATTCCATTAATAGTTGGATTATTATTCAATTTTAATTAATACATTAAGAGGATATTTTTTCAACTCAATCAACCTGAATGTGATATTTTGTAAATCCACACAATCCATTTGGGAGTGAAACATTTTATTTATAAAGGATGATCAAATTTAAGAGAATAAAAACTATTGGTTCTATAAAACATGCACATGAGAGTATTGATGAAACAAAATGAATTTTTTGATGCATTATTTAAAATAGAAAATGTGATTATGGAGGATATATATGGAGTTAGAGAAACATACCATTATATGAATATTGTCCAGTGCATAATACGATGATTTGAACAAATTCTTAATTCAATGTATTATCATCTCATGAATAATGATCCAAAGGTATTTATTTGGATAGTCATCATAGAAAAATTATATAATATAATATGAGGAGAAATTATAACATGGTTTTTTAAAAATAGAATTAATTTGATGAGAAGTTAATGTTAATAATGAAGCTTATCATGGTGTATAATTTGGAAAAGGAATATGTTGATTAAATTTTTCATCCCATTAATCATATATAAATAAAAGGAATTTAAATTTCAATGGGAAGATTCCATGATTGTGATTATTATGTAGAATGGATGGGAACCACTTGGAAGTGTTTCCATAGAAGTTTAAGTATGATGTTAATGATGAAAAAGTACTCATGAAGAAATGTAGGTGGTCAAATAAGAAAGAATTATTCAATAATAAGAACCTAATTTTAAAAATGATATTATTCATATGATACATATGTAAAAAAAATATGGATTAGAAAGACCATAAATAAGTTGATATTAAGGATTTTTTTAATCGAATGAAAAGAAAGTGAAGACAATGTTAATCGGGATGTAGAAGTAGAAGCTATAGTTGACATCAAAGAAGAATTAGATATTATTCTTCATGGGATAGATGTTTGGAGAGACCAAATGACTAAATTCAATAAATTGGTTTCAAAAACCAAACATTAAATGAATCCAGAGGAAGAATAGATGTTAAAGTTTAATGAAGAAATTGAAAATATCAAATATTCGAATCTAGAAGTCTTCAAGAAAGTTGTTTAGTAAAATATGAATAATTATGAGTGGACCTAGATTATTGAAGTTTTTTCCTACATAATTAATGATTATTTTAAACATATCAATGAGATAAGGGGAGAAGTCATCAATAATTGGTGAATGATATGTTGTCATGAGAGATTTATAACTCTCTGTGTGACATGAGGAAGTCATATTCAATGAGCTATATACATGGATATATAAAATCATAGTCATGGAACAAAATAGTTAGATATTGTTCGATAGAAAAAATATACATAAAAAATAAAAAATAAATTATGGGTCCTAATCACAAGATTAAGGTTTTTTTAATGCCAAGCCATAATAACCTACTCCAAATATAATGTTTGAATTAGATGGAATTGAATATAAATGACCAAAGGAACCAAATTGAATTTTGATGCAATAAAATGATACATAATAGAAATATCAAATCATGTGTTATTTTTTGGGGAAGATGTGACACTTTAAAAATATGTGAACCATAATTAGGAGACAGTGGAAGGAAAAATAGAAATATAGTCATAAATATATAGTTAAATATGCCAAGTATTATAATGATGGATAATGAATTCTGTGGTTGATATGGTTATATTGAATGTTTCTTTTCATTAATTAAGTGGTGATTTGTGTGTATGGAGACACTGGAAATTCATATATAGTGTCTAAAAAAATAATATTGTAGGATATAAATAAACAATCAATTTATGTTATTTCTAGAAGACATTGATCAATCTTATTTCCATAAAGATGATCAAACAAACCAACATGATGTTTGAAATCAAAAACATTGGTAAAATGGAAAATAGATGAGATAGAAGGGTTACGGATTTTTACCTAGTTGAAATGGATTGATAAATAGTGTGGAAATTTTAAAATTGGACTAACTAATAAAATTATATGAAATAATAATCTTATCATAGGAATTTTTTTGTGGAAAAAATCATGTTTTTGGATTTAGAAAAATTGGGGATTAAATATTATTGGCTAAAAATGGAAAATTGATGTGAAAAATAATAAGACAGAAGGATGTTTTGGTTATTTAAAGTAATTATCAAAAAAATCTCATTGAAATTCAAATTTATAAATTATAAAATATAGTTAATATCACCAAAGATATTTTTCCAATCAATGATAATGTTTTAATTGTAATGATGAAAAAATTTGAAAAGTTTATTATCAAACTTACCACCAGAGAAACATATATTTCATTATTCTACATTCATAAAAAATGGTTGTTGTGGAATAAAATTCATTTATATTAGATTTAGTGGTAAATTATGACTGGGTGAAGAGATATGTAGATCATCATATCCAAAAAATATCATTTTATTATATCATCGTGAGTGATATTTGTTTTAAACAGATGATTATTTGGAAAAAACCTTTGTCCAAAGGAATAAATATAAAAAAGGATTCTATGATTTCATTATGTTCATGAGTGTGGACCAATACTACCAATGGTCATTGATGGGAGGATATAAAATTTCCCATTTTTTATGGATAAAATTAGATGGCATGGTTTATGTTTATATCCCATAATTACCAAGAATTCAGTTACATAACTCATTTTTATAAGGACGATGAAAATATATATGGACAAAGGATGCCAAAATTATTAATAGAAAATCACATGAAACCTACCAATATATCAGTTAAAAACTATATCAATAATTATTGACTGGATAATAATGGCTTGGACCACCCCTAGCCATTCCTTTTTGAAAATAAAGTGTTTAAGGTGTTTTGGGAGGTCACAGTAGGTCATTTCAAGAGTTTTTCTAGTTTTTTCTATTTTAGAAAGGTGATTCAGGAATGGTAGGTCCCTAGAGGTGAGTCCTGTCAGTGGGTTGAAATGTTTACTCACAGATGGTGTGGTTTGTTGGTGACTCACAATAGTGACTCGAGGATGGTGATTCACAATAGTGACTCGCTAAAGGTGACTTGTGATGATGGTCATGGTGGTGAGTTACGAAGATGACTCACTGAATGGTGACTCATCGAACAGTGACTCCATGAATTGTTTCTCATCAAATGGCAGCTCACTAAATGGTGTCTCTCCAAATGGAATCTCAATGAATAGTGACTCACAAAATTGTAGCACAACAGATGGTGACTCACTAAACAGTGACTCACCATCAGTAGCCCGTCACTAGTATCTCACACTGGTGACTTGTCCAGTGGTGAGTCATCCACTGGTGACTCAACCCCTGGTTACTCATAATGGTGTGTCACCCAACAAAGAGTCATTTCTGATGGTTTTTCTAATTTCGAATTTTCCACATTTTTTACAGATTCACCCCATTAATGTTTTCGTTGACATAAATTGATTTTAATATCATGTTTATGTGTTTTTGGATCCATTTATAAGTATATAATATATATCACTAAATTCCTAAAGTTTGATGGCCTTTTATATATTCAAAATAAGTGATCTTGATCACGATACTTCTTTAATGGCATTTGGAACCATTCTTCCTTTGATATAGTATATGACCTTTATAAAGCCCAGAACCTTTATCCCTTGAACATTTCCCATTAAACATGCTACTGAGCATCCCCAGAACCTTTCTTCCCTGAGGTCTCATGCATATATTTCACATTTCCCCTTTTTGGTGCAAGGAGGATGTATTGATCAGCTATTTATTGAGGAAGGGATCCCTTCACCTCTTTTAATTTTTCGTAAAAAGTGAGGTGGGTGTGTTAATTACCTCTTTTGAAAGATATTAGGATAAAAATTGTATAAATATAATTAAAATAACTTAAACATAAACATGTGAGGTTAAGAAAAAGATACTTGTATTATGCATTGTTATCTCTTGATGTTATGATCTATAGAGGCTATATTCCTACTAACAATCATGGACAGTTGTGGTTTTTTTGTGCACTCATGAGGAATTGTGATGGTTTTTGTTGATATTTTTTTAACATAGGTATATATTAAATTTATTAGCAATATATATTCATTTAAATTAAAGGATTTTAAAGGATTGGACTTATTCTATGATAACCCCATAATTATCTATGTGGAATTAAAGACCGAGTGTTTGCGAAATCTTGATACACCCATCCATTTCTGGTGTGTATGTGTGCTATTATATTTTGTCTTGTTCCTTGTGAGGTTTTGTGGTGAAGGGGTTGAGATTAAGACTATAAGGTGGGGTTGTATAGGTGGTGTGATGGAATCTCAGGTTGAGAGATTGATTGATTGTGGAATAAATGAGTTGTGTTTGACAAGAGGGACTATAGGGTTCAGTTGTGCTATGTTTATATTTCTCAGTGTGATGGGTGTCATGTTGTTATACAACAGTTTTTTGGGGTTGGTTTGGATGAGATGTGTTGTTGTGTCTGATTATGAGTTATTGGTTTTCTTGTAGAGAGGATGGATTGGGGGAGTGAATTTGTAGAATAATGATGGTAGTGGTTGGTAGGGGTGTTTAATTGAGTGGAAATATGAAGTGTGTTTCTTAAAAATGGTTATTTTTCCTCTTCATGATTTATCCAATGTGGCGTGTTGCATGCTATGGTCAGTAGTTTCCTAGGTAGGGATGAAATGAACAAATTTATTTCTTAATAAAGAATGATAATTGGTAAAATGAGTTGGATGGGGGTATGTTTGGTGTTGTGCTCAGGTGTGAATGGATTTCATTTAGAAAATTCCAAAGGGATTGTTTCTGGTGTTAATAAATGAATATAGAGGTAGAAGAAATGTTGGATGTATCATAGGGTGGTTGGATTTTTGATTGATAACCCATTGTTTGGGATTTATTGTTTGATACTATATATGCATACCTATTTTTTCCATGTGACATATATAAGTACCCCACCCTAGTTATGCACTATGTGCCGAACACCACCACTATCCTGGGGGAGGGTATCTTTCCCAAACATCATGGTGGGAGGATGGATTTCTGACCACCCGCACTTCCCTACTTCTTTATCTAGATAGTGATATCCCATTAATAATTCTAAATAATGTGGTTTTTGAGGCCTAGGTGTGTATGGTTGATTTTTTTCTTTGGTGTTTTATGGATGAGATGGGTATTGGTTTCCCAGGTTTTTTTCAGGATGAGATATTTTGTGATTACCCCAGTGTTTTTCGGATGAGACATGGTGTGTAGCCCAATTTTTTGTGGGTGGGACATGGTTGTGAGGCCCATATATTTTTAGGGGATATGGGAAGAGATTCGATTGCCCAGGTTGCAGGACACTCTATGATGACCAGGTGTGTGTGGGCATGTTGTGACATGGTACATTCAAAAGTGGTGGGAGAGCCAGTGTGATTTTTATTAGGGTGTGAGAGTGGCTAACCAGTGGGAAAAGTGGTGGGGGTACCCAATCATCAAAGTTCTCAATCATACTGAACATTACATTCATTATTTGGTGAGAATTCCTTTTGTGAGGTTGGGGAGGCTAGTATACCTTGTTAGGTGATGTTGGGTTTTTCTATTTTCTCATAGGGGAAAAACAATGGTTCTCCTACTTATTCACAAGAGACCTAGGTTTTCCATCTGAGTATACTAGTATGCTCACCATAAAAATGTAAAATTGTTTTTAGGTTTCCAAGAGGACTATGTAGACTATTCTGGTCATTAATAGCTCAGACAGTGGGGATAGTTTTCATGTCGCTGCTTAACATTTTTTTTGTATTTTCTTTGAAGACTCATTTATTTTTAGCAGTTTTACTTTAAATATGCATATGTGATAATTTTTTTTCTTATTTTATATATTTATTGGTATTTTTTTGAGGTTGATACATATTATCTATCAGTCATGGTTACTATAAAAATGGTATTACCTCCTATTTCTGTCAGATTTGATACCCTTGCTACTAGTCATCACCTTGGTGCTTACTTGAGGTTGGACTCTAGGGCCATTATCTCTCTTCCTTCATTTCCAACTCAAGAGGGGAATCTTTCTAGGGAGGGGTTCATGAAATAATGGTATCAAATATGGTGGTTAAGATATAAGATGGAGTTTGTAGTTAGAAAAATGAGGATTTCATGTTTTTCTAGTGAAAAAGTTTAAGGTGATATTGGTGGTTGACATATTCTAGTGAAGACTAGCTAGGACACATTATTTTAGCCCCCCCCCACATGGTCCGATGAAAGGACTCTATGTCTACCATATGACCAAGTTAGGCTACACTGTTTGATGGGTAGAGACCCTACATTTGATACATTAATCATATTGACTTTTGTGCCTATTTAAATTGAAAATTTCTAGAAATTTAAATAAATAATGAGTTAAAATTAATCTAAAATAAAAGTACACACTACTCGAGCATAGTAGTTTCTTTTTTACATTTCAGATATGGAACCAAGTTATCATCCACCAGTGGATCATGTATTTGAACCTCACCAGGATGATCCAGTTGATTAGTGGAAGGTTGATCCAGTGGAGGAGGATAACCAGTGGTAGAAGAAGCTTCATGCTTTCCAAGAACAGACTATCAGAAAGGAAGAGGGTAGTTTTTTAGTCATGGAGGAGGAATGTTTTATCACGGAACATGTGACCACATTTAGATTGATACATGATCCAAAAGATTACAAGGTGATTATGGTAATGATCTAGATGTGGGAAGCTATGCATCATTGTTGGATTTTGTTCCTGGGGGAGAGGTAGGAAGCTCACACTCCATGGGTTGATTTTGAAAAGGAGTTTCAAGAAGAATTACATTCACCAAAAGTGGTGGATGATAAGTGGTAGGAGTTACTCTCCCTCTAGTAGGGGATTATGTTAGGATGGGGCATGGGGATATAATTCCCGGACCTAATTCATTTTTCTCATGACCTATTTCCAGATGAGCAGTCTCATGTGATATTCCTAGAGGAGGCACTTTATACTTCTCTCCAGTATGCGATAACTCCCATTACCTAGAAATCATACATAGAGTTCTAGAATAATGTGGAATTATTTATGTGGATTCACTCACTAGGAGGTATATCATGTGAGGGGAGTTAACCTCATTATTTGATGGGAAATTTTATTAGAAGAAAGTCTTAGGTGCTAGGTCCTTCGAGGTATCATTTGATGGGGAGGTGACCCGAGCCATCTATTTTTTAAAGTTATGGTCATCATGCATATCTTGTTGGCCTGGGAAAAATGTGTTTTATTAGTGGAGTTTGTAGGAATCTCCATAGAGAGTTCCGAACAGTCATTTGTGCCCAGTATGGTGGAGTTGGGTAGGTCCAGCTCTCTCCACAACAGCAGTTGATGGAAGAGAAGTTCCACCTATAGGGATAACGACCTCACACTCCATTGAGGGGAGAAGGATAAGGTAGAGGCTAACCTTAGGGTTTTCCTCTAGTGCCTCACCTTATCTGTGGATAGGGAGGAGGTCATTAGTAGTGGCAGAGTATCAGGGCATGGACAGTTTCATGTCGTAGAGGTAGTAGTCCCAATAGGGCTAGCGATCGTTCGAGGTACAATCAGTTTGTTTAGTACTTTTCTTATGAATTGTTTGATTCAGTAGGATTAAAGTCCATTGTTGCACCTAGTTTAGCCTATTTTTAGGACTAATCATAGAGAGGCTTCCTATTCCCCTGGCGTTGAGTATGTCAGTCGACGGTCATTCTATCTTGTTTGACGAGTGTCGGGGATCTAGATTGATGATGGGGTTGCATCAGTCCCATGTGGATCTATTTTTCATGTAGATACAGTAATATTATATCACCATTATCATTGAATGGTTGTATTTTATGAATGTTGTTATTGACTTATTTAGAATAAGACTCATAGTTTTAGATGTATTTGGTCATTATGTGGCCTTCTTTAGTGATCAAAGCTGTCAGGTGGGTAGTTGATGTGTGGAGCATCTTCATTCCCTACTTGCTGATCTATCATTAGAATCAATCGATGATAAGATGGAGGAAGTTCCTATAGTTTTTGGGGTGTTTTTGGAGGTTTTTCATGAATTGTTTGTGACTCTACCCCCTTGATGTGATGTTGAGTTGAGGATGGACTTAAAACTAGGTGCTTCTTCAATCTCAAAGGATAATTGTCGGATGACACTATTAGAGTTGTGGGAGTTGAGGATCTGAAACTACTAGAATTTGAGGTATTTTCAACAGGTTATTTTTGATGTGATCTCGTCGAAAATGAGTTTATGTGACTGGGTCCCATCACAAATAGCACATTGTTGAAAATGGAATCGCAACAAGTATTTTTTGCAACATTCCCATCACAAAAAACAATATTTGTAATGGTAAACCATCCCATCATAAATAGATCTCTTATTATATACATTATATATATATATAAAGGTATTGCAATGTGCCCATTGCAAAAAAATTTGAGATAGGCCCGTCATCCCGTCGCAAATAGTTCTCCGTCTATATATGTTATATATATCTAAACATTTTGTGACATGCCCGTCGCAAAAAAGTATTTGTGACCGGAATTTTTCCCATTGTAAATACATTTGTATATTTATATTTATATATATATATATAAACTATTTTTGATGTGGTACAGTTGAAAAAGGTCATGTCGCAAATACTGAGTAAAAAAAAAATTTAATAAAATTATGATTAACGAAAAAATAATATTAATATTATTAAAATAAATAAAAAAATAAAAAATATAAAAATTATTAACATGAAAAAAAAATATCATAAAATATTATTAAGATTATTATTATTATCAGTAAATAAACATTAAAAAATATAATACTAATAATAAATAATAAAATAATAAAATAATTAAAATAATAAAATATTAAAAAAATTATGAAATATTCACACCAATATGAATGTCTAAAGCTGTAAATAGTTCATATCACAAAAAAAATTAAATTCAACTATTTTTAACATATCAAAAAAATAACTGGGATGATAGTCTTATGAAGGAGGTAGAGGAGCTGGAGGAGTTGGTGGGGGAAACTCCATCCCTAAACTACAAGTTAGATGGAGCCTGTACACTATATGCTCATGCTTCTGCTGCTACTATCAACATATCTCCTTCTCATGATGTTGCTGATTCTGTTGCCATCCATGAATATTCTCCTCGTACTACTACTACTGACGCTTTTCTTCATACTATATCTGCAAACTCTCTATAAGGTCATTCAAAGCTCACAACTGCTCCTGGTACAGTGATTCAGAAGATGACTCCTCTCCACGAGATCTTCTGTAGCACGATGCTGACATCACAATTGTACCATAATAAGTACTTGGAGTCAAATGAGAGCTGATACCTAATACTCAACCCATCTTGAAGGGATACTAGTTCACCAGCTTCCATGTCACCTCATCGAAATATTAGGAATTAGTCTGACCAGCCGTCTCAGACTAACTCTCAGCCTGTGTCTCAGAGGTCATGGCTTCATTTGACTCTTTCTGTTCCATGTTGAAATTAAAATATTGAAAATATTATATGCAGTCAATTTTCAAAATGAAAAATAAATAACACTGAACACAATATGACACTGGTGATAATCTCTAAACTCTCTAGTGGCTAAGTCATTGTACATCCTCCGATAAAAGTCATACTCTGTAATATCGAGTTTCTCAACTGTTTATTACTATTTATTACGAATTATTACTAATTATTATTATATATTACTAATTATTACAAATTATTATTAATTATTACTTATTATTACTAATTGTTACTAATTATTTCTAATTATTACTATTTATTACTAATTATTACAAATTATTAATAATTATTACTTATTATTAGTAATTATTACTTATTATTACTAATTATTACTATTTATTACTATTTGTTACTATTAATTACTATTTATTGCTATTTATTACAATTTATTTCAAATTACTACTAATTACTACTTATTAATAGTTACAACTAATTACTACTACTTAATACCATTTATTTCTAATTATTTATATTTAATATTATTTATTAATAATAATTACTAATAATTACAAATAATTACTAATTACTACTAATTAATACAATTTATTCCAAATTATACCAAATTATTTTTACTAATTATTCTTACAAATTATTCATACTAATTATTACTAATTATTTCTAATTATTATTAATGATTACAAATTAATAAAAAATTTATTACTAATTTATTACTAATTTATTGCTATTTATTACTATTTATTACAATCTATTACTATTTAATAACATTTAGTACAATTTATTACTATTTAGTACAATTTATTACAATTTATTATTATTTATTACTAATTATTACTAATTATTACTAATTATTGAAAACTATTACAAATTATTACTAAATATTACTAAATATTACTAATAATTAATAAGTATTAATAAGTATGACTAATTATTACCAATTATTACAAATTATTCTTAATTATTCCTTATTATTCATATTAATTATTACTAATTATTTCTAATTATAACTAATTATTAATAGTTATTACCAATTATTACTAATTAAGACGGATTATTACTAATTATTAATAATTATAACTATTTATTACTATTTATTACTATTTATTACTGTTTATTACTATTTATTATTATTTATTACTATTTATTACTATTAGTTACTGTTTTTTACTATTTATTGAAATTTATTACTATTTATTACTATTTATTAATATTTATTACCATTTATTAGTATATTTTTTCGAATTATTAGTATTTATTTCTATTTATTAATAATTATAAATTAATGTGACTAATTATTACTAATTTCAACTAATTTTAAAAAATTATTGCTAATTTATACTAATTAATACAAATTATTACTAATTATTTCTAATTAATCTTAATTATTACCAATTATTCTTAATTATTCTAATTATTTTTAATTATTACTATTTAATACTATTTATTACTATATATAACTATTTGTTAATATTTGTTACTATTTATGAATTATTTATTATAATTATTAGCTTTTATTGCTAATTATTAGTAATTATTAATATTTATTCCTAATCATTCCTAATCATTTCTATTTATTCTAATTATTCCAAATTATTTCTTATCATTACTATTTATTACTATTTATTACTAATTATTAGTAATTATTATTATTATTACTTATTATTACTATTTATTCATATTTATATCTATTTATTACTATTTATTACAATGTATTGCTATTTATTGATATTTATTACATTTAATTTCTATTTATTACTAATTATTAGTATTTATTACTAATTATTAGTATTTACAACTAATTATTAGTATTTATTACTATTTATTAGTAATTATTACTAATTATTACTAATTATTAATAATTATAACTAATTATTACTAATTATTTCTAATTATTTCTAATTATTTCTAATTATTTCTAATTATTACTATTAATTACTATTTATTATTATTTATTATGATTTTTTACTAATTATTAGTATTTATTACTAATTATTAGTACATAATACTATTTTTAAATATTTGTTATTGGTTTTTCCTAATTATTACCATTTTACCAAATTATTACTAATTTGCATTAATTTCTATTAATTACTTTAAATTACAACTACTAATTACTAATTACCACTACTTATTTATATAGATTACTAGTTATCATTAATAATTATTACTAATTACTAAGTATTAGTACAAATAATTTCAATTTATTATTACAATGAAATACTGATGACAAAGTTATTTAAATCTAATTTAATTACAATTAAGAAACAATAATTAAAATTAATATAAAAAATGAAATAAAAACTTAATTAAATAAAACATAAATACCTTTAAGTTTGATCTCTCATAATTATAGACGGCTTCAGAACTTATTAGTAAAAAAAATTAAACCATAAATATTTTCACTCAAAAATTAGAGCTTATGGAGATAGAGAAAGTAAGAATTGAGGGAAAGAAAGAAAAAACAGAAGAGGGGTATATATATATTAAAGATTTGTTGCGATGAGAATATTTGCGATGGGTATCCAATCCCAAATACCTTCGGGCGCATTAATTACTATTGGTAGTTAAATGTGTATTTGCGACAGGTCTTGTCACAAAAAGTGACCTATCGACACACATTTTGTGATGGGACAACATCCCGTCGCTAATATTATATACTGCTGCCAAGTATTTGTGACGGGCCCTGTCACAAAATCCCTTTGGTGGACGGACTATTTGTGACAGTGGAATTTGCCCTTCGCAAATACTATTTACCGCCTACCGCTATTTGCAATGGGAGGTGCCACCCCGTCGCAAATACCCTTCCGCGCGGTTTAGCACGCAACCCGCGCCAAACCGCGTGTATGCTTTTTGCAACGGGACCCCAATTCTCGTTGCAAATAACTAATTATTTATAACGGGTTGATTATCCAGTCGCTAATAACCCATCGCGAAAACCATCTTAACCGGTAGTGTAGATAGATGATCTGATATAGATGGGTATTATCGGGCCTAGTGTGACATCCTAGGGTGCTCCAGTCTTGTTCGCGAAGTAGGTGGATGGTTGTATGAGATTTTGCATAGACTAGATGAGGTTGAATCATGTAACAACCAAGAAAAATTACCCTCACATTGGGATTGATTATCATTTTGACCACTTGAAGGGAGAAAGTTGGTACTTTAAGATCGATCTATGGTCTGGATATCTCCAGCTGAGGGTGAAGGAGAGTGATATCCTAAAGATTTATTTTAGGTTAAGTTATGGGCATTTTATGTTCTTCGTTATGCCATTCAGTGTTACGAACTCAACATCCAAGATCAGGGGGCTCACGAGCTCTATTTACCTTGAGTTCCTAGACCATTTTGTCATTATATTCATTGATGTAATCCTAATATACTCGAAGTAAAAGGAGGAGAATACCAAGCATCTCAGGACTGTCTTAGAGGTTTTTCGATGCCTACAGCGCTATAGAAAGCTATCCAGGTGTATGTTATGGACAAGAGATGTACACTTCCATGAACATTTTGTGTATCTCCATGGAATAATAATGGGCCCATTGAAGTTCATGGCAATTGTTTCTTGGGAAGTACCCAAGACTGTTGAACATGTTTGTAGTTTTATCTGTATGATGGGCTATTACTAGAGGTTTATACTATATTTATATCAAGTTTCATCTCCCTTACCAACCTTGAATAGGAAAGTCTAGACCTTTTTATGTAGTGGGTAGTGTGAAGTAGCATTCACCTATCTAAAGGGGATTTTGGTTAGTGGTCCAGTTGTCTTGTTTTTAGAGGAAGGGGTCACGTTTGAGCTGTTTTTTGATTCCTCCCATCTGAGATTGGGATGCATACTGATGCAACAGTGGGGAGTGATCTCTTATTGGTTTAGGAAGTTACATCCCAATGAATGAAACTATTCCACTCGTGATCTAGATATAGAAGCGGTCATGTTGACACAAGTGTTTTTGAAACATTAACTCATTGTGGAGAGTTGTATGGTTTTCACGGATCACAAGATCTTGAGGTATATCCTTTCCCAGTGAGCTATGAACATTTAACAATAGATGTGTTTGGGGTTTTTCTAGTAGAACGATCATGATATGTATTAATCTTAATGAATGGGGAATGTCGTGTTTGATTTTTGCGCAAGAATTTGTAGAAGGAGGTTATTTTGGAATCTGTAGATGCTTGGTTGGTGATGGAGGAGTTGTATTCCATACACTTAGATGCCGGAATGGATGGAGGTAGTGGATGTTTATTTCAGATTAAGGTGTAGTATACTCTAATATAGTATGCAAAGGAGTCTCAATGGGGAGACTCAAAGGAAGAGGTGATGCTCCAAAAGTATGGATAAAAGATGGTCAGAATCAGATGATATTCCATGGGAGGCTAGTTGTTCTAATGGGAATGCGTGAGGGGGTTCTCCACGATCACCCTTAGTAGGACACTTATGAATTTCCAAGATGTAAAAACTCTTGAGAGAATAGTTTTTGTGGCCTTGGATGAAATGGATGGTAGTAGAGTTTGTGGGGAGGTTCTTAGTGTGCCCGCCAGTGAAGGTTGAGCACTATGTTCCCACAAGTTTGTCGCCTCCATTTTATGACCCCAAGTGGATTTGTGATGACACATTGATGGATTTCATCATATGATTACCCAAGGCTCAAGGAGGCTGTGATGGAATCTGGGTAATAGTGGATCAGCTGACTAAATCATCTCACTTCATAGCAATTAATGAGCCAGGCATAGTGGATGCCTTGGCCAGGATGTATGTGGATGAGGTTGTGTGATTGAAAAGATTTTGGGGATCCATTTCTTGGACTAGGATACATTCTTTACCTCATGATTCTAGAGGGTATTTCCCCATGATTTTGGTACTCAGTTATGCCTCTATACAGCATTCCACCATTAGAGAGATAAAAAATATATAGCAGACCATCTGGACACTAGAGGACATGTTGTAATCATGTGTCTTGGAATTTCATGGATCTTGGGTGCAACAATTTTCCTTTTTTGATATTTACAATAATAATATATATCATTGTTCTATTGGCATGGATCAATTTGAAGCTTCATACCAATGATCGTGTCGTTAAAATTTATGTTGGAAATATGTTGGGGAGATAACTAATCATTGTCCTGAGGTTTTGAAGAGCATGATATAGAATATTCAGATTTTCAATGAGAAGATGAAAGTAGTAAATGAACCATAAAAGTCATACTCCAATAATTGGTGGATTCCCTTAGAGATTGATTTTGGGCACCAGATGTTGTTGAAGGTTTCCCCTAGACTAGGGTAGTGGATGTTCGGAACAGGGGGAAGCATTCTCCTAGATTCATTGGACCCTTAGAGGTGTTGGGGAAAGTTGGTTAGGTGGAATTCCATTTTTCACTTTCCCCACAGTTGGATAAGGTCCATGACATCATTCATTCCTACCATCTTTGACAGTATCTTCACGATGAGTCTCACATCCTTGAATAGGGAGAGTTGGATGTTGAGGATGACATAGATTTTGTGTAGAGGCCAGTATTGATCCTTGATCATCAGGAGAAGGTGCTACACAAATAGAACATTCCCTTTGTTCATGTCTTTTGGATGCGTGGTGTCCTGAAGTAGAGTGAGTGGGAAAAGGGATATGAAAATACAGACCATGTACTGTGGGTTGTTTTGAGTTTTTTACTTATTAAGTTTTTCATTGTTATGTATTGCTTGAACCTGGTTAGTTATGAGAGGAGTTGTTTCCTTGTTTCATTATGTGTGATAAAGTCCTGAAATTGGAAATGGGAATACCATATTCCTAATTGAGATACATTAATTGATATGCGATTAAACCCATGTGCATGATTCAGTGACACCCAGAGCAGATAGTATCACGATATGGGGGAAGGAGTTCGCTGATTCATATGTTCAGACAATGTGGATTTTTCTGCCTTTGTGATGTGTCTTGTGGTTGGTTGGGGTAGTAGATGTTGTTGTAGGTGTTCTTGGATTTTGAGGTTTCACTCTAGATTTTGAACAACACAATTTGGTTTATCATTGGGCCTTGCAAAGTTCAAATTCTAGCGGTGTGTCATGTATAGAAATATCCTTGAGATGTATATTATGGGGTGTTTGATCAGACCTCTATTTCTTCTGTGTTGGTTTGGAATACTCTAGGGAGAGATTAGATTGAGAGGAATTTAATTTAATGGGATGGACCTCCCCAGTCCATTCCACTGTGAAAATCCAATGGTAGACATGTTTTGGGAGGTCACGATAGCTCAATTGAAGAGTTTTCCAGTTTTTCTATTTTTCCAATGGTGAATTAAGAATGGCAGGTCACCAATGGTGAGTCATGTCGGTGACTCACAATGGTGAACCACTGACAGTGAGTCATGTCGGCGACTCGCAATGGGGACTTACTGACTGTGAGTCATACAGGTGACTTGCAATGGTGACTCACAGACTATGAGTCATGACTCTAGGTCGTGATGGTGAGTCACGATAGTGACACACTGAACATTGAATGAACAAACATTGACTCATTGAATGGTTTCTCATCGAACAATAGCTCACTAAACAGTGACTTATTGAATAATGGATCACCAAAATGTGACTCAATGAATAACAGGTCATTGAATGGTGACTCACTGAATGGTGGCACATCACTGGTAACTCATCACCGGTAGTACACACCAGTGACTCATCCAATGGTGAGTGTCACATCAGTGACTCAACCACCACTAACTCACTATAGATACTCACCAAATGGTGATCTATTTTCCATAGTATTTTAAAATTTTATTTTTCCCAGTTTTTCCAGATTCATTCCTTTAATATTTTATTTTGTATAAATTGAGTTTAATACCTTGTTCAAATGATTTTAAATCCATATAGAATGATATAAATTATATCATTGAATTACTAATGAATTAGAGGCTTTTATATTGTCAAAACATGTGGTGTTGATCGTGATCCACCTTTAATGGATTTTGAATCCATTCTTCCATTGATATAGGATATGTCCTTCATAATGATGAGACCCTTTATTCCTTATATTTTTCCATTTACTATTTCTACTGAGAATCTATAGAACCTTTCCTCCCCAAGGAGCCATACGTCTGTGTTGAACCCCTGGATCGCGATCCCTAGAGCCTTGTACACCCAATTTTTGGTGAAAGGAAGAAGTCCCGATCATCTATTTATGGAGGTAGAAACCCCTTTATCTCTTTTAATTTGTGTATCATGCATGGTTAGAGTATGAATTTCCTCACGTGGAAGATATAATGATACCATGTCAATAAATATAATTCAAATGGTTTAATGATTAACCTACAGTGATGGGAAAAACTGGCTTTTAATCTAGTTTTTTATCTGTTGATGTTGTGATCTATATGGTCTATATGAATAAAAAACAGCATGACCATTGGTGGTATTTTTTGTGTACTTGGGATGAATTTTGATTGATTTTTGTTTATCATATGTTGAATAAATGTATATATACAATTAATTAACAATGATTATTCCGTTAAATAATAGATTCCCCTAGATCAAACTTGTTCTTTGAAAACCGTCGAATTATCAAGGTGGAATAAAAGAATGAGTGTTTATAAAATTTCAATACACCCTTCCATAGCTATTATGGCTGTGTTATGTCTTCAGTTTTGTTATATCTCTTGCCTGGTTTGGTTTTGTGGTGCTGTGGGTGAGGGAATAGATGTAAGGTGGGGTGGTACGTGTGGTGTGATGAAATCTCAAGTTGAGGGATTGATTGATTGAGGAATCACTACTAAAAAATGATCTTTAATAGCATTGGTATTTATCTACTCAAAATAAACACTAACAAATAGAATATTTATCAGTGTTAAGGAAAATGCAGATAAATTTAAAATTTTATCATCACATTGATTTAGTACAAATAAAATGTACCTTTTTAGGGCTTTATGTTTACCATTGATAAAGGACATCCTTTATCTGATCTTTATTTTTAGTGATGATAAAGGGTAATATTTATCATCGCATTATTTTTTGGGATGATAAATATTTATTTCATTAGTACTATGTAAGCGTAGATAGAGGTTTGAATAAATAAAATGAAATAATCAAATAAGTAAAAAATAAAAAATGAGTTTACTTAAAGAAAAATTTCAAATATTAACAATTAAATAATAATTGATAAAAATGAATAAATTTATTACACATTATTAAATATTAAATAATTTATTAATTTGATAATTCTACTAAATAATGTTATTGAATCATATATATTATATATATATATATTATATATATAAATATTATCTATATATTACAAAATATATATATGCACTTTTCATCAAATAGTCATATATTTATTGAAAAATGGTAAATAATTAAAAATTAATATGAATTAAAAATATTTATTAATTTCATAATATTCGAAATATAATTTAATGTCGTCAGATTTTTCAATTTAACATAGATTAAATCTATGTTACATTGGTTTCACATATGCATAACTAATGCATTTTTATATATAATGCACACAAATAAAATGTATCAATTTATTCAATACTGTTAAAGTGTACTTATTCTTAATTTATTCAATCTCACTAATTTTTAACAATATGCATGCACATAAAATTAGTTATTCATTAATAAAGTAACATATGTATTTTTAACAAAAACATTTGTAGATAAACATATTTTTAAATGTACATTTTTTAAATTTATACAATGATTACTTATAATTATAAAGAAATAAATATTTTATGAAAATTATTTCTATAATTATAAATTAATATTTGTATATGATAAAATTGTTATTAAATATATAATAAATTTACGTAAATAATGAATATCTTTACTGTATATATATATATTTATATATATATATGTGTGTAATTATATAAATATATATAATGATATAAATATAATTTTTTAATAATTTTCTATAATTATAAATAAATAATTATATAAAAAAAATTATAAATAATTAATTTAAAAGTTTAATAAATGTAATCAAAAGTAATATATTTACTATATTTATATTTATATATATTTACTTAGTGTATATAAATATTTACTATTTTTATTTATAATTATAATTATATATCCTTTAACAACACTAAAGTAATAAGCATTGATAAAATCATTTTATCAATGCTTTTATGTGATGATAAAAATTAGGCATTATCAGCACTAAACAAGGCACTAATAAAATGAAAGTTTATCAGTGCTAGAATTTTATCAGTGATGAAGAGTTATTTTATCATCGATTAGGTAATAAGATATGACTAATGGAATATTTATCATTCCTTTTTTATAAGTGATGATAATTGTATCCTAATATAATAAAAAGACCCTTACCATTAGTGAACATGTCATGATATCAGAATCTTTTCCGAAAAGACACATGTTTACAGAGCTCCTCCATGGTGAATCAAATCGTTAATCACACCAATTGACTACCTCCTGTTTCTAGAATATATCATTCAACATTCAGTGTTTGATTGCAATTAGGGTTTATGAAGAGGGACTTATATTTTCTTCAACTTAGAGAGGCAGTCCTTCTGATTTTATTTGTGTATTTTTGCATTCGATTTTGATTTCTTCTTCAATGATGTTTTTATTTGTTGTATGGTGATTGCATACTATTAGGGTTGGCCTTCCTATTTAATAAATGTTTCATCTTGATTGAACTCTTGATTGCTTATGGAGATTTTATTGTTCCTGGGTTTGATGGTGATAGATGGAGTCAAATAGAGTTTAGTTGGTTATTTTATTTTATTTATGATTCCCAAATTGACAACCCATAGTTATAATACATATTTTCCATTATTTGTTTTCACAATTTATTCCATACATGTGGATTTTAGAAATTGAAACTGGGTCTTTTTCTAGTGATGGAGTTGATGGGAGGTTAAGGTATTTCTTTTATTTTATACTTATTAATATTTTATTATTTATACTTATCTAGTTTCATATTATCATCTAATGTATGGATAAATCATGGTATTTTTTATATAATGTTTTTCTCTACCTATTTTATTTATTTTGTGTTCCAAACTATTCCCATTGTGTTGTTTTCTATGCCCTAGTGCTTATTTCTTGACTGAGGGGGTTGGGAATGTCTCTAGAACACTATCATGATATAGATTGACATTCCGCCCATAACACTTGAAAATTTTATTTAATTTTAAATAATCATACTTTTGAAATCTATAAAACACCTCCCCATCATACATGTATTGGGAAATAAATATCACATAAATTCCATGAGTCCACTATAAATGATGGAAAATGTCAACTCACTAATCAAAAAATTTTTAAAATTGTTCATTATTAATATAGAAAATAATTATCATCATTCATCTCTGGAAACTCGAAATATTTTTTCATCCACATTTATAAACACTTTCTATCTATCGATAAATTTATTTTATTTGTAATGATTATGATCAACTTTGCATTTTTTAATTTAATGATTCTTTAATAATTCATCTTTCCTTCAATACCAAGTTCTTAGTTCTTGTTAAAAATCATAAATCACCACTATCAATTTATAAAAAATATAATAACATTAAAAAATGAGAAACTATAATTTTTTTGATGAAATTATTATCCATGTGATCCATTAGTAAATTATAATTTTACATCCAGTTGGAGCACCTTGAATTTCCTTTGAATAGGTTGGTGTGGTTTTATGAAATCCTAGTATTCTTGAGATGTTTTCAAATATTTATATACCATTAATTTTAAATGTTATAATTCTATAGGTTGCAAAATAAGTTGTTTCAAAACATTTTTTTATCTTCTAGTTGATTGAATAAGGGTTTATTATTCTTGTTTATCATATTGGAGTTCCTTCTTACACCTCAATTGCCAACATTATATTTTCATATGTTTGGGGTATTTAAGAATCATTTAATGTGGAGTACTTTTTTTATTAAATTCTATTACAAATTTTATTCAACATAATGAAATTCATTGACGAAATCCTATATTGAATTTCCCATAATATAATTTTCTATAACATTCACTTTTGATAATGAATATATTATGTGTATTTATATATATATTATATAAAATCATTCTTTTATAATACTATAGGATTGATATGAACAAAAAATGGATGCATTCTAATTTTTTGAGAAATGAATATGAATATGAAGTTAAATAGTTCATCATGTTTGAAAGAGAGAATATCCGTGACCATTCCAAAATTCACATTCTATGATTACGTTGTTGTTATTCCAGACAAATTAATCTAGAATATCTCCATGAATATTGATTTGAATTTTTCTCCATTAATCAATAGATCTAGAACAAGGTATGGTTGTGCATAACTCAAAAAATAGTAACAAAACTGAGGATTCTCAGTTAACATCACTATTATTGGCTAACCACCACTTAGCATAGCACCAGATATGAACTTCCTTCCTGAGGTCCCTGTGATTCTGTCATCCCACACATAGAATAAAAAAGATAACTAGATTCATGAACATATAGATTAAATTTTATAGAATATTATAATTCATTGGTAAAATCCTTTGTGGAAAACACCTATGATTGAAGCACCAATATGAGAATCATAAAATTATATTAAGTAAACAATTTAATTTTTTTTAAATAATGAATAAAATTGAAATGAACATAAGGAAAAGTGAATTCTAAATGGTGATATGATAGAGATAGTGGAAAGTGTCTATGGTATGAGAGCATCATGGGGATTCTATAGATGATGTTCAGGTCAGATTTTTGCGATCTTATAGTAGTGAAGTACACGGAGAATCCTTAGTTTTGTTATTAACATTGTGATTGATTCACAATCAATCCTGGGTTTGGCTACATTAATTAGTGGAGGAAAATATATATCAATATCATAAATATTATCATAGTTTCTTGACATCCATATAGTCTTCTAAACCATAATAATGTGCCCATAGAATCATTAGTTTTATTATTATCATATATTTTCAACAAACAAACCCTTTAGAAATAATTAATGGTAATATTATGATATAAATTCTTTATTTTAATAAAAAATTATATAATGAAATTCTTTTTTAATGTTGATTATTCCTTGTATATTTCATTTATTTTATAATATTTCTATCCATTTTTCATTCCTTATCAAGAAAAGAAATAATGCTATCTTTGTTCAATCAAAGAGCCAATCTTCTTGTTTTCAAAGTAAATTCATTGTCCATAGAATTAATATATTGTTTCATATTTATTTATTTTTATTTATTTTTAGTATTACTCACATAATAGTTTTTTTTCTTATAACGGTATATTATTATGTTTGAGTTGGGGTTCCCTATCCATCTCTTGTCCATTTCTACACCAAAACATACACATGCTTCTTCTTCATCAAAACTATTCACCCTTGTAGTGTTGAAATTTATCACTTTACTTCATGTTCCATTGAATTTTCAATCATATAGGTAATCTCAATATTTCCATAGTAAAATAATTTTCCATATAATTAATTCATTATTTATAATTAATGTTTTTTATTTATTTTTTCTATTATTAATAACAATTGTTTCCTTATAATGGTGGATTAATTATTTCTAGTTAATGTGTTTTTTTAAAACCTTATTATTTAGTTTTGGTAGTTCAACAAATCATTTTAATGGAAACCATGGTAACATTGAAATTTAGGATTTCTTTGAGACATTAAGACATGTAGGAATTAACTGCACCTTAATCCGACACCCAATGTTACCAGTATGACCCCAAGTAATTATTTTTATTTTAAATTGACATTATCTTTAGTTAAAAATACAATAGACACAATGTTTTCGTAATCAGTTTAAAATCTACATTTCAATTTAAAATGATTCACCCATTAAAAAATGATCAAACATGCTCATATATTCTTCATAATTTATGGAATCAAATCATAAATCATTTGTGACATGTAGGTATTTTTCTAAAATAAAACCGATACATAATGTGATCTGTTTGAGTCAATGTTTGTGTATCATGTTTTAAATGACATTTTAGTAAAAAGGCACATGATGTACTCAAAACTAAGCATAAATATTCATATTTCATTGAAAAATTAGTACAAAAAACATATATGATTAGGAATGTGTAGTAATTAGCCTCACCTCAATCTGATACACTGTGTGACCGATATGACCCTAAGTGAATTGTTATTTAAAATTAGTATCAATTTTAGTAAAAAAAAACTGAACTAATTTAAATAGAACAAACAACTTCATATTATTTTAATAATTTAGGACATTGATCCATATGTGATTTTACACATTCATGAATCCTCCACACCTCAATCTGACACACGACATGGAAGTTTTCAATCCATGTGTGTGTTTTTATTTAAAATAGAGATTAATTTTTGTAAAAACGAAAATTGACCTACTCAAAAACATGAAAACACATTCACATAGTTTAAATTACTTAGGCAAATACTCCATAAGTCATTTTGGATTTTTAGGAATCATCCACAACTCAATCCGATACACAATGAGATTGGTATGAGTTAAAGTGCATGTTTCTATTTTAAAATATCATTTTGTTAAATAAGAAAAATGGCATATTAAAAAATACAAAACATATTCATATTGTTTTGATAGTTTAGGAAAATGATCCATATGTTTTTTGGGACGTGTAGAAATCAGTTTTAACTCAATCTGATGCATAGTCTGACCAGTATGACTCAATGTGGGTCTTTTTATTTAAACTTTTCATCAATATTAGTAAAAGTTTCAACTGTCCTAATAAAAAATTATTAAACACATTCTGATTGTTTTTACACTTTATGAAAACATTCTGTAAGACCATTTTAACACGTAGGAATCATCCACATGATAGTCTGATACATGATTTTCCTTATATGACTCAAAGTGTCTCCTATTAGTTTAAAATAGACAATTCACTTCAAAAAGTGTAACTCACAAAAACCATATGATACATGCTCATATTTATTGATAATTTAGTAGAATTATTCACATGTCATTTGTGATGTTTAAGAATTCGTTTCCCATAAAACCGATACACGATGTGATCGAAATGAATCAGAAGTTCATGTTTCCAATTTAAAATGACATTTTAGTGAGAAAGACAAATGATGTACTATATGTTGAGTCAAAAGTCCTCTTTTGACTTTTATATCTTGTTTTGGAAATCACTAATGAACTTTACCATGATGATCGTACTGACCATACTGATCTTAGTGACCAAACTGATCGTACTGACCATGATGATCGTACTGACCATACTGATCATACTGACCATACTGATCGTACTGACCATGCTGATCATACTGACCATGATGATCGTACTGACCATGCTGATCGTACTGACCATGCTGATCATACGGACCATGCCAATCGTACAATGCTAATCGTACTGACTATATTTTTTTCGTACTGACTCTGGAAATAGTATTGACTCTGCTACTCATACTTTCATTACTTGCTTGATTTGGTATTTAGTCAAAAACACATGTTTCATATTAAACGTACTCATGGTTATCATATTCATATGTCTTTTGTTTAACCAACACGATGTCATTGAGTTAGTTACAAACTAATCAAAATGATGTCATGATTTCTGTTTCAATATGACCGTTATAATGCCAGGTGTCCAGGTCCCTCTGAGTTTTTTCGGAGAAATATGACCGTTGGAGGAAATATGATAGTTGGAACCCGAGGCCTATAAATAAGAGTTCATTTGAAGCTGAAAATAGAGACTTTGGAACACCCGTGATATTCTTCCTCTATAAAGTTCTAGAGAGAGACACAATAACTTCTCTCTTGCTTTGTGCGTCCGATCATCGTATCAAGGGCATTCAAGTGATTGAAAGACAGAGGTTCTGATTGCCTAAAAAATCGAGGGCTGCCGGGGATAGGCAGACAGACATACCGATCATCGTGTCGAGGGCTGCTGGGGATAGGTAGACAGACGTACCGATCATCGTATCGAGGGATGCCGGGGATAGGCAGACAGACGTACCAATCATCGTATCGAGGGCTGCCGGGGATAGGTAGACAGACGTACTGATCATCGTATCGAGGGATTACCAAGGTGTTCCTAAGATATACCTTTTATCCCTGGTGAAAGGATAACCCTTCTCTTTGGGTCAAAAGAATTGTAATTCTTTTATATTTCTGCTCCTTATATTAGAAAGTAATTTGTATTGTTTCATTTCTTCTTTACACTTTCAATTGTAGTTATTTCAATTACAATTATACAATTACATATTGTGTCGATTGATTCTATATGCTTTAAGGTAGAATAATTAACTATTTTTTTACTCTGATTATTATATTCATCTTGAATACAATTACTTTTATTTTCTAATTGTATTACATTACATGATACCTTTATACTCAATAAAATTGTGGGTGTTTGTATTTGTATTAGTTTAAGATCATTTAAACTAAATTCTTAAGTTTTTAAACACAAAGTTTGAAACATACAATTCAGACCCCTCTTGTATTGTTCCATATAATATACATATACATATACATATTCGATCCAACACTATAAACCAGGAAAACACATTCATATTGTTTTTATGCATTAATAAAATGATCCACAAGTTAGTTGGGACATTTTGGAATTAGACACACCTCAATCCAACACATAGTTTGACCGATATGACTCCATGTTCATATTTTTATTTAAAATTTACATCAATTTTTAAAAAATAAATACTTTCTCTTAATTTATTTCAATATGTAAATATTAAAATAAGAATTATTTTCTTATACATGTGTGTTATTTTTCTCGATAAAGAGGATTTATTTTCCAATAGAATTACTTGGGTCAGGACTAAGAGATAATGGATCATTAATGTTTTTGAATATATATAAAATAATTTCTTAATGTAATTATTTGAACCAATGTTTGAAATTAATATAATATATTTCTTTGTTCTTGTGTTTGTGTTTTAAATTTCATCTAATTTAAATCATGTATGAGGACTTGTGTTTTTTGATATCTGGTACATTTCTCATGCTGCGGTGTACTCTAACAACACAATGTAGTGGTGTTGTAGTGTGATATTACAACACAATGTAGTGTGTCCCTTTATTATCCCTTTAAAAGTGCTGATAGAGGCCAAATTTATCAGCACTAATGAAAGTATAAATTATCAATGCTGATAAAAGTACTGATAAAGGTCAATTTTATCCGTGCACAAAAATCATTGATAAATGGTTCATTTATTATAGTGATAAATTAAAATTCTAACAAAAGACTTGTTTTTAACATCACCCATGTAGTTACAAACATTTTATGCACTAATAATGGCTATTTCTAGCACTGTTAAAGGCAAATTTTGTATTAATGAGTGAATGAGATGTGTTTATGAAGAGTAGATGTAGGTTTGAGTTGTGCAATGTTTATTTTCTGAGGTGTGACAGATGTTTTGCTTTTATACAGTGGGGCTATCAGGTTTGGTTGTTATGAGATGTGTTGTTGTAACACCCCGAGCTTCCACGATACACTTCTCTTTCAATAATGCAATAGCTTGCATTGTACGCAAGTTTGAGATTCTAACACACTGCAACCAATCAAAATAGCCATTATGAATAGTAATACCCACATTTTGAAATTATATATATATTATATTTCAAAATGTACTTCATTTGTGGATTCATAATATCGAAATTAGCCAATGTTGAATTTTTGGTATTTTTCTGAGAACTTCCAATTTTTTATGAATAGTAAAAAATACTTAAAAACAACATTTTTAATCAAAATAAATTATAATGATAAAGTTTAATATAGAGTGGTTTTAATGTATAATTAGAATATATTTTTACCATTTTATCCAATGGTGTTCATTATAATTAATTTCACTTTTAAATTGGACACAAACAATTGTCAATCTTTTGATATATATTGTTTCTTAAAAACACGCTATTTGTTGTGACAGTAGGAATTAATTATAAAATTAATTAATGAATCTTATATGTTTGGAATTTTTTAAAATAGTCATCATTTTTGAATTCAGAATATCAATTATATCTTAGGGTGAAATTTTGGAATTGTTTTGAAAAACATCAATTTTTGATGAATAGTGAAACCACTAAGTGGTAGTTAAAAAACTAATTTTTCGTTTAAATGAAACATTACCACTTCTGTGATTTGATTTTTAAAAATCTGACATACATGGTTGTCATTATGAAGTAAAATGTGGTTCAATGGGATTAAAATAATTTTTTGGTGAATAGTAACTTTTAAGTTTAATTAATCGCGATTAAAGGTAATTAGTGAAATTTAAGGTAAAAATGATATTATAAAAATATGAAAATACCTTTACACTTGTCCTACCCTTATTGGATGAGTCATGGCCGACCAGGACAATCCATGGGTCAACTTGGGGACCCCATAGAGCCACTTGGGTAAGAAAATGACATTAATAACTTTTTATTTAAAGTAAAAATAAAATTGTCACAAACATGTGTGTTTTTACTAAAACAATTTTTTTTAGGGGTTATAGAAGTCATATTTTAGACTATAGATATTAATTTGAAAGATAAAAATATTTCCTATATCATGAGATTTTTTTTATATAATTTTTAGACATTAAATAAATTAAATTATATATGACACCATGATGATGCAGCGATTACCTCATTAATTAATGATTTAAATAAAATGAAAAGATAATGTAAAATCTAAGGCTTAAACTAGTCAAAAACCTATTGTATGAGTATATTTAGAACCCTTATCACCTTAGACTCGAAATATATCATTGTGGGGGCTTTAGAATCCTAAAAACATTTCATAATAAAGTAACATTTCAATCTTTCCAAGAGTGCCCCTCCTCTCCTCTTATAAAAGGCCCCCACCTCTACCACCTTATTCACTCCTTCAAGCCATTTGGCTCGGCCAAACTCTAACAAAAGACTCTCATGACTTCCCTATCTTAGTCCTAGAAGCCTCACATTGGGCAGAAGTCTTCCCAAGGAAGCCTTTGGCTCAAATCAAAAAGAGTTACCCGATTTTAAGGTAATGTTTTCTCTTGTGTTCTTTTGTTTTATTTTGATTCCCCAACCCCCTAAAATATTTTTATTAATTTATTTTGTAACAAAACCAGTATCCTCAATATACTTGGATGTTTTTATGAGAAGGATTTTATTTACACTTACACACACCTTTGTCTAATGGTTAATGAACATACTGTTTCTGTGGGTGGCGAATTACTGCCTCACGAAATGATGATTGTTCAATATTCTTTTAACACCTCTCATGGTGGCCATTATGATGAAACTATTTTTATATATGATATATATTATGTTTTTTTTTCCTTATGATTCTGTATTTTTCATTTATATCATACCTTTATGATTTCCATTATGGGTAAACGCGATAATTTCATTTTAGGAAGTGCGGAATACCGCCCCCTCAAAGTGATTTGAATCGTTAATGCCATATGTGGGATGTATAAAGGATGGAGTAAATGATATTACATATTATATTATACTGGATTTATAATACACCTTTATATAATTATTATTTCATTCCATAAAATACGAAATAGAAATGAAATTAGCGTTCATCCATACGTACGGCTTACCGTCTCCATGAACGGTGCATTTCATTTCTTATCTATAAATGTTATGTAATATTATAAATGCATGTATATATTGGATATATATGATATATATGATATCTACATCATGATATAATTGTGGATGTAATGGATATTTTACCACATGAACAACTTGTAAGAAGTTTATTTTTGACTCAAGTACCAATGATCGACAAAACAACCGTTATTATCATAAATAATTACATAATGTTCAAAACAAGGTAATCAGTTATATAAAAGGAATAATAAAATTGATAAAGGTTCTTAAGAAAATATAAATTAACTCTAGCTTATTATTCAGGAGGTTAAAGAACGGTCGAGTCAAGACGGACACGAGGTAAGGGAACTTCTTAACCCAATTTCCATTCTTTGGGTTAATCTCCTACTTTCAAATTATGTCATGATATTATTATGTACTATCTGGTATTTATACTTTATTTATGTGAAAATATAGTGAATACACATAATATATCTACTTTATTTAAAAAATGATCTTTGTAAGGGACTTCGTCTCAATCTCCTTTCACTGAGGCTTATTTTGTTTTATACACAACTTTTTTTTATACGGTGTATAAACCCCTTTGACTTTTATGTTTTTTTTCAAAAAGAATATTTTAATAAGAAGGGTTGTACTAAACGACAAAAGGGAATGATTGTTTTCCATACGTATGCGGCTACAATGACTTCTCCGCCGCCGTGACCATTATTTGAGTTTCGGCTTCCTCTACAAGCTATAACTTTTTTTAAAATGAGAAACAAATACAAAGTTTTAATTTTCTTTTATTTTGGTATTGAAAATGGTTTTGAAAGTGTTTTTATTATATCAATGTGTTGTATTGATATCTTGTGATTGAAATGTGGAAATTTTATGTTTCCTTTATGTATGTTTTATGTGATACGATTCTATTATAGTTTATGATATGTTTAAACCTATTAATATGAGGAATGCATTGGACTTAATAAGTGATGGGTGGAGCGCACTATAGCTCCTCGATGCATCAGCAGGTCTCATGAGACAAACTAGTGTCTTGGCACGAGGCCTTGGCTATTTGGTTATGATAGTCTGGCATTATGAATTCCATCATTGTGAAAGTGGTTATTGATATTGCATGTGATTATTCGACCAGTACCTATCCATGAGAATAAATAAATGGAATTATCTCATTTTACTTTTTCCATATTATGTTTAAGTTCAAGTTTAAAAGGCTTTTGTTTTAGTCATACATTGCCTTAAATGTTTATGTTTATTTATGAAAGCTTCCACTATATTGTTATCCTTACTAAGCATCTGAGCTCACCCCTTCCAATGTTTTATTTTTCCCAGGATGTGAAGAAATATTTTATGACTGACCTACATGGATAGTCTGAAGGGGATAGAAGCGTGGAATATGGAGACTATGTTATTTTGATTTTTCACTTTATGATGTAATGTATCATTTATGAATGTATCTAGTGTTTCCAAGGCTAATAAACTAATTGGTCTTTCGAGACATGATCTTTTGTGATCATTCCAATGTTACGCAATAATGCACGGACTCTAGGTAATTGGGGCAGAGGCATTGCAGTTGGTATCAGAGGTATTTTAGTACTAACATTGGAATCTAGATTTAGATAAACTCTGATTAGAGCACATATCCCTAAGATAGACTTTGAGGATTAGTGTAGAAGAACTTCCTAGAATTTTGGTATTTTAGAGATTTTGTGAGGTTTCTGAGCAATACATCCCTATCTGGATACGAGCAGGTAGAGGCCGCTCTGGCACAAATGTACCTAGGGGTAAAACCCGAAAACACCACTTTGAGCTAGACTTGAAGGAGAACTGGTGCACGACAATGGGCCTTGCTGCACTCTTGGTTACGACACTCCTGTGGGATATGCTTAGGATAATTCTCATTTTCTTTACAAACCATTATGAAGGGTTTATGAGTATATAATTCCTCAAAGAAATTTTTTTCTGATTATGGATTATATCCACAAATTGTTCAATTTATGTTAAGTTTTTTACAAGTATGGAATTATGTATTTTGATTCATAAACTAATTTAGTTTATTCCATTGTTTAGAAATGTCACCTAGTGGGAGGAATTGAAACCGTATAAATGCACGCACTCTATGTAGGGATTTACCTCCTGCTCAAGATAATTATTGTGGAGTTGGAGATACAACTGGTGCTGATCACCTTATCACCATACTAGGACAACTCACTCAGGTTATGAATAATAACCTTACTCGTATGGAGCACCCTAATCCGCAACGTGGAGGATCAATGTTAGATATTTTCATGAGGCAAAAACCACCAACATTTAATGGGGGTACAAATCCATTAGTAGCTGAGCAATGGATAAACTCCTAAGAGAAAATATTCCACGCCTTGGGGAGTAGCGAAAGGGAGAAGGTTGTCATGGAAGTTTACCGCCTTACTGGAGATGTCGATCAATGGTGTTCACTGATTCAAAACATAAAGAAAGATGAAGAAGTATCAAGTATGGAATGGAGAGAGTTCAAATATATTTTCTTAGAAAAATTATTTCCACATGACCATCGAGAAGATATGGAATGGAAATTTCTAAGTCTGAGACAGAAGGAAGATGAGAATGTCGCAAAGCATGAGGCCAACTTTACAAGGTTATCAAGACATGCTGCAGATTATATATGTAACCCAATAAGTAAGATTGATCGTTTCTTTGATGGGTTAAAACCATTTCTCCGTCGAGATTTAGTATCACAATATTTCTCAACGTACGAAGATATAGTCTCGTGTTCTATCAAGATAGAAAAGGAATTCTTTAAATCTTATGACAATAATGTAAAGCAAGAGAAGAAGAGAACGGTGGAGCAAGAGATAGATAAAGGGAAAAAGGGAAAGAAGGATTTTAAATTATGCGATAATTGGGGGAAGAATCACCCCGGTACTTGCCTAAAAGGAATGGGAGTTTGTTATAAATGTGGAGAAAAGGGTCACCAGGCTCGTGATTACAAGGGAAAGAAAGAAGCTATCAATGTTGAATGCTACAATTGTAGGGAAATAGGGAATTATGCAAATTAATGTCCTAAGCGTCAGGGAATCTTACCTCAGAAAAGGCCAAGGGATCAAGGACAATATTATACAATTACTACAGTTGAAGTGGAATACTTAAGGTATTGGTGATTTTGGACTTAAGGATTATATTCAGGTTATAAGAATAATGTGATATATATATAAGGATTGTACTGTAGTACTTTTTGTTTTCATTAAGTATTTAATATGATGAAGGTAATCATATTTTTAGTATGTGACAATAAGAGAATCATTACTTTGTTTGGGGAATCTGATGTTACAATTGATATTAGAATTTAGAGACCTTTTAGAGAAAGTCTAGACAGAGGTATTTTGGATTACTATAAAGGTTGGAATGGATTAAGTTGAACCTTGGATAGTATTGTTTAAGGTTAAAACATTTCTGAAGATTATTTTTGGAACATTAGAATACTATAGTTTTAGGAAAAGGACAACCTGCAGGTCGGGGGATAACCCGTCGCGTCAGTCAAAGCTGTAGGAATCGAACCCACAACCATAGTGCGACAGGCCTTTATTACCAACCACTAGCCTAAAGGAAGTCCCTGGTTATTACAAAATAGATTTCCTAATCTTAATGGTATGTGTTAATATTTGGAACCTTATACAATTAGGATAAATAGAATATTTTTGAGTTCTGTTACCATTTGGAGTGAAAGATGGGTTCGTGGTAAAAATTTATTAAAGAATGAAAGCCTACATGAAAAGTAAGTATATTTCCTTACGTTCTTAGTAAATCTCTTAAATAAATTCCTCAAATTTATGAAAGGTAACATAAAACAAAAACATTGTCAGTTAACTTTTCCAACTGGGGATTCAATGACCATTTAACCAATCACAAGTTTGTGATTTTATTGTGGTTAACTTTCTCCTAATCCTGTTTTCTACAACTCTCCATCAGACCTTGATGGTTTTTTTCCTCCATATCCATATTTTCATATAATCCTAGTATGGGCTATCTCGGGTGACCTTTGTACCTCTCTTTCTTTCTTTTAATGTTATATATTTATTAACCCTATTTCCGATGTGGGTTTTCCAAAAAAGTATTTTCTATTTTCTACCTTTTATTTTCAAAGAAAAATTTCAAATTGTGAGGACGCAATTTATTGAAGGAGGGGAGAATGTAACACCTCGAGCTTCCATGATACACTTCTCTTTCAATAATGCAATAGCTTGCATTGTACGCAGGTTCGAGATTCTAAGGCACCACGACCAATAAAAATAGCCATTATGAATAGTAATACCCACTTTTTGAAATTATATATATTTTATATTTCAAAATGGACATCATTTATGGATTTGGAATATCGAAATTATCCTATGTTGAATTTTTGGTATTTTTCTGAGAATTTCCAATTTTTTATGAATAGTGAAAAATACTTAAAAACAACTTTTTTAATTAAAATAAATTATTGTGATAACATATACTATAGAGTGTTTTTAAAGTATAATTAGAATATACTTTTACCATTTTATCCAGTAGTGTTCATTAGAATTAATTTCACTTTGAAAGTGGACATAAACAATTATCAATCTTTTGATATATATTGTTTCTTAAAAACACGCTATTTGTTGTGACAGCGGGTATTAATTATAAAATTAATTAATTCAACTTATATGTTTGGAATTTTTTAAAATAGACATAATTTTTGAATTTGTAATATCAATTATATCTTAGGGTGAAATTTTGGCATTGTTCTGAAAAACATCAATTTGTGATGAATAGTGTAACCACTAAGTGGTAGTTAAAAAACTGATTTTTCGTTTAAATGAAACATTACCACTTCTGTGATTTTATTTTTAAAAATCTGACATACATGGTTGTCATTAGGAAGTAAAATGTGGTTCAATGGGATTAAAATAATTTTTTGGTGAATAGTAACTTTTAAGTTTAATTAATCGCGATTAAAGGTAATTAGTGAAATTTAAGGTAAGAATGATATTATAAAAATATGAAAATACCTTTACACTTGTCCTAACATTTTTTTATGATTCATGGCCGACCAATACAATCCATGGGTCAACTTGGCGACCCCATGGAGCCACTTAGGTAAGAAAATGACATTAATAACTTTTTATTTAAAGTAAAAATAAAATTGTCACAAACATGTGTTTTTTTTACTAAAAATTTTTTTGTAAGGGGTTATAGAAGTCATATTTTTTACTATAAATATTCATTGGAAAGATACAAAGATTTCCTACATCATGATATATTTTTTATATAAGTTTTAGACATTAAATAAATTAAATTATATATGACACCATCATGATGCAGCGATTACCTCATTAATTGACGATTTAAATAAAATGAAAAGACAATGTAAAATCTAAGGCATAAACTTGTCAAAAACCTATTGGATGAGTAGATTTAGAACCCTTATCACCTTATCCTAGAAATATATCATTGTGGGACCTTTAGAATCCGAAAATAATTTCATAATAAAGTAACATTTCAATCTTTCCAAGAGTGCCCCTCCTCTCCTCTTATAAAAGGCCCCCACCTCTACCACCTTATTCACACCTTAAAGCCATTTGGATCAGCCAACCTCTGCCAAAATACTCTCCCAAATTCCATATATTACTCTTAGAAGCCTCACTTTGGGCATAAGTCTTCCCAAGGAAGCCTTTGGCTCAAATCAAAAAGAGTTACCTGATTTTAAGGTAATGTCTTCTCTTGTGTTCTTTTGTTTTATTTTTCTTCTCCAACCCCATAAAATATTTTTACTAATTTATTTTGTAACAAAACCAGTATCCCCAATATAATTGGTTTTTTTGATGATAATTTGTTTATTTACACTTACACACACCTTCTTCTAATGGTTATAGAACATACTGTTTCGGTGGGTGGCGAATTACTCTCTCACGAAACAATGATTGTTCAATCTTCTTTTAACACCTCACATGGAGGAAATTATGATGAAACTATTTTTATATATAATATTTATTATGTTTTTTCTTTATTATTCTGTATTTTTCATTTATGTCATACCTTTATGATTTCCATTATGCGTAAACGCGATAATTTCATTTTAGGAAGTGCGGAATACCGCCCCCTAAAAGTGATTTGAATCGTTAATGCCATATGTGGGATGTATATAGGATAGAGTAAATGATATTACATAGTATATTATACTGGATTTATAATACACCTTTATATCATTATGATATCATTCCATAAAATATGAAATAGAAATGAAAGTAGAGTTCATGCGTACGTACGGCTTACCGTCTCCATGAACGGTGCATTTCATTTCTTACCTCTAAATGTTATGTAATATTATAAATGCATGTATATAATGGATATATATGAAATATATGATATCTAAATCATGATATAATTGTGGATGTAATGGATATTTTACCACATGAACAACTTGTAAGAAGTTTATTTTTGACTCAAGTACCAAAGATCGTCAAAACGACTATTATTGGCATAAATAATTAAATAATGTTCATAACATGGTAATAAGTGATATAAAAGGAATAATAAACTTGATAAAGGTTCTTAAGAAATTATAAATTAACTCTAGTTTATTATTCATGAGGTTAAAGAACGGTCGATTCAAGATGGACACGAGGTAAGGGAACTTCTTAACCCAATTTCCATTCTTTGGGTTAATCTCCTAGTTTCAAATTATGTCATGATATTATTATGTCCTATCTGGTATTTATACTTTATTTATGTGAAAATATAGTGAATACACATAATAGATCTATTTTATTTAAAAATTGATCTTTGTAAGGGACTTCGTCTCAATCTCCTTTCATTGATACATATTTTGTTTTATACACAACTTTATTTTGTACGGTGTATAAACCCGTTTGACTTTTATGTTTTTTTTCAAAAGGAATCTTGTTATACGAATCATTTTACTGAACGAAAAAAGGGATTTTTTTTTCATACGTATGCGGCGACAACGACTTCTTTGTCGCCGTGACCATTATTTGAGTTTCGGCTTCCTCTACAGGCCATAAGTTTTTTTTAAATGAAAAATAAATAAAAAGTTTTTAATTTTCTTTTATTTTGGTATTGAAAATGGTTTTGAAAGTGTTTTTATTATATCAATGTGTTGTGTTGATATCTTGTGATTGAAATATGGAAATGTTATGTTTCCTTTATGTATGTTTTATGTAATACAATTATGTTATGGTTTATGATATGTTTAAACCTATTCTTATGAGGAATGCATTGGACTTAATAAGTGATGGGTGGAGCCCGCTATAGCTCCTCGATGCATCGGTGGGTCCCATGAGACAAACTAGTGTCTTGGCATGAGGCCTTGACAAAATATTATTTGTAGTCTTGGCACGAGGCCTTGGCTACATGGTTATGATAGTCTGACATTATGCATTCCATCATTATGAAAGTGGTTATTGATATTGCATGTGATTATTCGACCAGTAGAATATCCTTGTGAATAATTAAATCGAATTATCTCATTTTACTTTTTCCATATTATGTTGAAGTTCAAGTTTAAAAGAATTTTGTTTTAGTCATACATCGCCTTAAATGTTTATGTTTATTTATGAAAGCTTCCGCTATATTTTTATCTTTACTGAGCATCTGACCTCACCCCTTCCAATGTTTTATTTTTCCCAGTATGTGAAGAAATATTTTATGACTGACCTATAGGGATAGTCTGAAGGGGATAAAAGTGTGGACTATGGAGACTATGTTATTGTGATTTTTCACTTTATGATGTAATGTATCATTTATGAATGTATCTAGTGATTCCAAGGCTACTAAAATAATCGGTCTTTCGAGACTTATACTTTTGTGATCATGCCAATGTTACAAAATAATGCACCGACTCTGGGTAACTGGGGTCTGGGCATTACAGTTACTGAGTTTGACTTTTAGTTGGGGGTTTTCTTTTTGAGATGATTGATCGAGAAGAATTAATTTCAAGAATGATGATGGAATTGGTTGGTTGGGGTGTTGAATGTAGAGGAAATATAAAGTGAGTTTCCAAACTGTTGTTGTTTTTTCTCCATGTAGTTTTTTCTATGTGGATTAATACATGTTATGGTCCTTATTTTCCTAGGAAGGGGTGGAATGAAAAATTTATTTGTTAAAAATTGATGACAATTATTTAAATGATTTTAAGGGGGTATGTTTTGAGTAGTGGATAGTTTTGAATGGATTTCATTTTTCAACATATAAAGTGACTATTGTAGGTGTTAATAAATGAATTTATAGGTAGAAACAATGTTTTTAGTATTAGAGGGTGGTTGGTTATTTTATTGAGAACCCATAGGTTAAGATTTTTTGTTTGATACTATATATACATAACATTATTTTTCCTTGTGATTATTATACACACCCACCCTAGTTGATTAGAAAGTGTCGAGCACCCCCATTATCACGGCGGATGGTGTCTTTCACATACAACCTGGTGAGAGTATGGATTTCTAGACACCCAATCTTCCTTGATCCTTATTTTAGGTGGCGATGAACCAAATTATTCGGGAAGGTAGTGGTTTGTGTGGACCAGGTGTCTGCAGGTGAGTTATGGTTTCCAATGTGTTTTCGGGATGAGATGAGTTGTGGTTTCTTAGGTATCTCCAAGACATAATGTGGTTGATTTCCCAAGTGTTTTTGGGATGCGACATGGTGTGTATCCCATGATTCTGTTGGAAGGACTTGGTTTTTAAGACCAAGTGTGTTCAAGTGGGATGTGATGGGATTTATTTTCCTTGGCTTTGGGACTATCTATGAGGCCCAAGTGTGTGTGGGAGGGTTGCGATGGTACATTCAGAAGAGGTGGGAGATCCATGATATTTTTCATTACTCTGTGAGAGTGACTAATCTGTTGGAAAGTTGGGTAAGATACCATACCATTGATATTCTATATATTACATTTCTTGACATTCATTATTTGGTGAGTGTTCTATTGGTGAGGTTTGGGTGGATAGTATTCGTTGTTAGGTGCTATTAGTTTCTCATATTTTCTTAATGGGGAATTAGAATTCTTCTCCCACTTATGCACAAGAGGCCTTGGTTTTATAACTAAGTATACATTTATGTTCACCCTATGTTTGTAAATGTATTTTTAGGTTTACATAAGGTCTATTTAGACTGAGTCAAACAATAATTTTTCAATCTTTTGGGATAGTTTTCATGTTGCTGCTTAGCCATGTTTTTGGTATTAACATTGAAGACTCTTGTATTTCTAGCAGTAAATCTTAAAACATGCATGTGGGAATGATTTTTGGTTTTTGTTTTATATAATTCATAAGGTTGTTTTGTGGTTGATACATTTTATCTTCCTATCCTGGTTACTATAAAAAGAGAAATGCATTCCATTTTTGTAAGATTACATTCCTTTGGTGCTGGTCACCACCCCCTGGCCTACTAGAGGTAGGACTAATGGTCATTATCCATCTTAAATAATTTATATCTATGGAGGGGCATACTTGGAGGAAGTGGACAAGACATGGATATTTTCAGGATGAATATCACACCATCCCATCATTTTTTCCTTTTATTTTAATCTTTTATTGTTGCTGTATCCTTTTTTTGGGGTTTGGTTTATGTTTCCTATGTAATTTTTTTAGTTTTTTAATTATCAGATGTCTTTTGTCCCTATGCATGGTTAGTGTGCATGGTTTTATGGTAATGGGTATGGATAGTTAAGGATATCATTATTTCCTCATAATATCTTGATTTTAAAAATGGAAACACAATTTTTGATATATATGTGATACGCCACACCGATCTTGAATGAACAACTAAATATTATTATTTAATATGGTTGTTATCGCCTAATAGTTAGAATGGAGGGAAGGAACAGGGTTAAATAAATTGTGAAAATATTCTTTACACATGTTTATATACTGCTTCATTGGTTACTAAATTAACTAGAAATGAAACTAAAAACCAATTGAATATAAATGTTGCATTTTTATGAGAAACTATTTATATGTGAATAATTGTGTTTATAAATCATTAAAATATATTTTTTGGATTATATTAGTAAAATAAAAATTCAATATAGTGTTTACAATTTATGTTATGAACTTTCTAGACATTAAATAAGAACAAAGACAATTTTATGGATAAAATGAGTGTTTTACTAAAAATGACATTTTATCACCTTTTTTTATGGTAATTCCATTTTAAATATGGTTTTTAACAATTTTATATGATTTATTTATCAAAATAAACTTCTTTTTAGATTAATTTTTTATCATTTAATTCAATAGTGTCTATTGGATTAAATTTGACACTGAAATTATATATACACACATGTCAATCTTTTAATGGGGTTTTGCTTTTAAAAACACATTTTCTAATTTTGACAATGGGGAATAACTTTAAATTCATTGAAATAACTTCTATGTTAAAAATTCTAGAAAATGGATTCCATATTTTGAATAAATGGGTACCAATAATTTAATTATGTTCCATTTATTTTCTAGAATTTATTAATAGCAACAATTGTAATTTTTATATACCACGGTTAATGGTAAATTAGGTAAATAAGGATAACAAAAAATATGATGAGGACAACAAAATTAATACAACACCTGAAAAAACCTATTGTATGAATAAAAGTACTTCCTTAACACCTAATGATTATAATTGACTCATTTAAGGTATTTTTTATTTTAAAGAGATATTAATATTATTAAAACAAATGAAAGTGACAACATGTCACACTCTAATTTCTTATAAGTATAATAATTTTAATTTAGGGATAAACATAATAAATCATAGATTATACATAGTATCCAAAAATATAATTAAATTATCTACATCATGGGAATTTATTTATAATTTTTAAATTTTAAATAATCACCTAATTAACAACAAAATAGTGGTTGTTTAATTATTTTATTAATAGAAATATCAAATAAATGATATGAAAAATATTAAAATATAAATAATTAATTTTAATTAGGGAACTCCATGAATTTTATTGTTTAAAATTATATATTATAATAATATTTAATGGTTTTTTAGAATTTGTCTCTCTGTTTGGATTTCATTTAAATTCAATTAAATGAATAGTGTTAAAATTGACTATATTGATATTTTATTAAAATAATATATTATTATGTTATTTAAAAATAATAGATATATTTCAAAATTATAAAGTGCCTATGATAAGGTCCAAAATTTAAAAAAATTTTAATTTATGAGAAATTTACTCCATATAATTAAAATTTAAAGCCTTATAGTATTTAAATATTTTTAGCATAATTAAAATGAAAATAGATTAATTAAGGGTAAACTGAATAGATAAAGTTTAAAATGAAATCAAAACACTTATAATTTTTTTTACCTGAGTGTATTAAAAATATCCTCATATTTTCATCAATGTAACTATTTTTTGAATTATTGGGAATTAAAAATCAATTTATATTAATTAAATATTTTAAGAGTTTCCAAGGGTGCCACTCCCCTATCATATAAAAAGTTACCCACTCTTATAGATAAATAACACATTAAAAACATTTGGATTACTCAAGATAAATCGAAACCCATTCCAAAAACTCCTCCACATATTTTTGACTCCCTATTTTAGGCAGAACACCCTTATTAGAGGTGTTAAGGTGTTCTTAAATGGAAATTAACCGAAGAAGATGTATTATTTTCATTAAGTTTTTCTATTTTATTTCATCTTCAAATTACTTCAAATCTCCTAAAACAAATTTGAGATAATCAATCCAATATCCCCAATATAATTAGATTTTTTAATTGTAATATCATATCCCAAATCCATTTCTAATTTCATCCAATAGGAATAGAACATTTTGTATGGTGAACTAACGGCTCACGAACCGACATAGTTGATTTTTCATCACAATATTAATAGATTTTATATAATGATGGAATTAAATGTTAATATATGATATTAATGAAACATAATCATTATAAAAAAATAATATATAAATTATTTTCTTTATTTTTATGCCTATAAAAATGATAACGTCGTTCGTACGTATGTTAAAACTATCACCTCCATGAAGTGAGGTGATTCATTTTTATTCACTACATAAATTGTATGATATGAGTAATTATATTTAAATGTTTCATATGGTATTAATTATGATATAGTAATTATGTAAATATAAAATAATAATTTACTTCCATAACGATCAATGAAAAATGATGACGTTATTCATGCGTACGTACAACCTATCGTCTACATGATTATAACAGTGTAAAATTTTAATTTAAATAAATAATTGATTGATTTAAAATTATAATGGATATATAAATGTGATACTTATGTCCTGAATATTATGTTTTAGATGATGTACTTAGACAATAAAGACTATTGACATCATACCAAATCAATTTTCGACCAAAGAACCGAATATCAACCAAAAATATGACGTGAAATTAAATAATTATGTAATTGTTATAACATGGTATTAAGTGATATAAAATGAATAATAAAATTAAAAAAGGTTTTGAATCAAGTATAAATTATCCTAATTTTATTATTCATGATGATAATGAATGTACGAGGTGATTTGGACTCATGGTAAGGGATTTTGTCTCAATGTCCTTTCATTGGGGCATTTCTTCATAATATGCACCATTATTATTTTATAAGGTGTATATACAACCACTATGACATTTTATATTCATATTTTATCTATAATATTTATTTTATTTTATTGGTAATTGTATTAATTCATGGAGATTAATATTTAAATTTTCAATGTGGTATGAGACACCTTGAACATTTAAATATTTAATTATAAAATATTTCTATTCATGATATTAATTAACACATATATTTATTTGTATATAAAATGATTATATAAGAAATTTTATTCTATTATGAATTTAAATCATTGTTTTCAATAATAATATTTTTATATGTAGATTTTTAATTTCTTTACAAAATGATAAAAATAATGGTTTCTTTAATTTATATGTTGATAACAATTTCTCCACTACTATATCCATTTTACGATATTTGGATTATTCTATAAGACCTAGTGTCTTTGAAAAGGAAATGAAATACCCTATTATTTTTTGAGAATCTTGGTTTTGGAAATGGATCTTTAAATTAAAAGAGTGTTTTATATGAAAATGTTTCTCATATCTGATTAAAATATTTTTTGAAAATAGTTTTGTAATTAACATGTTTTATTCATAAAATCGTACATGATAATTATATGAAACCAGTGTTCTCAGTAATTATTATATGAAGGGATGATCCCTATTACAACACACCAATGAGACTGTAAAAGATTATATGAAGGTTTGAGCCCCATTATAGCTCACAATTGATCCTAACATCGCTTATATGAATAGTGATCCCCATTATAGATCCCCAATTACCTGGGTAATAATAATATTGGATGTCAGCCATATGGTTATTACAATTGAAATTGTTTTGAAAGGGGTTTATGTATATGATTCATTAATTCTCCTAATAGAGATTCAATTTCTTGCTATTTGTTTTAATTTATTTTATTTGAGAAAAAATTATGAGTGTTATTCATGTAAATTTTTTTTGATTCATTCGCACAAATCAACATTAAATGGGTTTTGATGTTGTCACTAGACTAATGGTTTTCTTTATTTTATGGACCATACTGATAATTTTATGATCATCCCATGTTTTAAATGTTTTATCATATTATTTATGGTAGAATAGAGTCCATGATGAAATCATTGAAAATTTATGATGATTAAACATGAAAAGAACCCATGCTTCTTTTTGAATTTTTTTATATGAAATAAATGGATCCTATTTTAAGTTTCCATTTTGTATTTATATGGTTTCTTCATGTAATAGTTATTAGATATTTCTATAAAGCTCTAAACTTGGAATGATACTAAATGTGAAATAGAGTCAAATTATGGACATAATCTTGATTATGTAATGTTTAAGGATGTGGCCTTATAGATTGTATTATAAGATGGGTTGGGAAACATTATAGTTTTGGATGATGTTAATTTCTTTCCATTGGAGTATTTTAACATATGGTTAAGTTGAAAAGATATATCATTTTAAGATATCCTTGCTGCTTCATTTAAACAATTTCTATTCAGAATTATTTTACAAAGAGGAAATATGAATTCTTTAATGGGAAGGCATGGAGATGAAAAAGACCTTTCAACCTAATTTCATGAGGTTTTTAGAATTGATTTTGAATAGTTTCATACATTGATGGTGCACTTCACTCAGGCTATAAATGGTAGTGGTAACCATGAAAAAGATCATCCATATCCACCATAGAGGAAAATGTCAGTAGTGGAACATTATATGAGGCAACATCCCCAATTATTCAATAGATCATATTACCAAGTGGTATATGAATGATGGATCAATACACTGGATAAGGTGTTTGAAGTCAGAGGTCTTCCAAATTTTAAAAGGTAACCATTTCCCTCTATTGTTTTGGAGGTGAAGCTAGTACATGGTGGTCATTGGTTAAAAATACTAGAGAGGAAAATGATCCTGATGCCTTGGATTTGGAATAAATTAAGGACACTGTCATTGAGAAATATTTTCCTAAGGTTGTTTGACATAAGATAGAGAAATAATTCTTTTAATTAAAGAAAAAGGATGATGATTTATTTTCTACATATGACGCAAAGTTCAAAATATTGGATAGGTGTGTTATGGATTTTATTCAATACAATGATAGTAAAATTAATATATTTTATTTAGTAATGAAACCATATATATGAAGTCCTTTGGCCTCTGAATAATTTAAATGGTATGAAAAAGTTTCTTGTTATACTACAAAAGTTGAAATAATGATTGCCTATACTTACATGCCACAAGTTGATAAGAGTAAAAAATAGTCAAGGTGACAGTAAATAGAATAGAAAACAACTAATAATTCTTAATTTAAGACTAAAACATGTTCAATGTGTGGTAAAATACATTTTTTGGAATGTATTTTAGGATATGGAAAGTGTTACCAATGTGTTAAGTTTGGTCACAGGGTTTGTTATAGCAAGAAAAAGGTTCCTTAAAATTCCAACATTGTGATAAAAAATATCTAATCTAAAACAAGATGATTTATCTTCAATGTAATGTCCAAATATTTCATAGTATATTATCTCTTCAAAACAATTCAATAACATGCGCTACACACAACACCGAGTTCGAGCGCACCATAACTTATTAAACATGCAGTTCAAAAAGAGGTTATGAATAGTATTAACTAAATTTTTAATTTTATATTCTATATATAATTTCATAATCCATATTATGTGTTTCATATACATAATATAAGAATAAATTCATTTTTTTTGATAAAAGATGTATTTTTCAAAAAATGCAATTTTACCACATTTTAATGAAGAACCCTTTTTAAAAAAAAATATTTGAAACTTTTATATATTCAATTTAATGAAATTAAATTATTATTTAGAAGCAGGAAATGAAAATTTAGTTTGGTTAAATTTTTGTTACTTTTCTAATAACTTTCAATTTTTAATTAATAGTGAAAAATACTAAATTTTAATTAATAAAAACTTTTTTAATCAAAATAACATTAATGTTAAATTATACATTTTAATGGATTTTAAGTATCATTATATTATATGTTTATCATTTAATATAATTTAGGTCATTTTTTGTAATTTCACATTTAAACTGGACATAAACCAGTGTCAATCTTTTGATAGTTTTTATTTCTTAAAAACATATTGTTTGGTTTTGACAGTAAGAATTAATTTTAAATTAATTTCTTCCACTTATGTGTTTTGAATTTGAAAAAATGGTTTCCATATTTGTAATCTGGAGGTCTAAATTGTATAAATAGTTAACTTATATTTTTAGACATTATGAATATTTTCTTCAGTAAATATTTTATTTACCATGGTTAAAGGGTAAATCTGGTAAATAAGGGTAATAATATATTATTATAATAATATTAAATTACCCTAACATGTGTAATACTCCAATTTTTTGATATATGTCCCACCATGAGAATCCTTGGGTTGATTTTGGGACCCCATGGATCCATTTGAGTGTGATAATGACACATTATATTAATTAATTTAATGTAATGACAAAATGACATAAACATATGTCTTTTAAAAAAATAATTTTTAGAAGGGGTTATATAATTTATCCTTTCATCTATAAGTATTAATTTTAAAGTTTAAAATATTTCTTACATTTGGTTATTGTTTTATAAATTTTAGACATCAAATTAATAAAATAATTTATAACATAATAATGATGTTATTTTTACCTCCTTAAAGAATGGTTTAAATAAAAGGGATTATAAAATTTTTAAAAAATATACAAAACCTATCAAATTATTATTGGATGATTTTATATAGAAAATGAATCATCTTATCTTTGATTTTAATTAGTTTTAGACCTTTATAAAACGAATATCATTATATAATAAAATAATTTTTTCAAACATTCCAAAAGAGCCCATGCTCCCCCTTATAAAAAGCCCTCACCTCTAACACATTACTCACACCTCTCAAGCCACTTGTCTCGTCCAGAATCTTCCCAATTATGTTCCCAACATCCCTATATTCCTCTTAGAATCCTTAAATTAGGTACAAGGCACTTCAAGGAAGCCTTTTGGTTCCAACCAAAGGGAGTTTCCCGATTTAAACATAGCATCTACTCTTAAGTTATTTTATTTTATTTTACTTATTAGACCCACATAACATTCTTTATTACTTTATTTTTATAAAAATTACAGTATAATCAATATACTAGGTTGTTTTTATGAGATATATTTGAACTAAACATAAACACACCTTCATATAATGGGTATAGAACATAATGTTTCTGTGGACAGCGAACTACTACATCACGAAACGATGATTGTTCAATATTCTACTACCACCTATTATGGTAGCCATTATGATGGTAATTTAATTATATAAGATATTTGTGATATTTAATTTATCTATAATCATCTTTATTTATCTTTTATTGCATACCTTTATTCTTTTCATGTTATATATATATGATAATTTCATTTGAAGAAGTGAGAGCTACCACCCCCTCAAAGTGATATGAGTCATTCAAACCTTACATGAAACACATAAAGGATAATTTTAATAAACATACATAACATATATAAAATATTATATTATAATGTAATAATAATATACCTATGTATCATTTGGTATTCATTCCTTTTAAAATTAAAAATGAAATAGACGTAGCATTCATGCGTATGTACGGATTACCGTCTCCACGAACGCGATGAGATTCATTCCTCGTCGTAATAATTAAATAATTATTTTTATTTGGTTATTAAAAATAATATTTAATAGCATTATATCATTATGGATATAAATCAAATAAATCCTATCGATAATAAACATGACTTATGTAACAAAACATATAAAGGAAAACGAATCAGTTAACACCCAAAATAATGATACTACTAAAATATTATTAAGAAATAAATATATGAAGATCATATATGTTATAATATTTATATAAGTTGTTCTTTTATAATTTAATTAAAATTATTCAACTATTATACATGATTTTAACATACCCTGGACCAAGGAAAAGTACATGGTAAGGTTTAATTTCACAATCTCTTTATTATCTGAGGTTGTTTTTACGTATTTGTCTACTGAGAACTCTTTATCATCAATATCTATGTTTCTTAAAAATGTATTTAATGAAATTTTTACTATATACTATTTTATGGGTTAAATTCATTTATACAATTTTTTGAATTTTTATAAAAAGGTTTGAATGGAATCTTTCCTTCGTTTTCCAAAAAAGGTACTTTATGACCTCTTTGACAAATTAAGGTAAGAATGTTTTTTTACTTATATGGAGAGTGTAATTATTATCTACCTTTATAACACCGTTGAATATTCCCTTAAAATCTTAATTCAGAATAAATATTTTCTTTTATAATTACATGACTTTTAAATGATTTCAAAAGAGAAAAATATATTTTTCTCAAATAGTTTTGATTTCATATATGTAAACATTAATTAATAGATTTTATACATGTTTGAAGTTTATTTTTTATGAAACAAATATTCCATATTGTATTGAAGATTTTTTGATATGTTTTAATGTGGATGTGGTATTTTTATACCATTCATGGGTTCTGGTTAATATATTAATATTACGTATTGTTCTTTTACTATGATTATTTATGTCATATTTCAACCTTTTCAAATGAGGAATGAATTGGACTTAGTAAGTGATGGGTAGATCCCACTATAGCTCCTAGATGCATTTTTTGGTCTCATGATACAAAATAGTGTCTTGGAACAAGGCCTTGACAAAATCTTATTTGTAGTCTTGTCAAGAGGTCTTGACTATGTGGTTATGATGTCTGACATTATGAATTCCATCATTATGAAATTTTATGCTGACATTACATGTGATTTTTGGAATAGTAGAATATCCATCTAAATAAGTAAATTGGATTATTTGAATTATCATTTCCATATTGTGCTGATGTTTAGGTTTAAATGGAATTTTTATTAGTTTTATACATTTCCTTAAATGTTTACTCTTATTTATGAAGTTTTCATTTTATTGTTTTTCTTTACTGAGCATCTGAGCTCACCCATTTCAATGTTTTATTTTTCCCAGGATATGAAGATGTATTTTATGATTGACCTAAAGGGATAGGCTATGTGGTATAATTGTGTTCATTGGGGACAAAATGCTGTTGTGGTTTTTATCACATGATGTAATGTAAAACTTATGTATGTGTCTAGTACTTCCAAGGCTACTAATCTAATCAGTCTTTCAGGACATGATTCCTTGTATCATGCCAATGTTATGTAATAATGCACAGACTCAGGGTAACTAGGGTTGGGGTGTTATAGCTAGTATCAGAGGGAGGTTTAGTACAAACCATGGAAACTATATTTAGATAAAATCTGATTAGATCACATTACCCTAAAATAGACTTTGAGGATTAGTGTAGAAGAACTTCCTAAAATTTAGGTAATGTAGAGATTTTGTGTATTTTACAAGAATTACATCCCTGTCAGGATTCGTGTATGTAGACACGGCTCTAGGAAGGATTTAACTAGTAGAGAAAACTCCAAGAAAGAGTTTAGGGATTACCCTGGGGTATCCTAGTACCAGACAACAGGCCTTGCTACACTCTTGTTTACGACACTCCCAGGGGATATGCTTAGGATAATTCATATTTTCTTTACAATACATTATGAAGGATTTATGAGTATATTAATCCTCAAATAAAACATTTTTATGATTATTGATTGTAACCATAAACTGTTCAACTTATGTTAATTGTTTTACCAGTTTGGAATTATGTATTTGGATTCAAAAAATAATCTATTGTATTCCATTATTTTGAAATGGCACCTAGTGGAAGGAATCAAAACCATATCAATGCAAGTAATCCATGTAGGGGTTTCCCTCATACTCAAGATAATTATAGTGGAGCTGGTGATGCAACTGGTGCTGATCATCTAATCAACATACTGAGACAACTCACTCATGTTATGAGTAATAACCTTACCTGTATGGAGCACCCTGATCCTCAATGTGGAGGATCAATGTTAGACTGATTCATGAGGTAACAACCACCAACATTGAATGAGACTAAAAATCCATTAGTATATGAGCAATGGATAAGTTCTTTAGAGAAAATAATTCTTTCTTTGGGTAGTAACGAATGGGAAAAAGTTGTCATAACAGTTTATCGCCTCACGGGATATGCAGAACAATGGTGATCATTAATTCAAAACACAAAGAAAGATGAAGAAGTTTAAAATATGTAATATAGGGAGTTTAAAGAGATTTTATTAGAATAATACTTTACTCATGACCATCAAGTGGATATGGAATGTCAATTTCTAGGTTTGAAACAAAATGAGGATGAGAATGTTGCAAAGTATGAGACTAACTTTACAAGGATAAGAAGGAATGCTGTGGATTATATACGCAACCCAATGAGTAATATTGATGGATTATTTGATGGGTTAAAACCATTACTCTATCAAGAACTAGTCTGAAAATCCTTCTCATCATACAAAGTTATAGTCTCATGTACTATCAGTAAAAAGGGAAATAAATGTTTTCCCTTATGTGAAAATTCTGGGAAGAAACACCCAGACACTTTTCTAAAAGGAATGGGAGTTTGTTACAAATGTGGATAAAAAGATCACCAGACTCGTGATTTCAAGGGAATGAAAGAGGCTTTCAATGTAGAATGATATAGTTGTAGAGAAATGGGGAATTATTAAAATGAATTTCCTATGCTCCAAGGAAGCTTACGTCAGAAAAATCAAAGGGATAAAGGCCAAGATTATTTTATTACTACAGTTGAAGTATAATAATTAATGAATATGTGTTTTTTGGATTCAAGAATTATTTTTGGTTAGAAGAAGAATATGATATATAAAAGGATTTTATTGTAGTAATTTTTTTCCATTAAGGTTTTAATATGAAAAAGGTAATCATATTTTCAGTATGTGACAAGAAGTGATACTTTACGTCTTTTGGGGAATATGATGTTACAATTGATTTTGGAATTTGGAGACTTTTCAGAGAGAGTTTGGACAAAAGTATTTTGGATAAAAATAAAGGTTGGAATGCATTATACTAAACATTGGATAATGCTTCTTAAGGTTAAAACATATCTTATGATTATTTTTGGAATATTATAATAATATAGTTTTAGAAAGAGAATATCCTGCAAGTCGGGCGATAACCTGTCGTGTTGGACAAAGCCGTTGGAATCAAACTCACAACCAAAGTGAAATAAGGCTTTATCACCTACCAGAAGCCTACAGGATTTCCCTGGTTATTAAAAAATAGTTTTCATCATTTAAATTGTATATGTTTATATTTTGAAACCTATAAATTTATAATAAATAGAATATTTTTGAGTTCTACTATATTTTGGAGTGAAATATTAGTTTGTGGTAGTAATTAGTTAAAGGATGAAACTGTACATTTCAAGTATATTTTTCTTCTTTCCCTTATTCTATGAAGAAATTAATTCTTAAACAATAGTGAAGTTATCTTAAAACCAAAAATGAGTTATCCTAATACCTTATGTTTTGTTGAACCGATGATATTTTAAATCATCATAGATAAATGGCTTTGAGGCCCTCAATTTTACACTTATTTTTCAATGATGACCTAAACCACTCCCTATAAATATTTACATTTATCCCCAATTTTGTGTCTTTAATTTACACCGATGCTCTCATAATAGAGATCATAATTTGGTGGTAACTTTTTTATTCCCTTTCCCTCTCATTAAGACTATATTTTTCTAACCTGATTTTTTATGCGGGTTTCCCAAAAAGGAATTTTTCTATTTTTAAACTTTTATTTTAGAAGAACAATTTCATGTTGTGAGGACTCAATTTATTGAAGTAGGGGAGAATGTAACACCCCAAGATTTCATAGTACGTTATCTCTTTAAAATTATTCAATAACTTTTTGTACACGCATCACTAAGTTCGAGCGCACCATGACATATCTGAAATTAGCCGTTCAAAAAGAGGTTATGAATAGTATTTACTTAAATTTAAATTTTATATACTCTATATAATTTTAGAATCCATATTTTGTGTTTATTAGACCTAATATAGTACAAATTCATTCTTTTCTAATAAAAGAAGTATTTTTAAAATAATGCAGTTCTACCCCCTTTTAACAACAAACCAATTTTGAAACCAATATTTGACAATTTAATATATTTAATTTAATGAAATTAAAATTTTCATTAGAAGTGGAACATGAAAATTTAGTTTGGATATATTTTTTGTACTTTTTTGAAAACATTCATTTTTTAATGAATAGTGAAAATAATAAATTTTAATTAAAGCAATTTTTTAATAAAAATAATATTTAGTGTTAAATTATATGTTTTAATGGGTTTTAAGTATCATTATATTATAATTTTATCATTTAATTTAATTTTGGTCAATGGTTGTAATTTCATATTTAAACTGGACATAAACAAGTGTCAATCTTTTAATAGTTATTATTTCTTAAAAATACGCTTTTTTGTTTTGACAATGGGAATTAAATTTATATTAATTTCTTCCAATTCTATGTTATAAATTTGGAAATATGGAATCAATATTTTCAATTAGGAGGTACAAATTTTTTAAATAGGTAAATTTTTTTAGTCATTATGAAAGTCAACTTCAGTAAATATTTTATCTACCTTGGTTAAATGGTAAATCTGGTAAATAAGTATAAAAAAATTATTATAATAATATTAAATTACCCTAACATGTGTCCTATTGATATTTTATGATACATTTCTTACCATGGGCATCCTTAGGATGATTTTGGGACCCCATAGATCCAATTGAGAGTGATGATGACACTTTATATTAATTAATTTAAAGTTAAGACAAAATGACATAAACATTTATCGTTTAGTAAAATAGTTTTTACAAGAAATTATATAAGTTATCTTTTTGACTATAAATTTAAATTTAAATCTAAAAATATTTCCTAAATTATGGATTTTTTTATAATTTTTAGACATCAAATAAATAAATTTATTTTAGACACAATAATGATGTAGTGTTTACCTCATTAAAGAATGATTAAATAAATGAGATTATAAAAATTAAAATAATATCCAAAACCTGTAGAATTATTATTTAATGATTTTTTTCGAACATGACTCATTATATATTATACTTTAATGAGTTTTTGACCTTTAGAAACCGAAAATCATTATACAATAAAGTAATATTTTCAAAGATTTTTAAAGCGCCCCTCCTTCACCTTATAAAATTCCCTCACCTCTAACCCATTTATCACACCTCTCAAGCCCCTTTAATAATCAAAAATCTGCCTAATTAAGCTACCTACATCCATATCTTCCTCTTATAAGCCTTAACATTGGTAGAAGTCATTTTAAGGAATCATTTTGGTAAAACCAAAGGGAGTTACCCGATATAAAGGCAACATCTCCCCTTAAGTTCTTTTCTTTTATTTTACTTCTCCAACCCCCTAAACTCTTTTTAATACTTTCTTTTATATCAATTTCAGAATCCTAAAAATAATATGTTTTGGTTCTGAGAATTATTTTAACTACACATATACACACCTCCATCTAATAGGTATATAACATAATGTTTCTGTGGACGATGAACTACTGCCTCACGGAATGATGATTGTTCAATATTCTACTTCCACCTCTTATAGTGTCCATTATGATGGAACTATAATTATATATGTTATTTATTTTATCTATAATATTCTTTAATTCTCTTTTATAGAATACCTTACTTCATTCATTTTGTAAATATACGATAATTTCATTTGAGGAAGATGCAGACTACCGCCCCTCAAAGTGATATGACTCGTTCATACCATACATGGAATGTATAAAGCATAGTGTTAATGAAAATACATAACATATATAATATATTATATTATAATGGAATAATACTATTCCTTTGTATCATTTTTCTTCTTTCCTTTTAAAAAAATTAAATGGAAGTAGAGTTCGTGCGTACGTATGGATTACCGTCTCCACGAACGCGATGAGATTCTTTCCCCATCATAACCATTCAATAATAATTTTCTTTTTATTATTAAAAATAATATTTTAGAACATTATATAATTCTGGATAGGAATCATATACATCCTATCCTTAACAAACATGACTTACATAACAAAAAATATAAATGATAATAAATCAGTTAACACATAAAAGAATGACACTACTAAAATATTAGTAACAAAGAAATATTAGATGATCATATATGAAATCATATTTATGTTTGTGGTTATTTTATTATTTAACAAACCTTATTTAACTATTATATAGGATGTTAAAATACTCTCTACCAAGGAAAAGTATAAGTTAAGGGTTAATTTCACAATCTCTTTATTTTCCAAGTTTGTTTTTACATAATTGTCTACCGGGACATCTTTATCATCCACATCCGTGTTTCATAAAAATGTATTTCAAAACATTTTTACAATTTACTAAACTATGGTTTAATGAAATTTATATACTTTTTTTACATTTTATAAAATATTTGTAATTGAATATTTCTGTCATTTTCAAAACAAGGAACTTTATGACCATTTCGACACATTATTGTAATACTGTTTTAAAACTTATATGGCAGGTGCGATTATTATCCACTGTTATAAAACCTTTAAATCATCCCTTATATGATTATAAAAATATTATTGAAATAAATTTTTTCTTTTATAATTACCTGAATTTTAAATGATTTCAAAATAGAATGAGATATTTCTCTCAAATAGTTCTGATTTCATCTATGTCAATAACCTATAATGGATTTTATACCCATTTGAAGTTGATTTATTATGATAAAAATAATCAATATTATTTGATGATTTTGTGATATGTTTGACTATGGAAGTATTATATTTATACAAATCATGTTTTATGGTTAATGTATTAATATTTCATATTTTAATTTTAATACGAATGTTTATGTTATGTTTCATCCTTTTCAAATGAGGAATGCATTGGACTTAGTAAGTGATTGGTGGATCCCGCTATAACTATTCAATGCCTCAGTATGTATTATGAGAAAAGATGGTGTATTGGCATAAGGCATTGAAAAAAAATCCTATTTGTAGTCTTTCCATGAGGCATTGAATATGTGGTTATGATGTCTGGAAATATGCATTACCTCATTATGAATTAGCTATTGATATTATATGTGATTTTTATACAAGTATAATATCCAAGTAAATAAGTAAATAGAATTGTTTTATTTATCATTGCCATGTTATGATGAGTTTTAGTTTTAAAAAGATTTTGTTTTAGTTGTATACATTTCCTTAAATGTTTATGCGTATTTATGAAGTTTTCGCTATATTGTTATCATTACTGAGCTTCTGAGATCACCCCTTTCCCTGTTTTATTTTCCCAAGATATTAAGAAGTATTTTATGGTTGAACTATAGGGATAGGATAAGGAATATAAGTGTGTTCAAAGGGGACAAATTTTTTTTGTTGTTTTTATCTCATGATGTAATGTAAAACATATGTATGTATCCAGTACTTTCATGGCTACTAAACTAATCTGTCTTTCGGGACATGATTCCTTGTATCATGCCAATGTTTTGTAATTATACACTAACTCAGGGTAACTAGGGTTGAGGCATTTCATTAAATGGATTGGGAAATTATTCAGATAATTTTTTGAATTTAATTACATAGGGAGGAAATCATTATGATTGGAAACAAAAAGGTTCAAGAAAATCTTTTACCACCACTAGAGTTAATGTTGAGACATCTGGTGAAGTGATGGAAGCACCTGATAGGCTGGTATATTTTGAAGGATAACCATATGTTCAAGGAGTTAGACACACCATTTTAGGTTTTATGTGATGTGAAAATAAGTTATTAAGGACAATTATGGGAGATGTTTTGTGGGGTCATGTTTATGTAAGGCTTTTTCTTAATGTTGAGTATGCCTCTACATTTGGACCTTAGTTTCAATATATTAATAACCTTTATGGTTTGTGTGATCTTTATTTCTTAAGGTTCTTATTATGGATGTATTTAATAATTATTGGAATATAATGAGTATGAAATTGTGATTATAAAATATAAATACATCAAATATGATTTTTAATGATCTTATTATAGAATGAAAATGAATTCCTCAACACTATCAAAATTATCCTAAAACCAAAAATGTTATATGTTTACTTTTCCTACTAGTATTTTGACCCATCACGTATTCATGGTATTGTTATGGATAAATTTTAATTGATTATGTTATTTATCATTATTTATTAGTCTTGGAGAGTTAGTTTCATCGTCCTTGTCGATGTTTTCCAACATTGAATCTTGGTATATGTTATTTCAGGTCACCTTCATACAATACTTCCTTACTTTAAAGTGGATGTTTTATTAATCTGTATTAGATTTAAATTAAGGTTCTTTTAAATGTTATACCTTAATTACCGACCCCGAATTCAAATTGGGAGGATGAAATTTCTAAATGGGGGACAATGTAACATCCCATGTTTTTAATGGAAAACATAATGTTTGATAGCGTACATGATACACCACATTGAGCTTGAATAGACAATTAATTATTATTATTCAATACCATAGTTATCACGTAGACGTTAGAATGGAGTGAATAAAAATTGTTAACTCAATTATAAAATTCTGGTTTAAACATGTTTATATAATGATTCAATGGTTATGAAATTAACATGAAACAAAACTAGAAACCAATTAAATATAAAGGATATATCATTAAGAGAAAATATTTCAATGTAAATAATTGTTCCTAGAAAATAATAAAATCATTATTTTTGGGTTATATTACTTAAAAATTAATTAAATATAATGTTTAATATTTATCTTAAGAGTTTTCTAGACATTAAACAAGAAAAAATAGTATTTTACGAATAAAATGAGTGTTTTTATATAATGTATTTTTACAGACTTTTGATGGAGGACCTATATAAAATTTAGTTATTCCACTATAATATGTTGTTTTGGAAAAAATAAATTTATTATTTTGAATCATGACATCAAAATTTAATTTGGACAATTTCTTGGTATTTTTTACAAAATTTCATATTTTAATGAATTGTGAAAAATAATAAATTTTAATTAAAAACAATTTTTTCATCTTATTTATTTATATTGTCATATTATCTATTTTATAAGTTTCAAATTAATATTATATTATTGTTTTATCATTTAATCCAATTTTGGTAATTGGATGTAATTTCACATTAAAATTAGAAAAAAATGCATGCCAATATTTTGATAGTTTTTACTGTTAAAAACAATGTTTTCTCAATTAAAAAAATCACTATTATTTTTATATTATTTACAAATTTTTTTTTTAAAATTTTTAAAACCAAATTTGGAATAATTTGGTTCAAATTATTTAAGTATTTTTTTTTCTTTTATATATTTTATGAATAATACCTTTGGTAATTTTTATTTACCATGGTTAGAAGTTAATCAGTTAAATTAGGGTAATAAACAATAAGGCATAGAAAAAAAATTACTATATTACTTGAAATAATACTATGGGATGAATAAAATTATACCCTTAACACCTACGTATTTTAATTGAGTCATTTAATGGACTTTTCTCTATGAAAGGGATATAAATATTATTAAATCTAAAGAAAGTAAGAACATGTCACCCTCTTATTTCTTATAAGTATAACATTTTTAATATATGGATATACCTGATAAAAAATTAAAAATAAATAGCCTCTAGAAATATAATGAAATTATCTACATCATTGTGATTTATTTATAATTTTTTGAAATTAAATAATTTCCATAAATACAGACACAATATTGATAGTGTAATTATTTTATCAATAGAAATATCAAATAAATGTTTTAAAATTTATAAAATAAACATGATTCTATTTAATTATGGAACTTCATGAAATTTATAGTCATTATGAAATATTATAATTTAATTAAATTTTTTTGAGTGAAGTTACACTATTTTTTATTTTTTTAAACTCAATGAAACGAATACCGTCCAAAATTTCACTATTGGTATTTTAAAAAAAATAATTTTTTATTAAATAATTTATAAATTATAATAATATTTAGAAATTAAATATTGAGTATTATAAGGTATAGAAGTTCATGAAGTTTACATTTATTGTAAATTCAACCCATATATGAAAAATTATAGGCTTATAATATTTAAAATTTTGTTACTACAATTAAAATTAAAATAAATTAGTTAAGTGTAAACGGAAAAGATAAGGTTTAAAATCAAATCAAAAAAACGTTCACAAATTTTTTGGTGAAAGTATTTATAATTATCGTCATCTGATCTTATACCTAACTCATTTTGGAGTAATTTTTGTTAAAAAAATTAATTTATATTAATTTAATATTTTATGAGTTTAAAGGGTGCCCCCCTCTCTTATGAACATTTTCTCACACTTCTCTATTAATCACAATTCAAGAACCATTTTGATCATCCAAAATCTGTCAAAACCCATTCCTAAAATCCCTCCCCACATTCTTGAGCCATTTTTTTAGGAATAACTCCCTCCTTAGAGGTGTTATGGTTTTCCTAAAAGGTGATCAAATAAAGACGATGTATCTTTTTTATTAAGTATTTCTATCTTATTTATTATTGAAATTCTTTCAAATCCGCTCCAAAAATGATGATACAATACCTTTAGTATCCAAAATATTATGATATGTTATTCTGTTAATATCATCAAAATAATCTATTTCCAATATCATCGAAATGGAAATGAAATTTTCCTTCATGTGTATAGGGGACTACCACCTCACGAATCGATATAGTTTGTTATCCTTCACTTTCTTTAAATAATGGTTCTAATTATTGAATTGAATGTTCATATTTTATATCTATGACATATTAATCATTATAATATAATAATATATCATTTAATGTTTTTCTTTACATTAACATAAAATGATTACATTGTTCATGAGAATGTGGGAACAATCACCTCCACTAAGCGATGCGATTCGATTTTATTCACTACATAACTTGTATGGTATATGTAAGAATATTTAAATGATTAATATTATATTTATGAATGCATTATTATTATGTAAAGTTAAAATAATAATTATCTCACTTTCATTATTTTCATTGAAAAATGAAGACATTACTTATGCGTATGTACGACCAACCGTCTCCTTGATTATAATGGTGTTCAAATTTCATTACCATAATTAATGGTTTAATTTAAAAGTATAATGGATATAAATAATTAATCCTTATGTAATGATTGTTATTCTGGAGATTATGGACTTATGACAACATGGGCTATTTACATTATACCAAGCTCATTTTCGACACACGTTCTGAATATCTACAAAACATACGACATGAACATAAATAACTATTTACTTATCATAACACTGTAAAAAGTGATATAAAATGAATAATAAAATTTCAAATGGTTCTTATGAAAGAAAACATTAACCCAATATTATTATTCGGGATGATAAAGAACGTATGGGGTGAGTCGAGCTCAAGGTAAGGGATTTCGTCTCAATTATCTTTCATTGAGGCATTTCCAGATTATATGCACCTTTATTGTTTTATAAGATATATATATAGCCACTATGGCATTTTATATCCATATTTTATCTATAATAAATTCATTTATTATTTTGGAAAATGTCTTAATTCATGGATGTTATGATGTAAATTTTCAAAGTGCTATTATACGCATTGAAAGATTAAATATTTAATTATGAAATCATTTTATTTATAATATTAATTCAAGATTTTATTTATATGGATATAAATGGATTGTTAAGGAAATTTTATGTCCATTTTTAATTTCATTCAAAATTTTCAATAGGAAAATTTTATATGAAGCATTTTACTTTCCTTCCAAAATGGAAAATTGAACGTCTTCTATTACATATACGGTGACCCAGAATTCTCTACCACCATAACTGCTATATTATATTTGGATTCCATTATATTCTCTCATGTCTTGGAAATAGAAATTAAATATGATATTTTTTTGGGTATAATGGTTTTTAAATTGGGTTACAAAACAAAAATGGTATTTTTATATGAATATGTTTCTCATATAGGATTAAATGGATTCTTCAAAAAGGTTTCATGATGAACATGTTTTATTAGTGAAATATTTTGTGATAATTATATTGAATGGGTGATTCCAATACATATTATACTAAGGGTTGATCCCCATTATAGATCATGGTTAAGCCAGTTATAGCCAATATGAAGAGATGTTCCCCATTATAGCTCACGAGTGATCCCTATATAACTTGGATGAAGGGTGATTCCCATTATATATCTCTAATTAATTGGGTAATAATAATATTGGAAGTCAACCATATGCTTATTCATATTGAAGGGGGATAAAAATGGAATTATGTATATGACTCTAAGATACCTAAAATAGTTTTAATTTATTTATATTGGTTTTAATGTTTTTCATTGAGAAAAAAAATATGAGTATTATTCAGGTGAAAATGTTTTGTTACATTCGCTAAAAAGAAAAATAAATTTCTTTCCATGTATTCAGTAGACTAATTATTTTCTTTCTTTTATGACCCCTTACTGATCTTTTTGTGATCATCCGATGTTTTTAAATTTTTTTCACAGGATTTATGGGAGAATAGCATCATGTATAGAATCATATAAAAGTTATGATGAAGAAACATAAAATTAAACAATATTTCATTTTAAAAAGTTTTATGTTATGAAAGAAATTGATACTTTTGGATGCATCCATTTTTTATTTCAATGGTTTTTTTATTTAATATTCATATCTTAATTCAATAAATCTCTAAATTTTAAAAGATCATCAATGTGAAATAGTGTCAAATTTTTGACTCGACTCAAGATTATGTAATTTTTATGGTTGGTTCATTATATTCCAATTTAGTTTATTCTTGCATGGATTAGCTTGCATGTCATGAGGATAATATGAAAAAGTATTGCGATTCAAATGAGAAATTATTTATCTTGTTTGAGGTGAATGTGACTCATGGAATCACTGCTACAGGGTTAGTGGAACCCATATGGAAATCATATAGAGTGAATCTATCAAAATTACATATCTTTGTTTTACAACTGATGCAATATTTCCCAAACTCTGTGGTATCCTCCTCTTAAATTGGGGTGTACATAGTTTTGAAAAACATCCTGACTAACCATGAGAGTTGCCTATGTGTCTTAAAGATGAAATTTTTATTCTACCCTCCCCCTTTGAAAACATTTTAGGTTTTCTTCACCTTTGTATAACTTAAGAACAAGAGAGGGCTTCCCAATATCCCCCCTTTGGTTCTCCTCCCTCCATGTCTGTTTCCTCAAAATTCAAAGGTGAGTTCCTTAAGATTTCATAGGAATTTTCCTATTCTAAGGTTATCATTTCTTGGGTTCTTGGTTCATTCTTGTTTGGTTATATCCCAGATGAATCATAAGGTTCAGTTTGGATAATATAGTATGATTATTTTAATGATAGGGTGTGAAGATCATCTCTTGATCATAGTTTATCCCTCTCTTGGAGTTTTATTGCATTCACATGTCATTGAGGTATGTGTTTCTATAAATTTAAATTATGTAACATTCTAATTTATTCTTGAGTGATTCTATATAATTTTTAAATGTTATTTTTTCATGATAGTAAGGAGTTAGTGTGAATTTTAGTGGTGTTTTTAAGTAGGCGTTTGATAAAAAATGGGATTTTAAAGGATATCATTTAGTAAGATTATATATATTTGTATGCATGTAATGTGTTTGATAAAATGTAATTTATTATTTTAAATGTGAATTGGGTGCTATAAGAAATTTTTGAACCTATATGGGTTTTTATAGTTGGGTTCACATGTCCAATTGAGTTGAGTGAGTGGTTTGGGTGCCTCTTGACGATATAATTATTGTTTATAAATCGATTTATATGGTTGGAATACACAATTTTATTTAATTCTTGTAGTATTATGTGCTATTGAGTTAATATAGGATGTTCCATTCTATGTAGGTGTATCCTTATGTGGACGATATGCACATATGGATAGTCCCTACAAAGGATAATGGCATGCTAATTGAAAAGTTCACATTAAAGCCCATTATTTAAAAATACCCCCACCTCATTTCCTATTTTATTATCTAATTCTCTTGTTACTCTAAGACCTAATGAATTCTAAATGGTTACTTGGTTTCTAAAATGGACTCAAAGGTGGTTTAAAATTTGGTTTCCCACAATTTTTTCAAAAATGAATTCACATTTGGCACCTTGGAATGTGGTTTGGTACTAAATGACATAAAGGAATATTTTTCACTTGTCTAGTATACTATTTGTATCCACCATCATTTTAAAATGGTATGGAAATGGATTTTTATTTGTAATGATAAAGGCCCAATTTTTAATTTTTTATCTTTTGGGAAATTATTTTTATAGTGAGGTGATGTGTATGACCAATTAACTATTTTGGATTGTTAATTTTTTTATTGGATCTTCTATTGTAGTCCTTCCATGGGTATGGTCATCACATATGTAGTGTCAAAGTTTAGGAAAGAAAGTCATGGTGGCATTTTTCGGTTATTGGTTCATGCAACATGTTTGATGACTCTGTCAGTCTCCACATATAACAGTCATGGGATTCATGGGTATCACCTAGAGGATGAAGTGATTGTTAATTTTTGATTCAAAGGATAAGTATTGGTACCCCTATATTTTATGAAAGGATATATGGGAATTATAATTAGTGACTCTAGTTTTGGAAATCCAATTTCTTATTTACAATAGATCCTCAGAATATGCTGGTACGTGATTATAACCTGAGGACAACTAGGGATTTCTTATAGAGATTTTTATGAAATTACCATGATTATATGTTTGTATGTTCTACTTATTTTATATATACTAGGTTTTTCTATTCTGTTGTCCATGTTCTTGTAATTGTTATTTTATTTATATTTAAGAATATTGATCTCCATATTTGGTTCATTGTTAGTGCATATGTATAAAAAACTAATTTTATGAGATGAAAATTCATTTTGAAAAAGGAAAGATGTGTTTGGTTATTTAAAATTCTAAAAAACTATTTTATAAATTTATTTTGTTGGGAAGTAAATTTTTATTAGAAAATAACTTCTGAGGAAAAATTTGGAAATAAAATCATTGATGATAACCCCATAAAGAGCACACAATGTCACTAAAAAGGTCTAAGAATATAGAAACCAACAACCCTATAAATACCTTAATTAGGCGTCTTTACCTTTATACTAGGTTCTTTATTTAAAAGATAATCAAAATGATTTTCCATCATGTCTGATGCATAGATTTATTCCTCCTCATTGATCTTCCTTTCATTGAAATGTTATGTGAAAATGTGGAAATGTTTTTTAATAGACACCCATTTATCATCACACATGTAAATTCTAATCAATCTAGTATATATTCTATTGAAAATCTTGTTACATTCATTAACATGGAAGGATACTTCTATCATTTTCACTTTACAGTGTAGAATGATCTCCAAAAAATTCCCCATTTCAACTTCCACCTTTCATACCATTATATTTATGGAAACATCAATTATTGGTTTCACTTTCCACACCTTGACTTCTTCACCAGAATCCTTGATACTTGTACACAGTGCCTTCAAAAATGAAATTGCATAAAAATAATTACCACCTACTGCAGTTGTTGGTTCCCATATCTTATAAATTTCACATTTTTCTTTTCCAGACTAGAATATCTAGTAAAAGTTGTTTTCAGAATATTTTCTAATCTTTTGGGATATTTCTGTACCCGCTTCTGAACTAGAAAATTCCCAAAGACAATATTTACCTATTTTCCCTACATTTAGCAAAACTTGATTGCCAAGTCTATATGGGAGTCCAACATATAATCCATCATTAGTTGGGAGTCTACATATTTGTAACTTAGTTAAATATTTTCTAAATACCATGACACAACGTTCTATCATTTCCAAATTGTCTTTTATATGTTAGTCCTTAAGAATCAACATACTCATTCCAATTATCATTAAAATTGGGGAAATAGTTATGGAGTTTAATAGACTGTGGAGAATCACATTGGAATCTTTTCCCCAGACTCAAAGAGAGAACTATTTTCAAACCCGGAGAATCATGAAACTCAAAAAGCACAATTGAGTCTTCTTGGGTAGCATTTAAGTTAGTGGAGTGATCGACCACATATCGATTATCCATTCTTCCAAAATATACCATATCATCATAAGTTAGTCCTTTCTTATTTTTGTTTTATTTACCCATCTTAATATCATCTAAATCGATCCTCAACTTGGATGAAATATCCACATCTAATAGGATATGACTGCTAGTACATATATTCTCCATAATAAAATAAGATTTGAAACCTTCCTCATTAAACAAAATACAAGTGGAGGTGTCTATGGTAGGTGGATAAATAATCATACAAGGGGAATATTTACTTTGGATATTCTTATGCCCACTTCAACAAGATGGAAATGACTATCTCATTCACTAACAAGAAGAGAAATACTTTGTACAAGACTTAAATACCTCCCACTTCTTTCACATTAATTCATTATCTACTGTAATATAGACCCATCCAACTATAGGTTTGAAAACATCATCCTCAATAATGATATTGGGTGAAAAGTATAACAAAATATATTTTCTATACTATACAAAGAAAATAAAAGACCAAACCTTCTCTCTTATATGAAGACAATTGACAAATTTTGAAAAAGGAAGAGGAGGTTATCTAACACTTATCCATAGTTTTGTAGTTAGAGAATCATGCATCATATAAAAATCTTAAGACCGTAGGAAGAAAAAAGTGGAATCCATTGAATACTTGGGGATATTTGGACTAAGATGTAATAAAATCATCTTCATTGTGAAACCATATTACGACGTGTCATCTTTCAAGAAGACTTACAATCACTGTGTACTCTAAAACACATGATTTGAAAACGAATTGATCAATGGGATCAAATGATAGTCAATTGTGGGTAATATTATTCACCAACATCAGGTTAAGAAGCGTTGAAACCACTGTGAGCTCCAATAATGAAATCAGAAGCTATGTAAAAACATTTAAAAGATCAAGCACTTTGGTGATAAGAAAAATGGTGAGGAAGGGAGTTAGAGAGTCATTTGTTGATAACATGATCAAAGAATGAGGTTGTGCCCCCAGAGGAAGTCAAAGGGAGTCCCCACATCTAGATGGGAAGAGGCTAGAGTGGGGGCCGTCGACCTAGGGAATCACTGATAAGAGAAGCTGCAATTGAGGACTCTAACCTCTTACGAATGGTTATATTTATCTATGTATTTATAAATAGGGTCTATAGACTATTTTAGGAATGTAAATTTATGTATTCTATGGTTCTTACCAACTATTCTATTTATTCTCAAACACTACATGTGGCACTGAACATTGGTTTACCCGATCTTGTTTGTAGGTTCAAGTTTATGGTTTGAGGTTTCCTGTAGAACTTGTTGTTCTTATAGATGGTGGTGACGACGAGGTCACATGAAGATCTGGTTGGGTTACAGTTTGATCATAGTTTCATTTTCTTGTTTCATGGTTGATAAATATATTACTCTATATAAATTTTGTTTTGTATTTTTTAATTCTCAATTATTATTAGTTTATATTGTGTGCTCTATTTGGATATTTGAACCCAGTTTTTATCAGGAATAATATTTAACGTTAGATTATATTTTATTTATTCCATTAGTTTCTATCCGATAATGATTAGGAAGGACTCTATGGATTTGCCCTAGGTCTGGTCAGATGTCAAATCTGATTCAAACCTGACCTCGATCATTAAAAATGGAATTAGGGTAACCATTTGTTATTTTGAGGCATCAAGTAGAATGAATATTTAATGTTTAGGATTAAATAGGTAGGAACAAGAGAAAATCATGGTATCTTACTCATTTTAAACCTCAAGGTTCCTTGGTGTGTTTCAGATTTGAGTCTCATGTACTCTATTTAAGATTTCTAAATGTGGAATAAAAATGCAGGTGACCTTGTGATATGAAATGGTCTTACATAGAGCAGTGACCAATGTGGATCTCTAGTACAAGATTCAAGGTTCTCATAGTGGTTGGTGCTTTCCTAGGGCATAGTTTAGTAAACCATGTGGCCAGGGTTATTTATGGCCACTAGTTCTTCAATTCGTGATTACGGTGGAAGTGGTTCAATCATTCCGTTATCATCGGTATGAGTGTATTTCAAAATGTAAAATGGTTTTATGGGAAGCTTTTTGGTTGAAAGGAATCTGATTTTGATGTTTTTTTGTTTAAAGTATGGGATTTAGTGTTTTAAATTGGATTTAAAATTTATATGGATTTCGGGGTTTCTAAAAGACGATTTTGTATTTGTTTTTCAAGTGTTTGTATAACGAGTCGTGTATTTTTACATTGGATGTTCTACGAGTTGAATTTTGAGTTTCTATTGATTTAGTTTTTTTTTAGTTTTATATAATATTTCTATAAGAAATGTCAAAAAAGTATATGGTATTTTTATTCCTGTTATTGGCCCTCCCAGACTCTCAATGGAGTGGAATTTTTTAGTTCTTATCAATTTCATCTTATTTTCCATGGTGATCAAGGATTGATAGAGGTTAGGGGGTCTTGAAAAATTCAAAGGTGTCTTCAGGTCATTGAGAACTCCTGAATCCATGAAAGTGAATGTTGATTTTGGTTAATTCAAAGGTCTGTATTTTGATCAGTAGAACATGATCATCCCATCATATTTAAATGTTAGAATGTATTTGGAAGTGTTTATGTCTAATTTAACCATATTTTTCATAGCAAAGGATGTAAAATTGATGGATGTGGTAAATATCATAGTCATTTAGCAAGGATAGTGGATAATGAAGGCCTATTTTGATCATTTCAATGAGTTGGATTCTTTTTCCCCCCTGAGAAAGAATGTAAGGATTAGTTAAATTATCCTCTATTTTTTAGGGACTTCATCTCGAGATCAATGATTGGGTTAGTTTTTCTAGGGAATTTATATTCAAGAAACTGATGGATGAAGTGTTTCTAGCCATGTAGGTTTTTGGAGTGCAATTAGTGGCAGTAGAGGAACTAGTTTCTCTTAGAGCTTGTAAAGGTTCCCTATCAGGTTATATGGGTGTTCTAGAGAAACCTATTACTAAAGAGTCTACTTTAATGGTTCTCACCTATCATTCATTTAACCTTTCACCATACTGTTTTCTGTGTGGTTAGTTTGGGCATTTAAACCCATATTTCGCCAATCCTTCAAAGACGTGTTGTTGATGTGGCTATTTAGGTCACCTAGAGATGTTTAGAAAGTTTTGTTTCTAGAAGATTATGGATCAGTTGAAAGTTTTTATTTCCTCACTATGGGGAAACAAATGATCAAAATACATCAAAACCCCATCCACAAGTTACAGAGTAAATAACATCACAAAGTTAAGAATTTGTGGGGTTGTGGGGGACCATGGTACAAATTTTGTTTTCTCAGTCAATGTAGATAATGTTTATGTAAATTAATTGTAGTTTTTATTATTTTTTAAGGATACTTTTTGTTTTAAATTTATTACTATGCAATCTATCTCTATTAATTCTATGGTTTCCCTTTTTGTTGTGGTATTTGTGTAGTTATACATTTGTGGATCATTTTTAGTGATGGGTTGTGCTTGTTTTGGAGATTATAGTGTATTTTGGAAATTATGAATCATTGTATGGTTACTTTATTGGTTTGGAGTTTCTTTTGGTGGGTCCCCATTGAGAGAGTTTTGGTCTTTGTGGGGATTTCTTGGGTTGGGATCCCCGTGTCTATTTTTTTTGTTCAGGTTGGTAATTCTCTTATTGGATTGTGGTGTTGGTTGGGTTTTTGTTGTTTGGATAAAACTTTACTATTATTTCCACATGTTTATTCTTACTATGTCTTTATCAAGAGTTTTCTAGTTGTGAAATGTGATTTTATAATGTAACCTTGTTGTTATTGGTTTTCTTTGGATTCATTCCAATTCATATTTTAATTTTGGGTCTTTGTTCAGCTAGGCAACTTTCATGTGGAAGAATGTTTTTGGGGTGGGAATAATTGTAACACCATAAAACTAGTTTTTTTTAATAATTTCTTGATGTTGGATAGTTTTCTTGGGTTTTTGGTCGAGTTACCAAGGAAATGTTTTGATTTTTAGAGGATTTAGGAGTGTTTTGTCCATGTACATGGTTAGTGTGAATATTTTAAGGGTAAACTATATGTCTAGTTAATATTGAGGATGTTTCCCATTTAGTTTGATTTGATATGGATGGATTAACATGGTTTTTCCCAAACCATGCATGCTAATGGTAAAATAGTGTGTATTTTCTTAGGTGTGTTAGCCCAAGTAGACATTGTGTGCACGATTAGTGGAAAGCACACGACAAACCTATGCGGTGGATCTCTCAAAAAGGTAGAGGTGAGTTTCATGGCCAGTTCATGGTTTTTAAAACTAGGTATCTAGCCCATGTTGATATAATCCTATTCTTATGTGTTATCCATGTTTGGATCACAAATTTTCAGACCATGAGGCCTTACAATGTGACTTATCAAGGTGTATTAAAACATGATATTCATATTATACCCCTTTATCTTTTTTACGCATATCAAATTTTCCACCCATTTTCTTGACCTAGGAACCAAATTGGGAATATAAATATAATATACTTTTGTTCTCCCACTTCAATGGTTGTTTTCTCAATAAGAAGAGTTTCTTTGGATTTCGTAGGAAAAATCATATTATCCTCTTCTCACTTTCTGGGGTTCATAGTTCTTTCTCGGTGGGTTCTATCTTGGATAAACCCTAGGGAACGAGTTGTATTATTTGGGTTTATTTTTATGATACTAGGGTGTGTGTATCATCTTTTGGGATTTTGTTTTTCTTTTTTTAGAGTTTTTCATCATTTGCATGTTGTTGAGTTAGGTTTTTCTATCCATTTCCATTGTGGAAAGTTCTAACAAAATATTTAGTGTTTCTGAATACTATATAAATATGTTATCATGATTTTTAAGTGTTAGTGGGAATTTCAGCGGTGTTATCATGTTTTAGATATGTTTAATAATATTATTTAAAGGATTTAATTTAGTAAGATTATATAATTATATATATGCATGTAATGGGTTGAAAAAATTTCAATTTATATTTTAAAGTGATATTGGATGTTTTTGATTTTTATAGTCCTTAGTTAGATTTTTATATTTGGTTCACATTTGAAATTGAGCTAGGTGTGTGGTTTGGTTATATCTTGATGGTGTAATGATTGTTTTAAATCTTTTTTTATAGTTTTAATATTTATTATGATTTCTATGTTGGAGACGTGTGTGTTTTTATATACCTTTTGGATGTTCCATTGGATGTGGGAAATATCTATATGTTTATGAGGTGCACATATGGATTGGAACAAAAATGAAAAGGGATTGATATTAAAAAAATTTAACTTACAGAACCAGATTTTAGAAAAACCCCTTTCTCCATACTTATTTTGTTCTTTATTCCTCTTATTGTTCTAAATCCCAATTTATTTTAAATGGTTACTTGGAGTCCTAAATGGATTCAAAGTTAGTTTGAAATAATATTTCCCAATGTGTTTTCTAAAATATTGAACATTTTGGAATGATAGAATGTGAATTCGTACTAAATGAATAAATTCACATTTTAAACCCTCTGAGTATATCATATGTTTCGAATTTAGCTTTAGAATTGTTTGGGAAATAGATTATGATTTTAAATAATAAAAGCTTCATCAGTACTATGTGATGTCTTGTGATATTAGTTCTAATGTGATGTAATGTATTGGTTCAGTTAGCGCTTTAGGATGGTTCAATGTTTGAAGAGAACCACTCTGGTAGTCCCTCCAAGGAGAATTTCATCCCATATTTGGTTTTAGTGTTTGGGCTAGGTAGGAATTTTTGAATATATGTTTTTTCAGATCATGAAATGCATGTGACGACCCCCTCATTCTCCATGTACTTCTATTATGGGATTTTTGGGAATCATCTAGAGGGTTGAGTGGTATTTAATTTCTGATCCTAATTAGATGGATTGGTACCCCTTGTATTTTTTGAGAGGCCAAAAGGATTTTTTAACCAGTGTGTTTAGTCTAGTGAAGAACTATGGTTATTAACTATAGAGCTGCAATAGACACTACTAGCTGAGTCCAACTTGAGTACGCCAAGGGATTTAATTTAATAATTTTTGAGAAATTCTCCATATTATCTATTTTTGTGTTTTTTTATTGTTTTCATACCAGGTTTTCTTGTTAACCAGTCTCTGTATACTTGTATTGTTTCTTTTATTTACAACATAGATAATTGATCACCTTTTTTGGTTCATTATATTGGAATTTATTTTATAAAGGGGGTTTCAGAATATTTTTTAAAAAAAGGATATACGTGTTTGGATCTATAAATTATAAAAAACCTATTTTATATATGTGTTTTAAACTACTATTTATGGACTTTTTTTAGAAAGGAAATATATGTATTTTATGGTGTTTAACTACAGAGATATTTATGCTCAAGCCCTACTTCTACTACATGGTTTCATTAGACCCAAGTTGTTTTATGGGTTCATGTTTCCGGTTGTATTTTTCATTTAGTGAAGGTTAGTATTAAGGATGGTGGTGACCAAGACGACATATGGATATTTTATTGGGACCCGACTTGGTATTAGTTTCATTTTTTAGGTTCTAGTTTCGTTCATGTGTATTTTTATAAAGATTTTGTTGTGTATTTTTTTCATTAATTATTATTTTAAGATCCATGTTCTATTTTGGTTATATTATCGTGGTCAGTGTTGGAATATATAATTCGCATCAAATTATATTTTATTCTTGGAAATAGTTTCCATCTAGGGAGAATTGAGAACACCTCTTAGGCATTGTTCTAGGAAGAGTCGTATGTAGGGTTGGATGACAACCATGCCTGTTTTGTGATAAATATTGTCCCCCACTCCATCCAGTATTCCCTAGATCTCGATATCACCCTCTCCATGTTTTCCTAGAGCACTTTATCAATGGTGATTACTATTTTTTTCCAAATGCCCACTTTATTTCCTATCAATCTACCTCATCTGTATTCTTTTCTTCCCACATTTTTATGATCCTACTTTTGGGATTCATTTACCTACAATCAAGGTTTTAAAAACAATCATTAATTGTGATACCTAACATAAACACCATGAACAAAACCACATTTGGTCATATTTAGTGTTCTTCATAGTGTTTTGAGATGATTATTATCTATTTTATAATGTACCTCTAAAATTATGGTGTGGTTCAGTCTTTATTTTGATTTTTCCAAGGGGTTTTTCATAATTTTTAGTGTCCTAGGATTCAGTGGAATTTGTTTCCATTATTTTCATAATGGTTTTGTTTAGTTGTTTTTCAACATTATACTCAATGGAAGAAAAGTGATTAAAGGTGATAGTTGAGATTAATGAATTTTTTTGGTGACATACATCATTTACCAAATCATTTTTTTGGTTCTATTATTAATTGTTGCATTTTTTACATTCTAAGGTGATAAGGTGTTCCATGTGTCAAATCTATTCATATTCATTAGTTGTGGTTTTTGAATGATGTAAAGGGGTTGGAGTTTCTATCTTTGAATTGGTGATATGTTTGGAACTAGAAGAAAATGATGATGGGATTTTTATAGTGGGTATAAAAATTATTTTTGAAGGTTTTTGGTGATAGTTATTAAGAATTGGTGTATGGAAAAGGAATCAGGGTTATGAATTCAGTCTGTAGTAACATGAGTTGATACCTTCATACATTGACTCATTCGTTCATATTATTCCATTCTATTTACATTTTTACATTTGAATATATTATGGGGTTATATTTTCAGTGGTCATTATTTTATTTAAATACTGACATGTCCCTTAAACATTGGATTATTTTGAAAATAATAGAATTCAATTTGGAGGGAAAAACATTTAACAAAAAAATATAAAAAATTACATGGGATTAATAACCTTGTTTTAGAAGTAAGTATTGTTTAAAAAATAGTGCTTTTAGGGGATATAATACATAATAAAAAACATGGGGTGAATGATTATAATTGAAAATTAATTAATAAATATGTTTACAAAAGGAGTATCTATAAGATAACTCTATATCTCAAAAAGAGATTAATTTTCCTTAGAGATGAAATATCTCTAAACAAGATGTGGAATGTAAAGATTACAATTATTATATAACATTCAGGAATAAATTATAAATTATTTACTCTCAATAATGCTAAATGCAAAAGGTTTTATCAACCTAGAGATGAAGAAATTTATCTTGGCAACTCATCCAATAGAACAAGATACAATTTTTTCAACAAATGGCATGGAATGTTTGTTAAAATCAAGTATTTTCACATAGTGTAGATTATGTATAATATATTGAAATATATTAAGAATATTATTATGGAGATTAATGATAGGTTAATTAATACAAAGATATCACAAGGGCTTAATGTTGATTCTATGTGACACAATAATGATGTGTACAATAGAGGTTGAGGGATAGTTGAACAAAATATAAAAGGTAAAAATGAAATTGATGACCAAAATATTTTTGGTGGCTAGATAGAACCAAAAAAAAGAAGGATAATGGAGTGTCTATAGTGAAAATAACTCTCCACTTAAGTAGGTATTTTTTGAAAGTATTTTAAATATTATAATTATTAGCAAGTGATTCATGATGATATTGACTAAATTCTACAAAATAAAACCTTAGAGATTATTTCAAGGATAGTGCATGAGAATTTTATATCGACCAAATGGGGTTTCTATAACATAATAAATTAATATTAATCGTTATTAAAAATATATCATGACATTTCTGAAGGGTGTACTTCCTGAACGAATGTATTGTTATAAATTAGACATTCTATTTTGATTCTAGGATTAAACAATTCATCTGTTCTTGGATACAACAGTGACATGGAAATTCAAAGAATTAATAATAGATATTAAAATAGAAATTATAAAAGTATCACATGAATAATAGGTGTACATAGGGCAGTGGGATGGTTTTCTTATGAATTAATTAATGATTATTTTCATATGAAGAGGGTTAATTATGGGTTAAAGAAAGAAAAAATAGTGTGTTATTTGCACTATGATAAATACTTTGAAAATATTGGTTTCCAATGTGGTGGAGTTCTTCATAACTACTATATTAAGAGTATAGAGATCATAAGATGATGTTTCTCAAATATATTGATGACATAACAAATCTTGGTTTGAATAGAGAATAGTACAAGAATTATTTTTTTAATTAATGATGTCGAGATGAAATTTTTCTTTAGTTGAGAAGTGTTAAATAGATGGTGTGTCACATTCATATATGAATCCAAAAATTCCAATTAAAATATAAAAAAATTAAAATTGGGAATTCTAATATAAATTTATCATTGTTTTCTACATGGATGAACTTACCTTAGAAACATTAATGAGAAGAAGTCAATGTCATGGTGTATAGTAAAATCATTTGTTCCATCTTATAATTATCTTTTATAGGATCGAACATTGTGTTCTCCACTTTTTTATCTATAATTTAACTTTGTAAAACAATGTAAATAAACATCATTTTTTGAATAGTGTACAGCAGTTCATCAAATACACTATGTAATTTGATGTTTCTTATGGATTAATTTCAAATTATAAGTTATTTTGATATACATAAGAATGTTTGTCTAGTTTTGAACATGATGGAAATTCTTCTTTAATCATTGTATTTTAAATTTTAATATTGTGATTATAGATAAAATATAAACTAGATTACATATTAATAATTACTACATGATTAGAGTACATTACTACAAAATAATCATGTAACTAAATGTTATAGATGAGGAAACATCATGGGGATATAGGATATGAAGCGAAGTATCCTATTAAAATCAAGATCAAATCCATCCAGATAATATTTATGTATTATTTTAGAATTGGTTTATCTATTTCTATGCTATAGAGGATTTTAGATGTTATGGTCTAAAATTTGGAGTTTTGGGAGAAATAGGTTAGGCACATGGTGTGTGAACGATTAGTGAAAAACTTACATTATCTAAGAAAAATGGCTATGTTAGTTAGAATTCCAATTTTTAATGATTTGATCATGGTTTTTTGAACCATTTATATTTTCTTAGGTAATTTAGTGGTTTCATTTTTCAAGGGAACTAGATACCACACTATTGGTGCATGGTTTTTCTATCAATGTATCCAAACCATATGACTAGTTTGAGATTCATAAACTTAGAAAATTTTTGTAATACCCTTTATCATATTTACCATTAATATTGTTTTAATCTCTCATAGGATTACAATGAAATTTATTGATTCTCTAGGAGGTTTGGTTTTTGTCTCTGGCCGATTCTCCAACAATTGAGGTGGATATATTTATGTTATGAGTCAATATCCTCTCAATATATTATACTTTCTCTAGATTTTCTCTTGATATATCCTCCCATTGTAATTTTTGATTGGTAACGGGTTTCAGTTATCATATTATGAGGTTTTGATGTTTAATTAATGATGTTTTATATAGATCATGTCTTTTAAGAACTGTATCTCTTCATTATTAATTCCCATTTTTAATGGAGACAAGGTTCCCTCCATTTGTGATCTATGTTCCATATATGATAGTTCTATATCTAGATTTTCATTACATTATTATACATTTGTTTGGTTTGGTTTATGGAAATGATAGATTTGATATTAAATTTGGGTAATTTTATAATATTTCATCTTGAGTGGCATGTAAATATAGTTTTAAATTAGAATTCCTTAAACAATTGTTTCAACTACATCCTTTTTTCAATAAAATTCCTCAATAATGGTTATAAAATTAAAATGGATTATTATACATTATAGATATGGATATTTTCTTATAAAAAAGAACAATAAATCTACCATTATGTTTTATTTGAGTGTTTTATAAGAAAACATCACATATGAAACATGGGTGTATTAGGTTGTGGATATATTTAAACCACAAAGAGTATGGAACTATAAGGGGCCACATAATAAAATGTGTTTCCTAGTGAAATTAATTTATAATTGATTTTTTAAAGCTATAACTTGTAGTAGAAATGTGAACACATCATAAATAATTATGGTGGTACCCTCTTAATTTTTGACTCTAACCTTTCATATGTCATTGGGAATATGTATATATATATATATGTTTTTATAGGAAAAAGTTAAATGGAATGGTGTCATATTTTCTGAAAACTTCTATCAATTGGTGTTGCTTGATGGTGGTTTAAGAAGGTTGTGATAGATGGTCACATATAGAGTTGGTTTTGGTTTCATTCTAGGTATAGCCTTTTATTCTTTTTATTCTAATGTTTAATAGAAGTGTATATAATATATTATAATGTACTATAACTTTTATACTTTTTTTATATATGTGGAAATTAATGTTGTTTCTATGTGAACTCATTCCCATTATTTTTTATTTTGACACCCAAGTGTTAGTCACCATCTCATGGTGATTCAGAATATGCCATGGGTCATAGGGTGGGTTATTGTGAGTGAAATGTAATGTAAACACACTTTTATTTCATATGTAATGGAATGTTGGAAAATTAATGATTCGAAGTTGATCACTAGACATGTGTTTTGACCATAATGGAATAGGTGGTATGTCCAAAATGTTTAATGGCTAGATCAATTTTATACCTAACATTGATTCAGTATGGGTGTTCAGGAGATTTTCATCATGCTTCGATCTTGGGTATTGAATTTTTAGAAGTACCTTATTGTGGTATATATTTAGATGAATCTTTTTTTTGTTTTTCTACTAATTTATGCATCTATAATTAACCCATTTTAAAGGGATTTAAGATGTATTTTTCAAATTTATGTCAATATTTGAAAACATATTCTTAATATAGTCATGTGCTATATCATATGTTTGATAGGAAATTACTCATAGAATGATCTCTTAAAACCTAAGAGATGTAATCATGTGGAATGTTCTATAATAAAACCATCTGGTCGAACAAATTTCATTGGAATAAAATACTCTTAATAATTATGTGTCTATATCAAATGTGTGGTGGAAACTAGTAACATATGGTTCATATATTCTTGGTGTTTACAAAAAATACACTTATAATTTTGATGAAAATTGAACCCAGGAACACAATGAACAGATTGAGATAATATAATTGATTTTTCACCTTTTCAAGAACCTCAAGGATTATAAAATGGAATTAACCACTTATACATTTGAAGGACCTAGAAGGTAATTGTTTAATTATATAATGGAATGAAAAATTACATGAGTACGCCAATTGTACCACTTTAAATATTTCCTTCAATTAGAAGCTATATCTCATGAAGTTACATGTAGTAGAGTTTGTGACCTTGGATCTTGAAGACTTGTATGTGATGGAGAATGCTACCCATGGTTCTGCATTAGTTCATCTATCTCAAATAACATTCACTAATGAATACCTGAAGGATAAATGGTTTGATATGGGTTTGAATCCCATGATTTAATCAATTATTATTCTTATGTTCTTATATTAAATTTTGATGTAGTTTATTAATTGACCATAGATGAGGTATAATTTCCAATGAATATAGGATTTTGAGGATTTTGGTTATAATATGGGTAGCTAGAGTGTATCATATTGATAAAATAGGATGTGAAATAATGGTGATTAGTTTACATGAGGAGTAGTTTTATGGGATTATTTATGCAAAAATAAGTTACTCTGTTATCAATTTTGGGGAATTTTTTATACTATTACCTACTGTTTGATAGCACCCATGATTTTCCATCATTATGTACAATCTAGTTATCTGAATCATTTTTTTGTAAGAAATCCCCAGGGAAGTAGAGATCGACCCACCCATAACAATGGAACCAAGGCTTGATCCGACATAAATAAATATGATGGATCTCATTAAAATGATATGAAAGATACTCAAGAAGTGAAGAAATAACAAAGAGGATATGATTTCAGATGTATTTATATAGAATAGTATACACCAGTTGAATATGATTTTTATCTATGAACTATGAGAGGTACAATGTTTATATTTTCAATAATAATTTTCGATTAATTTGATACAATAAAATTTAAATATTTGATACTATCTATATTATTGATTATTTGGGATTACACTCATAGGCTAGGAACTTTATGATTTATATTTACACTCCCTTACCAATAATGAAGTAATAAGGTTTAACTGTTACCACTTCCCATTCAAGATAACCAACTAAAGGTAATATGGGATATCCATATTCATGATTATAATATTTTCAAAATCATAATTTGAATGGATTGGACGACTATATTTGAATCCTATATTTGTTTTTATATTAATCAACATATTTTTTTATCTCTTTATGGGGTTAAATAATATTTTTGGCGGAAAGGGATAATAGATCCAAGAGAGCATGGCCTATTGTTCATGAGAATAGAATGATCCCATTTCATTTTCTAAAGATGTTTAAAGACACTGTTTTCCAATGATAATGTGGTATATAACCTATTTTAATTAATAATTACTGAGACTTTTTTCATAATTATTTTTCTAGGTCACCTCCCCAGAGGTAGGCTATATTTTATATTGAATTTCTTTCATGTATGAGACCCATTTCATTTTTATCTAATTATACGTCACTCACTGAGTCAAAATAACTTAATGTTCATCTTGGGGATCTTAAGACCAATATAATTATTCATATTAGTGAGTTACATTGGGCTTAAATAGTTGTCTTAATTGAGAAGGTAGATGGAATTTTTTGGATTAGTGTTGACTGCCAAAATATTAATTTGGGGACCATTAATGTTTTTTACATTAACTTGGATTGATGACAAAGTTGATCAACTATAGTGATTCCAATGGTTTTCTATGGTTGATATAGGATCACTATTCCATAAGCTACTTTTCTATTTTGTGTATCTTCCCATAATATCATGCTACAACAAGTACAATAATTATGTGTTTTTCTTATTAAATTTGGTTTTTCTAACTCTCATATGATGTTTAAAACATTAATGTACAAAATTATTTATCAGTTCATAGACTCTGTCATCATTATTTGTGTGGTCCATAATTAGGTGTCTTCCATGTCATAGGTATAACACATGGTCCAAAGGTATATTATGATTTCAACTTTGAATAAACATTATTTATATTGAAATATTTTAAAATGTGTATTTTGGATTCAATAAGTGATGTTTTTGGGCCTTGTTTTATCTAATAGGTGCATCTTAGTGAATAGTGAAATATCCAAGTGGTGGCGTCTTGGGAGGAAACCATAAATTATTTTGATTAATATTTATTTTTGGTTTTACTAGTTATTATGTAAGATCCCAGTTTTTTGAAAGGTATGTTTTCGTTATGTTTTGGTTGAATCCCTTGTTTCGGGCTTCTAGGGATGTCTTCTGATTGTATGAGAGGCCTTGGGGGTGTTCCGGTGACTCGGGGCACAAAATAATAGAAATATAGGCAAGAACAAGATGGGCGCATGGCTTGCGCACGGCCTAGGTAAACCATGCGGCCTGCCCAGGCAAATCATGCAACCCCTCCTCCTCCGGACAGTATCTTGTGCACGGTTTGCGCACGGTTTGTCAAACCTTGCGGACCAAACCGTGCAACCTCTTAAAGTTGGGAAAAATTACAAGTTTACCACTCCAGGCATTTAAACCCCAACTCGAGACATTCCTCCATTCATCCCCTCTCAACCCTAGTGACGAACTTGGCCAGCCCAGGCTTCCCAAGGGTGGTTCTCCTTAGATTATTTTCCGTTTAGGGTGCCATTGGTTGCCGATCGAAGCTCTGGGTAAGGATAATCCCATCCATGCTTCTATTTTTGGTTTAGGGTTTGTATCTTCTCTCCTTCTTGTTCTGAAGCTCTAAAACCCTATATTTTTTGTGATTTTTAAGTTGAATTTCCAAAGGTTGGTTGGATCATTGTCTAAGGACTGGATTGAGAGTGCATTCAACCGCGGTTTTGAGGTAGGTGGTCTACAAGCTATATCCCATGGTAATTTGGGTATTTTTTTATGTTTAGTTGTGTTCTTGGTTCCCCTGGTTTTGTTTTGAATAACCTTGGAATGTTTGGTTATAAGTATGTTTAAAATGGATAATGGTAACCCTGAAGATCCTCGTGGGATGTGTTGTGATGGACTTGACCTAATTTAGGGCCATCCATGGGTTGTTCTGGCTTTTCCTGGGTATAGGGATTGTTATTAAACAAGTAACCTTGTTGTAGTGAATTGTTGAGCCCTTGATAAACATGTTGGCCTGAATAGTTGAATCATGGAAATGATGAACTAGTTAAATGGGTTAATGTGTAAACTGATTAAAGACCATAATGGATAGGTTATGGGTCTAGTGCTAAATGATTAGGGAGTTAGGTATAACACATGGGAAATGGGTGAATGGTTAAATGATGTGAAATGGTAATGTGTTAAAGGGTTAAGGCATGATGTGGATTCCTATGTGGGGTGTTGTGAATAGTGTTTTCCAAAAGGAAATGTTTCGATAGTTGATGGTTACTTATATATATAAGCATGTGCACATGGCTTCATAGAGTTGGGTATTACATGAGGATCTACACCCATGGGATGAGCTAAGACTGAGGTTCTAAACTCCACCCTAAATTCACGGGTTAGGGAAGGGGGTCGTGGGTCTATTCTCCTAACGGTTGCATCCACCCGGACCGAGGCTTTGAGGAGAGGATATGGTTTCTATGAGGGGGTTAGTCCTAGTGAGATAGGATAATGATGTGTTCACCCTCTTGCATGTGATTGTTGGCCTTAGACCCATGTCACGTAATGTATGTGATTAATCCATGGAAATGTGATGAGATGGTAAGTGATGATATTTGGTGTGTAATGAATGGTAATGGAAGTGGAAATGGCTTTGGCTCAAAAATTGGCTAATGGAACCTCACTTAATTAATTGGAAATCATCATTCATTTTCTTTTTGCATGAAATACCTATTTATAATGGATATTTTGTAGACACCGTTGGTGGTGGCTTACTGAGTTGTACTCACACCATGCTCAGGCCACCATTGGGTACCCAAGCAGCCTTCCTATTTTTAGTTCAAGAGAAGGGCAATGGTACTTTATAAAAAGTTGAGTAGATAGGGGTAGCACTTGGTGGAGTATCCAGACCTAGAGTCGGGACCATTTTTGGGATTGTGGTCATTGTCCTTATTTTGGGTTTTTGTTCACTCTTACACCTATAGTATGACATGACATACTTATTGTTGGAAATAGTTGATATACATGTTCCTTTTTTATTGATTATTTTTTCTCCTATTTAGTTTATTTCCGTTGTGGATTACTCTAATAAAAAGGGGGTATTGTCTCCCCACTTGACCCCATAGACCCCCGCTGCTAGTCGGCAGCCTTTGGCATACGGGGAGGTGCTCTTAAGGTTATGTACCCACCCGGATCGGAGCACCGATTTAGTGGATTCCGGGTCAGGGATGTTACAAAGTGGTATCAGAGGAGCTCTTTCTTCTCCATATCTGAGGTGTTGTTATTTTGGATTGGTATCCAAGGGTTAAAACGTGTCGGGCCTTGGTAATGAGCTCATGCTTGGGAGTAGCTAACCTAGGTACGGGGGAAACCAAAGTCACCCTGGGTTGGCAATGTTGTTCTTGGTTTTTTGTTGTTACAGTTGATGATATTTCACCGTTGGGTGATGCACTTGTGGTTTGATGTGATAGTTTTATGATATTTTTCTCTTCACCTTAACGGCACAAGAATTTTCATTCATTCATCATTGTAGGAACCTAGACAGATAGGTGACATGCATTGTGTTATGCACATGCATGAGGTGGGTATGTGAGGCAGGAAGGTAGGGTTCCTTATGCATTTCATTAAACCAAGAAATAATGAGAATAATGAAATAAAACAAGTGGGTAACTGATTTTTAATGAAATAAAAGTGTCTTAAATGAAGTGGAAAATGTTGTTGGGTTAGTGTATGATAAGTGGGTTGTTGTGGCTAGTAAAGAGAGCTTTGTGATGGAGTCATGAATTTTTTATGGTATGCATTCTCAATCTCTTGCCTGGCATTGTAGAGAAATTCCACCACGATGTCGGTCACTAGTTGGGAAATGGGAGGGTGTTGCTGAGAACACTCACCTAGTAGAGGAAAAGGAAAATGTGGCGATCCATGAAGGTAGAGAAGACTAGTTACGAGAGAACATGACTCGCCTTATGTAGATGATGGATCGGGACCCAGGGTGGGTTACACCAAGTATGTTTGAGCTGACCAGGGAGTTCCAGCTACAGCACCCTCCAACCTTCACCAGAGAGGGTGGGCCAGAGGCAGATGAGTTCTGGTTAGAGTCTGTACTGACGATATTGGATCATCTGGAGACCCCTATTGAAAAAAGAGTAAAGTTGGCCGTTTATATGTTGTAGGGTCAGGCAAGGCATTGGTTGGACATTCAGGCTCAAATCGAGCAGGCTGAAGAAATGTCATGGAAGGTTTTTTAGGAAATGTTTCTGGAGCGTTTTTATCCAGAGACATTGAGGTAGGAGTGGGCTGTAGAGTTTAGGATCCTGACTCAGGGATCACTATCGGTGATGGACTATGTTGTTCGCTTCGCTGATTTGAGATGCTTTGTCCTAGTGTTAGCATGGGATGAGGCAGCGATAGAAAAGCTTCTCCAGGATGGGCTGAGACATGAGATCAGGTCTCAAGTAAATATCTTCCGTTTGAAGAGGTTAGCAGAGGTATTAGATCAGGCATTGATCTTAGAAGGAAACCAGAAGAGAGCTTTGGGTAGTGGTCTTGTGGTGCCAGTGGGGCAGACGAGTAGTGAAACTACTGAGGGTCAGAGGTGACGCTATGAGAATCTCACAGCGTGGTGGAAGTGTGCAATGTTGCTAGAAGAGAGGTTCAGGCTCTTAAAGTGGAAATCAGGTGTTATGTTATCAGTGCGGTAGGTCAGGGAATATACGTGGTCAGTGTCCTCGACCTCTAGTTGAGTACCGTTCGTGCGGAAGGATGGTACATGTGCATAGGTTCTATAGAAATCCTCGACAGGCGGGTGAGTATGATTATTGAAGGCAGGTACCAGATATGGGAAGGTTATCAGTTTCCCCATATCAGGCAGGCAGTTGGAGCTCCACGGGTCGTACTGGCAGGGGCGGAAGACATGGGACTCCAGGGAAAGATTGCTCATGACTGCAGGGCAGTGTAGCACAGGGTACTCAGGTAGGAGCCTAGAGTAGAGGGGCAGTTTAGCTTCAAATAGTTCAGTTTGCGCCTACTGATGGAGAAGCCAAACCGTCGACTTTTTGAGGTACGATCCTTGTAGATTCTAATTTTTCTAGTGCGTTGTTTGACATAGGTGCCACACACTCTTTTATCTCTGCTCAACTTGTGGTAGTTCTAAGTTTACCTATGGAGAGGGTGTGTATAATTATGTCAATTGACACTCCGTTGGGGTTGCGGTTTGAGGATATCAAGCAGTGCAAGGGATATGCCTTGGAAGTTGGTGGGTATCGTTTTCCATGGAATTTGTTTATTCTATAGATGTCAGAGTTTGACCTAATCATGGGAATGGATTGGTTGGTGTTGTATCAGGCATGAATAGACTGTTATCATCGCAGAATATCATTCAGGTCACTTGAAGTTGATGCTTATGTCCACTGTGGCGAATGGGATGTTTGAGCAGGGCGTGCAGGGCCGTTTTGTCAAAATATGAGTGGACTCATGGCTCGAGTGGCATGTATTATGCTTGATGACAATGAAGGAGTGTAATAGTATAATTTTCCTCCTATGGTGGATCAGTTTTAGGATGTGTTTCTTGAGGATTTCTCAGGGTTACCCCCCCCCCCTGAGAGGGATGTTGAGTTCACAATCGAGTTGCTGTCGGGAGCGGAGCCAGTTTCCATTCCGCCATACCGAATGGCACATGAATAACTCCAGGAACTAAAGGTTCTACTAGAGGGGTTGGAGTGTAAGGGGTTTATCCATCCTAGTATGTCTCCTTTGGGATCTCCCATGATTTTTGAAAAGAAGTCTGATAGGTCGTTGCAGCTGTGTGTTAATTATCTGAAGTTGAATTCGATGACAGTGAAAAATTGGTACCCTCTTCCTAGAATCAATGAATTGTTTGATTAGTTGTGGGGAGCATTAGTGTTTTATAAGATTTATCTAAGGTCAGGGTATCACTAGTTGAGGGTGAGGTCTTCTGATGTACCACAAATAGCTTTCTAGAGTCAGTACGGGTTGTTTGAGTTTTTGTTAATGCCTTTTAGCTTGGCCAATGCACCGACGTTGTTTATGGATTTGATAAACCGGATCTTTCATAGCTATCTAGATCTGTTTGTGGTTGTATTTGTTGACAATATCTTAGTGTACTCGAAAACATAGTTTGATCATGCCCAACATCTTGACATCGTCTTGGGTACGCTAAGAGATCATTGTCTATATGCCAAGCTATCAAAGTGTCAATTTTGGATAGGTGAGGTGAATTTTCTAGGTCACATCATCTTGAATGAAGTTGTTTCAGTGGATCTAGAGAAAGTGCAGGCAGTAGTATCTTGGGAGTAGCCCTGGTGTGTTTTAGATGTTTGAAGTTTTCTGGGTTTGGCCGGGTATTACCGAAGGTTCTTTTAGAATTTCTCTCACTTGGAAGCACCACTCTTGGGCTTGACCAAGAAAGGAATCATGTTCAAGTGGTGTGAGGCCTGTGATAATTCCTTTCAAGAGTTGAAGAAGCAGTTGACGCCGCACCAATCTTGATCTTACCTGAGCCAGGTAAGGAGTACATCGTGTTTTGTGATGCATCCGGAGTCAGACTTGGGGCTGTGTTGATGCATTATGAGCGGGTTGTGGCTTATGGATCAAGGCATTTGTGACCCCATGAGTGGAAATATCCCACTCATGATCATGAGTTGGCTACAGTAGTATACACCTTGAAGTACTGGAGGCACTATCTGTTGGGAGAAAGGTTTACCCTGTTTACTGACCATAAGAGCCTAAAGTACATCTTCTCACAGCGGGATCTGAATCTTCGACAGTGAATATGGGTTGAATATCTCCAGTCTTTTGACTTTGAGTTGGTGTACAAGCCAGGAAAGGTAAACAGTGTTGCTGATGCTCTGAGTAGGAAGGTTTCAAATCAGGCGGTTCAGGAGTCCATCACCGAGTGGAAGGTGATGGCTTTGTTTGTAGAGATGCAATTGGAGGTACAAGAAGAGAGTGGTTAGGTCACTCTTGCTTCCTTAACGATGGAGTCGATGCTTTTGAGTCGAGTTAAGGAAGGTTAGATTGATGATCCTGAGTGCTTGGCCATGAAGGAAAAGTTTAAAGGTGGGGAGCTACCTTCTAGGTGGGTCATTGGCGTGGACGGTGTTTTTTGTGTTTGTGATCATGTGGTTGTGCTAGAGTGTGTGCGAGAAGAGTTGATACGTGAGTTCCATTCATCAATGTGGGTAGTGCATCTTGGTTCGACCAAGATGTTCCTTGATCTCTGAAGGCAGTTTTGGTGGCCCGGGATGAAGAAAGAAGTTGTAGGCTTTGTGGCATGGTGCCTTACCTGTCAGTAGGTAAAGGTCGAGCATCAACTCCCAGGTTGTATGTTGCATCCATTTCCCATTCCGAAATGGATTTGGGATGATGTAACGATGGATTTTGTTATAGGACTTCTGAGGATGCCATGAAAGAATGATGCAATCTATGTGGTTGTGGATCAGTTAACGAAAGTGGACCATTTCTTATCAATTCAAGAGACATTTACATTCGACCAGTAGGGTGATCTGTATGTTCAAGAAATAGTGAGGTTTCATGGGGTGCCGTAGACCATAATTTCGGACCATGATCCGCATTTTACATCGCGTTTCTGAAAAGGGTTACAGAAGGTGCTTGGTACGTAGGTGTTTTTGAGTATGGCTTTCCACCCGCAGACGGATGGGAAGTCGGAGTGTACGATCAAAGTGTTGGAAGACATGTTAATAGCTTGTGTCTTTGACATTGTTGGTTCTTCGGAGAGGCACCTATCATTATTTGAGTTTGCCTAAAACAACAGTTTTCAGGCTACGATTCAGATGGCACCGTTTGAGGCACTCTACGGGAGGCAAAGTAGATCTTCCTTGTGTTGGCTAGAAGCAAGTGAAACTGAGTTTTTTGGGGCCAAGTCTCTTGAAAGAGACTTTAGAGAGAGTTATTTTGATCAAAAAGCAGATGGCTATGACTTAGAGTAGGCAGAAGTCGTATGCAGATCGGAGGTGTAGACCTCTTGAGTTTGTGATTGGTGATAAAGTGTTCCTTCAGGTGTTTCCAAGGTTGGGTTACCATTGGATTCAAAAGTAGGTTAAGTTGGCACCCAGGTATGTGGGACCTTTTGAGATTGTGGATAGGATCAGACCAGTGGATTACCAGTTGGTTCTTCCACCGTGGTATGGTGGGATGCATGATGTGTTTCATGTAACGCAGTTTCGACGGTATCACCGTGACCCATCTCACATGATTGATGTTGAGGATGTGGAGCTTGAGGCTGATACGTCCTTTGAGGATCATCTAGTTCGTGTGGTGGATCGTAGTTAAAAGGTCTTGCGAGTCAAGGTTGTTCCATTAGTGCGAGTACTATGGCAGCATGGGAAATTTCAGGATGAAACATGGGAGCGGGAATCAGATATGCAGGCTTAGTGACCCGAACTCTTCTCTTTGGTGGATCAACAATGCTTAGAAACTTGGCTCGAGGATGAGCCATTATAAGGTGGGGTGGTTGTAAGATACCGTTTTTTGAATGGTATGTTTTAATTATGTTTTGGATGAATCCCTTGTCTTGAGCTTCATGGGATGTCTTCTGAAAGTATGAGAGGCCTTGGGGGTGTTCCGTGGGCTTGGGGCACGAAAGAAAAGAAATCTGGGTAAGACCTGGCTGGTCGCACGGCTTGCGCACGACCTAGGTAAACCGTGTAGCCTTCCCAGTAAAACTGTGTGACCCCTCCTCCTCTAGACAGTAGCATGCGCATGGTTTGCGCACGGTTTTTCAAAATGTGCGGCCCAAACCGTGCAGCCTCTTAAAGTTGGGAAAAATTACAAGTTTACCACTCTAGGCTTTTAAACCCAACTCAGGATTTTCCTACATTCATCCCCTCTCATCCCTAGTGACTAACTTGGCTGACCCAAGCTTCCCAAGTGTGGTTTTCCTTTGATTCTTTTCCATTTAGGGTACCTTTGGTTGCGGATCAAAACTCAAGGTAAGGCTAATCCAATCCTTGCTTCTCTTTTTGGGTTAGGGTTGGTATCTTCTCTCCCTCTTTTTATGAAGCTCTAAAATCCTATCTTTTGGGTGATTTTTTGGTTTAACCTCCAAAGGTTGGTCGGATCGAGGTCTAAAGACTCGATTGAGAGTGCGTTCAACCATAGTTTTGAGGTAGGTGGTCTAAAATCTATATCGCATGGTTATTTGGGTACTTACGCATTTTAGTTGTGTTCTTGGTTCCCCTTGGTTATGTTTTAAATATCCTTGGCATGTTTTGTAAAAATGATGTTTAAAATGACTAATGAGAACCCTCACAGTCCCCATGGGATGTTTTGGGATGGACATGACCTAATTTAGGGTCATCCATGGGATGTGTCGGCTTTTCATGGGTTTAGGGATTGTTATTAAACAAGTGACCTTGTTGTAGTGAATTGTAGAGCCCCTGATAAACATATTTTCATGAATGGTTTAATCATGTAAATGATGAACGGGTTAAATGGGTTAATGTGTAAACTAATTAAAGACCATAATGGATAGGTTATGGGTCTAGTGTGAAATGATTAGTGAGTTAGGCATAACACATGGGAATTGGATGAATGGTTAAATGATGTGAAATGGTAATGTGTTAATGGGTTAAGGCAAGATGTGTATTACCATGAGGGGTGTTGTGAATAGTGTTTGACGAAGGGAAATGGTTTGGATGGTTGATGGTTACTTATATATATAAGCATGTGCACATGGCTTCGTAGATTGGGGTATGACATGGGGATATATGCCCATTGGTTGAGCTAAGACTGAGGTTTTAAACTCCACCCTAAATGCATGGATTAGGAAAGGGGACTGAGGGTCTATTCTCCTAATGGTTTCATCCACCCGGACTGAGGCTTTGAGGTGAAGATATGGTTGGTATGAGGGGGGTTATTCCAAGTGAGATAGGATAATGATGTGTTCACCCTCTTTCATGTGATTGTTGGCCTTAGACCCATGTAACATAATGTATGTGATTAATCTATGGAAATGTGATGAGATGGTGAGTGATGATATTTGGTGTGTAATTAATGGTAATGGAAGTGGAAACAGATTTGGCTCAAAAATTGGATGATGAAACCTAACTTAATTAATTGGGAATTATCATTCATTCTCCTTTTTCATGCACTACCTATTTATACGAGATATTTTGTAGACACCGTTGGTGGTGGCCTTCTGATTTGTACTCACACCCTGCTAGGGCTGCCATTGGATACTCAAGAAGACTTCATGTTTGCAGGTCAGGAGAAGAGAAAGGGTCCTTGCTAGATAGTTCAGTGGACAGTGGTAGCACTTGGTGGAGGATCCATACATGGAGTAAGGAATATTTTGGGGATTGTAGTCGTTGTCCTTATTTTGGGTTTTTGTTCACTCATGCACATGTAGTATGACATGAAATATTCATTTTTGGAAATGGTTCATATACATGTCCCTTGATTATTGGTTATTGTTTCCACTATTTGATTTATTTCTATTGTGGCTTACTCTGATAAAAAAGTGGTATAGTCTCCCCACTTGACCCTATAGACCCCCGCTGCTAGTCATAAACCTTTGGCATATGGGGAGGCGCGCTTAAGGTCATGTAACTACCCTGCTCTGAGCACCAGTATAGTGGCTTTTGGGTCAGGGACGTTACATATTACATCACTTTCATTTTTTATTTCTTCAATCCTCCATTTCCTATATTAGAGATAAATAATTAGGATTTTATATTTGAATGGAATTATAACTGTCAAATATTATTTGAACAACTAATGTCGTGGTTCACATCAACTCCATTTCATTAATGAATAATAATTTATGATATATTTTTATTTAAATTACTTTGGATAGGAATGTAGGTGATTGGGAAGTGAACATTGGTTATGTGAAATGTTATTCATCATTTGATTATCACATTTTTATTATCCAGAAATCATAAACTGATTTCATAATTTTAGTAAAATCATTAATATTGGGGATACCTTGAGTATCTATTCTTGGTCTCCTGATGATTGTTTGGGTTTCTATGGAATTTTTTTGTTCAAATATTTATGAAAAAAGAGGTGACATATATTAGGCATCCATCTTGTAGGATTGTGTAGAATGGGAAAACCATGATATATCATGATTTTAGATATATGTATTGGTATCTAGAAATGATGTAGTCAATTATATACTTTGTGTCATAATGCCTTAATTTATAGATTTTCAAGGTAGAGCAACAAATATAAGTTGGATTGTTGCATAATGATTCCATTGTAGTATAGAAGTGGGATCAATAAACCATGTAATTTGTTTTGGTATTACCATGGAAACATAGTGGGAATTATTCAATCTCAGTGATTTCTAATCAAATTATTTTATCATATTATTTCAATCATATTTAAGGGAAAAATGTTAGAACGTATTTGGATTCTATATGTCAGATAGACCATGAATATAATGGAGTCCCTTATGTTTTTGTTTCTAACACAGATCCATGATATATACCATCATTTTGGAATGTTTTGTAAAAGTAAATGTGTACAAAATTGATGTTAATCTTGATATATCATTATCAAAATTATTGGTGGACCAGGAATACCATTCATATTCTTAAGGATATACATCGGGCGTGCGTCCTTCATTTTTGTGGTTTAGGGGAAATGTGTATTCATTTGGTATAGTTCTCCTTGAAAAATAGTTATCATGATTCGATTAAAATGGATCATTTTAAAGCATTTTATGGGTATCTATGTAGATCTACATTATGTTGGGATAACTTGTGAGACCACATAGTATTGGAACAAACCTTGTTCAATAGATGAATATTAAGTTAAATTTGATTAGAAAGATATTGTTTATGACTCATAATTTCTAGAAATCATATATGGGACATTATTATAACCCACTTGAGTTTTTGGTTGGTGATTAGGTTCTTCTCACAGTTTCACGTCATTTTAAAAATGTTGATTTATAAATCCAGAGTACATTTTCACAACGTTTTTTTGGTCCTTTGGAGATCATTGAATAACTATTAATTGTGACAAATTAGTTGTACTGCTTTCTCTATTAACATTGATTTTTAATGTTCTTAGTGCTTTATAAATGAGAATGATTGAATTAGACTCCAACCATATGATTTAAAGGGAGGATGTTGATATTGAGCCTAAAACCTTAGTGGTTTTGTATCCAATGTTGATTATGGATCATAATAACATAGTAATACACTATAAAAAGATTTTATTATTTAGTTTAATATTTTATTATGGATAATACAACCATGATACGTTGGAATATGATGTGTTCATAAAGCCACATTGGTATTATCGCTTTCCAGATCCATAATCCTATGCACATTATATGGATAGAAAGTGGCATGGCATGAATAAATATAATTCTATATATGTTACAAGTAAATCTTATTTTGGGAATTTTTTATCTCTTTTATTGTTTTAAAGTATTTTAGGAGTTGAGATTATATAATTTTTTATGGGAGCAATAATCTAGGAATATATTTACCAAAAGTTGGCAGTAACAATGTAGTAATCATGTGAAATTTTGATATTGGTTACTGTAGTATTTTAAAACTATTTGGCATAGTTTAAATAGAAAGGTGGAATTCTCTCAGTAACCATGTTATTTTATTTTTCAAGGGATATTAAGGATCACTTGTTTTGTTCTTGGTTAAACTAACCAAGTTTCTAAACAATGTTACATATATAGTTTTCATAAAATTATAAAATTATTTTGATACCCTTTTTTTTATCCTATGATATCCAACCAACTTCTAATTATCATTCCCTAGACATACCATGATTCTATTGTAGGTTATCAGTTTGTATCTTGGTGGTTCATCGTCGATTTGGGTGGATCTATTCATTGTATGTCTAAATATCATCTCAAGTTTTCTTATTTTAAATATATCTTCCCTATATCTCTCTTTCCCTTGTTTCATTATAACCCTCAGGTGATTTGATTTCATGATCTAGGTTGATTTATAGAGAAATGATTATCATTTTAATGAATCTCGACCTATGATGACTAGATCTGCTCACTCACACTTCCCATTTTAAGGTCACTAGGTTTCATCCATTAACATGGTAGGTTTATATATATAAGGATTCAATCTCATTAATTACAATAAATTATTATAAATTATTTTATTTTGGTTTTTAGAAAAGATATAACTGAAATAAAACATATATTTTATATGAAATTTTATCATAGGTAGCATGTAAATTTGGTTTTATATTAGTTTTTCATTAAAAATAATTTTATAGACTACCTGTGTTTAATAAAATTCTTGACTAATGGATTTGACTCCAAAATGGATTTATAGGAATGTGTGTTTTGATTATTTTCTTATTAAAATTTCTTATAAATATATGATCAGGTTTGAATTGAATGTTTTGTGAAAATATGGCATATGGGAACCTTGGTACTGTTTTGTTATGGGTAGATTGAAACCTATGGAGTTTGGAAACATGAGTGGTTATGTTCTTAATACCAATAGAAAATGTAAGGACTCAATATCATTAAAATCCATGTTATGTCATCTTAGTTATCCTTATGAGTCTTAGTACATATTCACACAATCTAGAACCTAACCTTTTGGGTTTTATGAATAATTTTATTTTTTCTTCTATGATTGGTCCCATGTTTATCATTTTAAAATTTTATCAATGGCTTTCAATATTTCCTTATATTTATTGTTGATTATCTTTATCATGTTCAATGATTATTTGAATATGGAATGGTTTAATAGAAACCAATAGATTTTTCATGAAATTTATTTCCAAATGAATTTTCCTTATATATATATATTTTTTTAAAGCTAGATCTAGAAAATGGATGGTGACATACAACGTATAGATACATAGTGGTATCCAAATAGGTATTTTCTCCACACCCTGAATTTTCTATTGAGTGTATGCATATATAGTTTTTTATTATTCATGTAAATGGAAGGGATTCATATAGCCTAATGAATTATATTAATTTATTTCACTTCATGGTTATTTCAGATAGTATTGATAGATTCTCACATGGAGGCATGGTTTTGGTTTATTTCTAGAGTTAGACTTTTGGAATCTTTTTAGGGCTTATTGTTTTTAATGTCATCATTTGAGATGTAATGTAGTTTTAAATCTTTCTTTTGTTATAAATAAAAAACATATACTGTAATTTAGGATGAAATAATTGCTAGTATTTTTTATTATGATACACAGGTTCTTCTCCATAACCTTTAGTGATTGGGAACATGATTTAGGCCTTCTGAAGGGCTATATTTTATGATGATTCAGGTTGAACCAGGTTGATTCAATACATAAATGTAATAATCCAATTTCTATCAATGTTTCAAAAAATAACATTCATCAATAAGGGAATACAAATAAATAAATCATGTATCACTTCATAATGGAGAAATTTTAATATGTGTTTGTGAAATTGAAATATAAACCTACCAAACATCAGGGTAATGATATCTTAAAAAGGGCCTTACCCAAGGAAGTGTTTGTGTATTTTATTCTCTCTCTTGGAGTACTTCCAACCCCTACCACATAGAATTATCTGATTTAGAACCCCCACTACCTAATTTATGGTATAGTTTTCCCTATGTAATAATTATTATACTTTTACAATTTTAGAACTAGAATGGTGTGACTTTTAGGTTCATTTAAAAATTGCAAAAACATTTTAAAATATTTGTTGGGTTGAGAAAAGATTATTTAAATGGGTGATCCCTTCAATGTTAAATTAGGTCGATTAATGATGGAGTGGTAATCATGTTGTGGATATCATGGCTTTTAAACATCACTGGCTAAACAAGAATTAAAAAAAGTGAGTCATTGATAAGATTTTAATTTCACTCTTGCTTCTCATAAATAGAATGACTTATTAAGTCATAGAGTAAATGTGGAGTGAGTAATTGTTTTCTAACTAGAGATATAAAATATATATAGCGTTTGAAGTATAAATTTTTCAAGATAATTTTTATGATCGATAATGAGTCTAGAATTTTTTAAAAATAAAAAAATAGAGAAGTTTGTTTTAAAAAATCCGTAAAATTACATTTTAGGTTGTTTTGGATTTTGTTTGTTTTTTTTAAAATACCAATAATAATGAAAATCATGCAGTTTTTATGAAAGACTGTATTTATAGGAATTTAGAGCCTATTAAATATTATTAAGTAGATATTTAGAGTAAAACTATCCCAATTAATAGAGACTCATATTAAAAAAATATGGACTCACAAAATAGTGTTTCAAGAAATATATGACCTTTAAAAACATAGGTGATGTGTTTTATAGGCACACAAAGGTTTTTGTGATAGAATTTTTTTAACTATAAATTTAAAATTAATTCAATGAAGGGAGACATAGCGTAGAGTCATGTTCTCTATTTTTAATAGAACATAAATGAATTTACTTCTTATGTGAAGAAATTTTATGCTAAAACTAATTACATACAAATGGAAATATATATGAACTACGGTTCTGTGAAATTATTTTATAAAGAAAACATTTATTCCCTATGAGTATTACATTAACATTAATGAAATTTCTTAGAATATATTTGATAATGAAATGTATATTATTTATATGAAATATGATATTTAGGATACACCCGTACTAGTTTAAACATAGTTGAAATAGTATATCTAATGAATCATATAGATGAATTGTTAGTACACTTCATCTGAATGAGTCATGAGTTATCAATTTTTGAGAGAGTGATGAGTTATCAAGGTGATATTTTATAAACAATGGGGGTAATTAGTCTTATCAAATCATTATAAATAAGTAGTGTAGTTATTTAAATAGGTAAATTTACACATCACCATTGAATTCTCCTTGGATTAGATTATATTAGTGATCTAAGTTGAAATTCTTTATTTCTTTATTTATTTGTTTTATTGATTTATATTTGTTATAAAGAATAGATTTGTTTCCTACTAATAGTGGAAAATTATTATTTTTGTTGGTCACATGAGGAAATATGCATACCCTAATTCATCTCACAAGGGTATTTATGTTTCCTCTGTGAAATAAATGGTGTAAATAAATATCTAAGTAAGGCCCTTAATATGAGCATTACATATTAATATTTATGAACATTTCATATATCCATATAAACTCATATATTGACCTTATTTTATAATTTACAAAATGTTTCTTATATTTCCATGTAAATAAAAGGATTAAAATAAAGATCACAAAAACCACAATGTTTTATATATTGTCAAAATCATCTATTGGATTCGATTTGGAGATGAAGGTCCCACACCAGTGAACGTTTTTATGAAATTTGAAATAATAATTCATTAAAACCCAAAAACATTTTAATATTCTATATATTACAATGTATGATGAATATTTTATAGGGTGAAACAACCTAACATTTAACGATATATTTCTTTTCAAATGAAAATAACTTCTTCAATAGCTTATGATACACATAACCCAAGTCCAAATGAAAAATAATATATATTATCATTATAACAATGAAGTAAAATTGTTTGAGTGGCTATGAATAACCATATTTGAAAAATTATGTAAAAATTATATATATGAATAAGCTATATTGATAAATATGTACTCAATATTTTGTAATGTATACATTTACTTATAGACATTTCCTCAAAAAAATTATTTTAATTTTTTAAATAATAAAATTCAATTTTACACTTTTTAATAGTATATTTTAAAAAAGTACATAATTGCAGAAATCATCTTGTAAACATTACCATATATTTTTTCTGTCTAAATTTTATAACAAAATTTATTTTACATTAAATAGTTAAAATACACAAACTTTATTTAATTTTTTTTGTTTTACAAATATATAAAGATTAATTTTGTTTAAAAATGATTAAAAAGAAAAATTAGTTAATTAATATTATTAATGATAAAATTAATTTAATTAGAATAAATTTTATGGTGGATTTGGTTAGGAAATGATTTATTACTTATGAAAACATATTTCTATAATTCTTTATTTTATCACAATTTATAGCTTTAATTTTGATTTATATTACTCTACATATGTGAATTGAAAGAGATAAAAATGATTCTATATGTTCAATCCATACAATTAATTTTATTTAGTTTTTAAACTTTTTTTCCTAATGAGATGAATAAAAAAAATCATCATAGTTATGTTTAAAATAGATTTTCATCAGGTTTAAATGAAATTATAAGGGAATATTAGCTATGTAAACATGTCAACATCGTATTCTACATATTATTTAGACTTCATGATATACCGCTTACAAAATACATATACATTTTTATGTATTTTTCATGAAACTATCTTTTGGATTTTTAAATCAATTAATAACTTTCAAGTGCATCATTTACCCCAATTATAAATGGACACCCCTTATCTCACTTATTTACAATACACATGCATTAGTGTGGTCCATCACCTCCATGTAGCGATAAAATTCATTTTACATCACCAAAATTAATCAAAGGGTATTATTAGGGTTTATTTTTTATACATGTTATTTATGAACAATTATTATTTTATAATTATAACATTATATCCAGGTTTTACCTTCTAATCCATTGGAAATCACACTCTTCACTCATGCCTATATAGAGACTAAAACATGTACGAAGCGAGATGATTCATTTTTTATTTCCTATTTATATGGATGGTAAAAGAGAATAGATTTAATTAATATATATGATATGTAAACAAATTATTCTATAAATGGGATATATTATTTACATTTATTTCGTTCCATACATCAAAAAGTGAAAGCATCATTCATCTATACATATAACCTATAGTCTCCATGAATAGTGTAATTTATTTTTATATATATACCTTTCAAGGATGACAAAATATATATATATAATTAATATATAATGTATTTATATAAATATTAACATTATAGGGATTATTTAACCATGATTTAACTATAGGGATCAAAGATAACAAAATGAAATTCTCAAGAAAAATGAAACAGTTAACACCCAGAAATGACAATATTTATTCGGAGTTGTTAATAAAAGGCTATTGGTATTTTATAAATGGATTATATATGATGTTATAAGTATGTAAATTACTGAATTATACAATTTTAAGAAATTTTATTAATTAAAAGTTGGTTATTTCTATTCAAATCGAGTCAAACATATCGTAATAGATTTATTTGATAGTCTCAATATTTATTGAGATTATTTATGATTAAGTATCTAATGATGAACATTTATGAAATATATCACAAGAATATATTAGATTTTCCTATCCTATTGTATTATATGGAGATAAATGTTTTAATTTATGTTTATTCTATTTAGGAATTCAAGATACTTACAGAATTATTTTAACAAAAAATAACATTATTTCACTTTTCAATCAAATATATTCTTTCTTTCAAATTCATTATATATAAGAATATTTTCTATAATTTTTTATGTTATCATATGATATAAAAAATTAAATTTTACCCCTTTTATATTTTTTAAAAATTATTTTAAAAAGGAATACTTTTTTGAGTTTTGGAATGAGGTACACTAGACGTTTTATCAAAAATGCGAAACGAATCCCTATTTTCATGTGAATAGAGTGAAAATATATTTATCATCATAACATATAAATTATTTTAATATTCCCTTATAATTTCACAAGGTTATTTTCAAATATAATTTTTTCTAATTTTTTTTGGAAATTTATTTATTTTAGTGAAGTTATTTCAAAATGAAAAGGGTATATTCTTCATGATGCTTTCCATGTGATATTTTAAATACATTTTTCATTTAATATAATATCCTTTGATGTTATTTATAATTTGTAGAGTTTATAATCATAAGATACCATATTATTTTCTATCACAGTATTTTTATCATTTTTATGATGATATATTTATGAGAACTAATTATTTTCCACACGTTATGTTTTGATGTAATATTGAAATGTTTATGAAACCTATTTATATTCCACATTTTTTGATACATGATGAAGAATATTTGATTTAGTGGCACAAATATGAATCGAATATGATTATGTGATGTGTGTGCTAGTAATTAAATATCCCTAAAATGGAATGGTTAAATATGGATATTTCATGAGATAATAAGGATGGGACTGGGGAGTGAACCTTGTTCACTAAGAGAATCAATCAACTATGATTATATAACTAGCTAACTAAAAATTAATTTTTATTCGGTTCAAAAAATGTTTTAAGGAAAAGTTTGAACACTCACAATATATAGGATAAAGGGACATCATTATACATATGATATAACATGACCATTCGAAATAAGTATAAAATTACTAAAATATTCACCCTATATATGTATGCTCAAATGTAAAGAGGTTAAATTTTTGTTTGGGTCATCCCTGATAAGATCATAGAATTAATAGGCCATCACATCCCTTGTTTTCATTAATGGATCAGTTTAATATTAATTTGATCCTTCTGAGGAATTGAAAAAGTATGGTTAGTAATGAGGGGGAAAATAATGACAATTATTTGAAGATCATACTTCACTAAAAGGATGAAATGATGGAGGTGTGTTTATATATCAATTCATCAGAAGTGGGTGTTAATAGAATGTGTGATAGAGAGATTACATTTTATTATCATTTAACCTCATTTCAAAATTAAATCTTGTTTATTGATACATGATAATTACTATTAATTGTTATAAAATATAATCTCTCTATCACACATTCTATTAACACCCACTTCTGATGAATTGATATATAAACACACCTCCATCATTTCATCCTTTTAGTGAAGTATGATCTTCAAATAATTATCATTATTTTCCCCCTCATTACTAACCATACTTTTTCAATTCCTTAGAAGGATCAAATTAATATTAAACTGATCCATTAATGACAACAGGTATTTCTTCATAGTAATGTTTCCCTACTCGACGAGAAACACCAACCCTTCTTGCACCCGATGAAATGCTAAGTGAACCAAATCCACTATGATAGTCAGGGGCGTAAGTAATAACTTATGAAATGATATTTTATGCTTATTTATATACAAAAAATTAATTTCTTATTCCAATGTTATCCTCATATGGATCATGTTATTTGATTCCTTTATGATTCATGTCTTATGAATAAGAAACAATTATAAAATGATACATGATATAGTCTATGATATGATTGGTATTGTTTTAAAATGATATGTTATTATTATTATAAAATTATTCTCATATTTTTTATATGTTATCATTTATATATTTGTTTTTTACCCTTATTGATTATATGATCTCTCCCATTCTATTGAATCTTTACCTGAGGATGTGAAGAAATGTTTGATGTTGGGTATGATTGAGAAGAGTAGAATGTGGGAAGACCTTCATGGTATATATTTAATATAATTGATGAAATAATAATGATGTGTATCAAGTTTCCCAAGACATGAAACCTTTAATATTTTTAAATAGATTGTGTCATTATGTAATGAATATTCATCAATTCAGACATAACAATTATGTTAGAAATTTTGCAGTCATGATAGTTTGTATTAAAAAATGGTTTATTCAATATTGAGATATTTGGATTAGATAAATTTAATGTAAACCATAGGTATAATCATATGTATAGGATAAAATCATAACTTTTTGGTAGTGTAGAGATTTTTTGGAATTCTTTGTGGTAAATAATTTTAATGATGCTACTGGTGGGTAGATATTTGGTATGCATACATCTTGACGTAATAAGATTAAGAATGGTTGGTTGAGTATATATCAAACATTAGTCTAGTGCATGGTCATCATTACCTTAGTGGACACCTGTTTTGATACTCCAAATGGATATGGTTGTCTTATTTCACATTTTACATTACCAACCATAATACATGATTAGAATAGAAAATGATTATGGATGACCTAGGTAAACCTAAGGTGACATAAAATGAAAACAAAGTATCTATATTTAGACATATTATTATTTAATTAATAAGATTAATCACTGGATTAATGTTTCATTATGTTCTTGCTAACAATTTTGGTTTTGGAAAGGAATTAAATATAGATCAATAATATTGAGGTAGTTATAGGTATACTAAAAAATTCAAGAACCCTATATGGGATTAATTATATGATTTCTTGAATATTTATCAAATTATCAAAGAATGTTAATTCTAATATTATATGATTTGATGTTGAACTGCTATTGAAACCCCTAATAGTATAATGATATCATTTCAAGTCTATGTTTTTTCCGAGTAAATAATGTAGATATGTACATCATAAAAATATTATTATTCTCACAGTGATGGAATTTAATGTTATTAAGGGTAGGGATTGGTTTTACTTATATAAATCCAATAAAAATTTTCATGTAATGAAAATTATATTTTATTTTCTGGACAAATATATGATCCTCTATCATTATGATGAGAAATATGATGTTTAAATGAGACTTATATCATTTATATTTTTCTAAATTACTATTTTAAATTTTTTTAATCTCATAATATTTGGTAGAATCTCAACATCAGATATATTCTTATTTTATGGGAGTTTGTCAATATAATTCAGTTGAATTTTCTTATTACTCTTCCAAATCACAATGATGAGTTGTTAATAGGAATCATATTAGTTGTTTCAACTATTTCACATAATAAATATATAATGGAATTCATTGAGTTGTAATAATTAATGAAGTTACTATAAGATATTATTGACAAAGAATTCATTTTTCCAAATGTCTCACCTTGAGGGGACTTATTTTTTTACTATGAATAAGGATGTATTAATGGGAATGATTATTGATTGTTAGGAACTTTAAAATAACTCAATCAAGAATAAGTATCCTATCCATGTATTGATGATTTTTTCAATCAATTTAAATGGTCACAATATTTTTTGAAGATTGATTTTTTTTGTCATGGTTCTATTAATTGAGGGTCAAAAGTGATGACATGCATCAGAAATCCTTTCATATGAGGTATGGACATAATGAATTTATAGTGATTCTATTTGGACTTATTATTTTCTCTAATATCATCATGGATTTAATGAATAAATTATTTATGGATTAACTTAAGCAGTTTATGGTAGTCTACACTAATGATATTTTTATATACTCCATAATCAAGGACGTTCATAAAGGTCAATTGAGAACTGTATTAAAGAACACTAAGAAAGTATTAGTTTTATGAAAAATTTACAAATTTTGAATTTTAGAAACAAAAAGTTTAATTTCTGGGTTATACAATCTCATGAAAGGGTATATTTATGGATCCATCAAAGAAAGATGTTATTGAACATTGGACTTGACCAACCATTATAACTAAGACTAATTGTTTTCTTCATTAAGTTAGATATTATCTACGATTTTATTTAAAAAATATCATGGATGTCAAATACACTCAACTAGTTAATAGGGACGAGAACCATATTCATTTTTATTGAGGAATGTGAGGAAAATTTCAAGGATTAAAGAGTAGGTTAATCAGCGCACATGTGCTTAAACTAAAGTATAGTGTACAATCGTTTCTAATCTATTAGGATTCATTGATGAAGGGAATGGTTTTTATCCTCATGTGGAATGATATGGTTACATCATATGACTCAAAAAGTTTATGGATTAGAAGAAAAATTACATATCGCATGATTTTACATTAGGTATTGTATTGTTTTTATTTAAGATCTGGAGGTATTATATTTATAGAGAAAGGTGTGACTTTGTAAAGACCTGAAATTTTGAATAATATTTTGTTTCATAAAAATATATTTCTTACTTTGTCATAATCAATAAAAAAATATGTTTATAAATGAAATGTGGACATTGGGTTTTGATCGTTATATGATCATTGCCTAATATGACCATTTGAAATAACAATAAATTTTAATGTTATAATTGTTGTTCAAAATAGAAATAATAATGGATAATTAATGTAAAAGAAGAGTCGATAGCCTCATATAATGGACTCGAGCCATACATATCCCATCTATAAAATTTTGATATGGAGGTAGTGTCACTTGGATTTTCTCTAGACCAATCCTAAGTCGAGATTTAACTTGTTTATCTTGAATGTATTCACCAACAAGAGAAGTTCAAGTTGATTGAAATCACCACTTAGACAATATTGTTTGAGCTGCCCCAAGATTCCAACAGTAGAGCACACCCTACTCGTTGGTCATATACTGGTGTTATAAGGGTCTATGTAACATGGTCTTAGTATCTTTATGTATTCGTTTTGTAAAAGTAAAATTATAATTTCTAATTTTGGTGAAATAACCATCATTTTTTAATTTTAAATGTAAAAATCAATGTGAGATGAGTTTTTAGTTTTTCATAAGATGATTTATTTTTTGATGAATATTAAAAAACCAATATTATTATAAAATACTTTTTATACATTAAATAATTAATATTGTGAAATAGAAACATATAGTTGTGATCAGTATGAAATTGTGATTATGATAAGATCAACATAATTTTTTTTGAATAGTAACTTATGAATAGTAATATTAAACCTTAAAATTGTAATATAAAAAATTGAATAGTTACCAAATTTATGTAAGTATAATTATAATTTAGGTATCTTGAATAGTAATTTGATATAATAGTATAAGTATAAAAACTTTTTTTGAAATTATTAGTTAAGTATTAGTATTTTTTTCTTGTAAATAAGGATTTTACATAAAAATTAAATTTTATATATTTCAAAAATTATTTTCATAAAATGGAATTCATTTTTTAATTCAGAACATTTATATTTTTCTATAGTGAATTTATGAAATTTTTCTAAAATTCTTTGTTATTCAGTGAATAATAAAAATAATGTTTTTGAGTTCTCTATGTGTTTTATGACATCATAATGATGTAATATTTCATTTAAAATTACATTAAACTCATTAGGATTAAAGTATTATGTTTGGGCTCCCATGTGGCCAAATGAATTGGAAAATACCATGGGAAATCCAATGGTTTATCAATGACCGAAGATGAGGTGTCCTTATAAATTAATAAAAATCTCCCTCTATTTACAATAAATACTAAGAAATTATTCATTTTTCATTGATTCAAAAATAATTATCTTTGAATATATGATAATTTTACCTCCCATGGATTCCTCCCTATGTGTACCCAGGCCCTAAAGGTTTCAAATCCTAGTGTTTTAGATGTTACTCTTCAAGGTAAGGGAATTCTCAATGTCTCTTTATCCATTCAAGTTATCTTCTATGTGGTTTTTCATTCATGATTCAATAACATGTTATTATTTCCATTTTATTATGTCAATATAATATATTATGATCCTTTTATAAATTCTTAACCTCTCTCCCCTCCATTTTTAATTTTTTCTAAATTAATGTTTGATAGCCGTTGTGATACAAAATTATCGTTTCAAAATCTATCTCTTTTTTCTCAAGATATTCTCTTATTTTAATTATGTGAATAACAAAAAATATCTAGTTTATAGGGTAATCATCAAGAAATAAAAAATAAATATTTTATTCTTTAATTGAAATACATAAAATTTCCATTCACTTCAATGTGTTGTGAATGACATAATGATCATGTTTTTAAGAAAATTTTAAAATGTCATGATTCTTATATGAAACCGACTTGTTTTATTCTCATTGGGTTATTTATGAAATTTCTTATTATGATATATTTGGATCACAAAAAAATAAATAAATATTAAAGGTGAACCTGAATATATCTCCAATTCTTTGGGTAGATAAATTAAACTTTAGATATGAAAAGTTTTAGATACCTTGGTCAATATCCTTGTTAATTTTTATGATACCTTGGGGATACATCTTGGTTATATGATTATTAATGTAAAAATTAAATGTTTTATCCTACTATTTGAGATATTATTTAGGTTCTTATTATCACGATATCTCTCCCTTTATGCCTTTATGATTTTCCTAATATTCTTATTGTATTCTCTGAAGTTCACATGCAAACCCTTTCCCTGTTTTCCCTTACTTGTCCTTATGCACACCCTTTTCATTGATATATGTACCCATGTTATGAGATGCCGAAATTATACATAGTACTAACATTTAAAGAATATTTTTATGTGTATTGACTGAACATTATATATTTTCATGAATTATATACCTTTTTTCTAATATATTGGACTTTAAAGATCTAATGTTTGTAAAATGTATTGAAACTTCATGTAATAAATATTTGGGATATCATAGTAGGTATCAATGTATAGATATATATTTAAGGAAACTAGAATATGAAATCCTTAGGAAGAAACATATAGAAAAGTTTTAATATAGGAATACATACTGGTATTTTGATGAAATATTAAGTAAGTGTTTTTTGAACAAATAAATCCCTTTCATGATACGATCAAGGGGATGTGGCTCTTGAATAGATATATCTTAGGGTAAAACCTGAAAAATAGCATTGAAATAGACATGAATGGGAACATGGGCATGATAATGGTATTTAATACATTCTTGGTTTGACACTATTGAGGGATATGTTTGATTAATAATAGGATTTTTTTAAATCATTATGAAGGATTTATAAAGAAATTTAATTATTGTTAATGAATGATATGATTAAGCATAATTTTTTAAGACATAAAAATCCTTTACAGTTAAAATATTCATAAATGAAATAAGTTTCTCACAATAGTTCAATTCTATTATAAAATTCTGAGGAATATGAGGAATTGTGAAAATGGAGACATGAATGAACCATGTGCTGGCAGCCCTTCGATGGTGGCTGGAATGAAAAAATTCATGAGAATGATGACCCAACTGATTGAAGTTATGGGATATAACAAGGATCATGTTAAGAGATCAATTTCACCCGGAATAGAAAAACATTATGTTGAGACCTTTTTGTGTCAATGACCACTACCCTTTAGTTGATCTATTGACACATTGATTGTTGAACAATGGATAAACGTTGTAAAAAAGATCATTTTTGGGCTCTATTATTTAGAAGTATAGATGGTCACCACAAATGTTTATTTCATAGAGGGAGAACCTAATATGTAGTGGGAAATAATTAAAAACATGGGGGAAATAGTGGAGGTTGAATCTTCATAGTGGGACTATTTCAGAGGGACTTAATGAATAAGCATTTCCCTTATTCAATAAGAACAAAAAATGGATAAGGAGTTTATTGAGCTAATGTAGAAGGAGAAGGAATTTGTTTGAATATTTGAGATGAAATTCAAAAGGAATTCCCATTACACCTCAATCATTTTCATGTATCCTAATTTTATGGTTGTATATTCTTTGGTGGACTATGACCTCATCTGTACAAAAATCTAGGCGAACAAGACTATATCTATGAGCAGATCATGAGGAGTTTTATGAATGTCAAACTGGAGTTCGGTGAGACGTAGTGGTCTCACAAATTCAATGTAAAGAAGAGATAAATGGAGCTAATATAGGGGAGGATCTTCGATAAGTGACGAGTAGGAATGTTATTTTATTATCCCAAGTGTAATAAATGTGGAAAAAAGCATTCAAGAAAGTGCCTGATCGGGAGTGGGAAGTGTTACAAGTGTGGAAGAGATGGCCATATCGCATGGAATTATAATAGTGAGGTAAAGACTCTACTTCCCAACACTAACGATAAGGGGATAATGGTTATTTCTGTTCTTGATGTCCAATGATTCAAGTGTGGAAAAATTGAGCACTTTTCTAATCACTGTCCAAATCCGAGCGTAGTGGAGGGGAATCACTATCAGCCTCATAAAAGCACAATGGACAAATTTTTTTCTATTTCATTTGTGATAGATGGTATTGAAGATTAAAATGATGTAGTTTAAGGTAATATTGATGTTCTATTAGAAATTATATTGTTTGATTTTGGTTCTATACATATTTTTATTTCTTCATGTTTGAGAAGAATATGGATTGAATTACTGAACTAAAAAAAGTTGAGTTATCAGTCAAGACTCTAGGAGGGATTATCGAAGCATCAATAGTGTTCCAAAATTCTAGTATTAACTATAGTGAGCACAATATTATTGAAAATCAGGTTGTCATTATCACGTTATAATTTGAAATTATACTATGGTTAGACTTTCTCTCATTGAATAATGCTATGGTCAAATGAATAACTAAGGAAATCTTAGTATTCAGGAATGTAAAACCTATTGTTATATTCCATGTAGAGATATCTCAACCTGATATTTATCTAGAGGGACCATTTATATATTTATTTATGGATTTTATCGGTGAAGAAAAAAAAGTAAATGAGAGTATAAGGATAGAAAATGTTCCCATCATCTGGGAATAAATTAACGTATATCTTGATGATTAACCTAGAACTCTACTAGAATGAGAGGAAGAGTTATCTATTGTAATTCTATGTGGATATCTTCGGATACCAAAGACCCCATATAGGATAGAAAATGTTGATCTAGGGGAATTAAAAAAGAAAATCGAAGATATTTTGGAGAATGGGTTTATCCAAAAAATGTGTCTAGTTAGGGATCACATGGTCTCTTCGAGAAGAAGAAGGAGAGATCAATGTGGTTGTACATTGATTATAGATAACTGAAAGAGATAAAAGTAATAAAAAATACAGACTTCCAAGAATTGATAACTTATTTGACCAAATTCTAGGGTCTAAATTATTCTCCAACATTGATCTTCAATCAGGTTATCATCAATTGAGGGTAAAGAAAAAAGATATTCCCAAAACCACCTTTTGATCGAGATATGGCAATTATGCATTTGTTGTTATTCCCTTCATGCAGAAGAATTCACATACAATTTTTATTCATTTTATGAATAGAGTCTTTAAAGAAAACCTTGATAAATTTTTAATAGTTTTTATTTATGATATTATGATATATTCTAAAAGTTGTGAGTAGCATACAGATCATCTAAGGGTTATTTTGAAAAATATACACAATGAGATTCTTTTTGAAAAGTTCATAAACTATGAATTTTGTTTGAAACAATTTGTTTTCATGGGGAACACTGTAACCAATGAAGGAATCATAGTAAACTGTACAAAGACAAAGGTTATAGAAGAGTGGACTCAACCTAAAACTATAATTGAGATTCCAAGATTCCATAGAAAAGAGGGATATTATATGAGGTTTGTGAAAAAAATAACGACTTTCAAATCCGTTACCCAATTTAACTCGGAAAGGGGTTAGGTTAATCTGGACAAAATTGTTTGAGGAAAGTATCCAAGAGCTAAATAAGAGATTTATTACTAAACCCATGTTAACTCTTACCTCAATTGGAGAAGGATTCGTTATTTTTAGCAATGAATCTATGAAAGGGATTAGTTTTGTACTTATAAAAAATGACAAGGTTAATGATTATGCATCTCAACAGTTGAAGATATATCTGCAAAACTATCATTGGCATAATTTGGTGCTCGTTGTAATTGTTTTTTGTTTTAATATATAGAGTAACTATCTCTATTGGGAGAAGTGTGATATATACATAGACCATCAAAGTTTGAAGTATATATTTTTACACAAAAGTAAATTAACCCAAGACAAAGGATATGGTCAGATCTTTCTAAAGACTATGATTGTTTAATTTGATATCATCTCAGAAGAAAAAAAAAGTAAATGATGCATTAAGTAAGAAGGAACATGTTTTTTGGTCCATGATTAGGATCCATGGAGATCCCTCGATAAAATAACAAGTGAAACATGATAAGATAATTTTAAGGAATGGAACATCATCAACCATATCCCAAATGATTTCAAAACTATCATTTCTACAGGAGACCAAGAAATATCAGAAAGAAGATCCTTTGTTATAGAAGAAGTTTGAGGCTATGAAATATGGAAAGTGTAATAAGTTCAATATTGATGAAGATGGTGTACTGAAATATCATACAAGACTATGTGTTTCATTTATCCCATAATAAAAAGACATTATGGATGAAGCCTATAGCTCTACATTCTCTATACATCCTAGAATCATGGAAATGTATACGGAACTTTGTGATCATTTTAGGTGGGATAATATGAAAATGGATATTGTTGACTACACTATAAGTTTCCTAGTATGTTATAAAGTGAAGGAAGAGGGAAAAATTCTTAAAGGGGTATTACAAACTCTACACATATTAGCATTTATGTGGGACAATATCACTATGGAATTCGTCACTGGTCTCTTGAAAACATCAAAAGGAAACAATTTGATATGGGTTATAGTGGACCGTCTCACCATGACTGTCCATTTTATATCTATTTGGGAAGATTTCCCTATTGATCAACTTTTTATGATTTATGTGAAGGAAGTTGTAAGGATTCATGTTGTTCCAATTTATATCATATCTGATTGTGGTACAGGGTTAACATCAAAATTTTGGGGAAGTCTTCCACATGATTTGTGTAATGAAATGAATTTCAGTATGGCCAATCACCCACAAACCGATGGCCAATCAGAAAGGACTATTCAAACACCTGAGGACATACCGATAACATGATCCATGGAATTTAAAGGTGTTTGGGATTAAAATATCCCAGTATTTCAGTTCCCTTACAACAATAGTTTCCAAATGATAATTCTAATGGTACCCTATGATGAACTATAAGGAAAGTGATGTGGAACTCCAACTTGTGGGGATGAATCTTGTGAGAGAATTCTTCTTGGTCCTGATCTTGTGCAAGATATGATATAAAAGGTTCATTCCATCCAACAACACATTAAAGATTATTAGAGTTGGAAAAAGATATATTCCAAGAACTATTGATGGGAGTTGGCGGTTAATGTTTGTGAAAAAGAATTTCTTTTAACGTCACCTTGGATGAGAGTCGTGAGGTTTGTGAAGAAAGGAGAACTCAAATCTAGGTAAATTAGACCATATGAAATCATTGATCGCATAAGAGTTGTGAACTATTATCTTTTACTTCATAAAAATCTAAAAAAGTACATGATTTCTTCCACATATCTCTCTTGAGGAAGTATTTACTTAACCCTTCACATGTACAAAAACCAGAGGTGGTACAACTAGAACATGAAGTCTCTTATAAGGAGCTTCAATTGGAGATCCTAGATCATAGAGACAAGGTTCTACGTAACAAGACTACCAAACTTGTTAATGTAATATGGAGGAACCATAAATATGAAGAATCCACATGGCAACTTGAGTAGTCAATGAGGTAGAAGTACCTACCCATTTTCTCTTCTGAGAGTACAAGTTGAAATTTCAGGGATGAAATGTCCTAATGAGAGAAAAATGTAACAACCCAAACTTTTGAATAATATTTATTTTCCTGATAATGTATATCTTATTATGTCATAAAAAATAAACATATAAATATGTATAAACAAAATTTGACCATCTTGTTTTGATAGTTATATAAACATTGTTCAATATGACCGTTGGAATCAATAATATTTTTTAACATTAACATAGAAATAATAATGGACAATTAATGTAGGAAAAGAGTCGATGACCTCATCGAGTAAACTCAGGTCATATTAAGGCCATATGTTGGAGCTTGGGTATGAGGTAACATCACTAGGCTTCACTCTAGACCTAGCCGAATTCGAACATCAACATGTTATGCTTGAAAGTAATCACTTATTGAAGAAAATCAACTTGATTGATATCACCACTCAGATAATGTTTTCTGAGCCGCCCTAATATTCTGTCACCTTTTATCCCCTTACTCTAAGGTCATATGCAGGTGCTATAAGGTGATATGTAATGAGGCCATTATTACCTTTTGTAATCCTTTTGTATAAAAAAAATGTTTTATATTTTTTAGGTAAAATAATAATCATTTTTGAATTTCAAATGTAAATATATATAGGAATATTTTTAGTTTCTTTCAAAAAAGTTTCACATTATTGATGAATATTGAAAAAAAGATTATTTTAAAATATATTTATACTTTAAATAATTAATAATGTGAAATTATTTTCAAAAAATGGACACATATAGTTATGACCAGTAAGAAATTTAGAGCCTGATAAGATCAACATAAATTTTAGTAAATATTAAAATATGAATAGTAATATTACCCTTATGAATAGTAATTTAACCAATGGAATGGTAAACTAATTTAAATAAGTATATATATAATTTATGCATCTTTAATGGTAAAGTGATATAATAGAATATGTAAAAAACTGTTTTAGAAATCATTTCTTATGTATTTGTATTTTTTTGGTAAATTTTGATTTTGCATAAAAATTAAATTTATCATATTTATATAATTATTTTATTAAAATGAAGTTTATTTTTGAATTCATTACATTGATATTAGGTTTGGGTGATTTTTTGATATTTTTATAAAATGTTTTGTATTTTGGTGAATTGTAAAAAGACAATTTCTTAGTTTTTGGTGTGTTTTATGACACCATAATGATGTAATATGTAATTTAAAATTATTTTCAACTCATTTGGATAAAAAATATTATATGAGGTTTCACATGTGGCCCATACCATGGGAAAATATCTTGGGAAAGACCATTGTTTTCCAAATACCACTAATAAGTATCCCATAGAAATTAATAAATAACCCCTACTCTTTTACTATAAATACCAAGCCATTACTTAATTTTCATACATTAGAAACAAATTATCTATAAAAGATTTTATCATATTAACTTTTAATGTGGACTCCCAATGTGTCCCTAAACCATCAATGTCTTGATCCTAGAGTTTTACATTTTAGTCTTCAAGGTAAGGTAATTAGGAACGTCTATTTTTCCATTCATGTATTATTCTATGTGGTATATCTTTTAAGTTTCCATTAAATGTTTTTAGTTATATTTTATTCTATCTATATACTATATTATGAGCCTCTTATTAATGTGTTACCCATGTCCCTCTCTCTTTTTGATGTTTTTTATAACCATGTTGCACAACGGTTATGTTGTAGAATTTTCAGCCAAAAATCTTTCTCTTTTTTATCTGTATGTTCTCTTATTTTCATTATGTGAATAACTAAACCAATTGAATATCTAAGTGTATTAATCAAGTCCAAAAAATGATATATTTTATTCCAACATTTACATACATTAAACTTTCATTCTATTTCTAGGGGATAACAATGACATATTGATCATAGTTTTATGCACTGTTTAAAACATCACGATTTTTATATAAAACCAATTTATTTTATTCTCCATGGGTTATTTATGAAATGTTTTATTGTGATATATGTTACTCACATGAAAATAAATACATATTAAGGGTGTTCCCTAATAGTATTCCAATGTATTGTTAAATTAAATTAATCTATAGAGATAACCGGTTTATGATACCATGGTGAATAACCTTGGAAATATTAATAACACATTGAGGATGGACACTAATGATATTCTTATGAATGTCTCAATTAATATTTTATAATCATTTTTAGAATATTATTAATGTTATTATTATCATGATATGTCTCTTATAATTAATTTATGATATTTCCTCATGTTTTTATTGTATTCTCTCATGTTCACATGTAAACAGTTCTCCCTGTTTTCCATTACTGAGATTTATGCTCACCCTTTCCTTTGATATATTTAGCTATGTAATGTGATTAAATAATCATACTTATGATTAAAATTTAACGAATAATTTTAATATGATTAAAATAATTTTGTATTTTTTCATTTATTATGTACCATATTTCCAAGACAGTAGGATTTAATGATCCTCTATTTTTAAAATGTAGTGAAAAGTTAAGTAATAAAAATAATGGATTTCAAAAACATATATACTTATCATACAATTCTAAAGTACATATTCACACAGAAATTTTTCAAATATGTAAAAGAGAAGATGTTTATAGTTTATTACTAATTACTAATGGTTTATTCATTACTACCATAGAAAATAGAACTAGTTGGAATATGCTCTGAGTTATGTGGATCCTACTATAATAAATATGATGAGAATTATAAATGATATAACATATTTGAATTTTTATAAGATTTATATGAAAATATTGAAGGAAGGGTAGAAATATTTTCTTGCTCAATTGGGTGTTCAACAATCAGTTTAGCTAAATATTAAAGAGGTTCAATATGATGATGTAGAGTTAAAAAATCTGTTATGAAACTTTATTATGTTCAACCATAATTATGAAGAAATTATAAGCGTAAGAAATTATGAATCAATACCATCCATTCAATATTTAAAAAATAAACTATTAGATGGTTCTCATAGTTCATAATTCTCTATTCATCCTGGGAGTAAAAAGATATATAGAGAAATGAATGAGTAATTTTTTTGGAACGCATGGAGTGTGTTATTATAGAGTACATGTTTTAGTGCTTGGTATGTGTATAAGATAAGTATATGAACATGAAATATTTGGGGATGTTTAAACCATTATAAATACTAGAATGGATATAGAAAAACTTCAATATCAAATTTGTTATCAAACACCAAAGTACGTTTAAATGATATAATTCTATTAGGGTTATTTTCAATCAGCATATAAAGTCAGCATACTTCATTCCAATTAGATAATATTTCACTCTAGATCAGCTTGCCAGAATTTTTATCTACAAGGTGTTAAGTTTTTACGAGTGCACGAATACATTAATTTTGACTATGATCAGGTTTACCTTAATGTTATGGTGACTACTTGACCAATCCACGGATCCGGAGTTTTATTTTAGTATTAATTATCATCACATGATAAATAATATATTATAGAGAACCACTCAATCCTTTGTAGATATGTTGAGATCAATTTTTATGGATTTCAAATTTTGTTTGTATAATGAACTTCCTAAACATTGGTTTTCATAAAAAATTAATTTTAATAATGTATTCAGATGGATTATTATGAACCCATATACATAAATATTTGTAGACCTCTTATGTAGTGTGATGATGATAAAGAAATAAATCCATTGAGACATGAACCAGCTGAATTAATGGTAGAGAAAGTAAGATATATTCAGTAGAATGTTATGGAATTTAAGAGTACATATAAATTTTATATAGAAAATCATTGGTTGAATCATGAAATTAATAATTGTTAAAAAATTTTTCTATAAATTTATTCATTGATGAATATTATGAGATTTTAGAACAAGGGAAAATTTATCCATTGGTATATTTTCCAATTTGAGATTCTTGAATGGGTTTGGGTGTTAGATTTTCAATTGGAGCTACCACTAAATCTCTTGCATGTTCATTTGTGTTTTATATATATATTTATTGAGTCAGTAGATATAGGATCCCACACATGTGTTAAAAAATGAACTTGTACCACCAAAGGATTATATTTACTTATAATAATAATTAATATAAATTATTTTTATAGGGATAAAATGCAGAAAACATGGCTACTCACCAGGTCAAAGTCCTCTAGAAGAATTGAAAATTAGATGTAAGTAACATAGGAACAAGATAATGTTTTTGAATAGATATTTCCTAAGTTTTTATATTATTGATGGAGTTTTAAGGTAAAAAATAATTTTACGAGGTTGTAATGAACACCCTCATATTTTATGATATATTTAATTTCAAATAAATTTAATTTATATGATATATTTTGATAAAAAAACACCAAGTCTATGTAAATATTAATATATTATATCATCATAACCAATTAATTAAATTTATGGACATTATTGTAACAACAACATATTAGAATTTATTTATAAATGTTTTAGATAATGAAAATATATTTAAAAATATGTACTCAATCTTTTGTAAAGTCTTTATATGCATCAAAAGGGTTTTATTTATTTTTAAGCACATGTAATATAATTATGTTTTTCAAAATTTATAAAATTTATTTTAAAAAATAAGATTTAATTAAAAAATCATAAATTTAAAATATATTTACATTCAAACTTTAAGAATTTTTTGGCAATATTTTTTTCAATGAATAATTAAAAATAATGATTTTTAGGGATTATTTTTCATTTCAACAAATTAAAAGGATAAATTTTTCTTTTAAATGATTTAACTATAAAATAAGTTAATTTCTATTATTAATAATCTAATTAAGTTCATTGGAACTAATTTTATGATGTCTTTTAGTGTAAAATAGTTTGTTACTAAATAAGGCATTTACCTGGAAAACTATTATTCCTCATATTTAGAATTTTAGGTTTTATAATAAATTTTCCCATTTTTTGGTGAACTGAATATTATAAAATAGATTGAATATTTGTAAACAAAAAATTTAATTTTTTAATTAAATGTTTTCATCATAATGATTGGTGAAAACATTAAAACATTCTCACAACGTTTAGGGTTAGAATGAGTTTATAGAAGGGTTAAACCAAGATATAAGGTTTCATTTTCCAATTAAACATGTATGAATCAGATTTTATCTCCGTAGTTATGCATCATATTACCCCAAAAAGAATATATATCCATTGGAAAATTTTCATTCCTAGCATGACATTGTTATATGTTAATCTTTTATGAAATTCCAAGTGTTTCCTCTCCCCCACTTATAAAAGGACACCACTCATTTATCTTCATTACACCAAATTGATCCATATAGATTGACCATAACAAGACCAATTTTAATATAAAATTATATTTCTATGATGTATAGGGGTTTTATCCTTAAAATACGATTACTATGTTTTTTAATAGATGATTTTATGGAGGCCTAAAAAGAAGATATAAAAATAATTCATGACCAAATTCAATTTATATCTTCTTATACCTCCACAAAATCTGTGGTATTTATCATAAAATAATTATATTATTATATTAAATATAATTAAATATAAATACTATAATGAAACCACCTTAATTAATCCACCTTTCCAAAAAATGGATTTGAAATTATCACTCGTGCATACATGTGGAAAACATCCTTCATGTAGTGATCGAATTAATTTTCCATCACAATAATTCTTAGATGGATATTATGATGGGTTATATGTTTATAAATTCTATTAATGAATAATTATTCCTATATAATTATTATACCATGATTATATTATTACTTCCTAATCTTTCAGAAAACAATAATGTCACTCATGCATATATGTAATCTACCACATATTGGAAGTGATGTGATTTGTTTTTTCATTTCTAATTTGAATGTATAATAACAAGGATATATTTCATTAATAAATATGATATATATAATAATAATTATTTTGTGGGTAATTAATATTTGTCTTTATTTCTTTCCATCTAATGAAAAGTGAGAATAATTTTTACATGTACTTTTGGCCTACCGTCTCCAAGAACATTGTAATTAATTTTTCAATATCTGTATTTAATGGATGACTATATTAACATATAATAAATATATATTAAATTTATATAATGATAAAAATTTTGTATATTATTTTACTATGATCAAAGTACAAGGACTATAAACACCAAATCAATATTCTCATGAAAAACGAAACAATTAACACCCATAAATGATGAATTTAATATGTAATTATTAATTAATGTATGTTGAAATGTTAAAATTATATCATATTTGGTAATATAAGTATGCAAATGATTTTTTATAGAGTTATAATAAATGTAAATTTATTATAAATTAGGTTAAATTATTATCAAAATAAGTTAAACTTGTAGTAGGAAATTTATGTTACAATCTCATTTCTGTAGGGATTATTTCTGATTAAGTTTATATTGATGAAATCACATGATTAATCAATAAAAAATATCATGAATCACCTTATCATATGGATATTTTTATAGATAAAATTTTTTCCTTCCATTTTACAATGTTTATGAACTCATGTTACTAAAATAATTTTTTAAGCAAAATATACTATAATTATACAACCTATCTAAAATACATATTCTTCCACATCTATGATTTCTAAAAATGAATTCAAGAATGATATTTTATATTATCATATGATTTTTTAAATTCCATTTTATCCACATTTTAATTTTAATCAAATATTTTAAATGGGAATACCATTGTCATTTTTTAAGAATAGGTACTTTAATATTTTTATGAAAAAACAATAGTATCTATTTTTTAACATACATTACATAAACATAATTTCTCACTATCAGGGCCACTAAATGATTTTAAAATCCAAAATAATTATCCAATTTGTTTTCCAATTTTTTTCACATAATATATTTGAAATTTTTATATTTTAATTAACTGATTTAAAAATATAATATTTATTTTCCTTAATAAATGTTCCATATTGTTTTTAAAGAAAATTTTAATTTAAGATAACACACTTTGATGACACTAATTAATTACATGGATAATATCCAAAGATGACATCCATATTATTTCTATATATGATTTGTGATTATTATGATAATATATTTATGAGAAAAGTTTCTTTTTTATTGGTTGTGTTATGATTAATTGTTTAAATTCTTACTAAATTAATTTCCATTACATGGGTTATGATACATTATTAATGGATTATGATTTTTTGGATCACATATGAATGCATTGTGATTCTATGATGGGTGGGCTGAAATTATGAATCCCACTAATGAATTGGGTTATGATGGATATCTCATGAGATAATACGCACTAGAATGGGGGTTGAACACATTTTGATAAATTAATCTATCCACTATGTTAGTATTCAGAGTGAATTTTGAATAAGGAAATGATGAAATAAAGAGTTAAAAAAATAAAACATGATATTCATATTGTGATTTTTAACTAAATAAATTATTTTCTAATCATATAGTTATTCTAAAAACTCATTTATTATCCTAATTTTATACTCTCATGCATCAATTTCATTGAATGTTTTATGATTTATATATTATGAACTAGAATTAATATACAATGATTCATGATTATGGTCTATAATATTCTTATTATGGTTTTCCAACATTAAGATCATATTACCAAAAAATTATCCTCAATTTATTCTTAAGTGATCACTAATATTTCCCTTGAAAACACATTCTTAGAATATATGCTCACCATTTCTAATGTTTTATTTCCCCAACATAGTAATAACGATTTTACATAGGGTATGTCTAAGAAGAGTGTTATACGGTAAGATCATTATAGGATGTGTTAATGATATATCATGATATAAGAATATTATTTATCTTACCTCCAAATAACCCAAACCATTTAAGTTATTTAATATATCATATTGATTTATAATGAATATTCATATATTAAGACATGGCATCTATGTACACATAATTTCTCACTATTTATTGAAGAAAAGAACTGTTGGTTTGATCTTTGGTGATTAGGAATAGAGAAATTTATTAAAACCCTGTGAATAATCCTTTTTATAGGATATCATCCAATTGTCTTCATAAGTTATAGATTATGGTGTTCTCTTAGAAATGAATCCCTTTCTAGATACTATAAGTGGATGTGGTTTTGTAAAAAATAGATATGGTGTAATAATCCCAAAATATTTTGTTTAGTATATCAAATCAATTATTCTAGTGCACAATTAGTGTGTCCTTACTGTGGATATTTTTTGACACTACCAATTGAAGTGATTAGGTTATTTAACATTTTTAATACAACAAATTATGAATTATTTGAATATATATAGATCATGTATGACTTATCTTATACTGAAAGTGATACATAATGAAAATAAAATGTTATGATTTAGATATCCTATTTAAATTCATTTCATGATTAATAAATCTGATTAATAATTCTTTATGGTCTTGCTAACCATTTTAGATTTAGTTTGTTATTTATTATTGTGTAATAAGGTTTTGATAGTTATAGTTATACATTAATATTGAAGTAATCTATTTATGCATAATAATTTTAATTCATTACATTTGAAAAATCATTATGGAATGTAAATACAAATTCATAAATATTTTAGGATGAATTAGTAGTGAACATAAAAAACTGTATAATGATAGAATCTCATGTCATGATTCTTCTACCATTAAATTTTTTGGAACATTATTTCTAGAAAATCATAATAGTCTCGCTAAACTTGATTTTGATGATATTTTTAGAAATGTATTGGAATAATTTATATAAATCCCACATAAATTTATGATTAGGGGAAGTTTCATTTAACTTTCAAAAAAATCTAAGATGATATTCACGTGTGATGATAAGTATGAAATTAAAATGAAAATTACTTCCATTGTATGGGTATTTATTTCTTTTCAAAAGTGGTGATTATCAATGATTATTGGGTAGAAAAGAAACATAAAAAATATATTCCTATTTTAAAGATATTTTTGTTAATATTTTTCCAGAAAATTTTCTAGGTATTACTCTAAATAATGATGTTGAGTATTAAATAGATATCATTCATCATGATAGACCTATTTAATAAACTCAATATAGAATTTCCTCATTTAATTTTTAGGAATAAAAGAACTATGTTTAAGATAATTCTTACAATGAATTCATTTGGATAACTGTTTCACCTCAGGGTGAACCTGTTAAATTTATAAGAAGGACAGATCAATGATACTCTGCTTTAATTATTGAGAATATAAATAGATCACAATAAAGAACAATTATCTTCTACAATATATTGATGATTTTTTCAATCAATTATAAATTAAATAATATTTTTTAAATATTGAACTTTGATAATGATTCTATTAATTTAGTCTTACAAGTGAATACCTATTAAATAAATCATTTCATATGATTTATTGACACTCAGAATTTATCATTATTATATCTGGTCATACTAATATCCCTACAATATACAAGGATTTTTTTAATAGGGACCGTAGAGATTAAATTGTTCAGCTTGTGGAAGTATTTATTGCAGATATTATTATATATTTTAAAATCAGTAAAGAGCAAAAATATCACTTGAGAATTTTATTTAAGACCCCTTTTTAATGGATAATTTATATAAAAAATTTACCAATTACTTTTGTTTGAAATAAATATTTTCATTTTTGGGGTTATATAATCTCATGATAGGGTATATCGGTGGATCCATAAATGATGGATGTTTTTCAATGTTGTAATTAATAAACATCTACGAAGAATATTTATATGTTTCATGGTTTAGCTTAAAAATATCATCAGTTTGTGGAAAATTTTCCGAGTTTTTATAATCCAATCACAAAAGTATCTTTGAAGGAAACCTATTTCATTTGGACTAATGAAGGTTATAAATGTTTCATGGAATTCAAGAGAAGGTTACTGAGTGAAAATATTCTAATAAAATCCTATAGTGGATATTGTTTTGTGATTTATAGTGATTCATTATTAAACATATGGGGTTCCTTCCTTATGGAAAGTGCAATAATGATAGATTATTCCTCACAAAGAACTATTCTTTATGAAAAAAATTATCAAAATAATAATTTTAATCATATATAAATGTTTTTTCATTAAATATATTGAAGAATTATAATTATGGATAATAGTATAACATATATTATAATCCTAAAATATTTATGTATACATTCACTCATAAAGTTTTGAATATGTGAAAGAGAATATGAATGGAGTTGATAAAAGATAATTATTTTTAATTCCTTACCACCTTATGAAAGGATAAAAGTTGGATGATTATTTTTGTTATAAGTATCAAAGTAACTTATATAATATAAGGATCATAAAAGATCAATTATTTTTGGGATTTTCTATCGATGGATTTAGAAATATTATAGGAAGGGGAGAAATCGTATCCTTCTCGAATAACTATTCATCCATATATGAAATTAAATTTTTTCGATGATCAAAATGATAATGTAGAGTGTTAAAAAAGGTATGAGTGTTCTTGTGTTTATATATTATTATGATTAAATTATACAGTTCATGTGCCATTTATGTTCCCTATCCATACCAGATTTGAAGAAGGGTATGTTGGATGAATCATGTAATTCATTGTTCTCTATTCTTTATGTAATATGGAATATTTAATGATATATGGAGGAGTATGGGTCACTATAAATATAAAAAAATTCATTTTTATTATAATCGAGTTCTAGAAATACTTTTAATGAGTATATTCTTGATTCCATGATAAGATTTTACTGTGGGATTTATTATGAAAATATCATTCCTATAAAAATTGTAGTCATTTTAAATAAAATCATTGAGTAAATTAATAATTTAATAATAATAATTATTTCATAAACACATTCAATGACCATTTTTTAAAACAATATATGGTTTTAAAATTGTTATAAAACCACACCCAATTAATCTAAAATTTATTCCATGGTTATGGGAAAAATATAGAACCATGATAATTTTAATAAAAAATATCATTGTTTTTTAAAACACTTTTCCTAATTTTTTCAAATTTGGATTCACCATAAATAAAAATGACATGGATGTATAAATTATAACTGAAATGGGAATTTTGCGAAATAAAATTCAAAAGGAATAATAAACAATAGAATAAATTATTTCCCCCAATAATATCTATCGATTAATTTTAGATTGAATATAACTGAATTAAAACATATCATTCACCATTGACTTGGTTAGTGAAAATATTTATGATGTTGTTAAAATATATCACATAGTGTCAATCATTGAACTAATTCCCCATTGGGTATCCATGGTCTGGTGAATATCCCAACTCATGGGAAGGAATTACATTAAATCATTATCTAATAGAAACATTTTGTTAATGGATTGGATAAAAAGGTGTGTTAATGAAAGAATATGTTTACAGAGTTTTTCATAGCATGAATCTCTTATTTTTTATTTAATGAATTTAATTTTTTAAATCTACATTTAAATCCATCAAAGAAAAGTCTAAAGGATGTGAAATATTTATCCACTGATGAAACTCTACATAAATTTACTAGATGATACAGATCCATTCAACAAATGATTCATTCATCATGTTGATAGTTTAATTATTAAATAAAAAATATTGATATCCAAACACCAATAATAATAATCACATGATGACAAAATAATTCATTATATATTATATTTATATAATGTTTTTAAGTCATAATATATCATATAATATATACACTATCATGAAACAAAACACAACATAGTGGAACACACAATATTGTGGCTTACAACCCCTAAAACAATGAAGTTGTTATTGATGGAAAAATTTACTAAAACAAAAATTATATATCAATTTATTATCCTGTATCATATTATATTATATATAGACGTTCTTAGGTACAACATATATGTTCGAATAAGGAATGTTTTATTCTTTTTTGGTATATCATTACTTATGATATAATAAAATCATACTAATTCTAACTTACCTAATCGTTGTGTTTGATTTTGATATATCATAATGAAATAATTTTGGTTAATCATTTTGTATGATTAACATTGGACACTTTGATGGAAAAATGATACTTGAGGAATTATTGTTAACACTCAAATCTCTAATATATAGGATTTATTTAATTATTAAATCTTAAAAAGATGAAACATATAGAAGATAAAATTAATATTTTAAATAAAACATGGTGAAATATTAAAAACAATATAAGAAGAATTAAAATTAATCATATGTTATCAACATATGATTAAACAAAAGATAGTCTTATAGAGTGTGAATAATGAATTTATAAAGAGGTCAAATATATTAGATTGTTGTTATTTTTTTATCCTATATTTCACTATAGTTTCAACATGAAATATCTCTTCAATGACATTGTTTATCATTATATAAAATACTATATCATGGTGTGGAGGATAACCCCTCCCAAAAATATTTGTTGATTCAAGGCATCTGTTGGATCTAAAGTGGTGGAAAGAATCCTTGTGCAACTACTCACTGAACTTCATCTGATTAAGTGATTTATTAATGGATTGGTGGTCTATATTTATGAAAGGTACACATATTAATCATTTTATATTCATCACATTTTTTTATTTAATTGAGAAGTTAGTTTTGGGTTTCCTGATGTATTTCACAACATTTATTCATTATTATTAGATCCTTAGTAACCTATTGGTGGTATAATATCCTTTTCAAGATTCTAGATTCCTAAAATCATATAAAATAAGAAAAAACATTTTTTTAAATATATAATATTGGATATCATAAAAATTATATAGATTCCAAATTGTGGATAAACATATTTTATTAGATATTATTATTAATAATTTTAATTTTTTAAGGAATGCCTTATAATATGGTAAATATTATGTAGTGTTACAATAACACCATATGATATAGGATATCATATCATATGTTATAATGTACTTTATTTTTAACTATATAAAAAAATTTATATGGATTCACATATCATATAATAGTACTGAAGTACATTTTTTTCATTTTAAAAAAATATTGTATCGTAAATATTATATAGTGTTTATCGTGTAAGGAATAAAACATAACCATATAAAAATTAAATGATTTATTATTAATATCACTACACTTACATATCCATAAAATTTTAGGATTAATGTTTTAGATAATTAAGAATGTCTATAAGAAAACAAAACCTATATTATTACCCAAAGTGGTAATTTTTTTCACATAACAGAAATTATTTAAATGATATAATTTATTTAACCATTTTCAAAATATAATTACTATATATTTTCTTTATATTCATATATACTCATCTTTAAGGCCATTAAAATCTATAAGGAAATTTTGAATGACAAAATAATTCATTGTGGTGAGCATAAAAAAAGGGAAAATCAATTAGGTCATCATTAACATGAAGACCTGATAAGTTTTATTTCTATCATATATATTTGAGACCATATATACCATTTTATAAAATATTATTTAAATATATTATGTAATTTTTCTAAAAACACTCAAAAACTATAAAAATTTGATGTAACTTTGTTCTAGGTTTCTTGACAAAAGAAGAAAACTCAAAAAATACCCATTGAAAAAAATATCCATTATGTGATCATAATATTTATTTATAATAAAAATATTTACTTTTTAATATATTATAATCTTCCCCTTGATCATAAAATAAACTTTTTTGTTTCAGGAAATCCAATGATTTTCTTTTTAAATACATAAGAACGCTTAAAATCCAATGATTCTTGGGAAATTATATTCATCGTTCTAAAAAAACACCCTTAATGGTATAACATACAAGTAAATTATAACACAAAATCATTAGGTAATAAGTAATTAACCTTACAATTAGGATATGCATTCCATGATCCCCCATCATCATCTGTAATGACCATATACCATTATTTTAACAATATAATTAAAATATTTCATTTCCTGTCACAGAACTCATGAAATCAAACTTTTCCATCCACAAACATGGAAACATAAGCCATCCTCTAATAATAAGTATATTTCTATGATACTATAAAGAAATAAGATTCCCAGAAAATGTATTAATAAAATCTAGCATTTATACTTTAAAACTAACAATGTTAGTTTTAAATTAAAATTAAACCCTTACCATAACTCCCATAGAAAAATAGAATATTTTCTATCACCTTTTTTGATTATATGTGGACTTTTACTTGGCCCCATAGGGTAAAATATTGGTGAAGTGTATCTTAAGGAAGGGATAATGAAAAATGTGGATTGAAAACCAAAACATTGATGTTAATAAATTGTATATGAATTCCATTTTTAATAAAAAAATTAATAAAAATTCAATAATTATAATTTTTATGTGATTTTGATATTTTAAAGTAGCATTTAAGGATATCCCATGAGTATTATTCCTCTTTTGAAACAAAATTATCCACTAATCTGAAAAATAAACACCTATTTTAAATTAGTTTTATTGTTTTCAAAAAAATATTCCCCGATATCTCAAAAAAGGACAGAATCAAGGAGAATGGTTCACATGCCCTCTTATCTATTTTTGTTCATTAGTCGAAATTGTTCAAATCCATTTAAGGGTTCTTAAATATATTAATTTAAATATTTATTATCTATCTAAAAAATATAATATATTAATCTTAAGTTATTTTAAAATAATTATAATCTTACTATACTACCTTATAATTTAAAAACAACCCAATCCTAACTTATCATAATTAATTTTTCAACCTTCATCACAGGACTGTATAACAATTTATTTAATAAAAAATTTATTAGAGTAAAACCTACCTATATAATCATGAAAAATAAGAACAAAATTCAATTTATATTTATACAAAAATATTTATGAAATGAAATATTAATGAAACCCATCTGTGAAATATAAAAACTCCAAACATAATATAAATAAAATCGATCAAAAACTAAAAGTCAAAAAGATACTTGATATTTATGAGATTAATATTTTCAATAAGTAAGATTATTTCCTCAAAATAATTACTTATCTTGATATGTAAGGATCATGTTGAGTATACTAAATCAATAAATTCATAAATCCCCATATATATTAATATAATTATGCTTAATAAATAATTGTTACACTGACATGGTAATAGAAAATAACTAGTATCTTTGTATGTGATGATCTATATTTTAAAATTTTAGGGTAAAATACATATGATTCATCATATTATCCTTGAAGGGAAAAGAATTCAATAAAAGAATACCATATATAAAATTCATCAGAAGTGTATGAAAAAATAACAAAATATTCAAGACGTTTTCCCCACTGTTATGTAAAAGGATCAATAATAATGATCTTATAGAGTATGATAAAGGGGAGATTTTCACTATTTTTACATATGGGTGATAATTGAGTAATGTTTACAAATATTTTCAATGGAATAGAATATGTAAATTTCAGTAGTTATAATACGTAATGATGAATGTTTCTACTAAATAGTGGTATTATCTAATAACTTAATGAAGTATCATTATGTGTAAGGGAAACACTAGGATATATAAGAATTACTTTTATAGAAAATAAAAATACATAAGAGTAAAAATATTTTGAATAAATTCAACAATTTAGATAATTAGAAAACATATATTATGGAAATTCTATAATTTTAAAAATGGAATTCCTACAACACTTATTTAAAATAATATAATGTTTCTGGTAATTAAAATATAATGATGATTCTAGTATTAAAAAAATATGATGACTTTTTATATGACTATGATTATTTCTGAGAGAAATAAAGGGTTGTATTTAATAAGATTACTACTTCATGATGAGAATATGTGATTAATGTCATTATATAAGAATTGTTTCCAAACATAGATATTAAAATCTTATGAAAGTTTGTTATTTATTTCCATTTTTAATATTTTATCATACTATAAGTCTTAGTTGAGTGAAATAACACACCATTTTTGGACTATCATAGCATGATAATTTCATGAATACCTAGTATAATATATAAAGATATATGTTGAAATATTTCAAGGATTTATATACATATATGACACATAAAATTACTATCATCATTGTATATAATGGTTCGACACTTTGTAATGAAGGAAAAATATCCCTAAAAGGATCAAGGAATGGTTTTAGAAATTACTGTACCAAGAAACATTGAAATTATCTTGAGTGAATATTTTTGGAAAACTAATTGGGAAAAGATTCTTTGTATAAATAAAAGTAACATAGATGGTTCATTAGAGTTACTCACTATAAATTTATAATACAACTGAAAATATAACGATCCATGATTTGGATACATATATATTATATCTTATTAAATCAATATGAAGTACATATTAACAAAATCGACACCCAAATCACGTAGACCTATTATTTTGGAAACAAGGACATGTAAATATCTTTTTTATAAGAGTATCTCTATAAGTCCTTCATAACTTGATACCTTCATTGACATATCATTTCTAAAACCTTTCATAATAACCATGGGAAAGGGAAAAGAATAATTTATGTGCCCAAATGCTTGGTAAGGGTAAAATATGGAGATATCAAAGGTTAAAAAGAAAAACATGAGCCAAAGGGATTTAAAAAATGAGCTTATCGTTTGAAATACAAACCCTATATATAATAGATCATAATCTGGAGGCATTTTATAGTGCATGATAGTTCAAAAGAAATGAATTATAATGGAATCCAAGAACATGGTCCCTAAGTATAGAAATTGGTGTAAGACATGGAATTGCAGAAATGACAAAATCATAGAAAATCAATTCCTATGGTTTGAAGGAATCAGGATGAGGAATATCAAAGTGGTTTGTGTTCACACCCCAAAACATCATGGTTGTAACATCCCATGTAAATAAAGAAATAATACAATTTCTTTTCAAATAAATATTTTGTGAATTAAATATTAATTTTACCTTAAATGGGTTTCTATGTTCAATGGCATACCCAATATGCAACAATGGGTTTCTTTGAAATCTAACATTGCACAATAATAATATAATATTACTATTTTAAATGGTAGTTAACACCTAGAAATTTTATTCAAGGTAATGAACAAAACTAACTATAATATGATTATACATTTTTGTTAATGGTTTTTACATTTATCCAATAAATGTTAGGGGCTTAAAATGTGAATTAATCAAATTTTAAGCATAAATACTTTAATTTACTTTAAAAGGTCGATTTACCACCTTTTGATGGCGAACCATTTTCAAATCTAGTTCTTGTCACATTTATATATTATATTTTAAAAAATTTTATTTTTTCGAATTGGGACATCAAAATTTACTTTGGGTATTATTTTGGTATTTTTCTGATAAATATTCATTTTTTGATGAATAGTGAAAAATACTGTATTTTAATTCAAAAATGCCTTTTAATCTAATTTATTTAAATACTTAGAATATATTTTTAATTGGTAATAAAGTTTAATTATATTATATTTTTACAATTTAATCCAATTTTTGTCATAGAAATTAATTTTACTTTGATGTAGGACATAAACAGGTGTCAATCTTTTGATAGTTATTATTTTTTTAAAAACACGGCTTTTGTTTTGACAGCGGGAATTAATTTTAAATTAATTTATTCAACTTCTGTGCTTTTAATTTGGAAAAACAGATTTTATATTTTACATTAGGTCCAAATTTTTAAATAGGTAACTTTTATTTTTAGACATTATGAATATTTTTTTTCAGTAAATATTTTATTCAGCATGTTTAAAGGATAAATCTGGTAACTAAGGTTTAACAAATATTACTATAATAGTATAAAATTACTCTCAAATGTGTCCTAATATTATTTATTGATTCATATCCGACCATGGGAATCCATGGGTCAATTTTGGGACCTCATGGGGCCACTTGGGAGTGATAATGACACATTATTATATGTAATTAAAGTTAAAACAAAAATTACATAAACAAATATATTTTAGAAAATTAATTTATACATAGGGCTATGTAAGTTATCATTTCAAATATAAATATTATTTATAAATATAAAAATATTTCCTACATCATGGTATTTTTTTATAAATTTTAGACATCAAATAAATTAAATTATTTATGATGCCATAATGATGTAGTGTTTACCTCATTAATAAGTGATATAAATAAATAAGACTATAAAGATTAAAATAATATAAAAAACAATTCCAATTATTATTTTATAATTATATTTTGACCATGAGTCGTATTATATTATACTATAATAAACTTTGGACATTTAGAAACCAAAAATCATTATGTAATAAAATATTATTTTCACACATTCCTAATGAGCCCTTCCCCCCTTACTAAAAGTCCTCACCTCTAACCCATTACTAACACCTCTCAACCCCATTGTCTCATCCAACCTCTACCAACATAATTTCCCTACATCCCTCTCCTCCTCCTAGAATTATTAACTTAGGCAGAAGTCACTTCAACAAAAACTTTTGGTTCAAACCAAAGGGAGTTACCTGATTCAAATCTAACATCTTCTCTTATTTTCTTTGGTTGTATTTTACATCTCCAACCCCCTAAAATATTTTTATTACTTTCCTTTATAACAACACCAGTATCCTAAATATACTAGGATTTTTTTATGATAAGTATTCGAACTAAAATTACACACACCTCCATCTAATGGGTATAGAAGAAACAGTTTTTGTGGATGGAAAAATAACTGCTCACGAAATGATGATTATTAAATTATCTCCTATAGCCTCTCATGGGGGACATTATGATGTAAATGTATTTATATATAATATATATTATGTTTATGTTTTATTTATTTTTCTGTAATTTCCATTTATAACATACCTTTGTGGTTTCCATTATGGGTAAACGCGCTAATTGTTTTTGAGGAAGTGCGGACTACCACCCCCTCAAATTGATATGACTCATTAATTCCATATGTGGGACGTATTAAGGATGGATTTAATGATATTATATATGATATTGTACTGTAATTATAATATAACTATGAATCATTACGTTTTAATTCCATTAAAACATGAAATAGAAATGATAGTAGCTTTCATACATACGTATGACTTACCATCTCCATGAACGGTGCATTTCATTTCATTTCTCCAAATGTTATATACTATTATAAATACATACATATAATATATATACATTATATATATGATATATACATCATGAATATCATTCTGGAGATAATAGAAATTTTACCACAAGAGCAACTTGTTATTATAAGAAGTTCATTTTTGACTCAGGTACCAAATATCAACCAAATGAAAATTATTAACTTAAATGATTAAATAATGTTTATAAAATTATAACAAGTGATATAAATGGAATAATAATCTTGAAAAAGGATCTTAATCAAGTAGAAATTAACTTTATTTTATTATTATGGATATTAAATAACGAACGGGTCAAGTTGGACACAAAGTAATGGACTTTGTCTCAATATCCATTCATTGAGGAATATTTTATTTTAATACACAACTATCTTTTATACACTGTATAAAAACCATTTAATTTTCATTTCATTCAAAGTTAATCTTTTTCAAAGAATTTTTTTACTAGATGACAAAAATGAATGTTTCTTTTTAAATAAGCGGTGACAATTACCTTTTCCACCGTCGTGAGTATTATTTGATCTATGGATTACTTAACAAGATATAATGTTTTTAAAAGGAAAATAAGTTCCCTATAGTCTTTTACTTATTTTGGTATTAAAAATTGTTTTTATAATGTATTTGTTATGTCGATAAATTTAAATGATATATTGTGATTGAAATGTGGAAATGTTATATTTCCTTTTTGTTTGTTTTATGTTTTATGAATATGTTATGGTTCTTGGGAATTATCTAGTATATAGGTGGTTCCATGATAAACCAAGGGCGGGTGAGCCTGAGACAGCTCTCCAATGCATTGGGTACCATGATAGAGGTAAACATGAATGTTTCTCCTAAAATATTTAGGGAATATATTGTGATGGGTATTCCAAATGTAACTCCCTACGTAGCTGTGATAGCTACATTGTAAGTATGATATGGATTCCATAAGATACCATTATGATTTATGATTTCAATTTGTTATTCATCAATCTTATGATTCCCTAAGGTATGTTAATGATCTTATGTTATATATTTATTGATGAACTAATGTTTTCATTCCTTGTTTTAAAACCCTTACTATTCTTTTTATGCTCATACCATGTTTTGAAATATTTTTCACATGACTTAAAGATGAATAGGGTTAAGTATGGGATCAAGGAAAGGGAATGACGTCCAAAATAAGGGACTTGACATGAGTCTTTTTTTTCAATAGTTTTTATTTTTTGAAAAAATATAAAATAAGTTGAAGTGTGTGCCTTGTAATATTTGAGATGTAATGTTATAGTTATAGACAAATTCTATAAAACACTAATCCTAAAAAGATCCTCAATGTGAATTAATCATTTAATTCAATATTATGTAATGTTTTGAGGCTGGGTCCTTATAGTTGGTATAAGAGGTCAATTTAGATAACATTAGAAGTTAAGATATTGTAAAATTAATGTCCATAAATTAATTTATGGTAAGATTTAAGTGATATAGAATTTACAGATTAACATATTACTTCACCTAATATATTTCTGTGTTGAGAATGGGTTTTTGCAGGGGAAATATGACAACTATGTTGGGATGAAATTAGGAGGATGAAAACCTTCCAAATCAGAAACCTTAGATGGTTGGAATTAGAACATAATAGTTTTTTTTTGTAATGATGGAACAATTGAATCAGGCTATAAATGGTGGTGATATCCATGCACAACATCAGCCAGATCAACCATAGAGAAACATGTCAGTAGTGGAGAATTTAATGAGGCAAAATCCCCTATATTTTAGAGGATCATCTCACCTTGTGCTAGTAAAAGGGTGAATTAAAGTAGTAGAAAAGATTTTCGATGTTATGGGGTGTTTATAAGATTAAAAAGTTATTTTTGTTGTTTACCTTTTTGAAGGTGAATTTGATCAGTGGTGGTTGATGGTGAAAAATATCAGGGATAGTCCAGAGATTGATGGACTTGATTGGGATGAATTTAAAGGTATGTTTCTTGAGAAATATTTCCTTAAGGTGGTTCGTTATTGTATAGAGAAAACAATTCCTAGAATTGAGGTAGGAGGATGACTCAGTGGAAACTTATGAATAAAAATTCACTCAACTGGAAAGGTATGCCCCAAATATCATATGAGATCTTAATAGTAAAATTAATTGTATTCACACAGAATTAATGCCAAAGTATCGAATGGATTTATCTTCTTGTGAGTTCAAAATTTATGATAAACATGTTCTATTTGTGAAGATAGTGGAAATGGAGCTTGCCGATAATAAGGTATTCTTTGAAAAACAACAGAATAAGAGGTCTTGGTGGCTGAAAAAAGGGAAAAACTCTTAAGAAATGTTTGATTGTAAGAAACATATGTTTATAGTTTTTTAAAAATGTTGTAACAAGCATGTTGGGTAATGTCTTTTGAATGATGGTAAGTGATAGAAATTAGGTAAAATGAGACATGAATCTCATAATTACACTTAAAATGATCATGGTAATGGTAAAACAAAATCTGATTTACAGTCAGTAAACTTTTTTAAGTGCAATGAAACGGGTCATTATGAAAGTGAGTTTCCAACGAAGAACTCAACTGAGGGATAACAGTCAGACTACAAGAATAAAGGGGTGGTGAAGTCCTTTGCAACTACATCAGAAGATGTTGGGCCATCAAATGAAGTAATATCAGGTACACTATTTGTTAGTTCGGATTATGCGAATGTATTGTTTGATTCGGGGACTATACATTCGTTCATTTCTGTGATGTTTTCAAGTAAATTGGGAATTCCATTTAATGATATGAACCCTGAACTTATAGTAAAAACACATTGAGGAAATGTTGCAATAGATAGAAATTATAAGAACCTTATTTCCCTTGTGTGTGGAAAATATTTACATGCAACCCTTATTGTTTTGCCTCTAGTAGAGTTTGATGTTATTTTGGGTATGGATTGGATTTCTATTTATCATGCTAAGATTTAATTCAGAGATAATGTGGTTTATTTTCAGAAATATTTTTAGGTTGTGTATAAGAATTAACTCTTACTTTTGATAAAAGATCAGGAAGTTGAGAAACTAGAAAAACATGGAAATGAATGTTACCTTGCACATATTGTTCAAAACAAAGGAAATTTTCAAAATAATGATGTTCCAGTGGTAAATGAGTACCTTGATGTTTTTCGTATGAGTTTCTTAGTATTATACCAGATCAAGAAGTTGAATTTAGTACTAACTTAGTTCATAATGCTATGCCAATTTCAAAACCCCTTATAGAATAGCTCAAACTGAGCATTTATAGTTAAAGAAGCAATTGCATTAGTTGTTAGATAAAGGTTTCATTCGGCCTAGGTCATCACCATAGGGTGAACCTGTCTTATTTGTTAAAAAATGGTTTAATTAGAGTTTTCTTTGATTATAAATAATTGAATAACATCACTGTTAAGAACAAGTATCCTTTGCCACGTATCAATGATTTTTTTGATCAGCTCTAGGGAGATCATTATTTCTTGATGATTGACATGAGGTCGGGGTACCATCAATTGAATGTAAATGATATAGACATTTCGAACACCATGTTTCATACTAGATATGGCTATTATGAATTTTTAGTTTTGCATTTTGGTTTAGGGAATGCAGCTGCTGTATTCAAGGATCTTATGAATATAATTTTATTTGAGTTCTTGGATAAGTTTGTGGTTGTGTTAATTAATGATATTTTAGTTTATTCTAAAAGTAAATAGGATTATGAAAATAATTTTTGGGTTGTCTTGAAAACCTTAAAAGAAAATAAAATATTTGGGAAATTTAGCATGTGTGAGTTTTGGTTACAAAAAATTTCATTCCTTGGTACCATTGTTTGATAAAATGGTATAACTATTGATACTACTAAAACAAAAGTTGTTGAATAATGGAAAAGGCCCACAAATATAACTAGGATCCGTATTTTTCTTGGTTTGGTAGGTTATTACCAGAGGTTTGTTGAAAATTTTTCACTGTTATATAGTCCAATGATTAAGTTAACTCAAAAAGGTGTTAAGTTAATTTTGAAAAAAGAATGTGATGATTGTTTTTTGGAATTTAAAAGAAGATTGGTGAATGCTCTAGTTTTGTCAATACCATCTAGAAATGGTGAGTTTCTTATCTACAGTGATGCTTCATTGAAAGGACATGGATGTGTCCTGATGCAGAATGATCAGTTAATTGCTTATGCTTTATGTCAGTTGAAACCTCATGAGTTAAATTACCCTACACATGATTTGGAATTAGCTGCTGTGGTTTTTTCTTTAAAAATTGGGATGCATAATTTGTATAGAGTAAAATGTGAAATATATAATGACCACAAAAGTTTGAAGTATATATTCACTTAGAATGAATTGAACTTGAGACATCAGAGATGGTTGGAATAAATCAAGGGATATGATTGCACAATTAATTATCATCAAGGAAAAGCAAATAATGTGGATTATGCTTTGAGTCGAAAAGTAAAACTTCATTGACCATTACACATTTGGAATGATATCCTTTGGGTTTTTGAGTAGATGAACTTTGGCCTAGAAGTTTTTGGTGGATGAAATTCTTCTGTTTTATTTCAGGTGTCAATATAATCATCTCTATCAGACAGAATAATAAAAGCACAGAAGGAAGACAGGGAGTGGTAGAAAAAAGTTCAGTTGATTCAGAAGTACATGAGAACAACTCAAGGAAGGCATAAAAGTTATGCAGATAACCGGAGGGAGAATCTTTTTTTGAGGTAGGTGATCATGTTTTTCTCAATATTTCTGCATGGAAAAGTGTGACGTGTTTTGGTAATAAGGGAAGGTTGAGTCTAAGGTTCATTGGACCTTTTGAAATCATGGAGAAAGTTGTATCAGTTGCGTATATGGTGTATTTACCTCCATGTTTATAGCAGGTACACAATGTTTTTCATGTTTCAATGTTGAGAGAGTATATGCTAGATCCATCTCATGTTTTAAGTCCAGAGGTAGTTTAGTTGGAAGAAAATCTATCTTATGAGGAACGACCAATCCAGATTCTTCATGGAAGAGATAAAGTATTGAGGAATAAGGTAATTCTCCAGGTAAAGGTTTTGTGAAAAACCATATGGTTGAAAAGGCAATGTGGGAATATGAAATTGCTATGAGAGATAAATACCCCCATTTATTTGATAAGTGAATAAAATTGCGAGGATGAAATTTCTCAAAGGGATGAATGATGTAACATCTCCAGTAAATAAAGAAATAATACGTTTTCTTTTTAATTATTTTTTTGAATTAAATATTAATTTTACCTTAAATGGGTTGATATGTTCGAAGGCGTACCTGATACATAACAACAAGTTTATTTGGAATCTTACATTGCAGAATAATAATATAATATTATTATTTTAAATGGTAGTTAACGTTTTACTATTGTATTGGAAGGAATGAATAGAACAAACTATAACATGATTATATAGGTTTGTTAAATTCATTTACATTTATCCAATACATGTTAGAGTATTAAAATGTGAATTAATCTAATTTTAAGCATACATACTTTAATTTACTTTAAAAGGTTGATTTACCACCTTTTGATAAGAAACCCTTTTTAAATATAGTTCTTGTCAATTTTATATGTTTTATTTGAAGAAAATATTATTCTTTAGAATCCAGACACCAAAATTCACATTGGGTAAAATTTTGGTATTTTTCTGATAGAAAATCATTTTTTGATAAATAATGAAAAATATTATATTTTAATTCAAAACTGCCTTTTTAATCTAATTTATTTATATAGTTAGATTTTATTTTTCATTGGTTTTAATGTGTAATTAGATTATATTTTGTTCATTTAATCCAATGTTGGTTATTGGAAATAATTTCAATTTTAAATTGGACATAAACAAGTGTCTATCTTTTGATAGTTATTTTTTAATAAAAACATGCATTTTGTTTTGACAACGGGAATTAATTTTAAATTAATTTCTTCCACTTATGTGTTTTGAATATGAAAAAATGGACTTCATATATGGAATCAGGAGTCCAAATTGTGTAAATATTTTAATTCTATTTTTAGACATTATGAATATTTACTTCAGTAAATATTTTATTTACCATGGTTAAAAGGTAAATCCAGTAAATAGGGGTAAATAAATATTACTATAATAATATAAAATCAGCCTAACATGTTTCCTAATCCTATTGGTTGATAAATATCCAACCATGGGCATCATTGGGTCAATTTTGGGACCCCATGGGGTCACATGGGAGTGATAATGACAACTAATTTTAATTAACATAATGTAAAGACAAAAATGAAATAAACAAATATATTTCAGTAAATTAATCCGTACATAAGGTTATATATGTTATTTATTCGACTATAAATATTATTTGAGAATATAAACTATTTTTTACATCATCGTATTTTCTTATAATTTTTAGACATCAAAAAAATTATATTATTTGTGACACAAAAATGATGTAGTTTTTAACTCATTAATTAATGATTTAAATTAATAAGATTATAAAGATTAAAATAATATCCAAAATCTATAGAATTAATATTGGATGATTTTATTTCGACCATGAATCTTCTTATCTTATACTTTAATAGATTTTTGACATTTATAAAGCTAAAATAATTAGGTAATAAAATAATATTTTCACACATTCCTAAAGAGACCCTCCTCCCCCTTATAAAAATCCCTCACCTCTAACCCATTACTCACACCTCTAAAGCCCCATGGATTAACAAAAATCTTCCCAATTAAGATCCATACATCCCTCTCCTCCTTCTAGAATCCCTAACTTTGGCATAAGGCACTTCAACAAAACGTTTTGGTTCAAACCAATGGGAGTTACCAGATTTAAAGGTAACATCTTTTCTTATATTCTTTTGTTTTATTTTACTTATCCAAATACCTAAACTATTTTTATTACTTTATTTTATAACAAAAATAGTATCCTCAAAATACTAGGATTTCTTATGTGAATTATTTTAACTATTAATACACACACCTCCTTCTAATGGGTAATGAACATACTGTTTCTGTGGATGACAAACTAACGCCTCCCAAAACGATGATTTTTCAAAAATCTTCTACCACCTCTCATGGTGGCCATTATGATGGAAATGTATATACATGTAATATATATTATGTTTATTTTCTCTTTATTCTTCTTTATTTTCAATTTATATCATACCTTTGTGGTTTCCATTATGGGTAAACGTGATAATTTCATTTGAGGAAGTGTGGACTACTAGCCCCTCAAAGTGATTTGAATCGTTAATGCCATATGTGGGATTTATAAAGGATATAGTTAGTGATACTACATATTATATTATACTGGAATTATAATATACCTTGGTATAATTATATTTTAATTCCATTAAAATAAGAATTATAAATGAAAGTAGTGTTCTTGCATACGTACGACTAACCGTCTCCCTGAACTGTGCATTTCATTTCTTATCTCCAAAAGTTATGTAAAATTATAAATACATAAATATACTAGATATATATGATATATATGATATCTACATCATTAATATCATTATGGAGATAATGGATATCTGACCACATGAACAACTTGTAATTTTAAGATGTTCATTTTTGACTCATGTACCAAATATCGAAAAAACAACTATTATTAAATTAAATGATTACATAATGTTTATAAGATTATAATAACTGATATAAATAGAATAAGAAACTTGAAAATGATCTTAAGAAAGTATAAATTAACTTTTTATTATTATTCAGGAGATGAAAGAACGAACGGGTCAAGTCACACACGAGGTAATAGACTTCATCTAAATCTATTTTCACAAAGGAATATTTATTTTTAATACATGACTTTTTTTTATACTCTTTATAAAAACCTTTGACATTTTGTTTCATTCAATGGGAATCTTTTTCTAAACAGTGTTTAACTAAACAACAAAAAATATTTTTTTCTTTAATGTAAGCGGTGAAAATAACCTTTTGAGCTGCCTTGAATATTATTTGATCTATGGCTTACTTAAGAAGCCATAATGTTTTTAAGAGGAAAATAAAGACCATATAGTCTTTTATGTATCTTGTTATTGAAAATGGTTTTGATAATGGATTTAATATGTCAATATTTTAAATGATATATTATGATTGAAATTTGGAAATTTTATTTTTCCATTATGTTTGTTTTATGTGTTATGAATATGTTATGGTTCTTGGGAATTGTTTACATATACGGGTGGTTCTATGATAAACCTAGGGCAGGTGAGCCTGAGATAGCTCTCCAATGCATTGGGTAACATGACAGTGGTAAACGTGAATGTTTCTCATAAGATATTTATGGAATATACTAGGATGGGTATTCCAAATGTAACTCCCTACGTAGCTGTGATAGTTACAATGTAAGTATGATATGGATGCCACAAGTTACCTTTATGATTTATGATTTCAATGTGTTATTCATAAATATTATGATTTCATGTGGTATATTGAAGAGCTTATGTTATATATGTATTGGTGAACTGATGATTTCATTCTTTTTTATATAACTTTTACGTATATTTTTATGCTCATTCCATGTATTTAAATGTTTTTCACAAGACTTAAATATGAATAGGGTTAAGGATGGGATCACGGAAAAGTCATACTGTCCAAAACATGAGACTAAACAATACCATTATTTTTATGAGTTTTTATTTTATTAAAAAAATAGAAACTGAGTTGAAGTGTATACCTTTTAATTTTTGAGATGTAATGTAATAGTTATGGCCTAATTCTCTAAAACTTTAAACCTGAAAAGATCCTCAATGTTAATTATTCATTTAATTCAAGCTTATGTAATGTTTTCAGGTTGGGTCCTTGTTGTACTTGTAATAGTTCATGAACAATATAATCATTGTATATTGAGTTCACTCCTCAAACCATCATAGAAGTAATTGTTCATAATTACCCAAGATTTTATAAATTTTTTTGTCAAATAAATTTAATTTCATAAATATTTTGGGACAAAAACAACACTGATTTTATACGAAGCACGATATTTGATAAAAATATTATTTTTTGGGGTGACACAATTGTCTAGCCATTGGATTGGTGGGAATTATTATGGCAAACCAAATTATGAAATATTTTGTAGTTATACTATAAAAAATTTGAATTTACTAAATAATTCATTGAGTATATTTTTATAAAATTACTCTAATTTTAAATTTAGAAATGTTTATATAGATAAGTCACAATTTTAGCCATGTTATTAAGAAAACAACACTAAATTTGTGACGTTTCATAAAAACATATCTAATTTATGCATGTTTTAAAAAAAACATTGCAAAATTAACCCCATTTTTCAGGAGACTGCTAAAAATATATATATTCATATATCACTCATTTCCTTACATCAATGTACATGTACATTTATATAGATATATACATAGACACATAAATATATAAATATATATGATTATATATATAATATATATAAACACATGTACAAACACACACAGATATATAAACATACATATACTCGTATATATATATATATATGTATATATATATAAACACACATGAGTTGACATAAATAGAAATATACTTATATTAATATATAAAAACACAAATAAATTTAAATTTTTTTCATGTTTTTAAGAAAACATGGTTATTTAGTGACATTGATACCAATGTTATAAGACGTATCTAATTATATATATATATATATAATTATAATTATATATATTTATACATTTAGATATGTATTTGTGCACCCACATATATAAACATATATATATATATATATTCACATAGATATATATTAAATATAAGAATATACATATTAATATAAAAATATATTTATGATCATATATATAATAAAATATGTATAATATATATAATATAAACACATATATTGACATAAAATATAATCATATAATCATATATGTATATAAAATATTCCAAAAACATCTTTTTATTTTAATTATAACTTATGTTGCAGTAATAAATATTTTATAATTCTTTTTTCATATGAAAGATAACAAGTTAATATAATTATTATTTAACAAAAAATTTCTCTAATTATTTCTTTATAATGTATGAATTTATACCAAAACCTGATAGATAATTTTGATTGCATGAAATGTTTTAATATAAAATAATTTATATCGTTCTTCTATATTTTAAATATAACATACACTATACTGGTCAGATTATTTTCAAAATTTTTCAATTTTAAATAAAACTGAATTATATTAATTTAATTAAAATAAATGATGTCATGATTTTATTATTTAATGGCTGTTACATATGTTTGATGATCTTTCAAGAGATTGGTAAAACAATTTTTTTACTAATGGGAGATGTATTTTGTTTCTTCTATATCTGATTCATTTATAATCATAATTTTTTTAAGTTTATATTTTCAGAAATATAACAAGTTCTAATTCATTTATTTTAACATCATAAAACTATAAAAATTTCACTTACAAACCATAAAAATGGCTAATGTACTACAATATTTTATAAAGATATCAAATCATGATTTCAATTTTTTTTTGAGGATATCTTCTTCTATACTTATCAAATTAAAAACAATTATTGATTTTTTTACAAAAGTGTTGAAATTATATTCAAAAAAATTCAAATAAAATACATATTTAACCATTTATATGGCTTAAAAATTCATTGAAATATTTGTATCTATATTTGAACATAAAATAATGATGTACTATTCATTATCTTCTTACTCAAATCCATTTCCTCTGTGGATTCTCATCATATTTTTTCTTATTCATTCATATTTTCATTTCTTCCTATAAACACCTTATCTTTTCCTCAAAAATACTTATGATATTTGTTTTATTCCAATGGAGTTGTGTCCATCCTGTTGGAGGCTTCTCTATCTCTTCAACAATGAATCTTTTCTAAAAATGAAAAAATGAATTGTTTCTTATTTGAATTATTAGTTTTATTCTAATAGTGTGTTGGTTATTTTAAGGGTGTATTGAGTTTTCCACTGACTTTGGGTTGAGTTTTTCTCGCATGGTGGTTTTTTTACACTATTGGTGGGTTTTTTTCTTATAGTGGTGGTTGATCATTTTAAAATGCTACAATGACTTGAATTTTATTTTAATGGTGACTTCATTATTGTATTGAAATGAATTGTACATATTTTATTAAAATGGTAGGACATAGATTATATAAAACGGTGACTCACTCCTTATTTCAATAGCGGTGGATTTTTATTTGAAAATGATAAATTATCAATCCTAATGGTGACTCAATTTTTATATCTCAATGGTTATTCATTTTTTTCCAATGGTGACTCAAATTTATTCTAAAAATGAGATATTTCCCCTATCTAAAGAACCTACCTTGAAACAGAGACACACTTATTAGTATTTTTTTCAATGGTTACACAATTATTATTACTATTTTTATTAATATTCATCAGTGAATCATTTTAAAATCAACGGGTAACCCAATATTTTTTCCCAACAATAACTCAATTTTAGATTAGTATAAGTTAAAAAATATATTCTAATAGTGACTCATTTATTATTATTTTTCATATAGTTTCCACTACCATGTATTTTTTTGATACCACTAGGTATTTTTTGCTACCACTATTGAATATTTCTCCATCAATTGCTCATCAATTTTTTTATTTTGATGAAATGTATGAATATTATAATAGATTTATTTGTCTTATTAATTTATAATACACATATGTATTAAATTTTAAGTCATGATTTGTTTTACTAAAATATTTTATTTATATTTAAATTTTTTTAAATTTATTCGTTGGTGTTAAATAACTTGTGCAGCATGTATTCTGAAATATGTATGTTTTATTATTTTGGTTTAATTAATTTTAATAACTCTTTTCATAATTATTATTTAATGAAATTGAATATATTAAAAGACAAATTATTGTTGGTAAGGTATTATAATTATTTTTTAATTACACACTCCATTAAATTAAGATATATTTTATATTACTTTTAAATAATATTATGGGTTTTAAGGAATTTCCATTAACTTGTTATTATCATTTAATGGATAATTCAAATCAGTTCCAATCATCCTTTAGGATTTACATCATTTTTTTTAATTATTATACATGATAACTTAATATATCTATCTGTCCTAAATAATTCAATAATTTTTGAATTTCAATTGTCTAACCCCAAGATTGGTTTGTTAGTTTTTTTAACAGATCCTATTTAAATTTTTCATGAAACATCATTGAATTCATGACTTGAAATATTTGATAATATATTTTTTTTCAAGAAAAATATTTTTACTATTAGCTTATTATAGAAAACATGTCTTCAGAGATAGTATGTTTCAACACATAGAAAATATCTTAATAGAAACCATTGTTCTACATTGATTTCTACATTATTGACAGGGTGAGTTGATATAATCCTAACTAACTATTACGTGTTATTTATTTATTTATCTTCTCTTTCATCTGGTTTATGATTATATTGCGGGAACCAAGGATGTTATTTGATGTAAATAACGTATGGTTTGGGTTTGTTGTTAATCCTTTAATGGATGATCTAGGAGATAGTAAATAAAGGTTTGAGGCTGTGTACCTGGCAGCTGGAATGGTATGTTATGTGGTTTGCAGAATTGAAAATGGATTATGGGGAGAATTCATGGAGAATTCATGCGGTATACAAAACACTGAAAGTTTGCGCGATAATTGTGATTCATGAAAGAGGAGAGGTATGTGGTGGAGGGTGTTCCAAATTCAATTTTTTTTAACCATGGTGTTGGGGAATTTTTTGGATCCATTAGTGCCTATATAAGGATCATCAATCCCCTTATTAAGAAGAAGGATTAGAGATTAAAATTTTGGAATGTTATCTAGTGATGTCCAGAGTGGTTTGCGAGGAGATGACGGTACACGGAGAGAAATATCCGCATAAGGAAAACAGTTCGTGGAAGAGAGTGAATTTTTCATTGGATTCATTTGTAGTACAATGCATAGAAAGGTAATACATGAATAAGCATGGTACACACAGGAGGTGAGATGTACACAGAGTAAGAAAATATGTAGAGCATGATAGTTCTTAGAGGATCGTGATGATACACGCAAAAAAATAGTTGTATGTGGAGGAGGTGATCCTTGAACCTTACCTATTAGTCAGTACAAAGAAAAGGTAATGTGGTACGTGAAACACCCAAGGGATCCTTAAAATTGAACAAATATGTTTTTAAAACTGATTTACATAATCAATCAGTGTGTGGGAAATTAAATAACATCTATGTGTGATAGTGGGATTTTAATAGTGCATCCATTTATAATTGTGAAAGCATGATTTGATGATATAAAATTGAATAAAACATAAATTTATTAAACTGAGTGACAATTCTTCTAATGTAGTGAGCAAAGGGGATTCAGCGGAAGTGATCTGAGGGACATAGTGTGCTTTCCCCAAAACCTTATTAAGGTAGTGCACTTGGAATAGAGTGACTATGTTACACTCTAATAATCCATAAATTGTGAAGATTGTTGTGTTATTATATGATATATAAAATGTCAGAATATGCTCTATGGATGTATCCCTTAGTGATGAACCAAGTTAAATCTCTATTTCATTGTTTTTCCTGTGATTGGTGGTTTTATGCAATTCCTCTTAATTTAGGTTTACCAGGTTCCTATCAATATGGAAACAATATTCTTCCATTTAAAAGAAAAAGTTGACACCTTGATTCACCCTCCCCTTTATGGGTTTTCTGGGGTCCATAAAGTGGTATCATAGGGTAATGGTTGTTGGTGTTGAATATGTCTACTACTATCATGGAGAAGCCAAACAATGTTAGGGGAGTTCCCCTCTTTGATGAAAGTAATTATCAGATATGAATAAACAGGATGAGATATCACCTAAGATATCTTATTTTCTACAACATAAGGAATATAAGACATTGATCCTATAGGACTATAAATGACTAATATAGACATGGAATTTCTTGATGCTGATGAAAAAGTGCATAATTCATTCCTGATAATTCTTTTTTATTAGATTTATCTAATGGTAATGAGTTGCAGATCTTCTAAGACAATGTGGTATAAACTAGAGAATACTTTTGAAGGAGATGGAAAAGTGAAGGAGGTGAAACATCAATTACATCACAACAAGTTTGATGATTTTAAGATTAACCCTAATAAGAATGCATAATCTTTTTTTCAATCGAATTACTAATGTTGTAGGAGTAATTCTAGGTTTGGGTGTTTAAATCAATGACATTAACATAGTAATGAAATTACAGAGAAGAATTCTACCCATTTATAATGAAAAGGTTTCAGCCCTGGAAGAAATATATCTCTCCATACTCTCATTGGATGATTTCTTGAGTAATCTATTAGCATATGAAATGGGAATCAAACTAGAAGAAGATATGAATCATGTAATAAAGTAAATTTCATTGAAATCCCTGCCAAACTGAACATTTTAATAGATATTGTTGATAAATATGATTTGAAAAAATTATTTCTTTCTCTCAATTATAAGAAGTTCAATATGGGAAAAAGAAATTTTGAAGATAAACTACCTCTGGATTACATTTATTATGGAAAATTTGGGCACATAGCATCTCAGTGATCAGAAATATTTTATGATTAAAATATTGAATTTAAAAACATGGAGAAACATTAGAAAAAATTATTCAAAATAAGAAAACTAAAATTTTCAAAGAAAATACAGAAAAAGAGTTTGGTTTGTAAAGAAGAAGATGGGGATAATGATTTTTATAACGAAGATGAACCAGTATTTAAATCTAGAAAACATGATTTCATGATGGGAATCATTGAATACTTAGAATAATTATAATATAATAATAGATACAATTTTTTGACAACTAATATTGATCGTGAGTTTCAACTTATGGATTCTTTTGGAAATATTAAGGGAAAATGTACGATTTTAAATAAGTGGTAAGAAATTTTGGGGGATTCATATGAATATATTGTTTAACTTGAATATGAAATCGAATGACTGGATGAATTAGTGAATGTAAAGTCTAAAATCCATGAGAGCACATATGTTGCTATGGAACTGATGCTGAGAATTGAATAGTATTCAAAGGTCATCAATGATCTCACCACCAGATTGGATGAAAATTCCATGACTGTATAGGTTCTTGAAGAGGAATTTGTTACCCATATGAGTAAACATCAGAGTGAATAAATTTTAAAGAATCAAAGTAAAAAATTCAATTTGGAAGGTTATAAAATTTTGAGCTGCTAGAGAGAGAAAAATGTGGTTTTGATTGAGTTAAAAAGATTCTGAGTGGTGAAAGACCTGCATGTCTGTGAAAAAGTGGAATTATTTGCGACTGTGGAATGTCAAATACAACAAATAAGGTGGAATAAAATAATGGTTAGTGAAATTTTGATCATGTTGAAATATCACCAAATGCGATGAAAAATAAGCCCATAAATTAAAATCAAAGGATAACATAAGACTATCCTCGACCATCTTGGAATGACATGCAGAAAAACATTCATCCCAAGGAAGAACACACATGAAAACATTGAAGTGATAAGACATTTCCTCTAATGAAGAGACAGTTAAGTGGATATCTGGGTCACAACATACCTTTTTTCGTAGTGGCAAGGAGCTATCTAAATGGGGGTGGGATAAAAGTTCAAAAAGAAGGTCAAATCTATATCCTACTACCTTCATTAGAATTTTTTTACAGATTTTGTTTTTTGATTTTCTAAAATTGGTCATAAAGATATTAATTGTAGGCAGATGAATGAGATGGACACCTCATACCAAAGTCAGAGACAAGTTATTATTCATTAAGAAAAAAGTTATACTCATTAAAAAAAGTTTTCTCCTTTGGAAAAAGAATTTTACTATGAAGAACACACATACACAAAAGAGGGAATTGGAAGTTCATGAGTTTCCTACAGTAAACCCATTATCTCATGGAAATAAAAGAGGGAAATTGAAAATTCTAATCTTACATAAGTAGTTCCAAAGCTACAAAGAAAAAATAGAACATAGATTCTTTATCATATATGTTCATCCCAGATGAATGGTATTGAAGTATAATTAATGAATGTCAAGAAAAATGTGGATGGAATATTGAGGTCCAGTAATGATGCTGATTTGAAGATCAAAGGAAGTCATATTACTGATATAGCTAAGGGAGAGATGAATAAAACTGTAATCCTTTATGTGTATAGTCTATGTCACAATTTTTTTTGTGTGATTCAAGACTATGACATAGGTCTTATTGTTACCTTAAATCATAATAGATGTACTATAATAGGAAGGGATATTAATTATGTCAACAAAGGAAATAGAATAGATGGAGTATTATATCAATTTGATAGTAAAGGGAATATTTTCTACCTAATAGATGAAGCATAAAACAATTATGGCATCAGAGAATGGGGAAAACCAATCCCAAAGTCATGGAAAGGATATCTAAGATGAAGATAGTCATGGATATACCTAATTTGAAGCATGAATGATAAAATAACTATGATACTTGAATGCGATGGAAACTGGTATATAGTTCCTATTAGCCAAAGAAAAAAAGAGAATTTAATCTCCTCTACCTCATCCATACAGATGTATGTCACCTGATAAATGTTGTCAGAACACATGGAGAAATGTACATTGTTCTTTTAAAAGATGATTATAGTAGAATTCCATGTGTGATCATTATAAAAAGGAAACAACAAGATCATGATTTCATGGAAACCTATTAAAGAATCACTGATAATGATACTAGATATAAGATTAAAGTCCTATGGGGTGATAATGAAGGGGAATACAAATCCGTTGAATTTGAAAATTACCTAGAGAATCATGGGATACAATATTAGGTGGCTGCTATAAGAATTACAATGAAAAATGGTGTTGTTGTATGTATGAATTGATAGGTAAAAAACATGGATAGAACTATGCTAATCTAGATTCTTATTCCACAACATTTTTTGAAAGATTCCATACAAGATGAAATGTATATTCAAAATTGAAAAAGGATATATATGGGTGAGACATAGACACTATATGAATTCTTTCTTGGAAAGATGTCCCCTTTGAAATACTTTTTAGTTTTCAAATGAAAATGTTTCATCCAAAACAATGAATGAAATAAAGGGAAGTATAGATATAATTAAAAAGAATGAATATTTCTTAGATACTCCGTGAAAAAAAATTCCACAAGTGTTTCAATCAGAACTTGACAAGAAATATGGATCAATGTGATGCTATGATCATTTAAGAGAAAAACATGAATTCTTTAAGGAATTATTATACTGATGTGATATAAGGTGAGGAAGAATGTGAACATGGAAAAAATTCTAATACATGGGCAGGGGAAGGTGTACAAAACACTCTGGAGTCACATCATGATGTTAACTCAGAATAAGAATTAGAAGAGGAAGCCATAGTTGGAGAGAATTTGATCGAACCCCAAAAGTGAAATCGAAGAGCAGAGATTGACCAGTCTAACATTATCAGGGTTCCTAATGAACCAAAAGAGACAAGAATAATGAGTAATATTTCCCAATATTCATTTCAATCAGTTTTGGAACCATACTAATTTTAAGAGGTTGCAAAGGATGAGTCATGGGTAAAAGAAATGAAATAAGAGTTAGAACAGGTTGACAAAAACAAGACATTGGATAATGTAAAAAAACCCAAAGGTCATAATGTGATTGGTAAACACTAGTGCAGAAAACGTTATTTACTTCACCATTTTTTACGTCGGTTATATATAACCGACTTGAGAATCTGTGAAATGTGGGTTTTTAAATCGGTTATTTTATAACCGACGTAACAAATGTGTTGAGTAGCTTTTTAACGTCGGTTATTTGAATAACCGATGTTACAAATCGTGCGTGTTCAGTTTTTATGTCGGTTATAAATTAACCGATGTAAAAAACAAAAGTACGGGGTTTTTTACGTCAGTTATTTGATAACCGACGTAACAAACCAAAGCATGAGGGTTTTTTAAGTCGGTTATTTAATAACCAACGTAAAAAATGCAGCTTTTGAGGCCTTTTTGATGTCAGTTATTTTATAACCGACATAAAAAACCAACCCACAGAACGTTTTTTAGGTTGGTTATACAATACCCGACATAAAAAACTGTGATTTTTGATGACTTTTTTACGCCGGTTATAGAATAACCGACGTAAAAAACCAACATGCAGATTTTTTTACGTCGGTTATAAAATAACTGACATAAAAAAGCTATATCCGATGCAATTATAATGTCGATTATTATAATAACAGACGTTATAAATGTTAAAAAATATTTTATAATGTCAGTTATTAAATAACAGAAGTTATAAAACAATTAAAAAATTACCACACCCCATGGATTTTCATTTACGTTTTTTCGATCGACAGCCCGACGGCTCGTCTCTCTCGTGCGGTAAACCCTAATCAACTCGTCGATCTCACTGCGTTAAACTCGTTTTGCCTTCATCGTTTCTCATATTTACTCTCCTTGGATCTATCATCTCATCTCGCATCACTCAAGTAAGCCTTCCACAAATTTATTTCGTTCATTTTTTTCCCGGATAGTCTATATTTATGTTTTGCAAATTTTGTGTTTAAACTAGGTAAGATTCTTCGATTTCGAACCCTCTTACCTCTTTTTTCCATCATCATCTTATTTATCATCCCTAGATCTATTAGATCTTCGCAATATTCATGTAAGCCTCAACTAATTTTATTTAGTTTGTTTTTTTTTCGTGAATGCACGACATTGAAGGGTTATTGATTAAATGTACGAATTCAAAAATGATATTTTATGTTTTGTTGCTTCTTATTTTTATCCTCTTTTATATGAGAATCTATTAGACATATAATTTAATGTCTCTTGACCTCTATGTCCCTTCGATGCATTGCTTTGTCTCATGATTCCAAATAAAAATGGGTTCTTCTGAGGGTGTACCCTAGTATTTTTTGAGGCCTTGGCCAAGGCCTCGACAATATGTTTAAGATTTCTAGAATTATCCATTGCCTCATTATGATATTAGGTATCGAGAAAACTTGTGATCATTTGACTAGTTGAATATTAATGGTTATTTTTAATTTTCATATGATCATTTAAGTATCCATATTTGATAAAATTTAATTCCATCTATTTCATGCTGAAGTATATATTAAATTCATGTGTTTTTAGTTGTTCACCATGCCTAGTTTTTATATGTAAACCATTGTTTGGGGGGTTGTCCGGGGGGTGGGGGGCTGTCCAGAGGGTTGGGGGTGTCCATGGGGGTGTCCAAGGGGGTGGGTGGGTGTGGGGGCTGTCCAAGGTGGTGGAGGCCTGTCCAGAGGGTTTTGGGGGTTTTCCGGGGGGTGGGGGCTGTCCAGAGGTTGGGGGTGTCCAAGGGGGTCGGGGTGGGGGTGGTGTCCAGGAGGGGTGGGGGTGCTGTCTGGAGGGGTGGGGTGCTGTCCAGGGAGTGGGGGGGGGGGGGGGGGGCTATCCAAAGGGTTGGGGGGGGGGGTGTCCAGTGGGGTGTCCAAGGGGTTAGGGGGTGGGGGTGGTGTCCAGGAGGGGTGGGGGGCTGTCCATGGGGTTGAGGGTCTGTCCAAAGGGTTGGGGGGTGTCCAGGGGGGTGTCCAAGGGGGTGGGTGGGTGTGGGGGCTGTCCAAGGGGTGGGGGCCTATCTAGAGGGTTTTGGGGGTTGGCCCGGGGGTTGTCCAGAGGGTTGAGGGGTGTCCAGGGGGGTGTCCAAGGGGGTGAGTGTGTGGGGGGGCACTGTCCAAGGGGGTGGGGGCCTGTCTAGAAAGTTTTGGGGGTTGTCTAGGGGGTGGGGGCTGTCCAGAGGGTTGGGGGTTGTCGGGGGGGGGGGGGGGTGTCCAAGGGGGTAGGGGTGGGGGGTGGTGTCCAAGAGGGGTGATTTTCTCCATCTAAGTTTTTATTTTAAATATGATTTGATTATCAGGTTTACTCCATTCTCTCCAATTTTCTATCAACCATGTAGGCGCTATGGTTTTATTTTATTCAATGGAATTTAAAACTGTTATATCTAACTATATTTTCTTTTAATAATAATATTCAAGCATATTTTTTTTAAATACACATAGATTTGTTTTATATTTCAAAGTTTTTTTACATTCAAATTATGATTTTTTCATATAAACTTATATTTGTCTTATATTAAAAATATATATATTTTTGATATTTGTTATAGGTAATAATGAGTCGAAGTTGGATTACAGCACATCGAATGAGCAATGAATATGAGGAAGGTGTTAATGCCTTTTTGGAATTTTCTAAAAGAAATGTTCCATGTAGTGACATTTTTTCTGTCCATGTATGAAATGTTTGAATATGAAGAAGTTGAAAAGTAGAGAGATAAAAGATCATCTGATATGTCATGGTTTTAATCAGAGTTACAGCCCTTGGATTTGGCATGGTGAAACTGGACTAAATGTCACTAATGATGATGATTCACAAGATGGTAACTCTGATGGAATTGAAGAAATTATTCGTGATATTGTAGCAGAACAAATTGAGATAGATCTGACAGTTTCACGTCTATATGGTGATGCTGAAAAACTATTATATCCTGGTTGTACAGATTTTACAGTTTTTTCGGTGGTGTTAAGATTGATTAACCTGAAGGCGAAACATGGATGGAGTGACATAAGTTTTACAGAGCTGCTACAATTGATGAAAGACATTCTCCAAAATATAATGATCTTACAGATTCACATTACAAGTCCAAGAAAATATTATGCCCGATGGGATTGGGATACAAGAAAATACATGCCTGTCTGAATGACTACATTATATATAGGAAGTAATATGAATTTCTGTCAGAGTGTCCTGAATATGGGACATCACAGTATAAGGTGAAAGAGAAACCACAGGCTGATGTAGAGATTACAAAGCTCCCTTCAAAGGTATTTTGGTATCATCCTATAATTCATCATTTCAAACGTTTATTTTCTAACTCACATGATGCAAAAAGGTTAAGATGGCATGCTGATGAGCAGGTATGTGATGGAAAAATACGTCATCCAGCTGATTATCCACAATGGAATAAAATTGATGCGTAGTATTCTACATTTGGAAATGAAATAAGAAATCTCAGATTAGGGTTGTGCACAGATGGAATAAATCCATACCGAACCCTCAGTTGCACACATAGTTCATGGCCTATTTTATTGGTAATTTATAACCTCTCTCCTGAAGTTTGTATGAAGCGCAAATATGTCATGTTGAGTATAATGATCTCTGGTCCAAAGCAACCCGACAATGATATTAATGTTTACTTGTCACCGTTGATTGATGATTTGAAACTATTATGGGCTGATGGTATTAGGGTGTATGATTCTTATAAAATAGAATATTTTCAACTACATGCAGTGATTCTGTTCACTATAAATGACTTACAAGCGTATGGAAATTTGTCTAGATACAGTGTTAAAGGGGATAAAGCGTGTCCAATTTTCGAACAATAGACGTCATATTGTCAATTACATCAAGGGAGGAAAACAGTGTACATGGGTCAGTGAAAGTTTTTTCCTATGGATCACCCTTATAGAAGACTAAGAAAAGCATTCAATGGCTCACAAGAATTTTATACTGCTCCAAAACCTTTATCACCGGATCTATATTTTGAGAGGGTGAAAATCCTTGATGTGACATTGGGAAAGACACCGAAATCTGGTAATGATAGACATATTTGGAAGAAAAGGTCAATATTTTTTGTGATACCATATTGGAGGTATCATGAAGATAAACATAATATTGATGTCATGTACGTGGAGAAGAATATATGTGATTGATTGATTGGAACATTGTTAGATATTAAAGGAAAGACTAAAGATGGGTTGAATGCAAGATTAGACTTACTATCAATGGGAATATGTTTGGAGTTAGCTTTCACTCCTAAAATAAGATGAACATTTCTTCCCCCAGCTTGTCATACATTATCGAAGAGGGAGAAAATTAGCTTTTGTCAGTGTCTTCATGATATCATTGTGCCTCAAGGTTATTTTTCAAATGTAAATTTTTTTTTCTCATTTAAGGACTTGAAGTTGATAGGTATGAAATCACATGATTGTCACTTCATGATGCAACAAATTCTACCAGTTGCATTACGTGGAATATTTCCCATTCATGTTAGAAAGACTATGATGAAGTTGTGTTATTTTTTCAATTCAATTTGTAACAAGGCGATTGATGTGAATGCTCTGAAAATTTTGGAAAAGGATGCAATATTTATACTTTGTCAATTGGAAATGTATTTTCCTCCAAATTTTTTTGATATAATGGTGAATTTAATGATTCATCTAGTTCGAGAAATAAAGCTTTGTGGACCTGTATATCTTCGTTGGATGTATCCTTTTGAAAGGTATATGAAAATATTAAAGGGGTATGTTAAAAATCCATATAGACCTGAAGCCTCCATTATTGAAAAGTATATTTCTGAGGAGGTAGAAGAGTTTTGTATGAGCTACTTGGCTGCGGCGCAACACATAGGTTTGCCTCCATCTCACCATGAATGAGTAAATAATGAGGGAAAGGGGATTCATGGTTTGAAAGTCAAATCCTTGTCAGCTGAACAGATGAAGAAGTTAAAATCATACATCTTGAATAACATAGCTGATGCTCAACTGTATATCACATTGCATATTAATGAGTTGAAACAATGTCATCCAAATAAGAAAGAAATGTGGATTTTGAATGATCACAACAAAACTTTTTTGTCATGGATTAAAAAGACTTTTCTTGGTAGATCAGATGTATCAGAGACATTAAAATGGATAGTGGGTGGTCCATGTTTAAATGTGATAACATGGTCCGGTTATGACATTAATGGCTCTACATTTCATACGAAAGCTCAGGACAACAGAAGTGCAGTTCAAAATAGTGTTGTATTGGTGTTTGCAGAAGCAATGCATTTTTAGAGTGCTAAGTACAAAACCCCAATTTCTGCATCAAGTGTATATTATGGAGTGATTGAAGACATATGGGAGGTTGATTACTTTAAAATTAAAGTTCATGTTTTTAACTGTAAATGGATTATCAGTAACAACAGTGTCAGACACAATGAATTTGTAATGGCACTTGTTAATCTGAATAGATTGGAAGACATAGCTGAATCTTTTATAATGGCAACACATGAAAAAAAATTTCTATGCAGTAGATCAATCAGATATGCAGTGGGTTGTTGTTTTATAAGGGAAAAAAAATATGTTGGTGAGGATAAAGTTGATGAAGATGCTGATTTATGTGAGATCCCTACATCCATGGAAAGATTAACAGAACATAATGATGAGCATGTTGATGACATGGTTTGTTCCATAAGGAACTATCACGATGAAGGAATTTGGGAAAACAATCCATTTGTACATTCCTAAAATTACAGGTAACATATGTTTATTTCTTGTTTACATTTATTTTTTTCATAAATTTTAGATGTTGTATGTTTTTTATTTATTAAAACATGTTTTAAAATAAAATAAGTATAAGTTTTTGTTTTTTTAGTTTGTTTAGTTTACTTTATCATGTTTACCATTACATGAATTATATATCTATTATTTTTTTCAGTGACAATTACATTACCATGTTTACCAGGTTTACCATGTTTACCATGTTTACCATCTTGACCATATTTACCATTATTTAACATGATTATCATATTACCAATGTTTACTATTACGTAACATAGTACACTTTTCTATTTTATGATTACAGTAGTATTAAAATATTTGAATTTGTATATTTTTGAACGAACATTTGTTTTTTTGATTTGAAGGATAATGAAAGATCATTATTTTGATCAACCACATGATTCTGGAGATGAGAATATTGGTCATACCTCTGGGGAGGAATATTCACACGCTCCTATTATAACAAAGAGTTCAAAGGTTATTAAATATGGGTGCACACGTTTACCAAAATTATCAGTTGCCCATACGCAGGATCAGAGGATAGTCGTTGAGTTTGATGATGATGATATTCCTAAAGGTCCAAATGCAAAAGATTTTAAGAGTTTTGTAGCAACTCAGGCTAAGAGCAAAGTAAGAATTCTGTATGATGACTGGAGAAGTGTGGATAAAGAGATAATCTCTCAGTTATGGGAGACGATTTTTGTAATATCGTTTTCTATTGTTTAAATATTCTTTAAATGTTTCTAGTATATATAATATGATTAACCTCTTCTTTATCCGATAACATTTGATATTCCTGACACTAGAGGAGTCAGGAAGAAATGCTTATCGTTGGCTTCTAAGAGATGGATGGATTTAAAATCAACCCTCTCATCTGATTTCATTTATGGTCATAGGAGTCATGACAATCCATGTCGTATATATCCCTTTATAGATGAAGACACATGGATACAGTTTTTTGAAAGTAGAAGAAAAGAGTCATTTTTGGTAAGGGCAGTGTAAACTTTTATAAGATTTCTTACATAAATGATCTTATTAACGTTTTGTTAATGATTTCTTATTCTTAATTTACAACAAACAAGTAAATGTCATCAGGAGATCCAATCTAAAAATGTATATCCTCATAGTTTATCTCGGGGAGGGTATGCATTATTGGAAGAACAAATGATGGCAGAAAAATTTCAACTACTAAGAGATGAGTCTTCAAGCTCTGGAGAGGTGGCCCCTCTATCCCCTCCATCTAGACATGAAAAATGGAAGAGAGCTCAGAAGGGAAAAAAGGGCAATATCTTTCGGATGAATCAAGAATCGTAGCTTAGAGGATTGTAAGATATATATTTTATTTATTTAAGTTAACCAGTTTCTTCATATAATTTCAATCATTACAGAAATGTTCAATTAATTAATACATGGCTCTCTTGAGGAGCAGAGTTCACAGGGGACATTTACAGCAACTAGGAGGGAAGATATTTTATCTCTAGCATTGGGAAGGCCCGAACATCCTGGTCGTGTAAGAGGATATCCGGCAGGTGTATCGGTAAGAAACGTGTTGCCACGATCTTCAACATCAAACATTGAGGTGGTTTATAGAAAAAAAATTGATTCCATGGAGTCTGAAATTCATAATATTAATGCGACGATGGAGGAAAAGATTAGAGTGTCGGTGTTGTAACGCCCCGACCCCATCTACCCAGAGTCGGTGCATTACTTCGTAACATTGGCATGATCACAAAATATCAAGTCTCGAAAGACCGATTAGTTTAGTAGCCTTGGAAACACTAGATACATTCATAAATGTTACATTACATCATGAAGTGAAAAACTACAATAAAAAAATTCTTCATAGTCCACACTCATATCCTCTTCTGACTATCCCTGCAGGTCATTCATAAAATACTTCTTCACATCCTGGAAAATATTAAAACATTGAAAGGGGTGAGCTCAGATGCTCAGTAAGGATAACAATATTGCAGAAGCTTTCATAAATAAACATTTACATTTAAGGCAATGTATCACTAAAACAAAAGCCTTTTTAAACTTGAACTTCAGCATAATATGGCAAAAATAAAATTAAATAATGCCATTTACTTACTCACATGGATATTCTACTAGTCGAATAATCACATGCAATATCAATAACCACTTTCATAATGAGGGAATGTATAATGCCGGACATTCTGAAACATTTTGTCAAGGCCTTGGCCAATACATCTAAAATGATTAAGGCCTCGGCCAAAACCATAAATCAAATTGGTAAAGGGCCTCGGCCAATTCCACGTCTAGTTGTCTCATGAGACCTACCGATGCAATTTTTTTGGAAGAACCTTATGTTTAAAATTGCTCAAATACACTCCAGTGTTTTTCTGAAAACATTATGCAAGATTCTGAAAACAAAATAACTAATTCTGAGACTGCTCGACTAATTACAGGCCATTATGGGTCCACGCCCAATCCCTTCCTGTCTACCACACTCGAGAGTCGGGTTTTCTGAAAACATTTTTAAGCTTGCGTTAAATATGTATACATTTGCACTGGATTTCCATATATTTGAGAGAAATATATCATTCTTGAAATCATTTAAAAATCACATAATTATAAAAGAAAACCTTTTTAATAAATGTAGAAGTCAAAGGGGTTTATACACCGTATAAAAGAAAACTGTGTATAAAACAAAATATGCCTCAATTGAAGGATCTTGAGACGAAGTCCTTACAAAGATCATTTTTAAAATAAAATAGATATATTATGTGTATTCACTATAAGTACACATAAAGAAAGTACAAAAAAAATATAGGACATAATAATATCATGACATAATTTGAAAGTAGGAGATTAACCCAAAGAATGGAAATTGGGTTAATAAATTCCCTTACATCGTGTCTGACTTGACTCAACGGTTCTTTAACCTCCTCAAAATCGGGTAACTCTTTTTGATTTGAGCCAAAGGCTTCCTTGAGAAGAGTTCTGCCCAAAGTGAGGCTTCTAGGAGTAAGAGGGGGAAGTTGGGAGAGTATTTGGGCAGAGGTTGGCTGATCCAAATGGCTTTAAAGTGTGAATGAGGTGGTAGAGGTGGGGGCCTTTTATAAGGGGAGAGGAGGGGCTCTTTTGGAAAGATTGAAATGTTACATTATTATACAATGATTTTCGGATTCTAAAGGTCCCACACTTATATAATTCGTGGATAAGGTGATAAGGGTTCGAAATATACCCATCCAATAGGCTTTGGACAAGTGTAAGCCTTGGATTTTGCATTATCTTCTCATTTTATTTAAATCGTTAAATAATGAGGTCATCGCTGCATCATAATGATGTCATAAATAATTTAATTTATTTAATGTCTAAAAATTATAAAAAAAATACTATGATTTAGGAAATCTTTTTATCTTTCTAATGAATATTTATAGTCAAACTTTGGACTTGTGTAACCCCACTTAAAGTCTGTTTTAGTAAAACAACTCATGTTTGTGTCAATTTAATTTTAACATTAAATAAATGTATATTAATGTCATTTTCCAACCAAAGTGGCTCCATGGGGTCCCCAAGTTGACCCATGGGTTTTCTTGGTCGGCAATGACTCATCCAATAGAAGTAGGACAAGTGTCAAGCTCATCTCATATTATTAAAATATTATTTTTACCTTAAACTAGACTAATTACCTCTAATCGCGATTAAGAACTTAAAAGTTACTATTCACCAAAAAAATTATTTTGATCTCATTGAACCACATTTTACTTCTTAATGACAACCATGTATGTCGGATTTTTGAAAATAAAATCACATAAGTGGTAATATTTCGAAAAATCAGTTATTTAACTACCACTTAGTGGTTTCACTATTCATCCAAAATTGATGTTTTTCAGAACAACGCCAAAATTTCACCCTAAGCTATAATTGATATTCTGAATTCAAAAATGATGTCTATTTTAAAAAATTCCAAACATATAAGTTGCATTAATTAATTTTATAATTAATTCCCGCTGTTACAACAAATAGCGTGTTTTTAAGAAACAATTTATATCAAATGATTGGAAATTGTTTATGTCCAATTTCAATGTTAAATTAATTCTAATGACCACCTTTGGATAAAATGGTAAAAATATATTCTAATTATACTTTAAAACCACTAAATAGTATAATTTATCACTATAAATTATTTTGATTAAAACAGTTGTTTTTAAGTAATTTTCACTATTCATAAAAAATTGGAAGTTCTCAGAAAATTACAAAAAAATCAACTTTGGATAATTTCGATATTACAAATACAAAAATGAAGTCCATTTTGAAATATAAAATTTCTATAATTTTAAAAAGTGGTTATTACTATTCATAACGACTACTTTGATTAGTCGCGGTGTTTTAAAACTCAAAGTTGCGTACAATGCAAGCTATTGCATTATTGAATGAGAAGAGTATCGTGGAAGCTCGGGGTGTTACATTCTCCCCTCCTTCAATAAATTGCGTCCTCGCAATTTGAAATTTCTCTTTGAAAATAAAAGGTTGAAAAGAGAAAATACCTTTGAAGAAAACCCACATCAGAAATAAGGTTAATAAATATATAACATTAAAAGAAAGCAAGATAAGTACAAAGGTCACCCGATATAGCCCATTCTAGGATTATATGAAAATATGGATATGGAGGAGAAACAAACCATCAAGGTCTGATGGAGAGTTATAGAAAACAGGATTAGGAGAAAGTTTAACTACAAGAAAATCACAAACTTGTGATTGGTTAAACGGTCATTGAATCCCCAGTTGGAAAAGTTAACCGACAACATTTTTGTTTTAAGTTACCTTTTATAATGTTGAGGAATTTATTTAGGAGATTTAATAAGAACGTAAGGGAATATACATACTTTTTATGTATACTTTCATTCGTTAATAAATTTCTACCACAAACCCAACTTTTACTCCAAATGGTAACGGAACTCAAAAATATTCTATTTATCCTAATTGTATAAGGTTCCAAATGTTAACACATACCATTTAGATTAGTAAAATTATTTTGTAACAACCAGGGACTTCCTGTAGGCTAGTGGTAGGAAATAAAGGCCTATCACACTATGATTGTGGGTTCGATTCCTGCAGCTTTGTCTGACGCGACGGGTTATGCCCCACCCTACAGGTTGTCCTTTTCCTAAAACTATAGTATTATAATATTCCAAAAATAATCTTCATAATTTTTTTAACCATTAACAATACTATCCAAAGATGAACTTAATCCACTCCAACATTTATAGTTATCCAAAATACCTCTATCCAGACTTTCTCTAAAAGGTCTCTTAACTCCAAAATCAATTTATCAGATTCCCCAAACAAAGAAAAGTTTCTCTTATTGTCACATACTAAAAATATAATTACCTTCATCATATTAAAACCTTACTGAAATCAACAAGTACTGTAGTACAATCCTTATATATATATATATCTCATTATTCTAATAACCAGAATATAATCCATGAGTCCAAAAGCACCATTACATTAGTTATTCTGCTTCAACTGTAGTAACAGCATAGGATTGTCCTTGATCCCTTGGACTTTTCTGAGGTAAGTTTCCTTGACGCTTAGGACATTCATTTTCATAATGCCCCATTTCCCTACAATTGTAGCATTCAACTTTGATATCCTTTTTCTTTCCCTTGCAATCACGTGCCTGGTGACCCTTTTCTCCACATTTATAACAAACTCCCATTCCTTTTAGGCAAGTACCGGGGTGATTCTTCCCATAATTATCACATAATGTAAAATCCTTCTTTCCCTTTATCTGTCTCTTGTTCCACCGTTCTCTTCTTCTCTTGCTTTACTTTGTTGTCATAAGACTTAGAGAATTCCTTTTCTGTCTTGATAGCACACAAGACAATATCTTCGTATGTTGAGAACGATTGTGATACTAAAGCTCGACGGAGAAATGGTTTTAACCCATCAAAGAAACGATCAATCTTACCTCTTGGGTTACATATATAATCTGCAGCATACCTCGCTAACCTTGTAAAGTTGGCCTCATACTTTGCGACATTCTCATCCTCCTTTTGTTTCAGACTCAGAAATTGCCTTTCCATATCTTCTCTATGGTCATGAGGAAAGTATTTTTCTAAGAAAAGCTCTTTGAACTCCCTCCATTCCATATTCGATATGTCATCATCTTCCTTTGTGTTTTGAATCAATAACCACCATTGATCAACATCTCCAGTGAGGCGGTAAACTGCCATGATAACCTTTTCCCTTTCACTACTCCCCAAGGCATGGAATGTTTTATCTAAGGAATTTATCCATTGCTCAGGTACTATAGGATTTGTACTCCCATTGAAGGTTGGTGGTTGTTGCCTCATGAAGCGGTCTAACATTGATCCTCCACGTTGTGGATCAGGGTGATCCATACGAGTAAGGTTATTATTCATAACTTGAGTGAGTTGTCCCAGTATGGTAATAAGTTGATCAGCACCAGTTGTATCTCCAGATCCACATTAATTATCTTGAGCAGGAGGGAAATCCCTACACGGAGTTCGTGCATTGATACGGTTTCCATTCTTTCCACTAGGTGCCATTTCTAAAAAATGGCATAAACTAGATTAGTTTATGAATCAAAATACATAATTCCATACTTGTAAAACACTTTACATAAATTGAACTATTTATGGATATAATCCATAATCATAAAAAGAAATGTTTTCTTTGAGGAAGTATATATTCATAACCCTTCATAGTGGTTTGTAAATAAAATGAGAATTATCCTAAGCATATCCCCCGGGAGTGTCGTAACCAAGAGTGCAGCAAGGCCCGTTTTCGTGCACCAGTTCCCGTTCGAGTCTAGCTCAAAGCGGTGTTTTCAGGTTTTACCCCTAGGTACATCTGTGCCAGAGCTGTCTCTACCTGCTCGTATCCATACAGGGATGTATTTCTCGGAAAACTCACAAAATCTCTACAATAACAAAATTCAAGGAAGTTCTTCTATACTAATCCTCAAAGTCTATCTTTGGGCTATGTGCTCTAATCAGAGTTTATCTAAATCTAGCTTCCAAGGTTAGTACTAAACTGCCTCTCATACCAACTGTAACGCCCCGACCCCAGCTACCCAGAGTCGGTGCACTACTTCGTAACATTGGCATGATCACAAAAGATCAAGTCTCGAAAGACCGATTAGTTTAGTAGCCTTGGAAACACCAGATACATTCATAAATGTTACATTACATCATAAAGTGAAAAACTACAATAAAAAAAGTCTTCATAGTCCACACTCATATCCTCTTCTGACTATCCCTACAGGTCATTCATAAAATACTTCTTCACATCCTGGAAAATATTAAAACATTGAAAGGGGTGAGCTCAGATGCTCAGTAAGGATAACAATATTGCGGAAGCTTTCATAAATAAAAATTTACATTTAAGGCAATGTATAACTAAAACAAAAGCCTTTTTAAACTTGAACTTCAGCATAATATGGCAAAAATAAAATTAAATAATTCCATTTACTTACTCACATGGATATTCTACTAGTCGAATAATCACATGCAATATCAATAACCACTTTCATAATGAGGGAATGTATAATGCCGGACATTCTGAAACATTTTGTCAAAGCCTCGGCCAAGACATCTAAAATGATTAAGGCCTCGGCCAAAACCATATATCAAATTGGGAAAGGGCCTCGGCCAATTCCACGTCTAGTTGTCTCATGATACCTACCGATGAAATTTTTTTAGAAGATACTTATGTTTAAAATTGCTCAAATACACTCCAGTGTTTTTCTGAAAACATTATGCAAGCTTCTGAAAACAAAATAACTAATTCTGAGACTGCTCGACTAATTACAGGCCATTATGGGTCCACGCCCAATCCCTTCCTGTCTACCACACTCGAGAGTCGGGTTTTCTGAAAACATTTTTAAGCTTGCGTTAAATACGTATACATTTGCACTGGATTTCCATATATTTGAGAGAAATATATCTTTCTTGAAATCATTTAAAAATCACATAATTATAAAAGAAAACCTTTTTAATAAATGTAAAAGTCAAAGGGGTTTATACACCGTATAAAAGAAAACTGTGTATAAAACCAAATATGCCTCAATTGAAGGATATTGAGACGAAGTCCTTACAAAGATCATTTTTAAAATAAAATAGATATATTATGTGTATTAACTATAAGTACACATAAAGAAAGTACAAATAAAATATAGGACATAATAATATCATGACATAATTTGAAAGTAGGAGATTAACCCAAAGAATGGAAATTGGGTTAATAAATTCCCTTACCTCATGTCTGACTTGACTCAACCGTTCTTTAACCTCCTCAAAATCGGGTAACTCTTTTTGATTTGAGCCAAAGGCTTCCTTGAAAAGAGTTCTGCCCAAAGTGAGGCTTATAGGAGTAAGAGGGGGAAGTTGGGAGAGTATTTGGGCAGAGGTTGGCCGATCCAAATGGCTTTAAAGTGTGAATGAGGTGGTAGAGGTGGGGGCCTTTTATAAGGGGAGAGGAGGGGCTCTTTTGGAAAGATTGAAATGTTACATTATTATACAATGCTTTTCGGATTCTAAAGGTCCCACACTTATATAATTCATGGATAAGGTGATAAGGGTTCGAAATATACCCATCTAATAGGCTTTGGACAAGTGTAAGCCTTTGATTTTGCATTATCTTCTCATTTTATTTAAATCGTTAAATAATGAGGTCATCGCTGCATCATAATGATGTCAAAAATAATTTAATTTATTTAATGTCTAAAAATTATTAAAAAAATACTATGATGTAGGAAATCTGTTTAGATTTCTAATGAATATTTATAGTCAAAATTTGGACTTGTGTAACCCCACTTAAAGTCTGTTTTAGTAAAACAACTTATGTTTGTGTCAATTTAATTTTAACATTAAATAAATGTATATTAATGTCATTTTCCAACCAATGTGGCTCCATGGGGTCCCCAAGTTGACCCATGGGTTTTCTTGGTCGGCCATGACTCATCCAATAGAAGTAGGACAAGTGTCAAGCTCATCTCATATTATTAAAATATTATTTTTACCTTAAACTAGACTAATTACCTCTAATCACGATTAAGAACTTAAAAGTTACTATTCACCAAAAAATTATTTTGATCTCATTGAACCACATTTTACTTCTTAATGACAACCATGTATGTCAGATTTTTGAAAATCAAATCACATAAGTGGTAATATTTCGAAAAATCAGTTATTTAACTACCACTTAGTGGTTTCACTATTCATCAAAAATTGAAGTTTTTCAGAACAAGGCCAAAATTTCACCCTAAGCTATAATTGATATTCCGAATTCAAAAATGATGTCTATTTTAAAAAATTCCAAACATATAAGTTGCATTAATTAATTTTATAATTAATTCCCGTTGTTACAACAAATAGCGTGTTTTTAAGAAACAATTTATATCAAAAGATTGGCAATTGTTTATGTCCAATTTCAATGTTAAATTAATTATAATGACCACCTTTGGATAAAATGGTAAAAATATATTCTAATTATATTTTAAAACCACTAAATAGTATAATTTATCACTATAAATTATTTTTATTAAAACAGTTGTTTTTAAGTAATTTTCACTATTCATAAAAAATTGGAAGTTCTCAGAAAATTACAAAAAAATCAACTTTGGATAATTTCGATATTACGAATACAAAAATGAAGTCCATTTTGAAATATAAAATTTCTATAATTTTAAAAACTGGTTATTAATATTCATAACGGCTACTTTGATTAGTCGCGGTGTTTTAGAACTCGAAGTTGCGTACAATGAAAGCTATTGCATTATTGAATGAGAAGCATATCGTGGAAGCTCGGAGTGTTACATTCTCCCATCCTTCAATAAATTGCGTCCTCGCAATTTGAAATTTCTCTTTGAAAATAAAAGGTTGAAAAGAGAAAATACCTTTGAAGAAAACCCACATCAGAAATAAGGTTAATAAATATATAACATTAAAAGAAAGCAAGATAAGTACAAAGGTCACCCGATATAGCCCATTCTAGGATTATATGAAAATATGGATATGGAGGAGAAACAAACCATCAAGGTCTGATGGAGAGTTATAGAAAACAAGATTAGGAGAAAGTTTAACTACAAAAAAAATCACAAACTTGTGATTGGTTAAACGGTCATTGAATCCCCAGTTGGAAAAGTTAACCGACAACATTTTTGTTTTAAGTTACCTTTTATAATGTTGAGGAATTTATTTAGGAGATTTACTAAGAACGTAAGGGAATATACATACTTGTTATGTATACTTTCATTCGTTAATAAATTTCTACCACAAACCCAACTTTTACTCCAAATGGTAACGGAACTCAAAAATATTCTATTTATCCTAATTGTATAAGGTTCCAAATGTTAACACATACCATTTAGATTAGTAAAATTATTTTGTAACAACCAGGGACTTCCTGTAGGCTAGTGGTAGGAAATAAAGTCCTGTCGCACTATGATTGTGGGTTCGATTCCTACAGCTTTGTCCGACGCGACGGGTTATGCCCCACCCTGCAGGTTGTCCTTTTCCTAAAACTATAGTATTATAATATTCCAAAAATAATCTTCATAATTTTTTAACCTTTAACAATACTATCCAAATATCAACTTAATCCACTCCAACATTTATAGTTATCCAAAATACCTCTGTCCAGACTTTCTCTAAAAGGTCTCTTAATTCCAAAATCAATTTATCAGATTCCCCAAACAAAGTAAAGTATCTCTTATTGTCACATACTAAAAATATAATTACCTTCATCATATTAAAACCTTACTGAAATCAACAAGTACTGTAGTACAATCCTTATATATATATATATCTCATTATTCTAATAACCAGAATATAATCCATGAGTCCAAAAGCACCATTACATTAGTTATTCTGCTTCAACTGTAGTAACAGCATAAGATTGTCCTTGATCCCTTGGACTTTTCTGAGGTAAGTTTCCTTGACGCTTAGGACATTCATTTGCATAATGCCCCATTTCCCTACAATTGTAGAATTCAACTTTGATATCCTCTTTCTTTCCCTTGCAATCACGTGCCTGGTGACCCTTTTCTCCACATTTATAACAAACACCCCTTCCTTTTAGGCAAGTACCAGGGTGATTCTTCCCATAATTATCACATAATGGAAAATCCTTCTTTCCCTTTTTCCCTTTATCTGTCTCTTGTTCCACCGTTCTCTTCTTCTCTTGCTTTACTTTGTTGTCATAAGACTTAGAGAATTCCTTTTCTGTCTTGATAGCACACAAGACAATATCTTCGTATGTTGAGAACGATTGTGATACTAAAGCTCGACGGAGAAATGGTTTTAACCCATCAAAGAAACGATCAATCTTACCTCTTGGGTTACGTATATAATCTGCAGCATACCTCGCTAACCTTGTAAAGTTGGCCTCATACTTTGCGACATTCTCACCCTCCTTTTGTTTCAGACTCAGAAATTGCCTTTCCATATCTGCTCTATGGTCACAAGGAAAGTATTTTTCTAAGAAAAGCTCTTTGAACTCCCTCCATTCCATATTAGATATGTCATCATCTTCCTTTGTGTTTTGAATCAATGACCACCATTGATCAGCATCTCCAGTGAGGCGGTAAACTGCCATGATAAACTTTTCCCTTTCACTACTCCCCAAGGCATGGAATATTTTATCTAAGGAATTTATCCATTGCTCAGCTACTATAGGATTTGTACTCCCATTGAAGGTTGGTGGTTTTTGCCTCATGAAGCGGTCTAACATTGATCATCCACGTTGTGGATCAGGGTGATCCATACGAGTAAGGTTATTATTCATAACTTGAGTGAGTTGTCCCCGTATGGTAATAAGTTGATCAGCACCAGTTGTATCTCCAGATCCACAATAATTATCTTGAGCAGGAGGGCAATCCCTACACGGAGTTCGTGCATTGATACGGTTTCCATTCTTTCCACTAGGCGCCATTTCTAAATAATGGCATAAACTAGATTAGTTTATGAATCAAAATACATAATTCCATACTTGTAAAACACTTTACATAAATTGAACTATTTATGGATATATTCCATAATCATAAAAATAAATGTTTTCTTTGAGGAAGTATATATTCATAACCCTTCATAGTGGTTTGTAAATAAAATGAGAATTATCCTAAGCATATCCCCCGAGAGTGTCGTAACCAAGAGTGCAGCAAGGCCCGTTGTCGTGCACCAGTTCCCGTTCGAGTCTAGCTCAAAGCGGTGTTTTCAGGTTTTACCCCTAGGTACATCTGTGCCAGAGCCGTCTCTACCTGCTCGTATCCAGACAGGGATGTATTGCTCGGAAAACTCACAAAATCTCTACAATAACAAAATTCAAGGAAGTTCTTCTATACTAATCCTCAAAGTCTATCTTTGGGATATGTGCTCTAATCAGAGTTTATCTAAATCTAGCTTCCAAGGTTAGTACTAAACTGCCTCTGATACCAACTGTAACGCCCCGACCCCAGCTACCCAGAGTCGGTGCATTACTTCGTAACATTGGCATGATCACAAAAGATCAAGTCTCGAAAGACCGATTAGTTTAGTAGCCTTGGAAACACTAGATACATTCATAAATGTTACATTACATCATAAAGTGAAAAACTATAATAAAAAAAGTCTTCATAGTCCACACTCATATCCTCTTCTGACTATCCCTGCAGGTCATTCATAAAATACTTCTTCACATCCTGGAAAATATTAAAACATTGAAAGGGGTGAGCTCAGATGCTCAGTAAGGATAACAATATTGCGGAAGCTTTCATAAATAAACATTTACATTTAAGGCAATGTATAACTAAAACAAAAGCCTTTTTAAACTTGAACTTCAGCATAATATGGCAAAAATAAAATTAAATAATTCCATTTACTTACTCACATGGATATTCTACTAGTCTAATAATCACATGCAATATCAATAACCACTTTCATAATGAGGGAATGTATAATGCCGGACATTATGAAACATTTTGTCAAGGCCTCAGCCAAGACATCTAAAATGATTAAGGCCTCGGCCAAAACCATAAATCAAATTGGGAAAGGGCCTCGTCCAATTCGACGCCTAGTTGTCTCATGAGACCTACCGATGTAATTTTTTTAGAAGATACTTATGTTTAAAATTGCTCAAATACACTCCAGTGTTTTTCTGAAAACATTATGAAATCTTCTGAAAACAAAATAACTAATTCTGAGACTGCTCGACTAATTACAGGCCATGATGGGTCCACGCCCAATCCCTTCCTGTCTACCACACTCGAGAGTCGGGTTTTCTGAAAACATTTTTAAGCTTGCGTTAAATACGTATACATTAGCACTGGATTTCCATATATTTGATAGAAATATCTCTTTCTTGAAATCATTTAAAAATCACATAATTATAAAAGAAAACCTTTTTAATAAATGTAAAAGTCAAAGGTGTTTATACACCGTATAAAAGAAAACTGTGTATAAAACTAAATATGCCTCAATTGAAGGAGATTGAGACGAAGTCCTTACAAAGATCATTTTTAAAATAAAATAGATCTATTATGTGTATTCACTATAAGTACACATAAAGAAAGTACAAATAAAAGATAGGACATAATAATATCATGAAATAATTTGAAAGTAGGAGATTAACCCAAAGAATGGAAATTGGGTTAAGAAATTCCCTTACCTCGTGTCTGACTTGACCCAACCGTTCTTTAACCTCCTCAAAATCGGGTAACTCTTTTTGATTTGAGCCAAAGGATTCCTTGAGAATAGTTCTACCCAAAGTGAGGCTTCTAGGAGTAAGAGGGGGAAGTTGGGAGAGTATTTGGGAAGAGGTTGGCCGATCCAAATGGCTTTAAAGTGTGAATGAAGTGGTAGAGGTGGGGGCCTTTTATAAGGGGAGAGGAGGGGCTCTTTTGGAAAGATTGAAATGTTACATTATTATACAATGCTTTTCGGATTCTAAAGGTCCCAAACTTATATAATTCGTGGATAAGGTGATAAGGGCTCGAAATCTACCCATCCAATAGGCTTTGGACAAGTGTACGCCTTGGATTTTTCATTATCTTCTCATTTTATTTAAATCGTTAAATAATGAGGTCATCGCTTCATCATAATGATGTCGTAAATAATTTAATTTATTTAATATCTAAAAATTATAAAAAAATACTATGATGTAGGAAATCTTTTTAGCTTTCTAATGAATATTTATAGTCAAAATTTGGACTTGTGTAACCCCACTTAAAGTCTGTTTTAGTAAAACAACTCATGTTTGTGTCAATTTAATTTTAACATTAAATAAAGGTATATTAATGTCATTTTCCAACCAAAGTGGCTCCATGGGGTCCCCAAGTTGACCCATGGGTTTTCTTGGTCGGCCATGACTCATCAAATAGAAGTAGTACAAGTTTCAAGCTCATCTCATATTATTAAAATATTATTTTTACCTTAAACTACACTAATTACCTCTAATCGCGATTAAGAACTTAAAAGTTACTATTCACCAAAAAATTATTTTGATCTCATTGAACCACATTTTACTTCTTAATGACAACCATGTATGTCAGATTTTTGAAAATCAAATCACATAAGTGGTAATATTTCGAAAAATCAGTTATTTAACTACCACTTAGTGGTTTCACTATTCATCAAAAATTGAAGTTTTTCAGAACAAGGCCAAAATTTCACCCTAAGCTATAATTGATATTCCAAATTAAAAAATGATTTCTATTTTAAAAAATTCCAAACATATAAGTTGCATTAATTTATTTTATAATTAATTCCCGCTGTTACAACAAATAGCGTGTTTTTAAGAAACAATTTATATCAAAAGATTGGCAATTGTTTATGTCCAATTTCAATGTTAAATTAATTCTAATGACCACCTTTGGATAAAATGGTAAAAATATATTCTAATTATACTTTAAAACCACTAAATAGTATAATTTATCACTATAAATTATTTTTATTAAAACAGTTGTTTTTAAGTAATTTTCACTATTCATAAAAAATTGGAAGTTCTCAGAAAATTAAAAAAAAAATCAACTTTGGATAATTTCGATATTACGAATACAAAAATGATGTCCATTTTGAAATATAAAATTTCTATAATTTTAAAAAGTGGTTATTACTATTCATAACGGCTACTTTGATTAGTCGTGGTGTTTTAGAACTCGAAGTTGCGTACAATGCAAGCTATTGCATTATTGAATGAGAAGCGTATCGTGGAAGCTCGGGGTGTTACAGTGTAGTCTATGTTTGCAGACATGCAAAGACAATTTCAGACTGCAGCTCCCACTCCTCCACCTCCTCCTGCAAACCCCATTATTTATCCTCCACCTCCGCCAGTAGCTCCCAATCCCCACCTCAACCTGCTGACCACATTTTTTATCCTACTCCTCCGCAACAGCTTCCTACTTATTGCGAGTTGTATGTTGATGATTCTTAACAGCATATAGTAGCATATGGGTTGGTATATAGTATAGGAGATATAGTTCATCATAAACAATTAGAGGTAGAGAATCAGAGGGTCACTATACAAGATATTATAGTTAGATCATCTCGGGTACCATTACCTACAAATGAGGTGGCGACAGTTGGACATAGTATCGACCATTTTTTAATTTGGCCATCCAAACTTCTTCGACTCATTACCATAGAGGTAATAATGTAATATCTATTTTTTATTAAATTTGTTTTATCATTTGAAAACTAATATATTTTTCTATTTATTTTTACAGGAATACTTCAAAGGTAAAGAAATAATGTATAGACAACAACAAAGACAAATAACTATGACATCAGATACAAAATCTAGTAGTCTTGATAGATTTTCAAGATATTCATATTTGTTGGAAGATCATTATGAGTTTCCAATGGAAGCTCATGTTTGTGGACGTGAAATAAATGTGGGGATTATGAAAATTGATATCATGGAGCTTGTTACTGGAGATAAGTTGGGCATCAACGTGGTAAATTTTTTTTCCATGAATGTCTTAACACCTTTTCCCTACATTATATTTATTAAAAATGTATACTTATGTCTGTTTGGTATTAGGTATCTTTATATAACTTGTGAGAGGAATGAGCGGACATATGTATATGGATTCATGGACCCACAATGGATTTCCCCTGAAGCATGTGCATTGGATGAGGAACAAAGAATGCTTTATATTGCTGAAAGATTTGAAAAGAATATAGTCACACAATGTTGGATGATTCCTTTTTGTGAGAGGTATGAAACACATCTCTCTCAAATAGTTAATTATCTTTTAACATAAAAAACCACTAACATTAAATTTCTTTTTATCAGTGATCATTGGATGTTAGGGGTTTTTTGGCCAAGGGAGAAAGCACTTTATTGGATATGCTCTGTCCATGATGTTGTGCGGGAAAGTTTGAAGAATATATTGGAAAATTAAGTTTGAATTTCTCAATAGTTTTATATATTATTATGAATTTTAAATTTTCCCCATTAGTATTATTTTCTAATAGGGAATGGGTCTACTTTCGAAAAAACACAAAGAAAAGGAATGCAAAGATCAAATATGTAAATGAGAAGGTAAATATCCATTTATAATTTTTACTTTTTGATTTATTACATTAAAATAATATATTGAATTTATACTCATTCAAACAGAATTTTCATGAACAAAAAGGCGTCATCGAATGCAGATATTATATGTTAAGATTTCTGTATGAAATAATAACAACTGGGACAGTTGTGAATTTTGATCTGGTAAGATTTCCTCTTAAAATTTTCCATAATATTTCAATTTGATTTACTCATTATACACGTTAACTACTATCCTTTTCATTTGTAGCTTTTTGATGACCCTCAACCCTATAATGTTGAAGACCTCAAACAAATACAAGTGGAGTGGTCAAATTATTTTACAGGTTTGATTAAATTTTAGTTGTTTGTAATGTAAAATGTAATTTTGAATATTGTCATTGTAATTGTGTATTTGGTAGTAATTTAGGTTAGATTTAGTTTTTTTTTGAAGTTGACAGTGTACGTTTTGAATGTTATATATGTGAATGTTTAATTTTGCTCTACTTCTTGTTTTGGTCTACTTATGATGGTTTTTCTGGTATGGATTCTGGTCTGGGGGAGGGGTTTCAAGGATGTGGGGGGGGGGGGGGGGCTGTTCAGTGGGGTTGAGGTGTCCAGGGGTCTGGGAGGACTGTTCGGTGGGGGGGGGGGGGGGTTGTCAAGGGGTGTTTGGGGCTGTCCAGGGGGTTGGGGGCAGTCCAGGGGTGTGGTGGGGGCTCCAATGGGGTGGGGGAGGGCTGTCCAGGGTGTGTGTGTGTGGGGGGGGGGGGTATACATGAGGGTGGGGGGGGGGGGGGGTTGTTGTCTTGGGGTGTTTGGAGCTATCCAGGGGGTCGGGGGGTAGTCCAGGGGTGTTGTGGGGGCTATCATGTGGGGTGAGGGGTGCTGTTCAAGAGGGTGGGGGGTTGTAAGGGGTGTTTGGGGCTATCCAGGGGGGTCGGGGGCAGTCCTGGGGTGTGGTGGGGGCTCCAATGGGGTGGGGGGCTGTCAAGTGGGGTGAGGGGGTGCTGTTCAGGAGGGTGGGGGGGGGGGGGGGGCTGTCCAGGGGTGTGGTGGGGGGATCCAATGGGGTGGGGGAGGGCTGTCCAGGGTATGGGGGGTATACATGAGGGTGGGCGGTTGGCCCGGTGTGTTTGGAGCTGGACAGGGGTTAGGGGGCAGTCCAGGGGTGTGGTGGGGGCTGTCAAGTGGAGTGAGGGGGGTGCAGTTTAGGAGGGGGGGGGGGGGGGGGTGTTGTCGAGGGGTTTTTAGGGCTGTCCAGGGGGTCGGGGGGCAGTCCAGGGGTGTGGTGGGGGCTATCAAGTGGGGTGAGGGGGTGCTGTTCAGAAGGGTGGGGGGGGGGGGGGGTTGTTGAGGGGTGTTTGGGGCTGTCCTGGGGGTCGGGGGTAGTCTAGGGGTGTGGTGGAAGCTCTAATGCGGTGGGGGAGGGTTGTCCAGCGGGTATACATGAGGGTGGGGGCTATCAAGTGGGTAAGTTTTATCTGTTATCAATGTAAATGCTTAAATTTTTTTTAGTTCATGTTTTGATCTTCTTTTTTTTGGTACGAATTATTGATTTGGTTTCTGGTTGATTTTGGGGGAGAGCAGAGGACTACAGTGGATTTTTTTTTAATTTTTTTTGTCTTTCACATCGGTAATTTTATAACCGACGTGATAAAGAAATCGAGAAGAGTTTATCACATCGGGTTTTTTCATAACCTATGTGATAAACAGCTGTGGCATGGTTTATCACGTCGGTTATGTAATAAAAGACGTGATAAATGACCTGGTAAATGCTTTATCATGTTGGTTATTGATTAACCGACATGATAAACCCCTACCGGGACTGGTTTATCATGTAGGTTTTTTAATAACCAACGTGATAAACCATTTAACAGGATTTTTATCACGTCAGTTATTGATTAACCGACGTGATAAACCCCTCCCGGGTCTGGTTTAGCACATCGGTTATTTAATAACTGACGTGATAAACCATACCCCAAGAGTTTATCGCGTCGGTTATTAAATAACTGACGTGATAAAGTCACCCGCACGTTTTTATGACACCGGTTATTGTATAACCAACATGATAAATCCCCCCTCAGGTTTATCATGGTGGTTATATAATACCCGACGTTATAAACCCCCCCCCCCCGGGGGGTTTTTTCACATCGGTTATTAGATAACCGACGTGATAAACACGCGATGTTATGTATGTGACATCAGTTTTTATATAACCGACGTAAAAAACTTTATTTATAACGTCTTCCGTATTAACGTCGGCTAAAACCCAACGTAAAAAATGAAAAATAACCGACGTAAATAACGTTTTATGCACTAGTGAAAATGTGGATTTTCAGGAACAAATTTGATAATAATGGAAATGTGGTCAGATATAAGGCACTCTGGGTCAGTAAAGGATATTTATAAATTGAAGGTGTTGATGTTGAGGAGACATTTTCTCTTATAGTGAAATTGGAGTCAATCAGGATGATTATTGCCATGCGGATCCAAATAGGTTATGAAGTGTAATAAATGGAAATCAAGAAAAAATTCATAAATGGAGTCTCAGAAGAAGAATTATACATTGAACAACCCAGGTGGTTCATGATTATCTATGATTAAATAAAGGTTTTCTAATTAATTAAATCTCGCTATGACCTAAAATAAGTACCATGGGAATGGTACTCTTGGTTGGACTCCTATACGAGAAAACTAAAGTTTAAAAGAGTATGATTGGATGAAAATCTATTTATGGAGAATTATAAAATGGATCAATTCATGGTATTGGAATACAAGTATTATATTATTTTTTCTGGAGGTATGTAGGGATTAGTGGAGGAATTTTAAAATCACAAGAAATCATAATTTGAAATGTCAATGATTGGAAAACTCACATAATTCTTAGCGATATAGGTGATTTAGAAGAAGAATTTCACTTTCGTTTCCCAGGAAAAGTATAAAAAAGCGTTGTTGATGAAATTTAATATGAAATATTACAAACCAATAGAGACTCCAATTTCTGTTGGAAAAAAACATAGAAAGCATGAGGATGGGACATCAGTGGATCCCACAATGTATAGAAGAATCATTTTAAGATTACTATATCTGTTATCGACACAACAAGATATTGTCTTTGCAACATGATTGGTGGACTTTTATCAAAGTAATTCAAAGTAAGAACATATGGAATAATTGAGAAAAAGATTATGAGGTATATTCAAGGTACTGATAATTATGGGTTATACATTGATGTAAGAAGAAAGGGTAAACTATTGCCATTTTTTATTTTGATTGGACTACAGATGTAGTGGAGAGAAACTCCACCAGTGGTGGAATATTCTATATTGGGAAGAAATTTTTGGGCTTTCTTAGAATGAAACTGGAAAATACTTCTCATAGTATTGCTGAAGCTGAATATATCTCCACAAAAAAGGAATGAACTTAGTTACATTTGATGAAGAGGAAACTGACTAACATTGTTGATGAGGTGAAAAAATGAATGGTGGTTCTTTATGATAACAATAGTGAAATAGATCTTATGAATAATCATATTTAGCATTCTAATATGATACATATTGAAATTAGATATAATTTCATCAAGGATAAAGTTAGATGATGTGTGATCTAAATGGACCATATGGGGAAAAATGAGCAAGTGGCTGATATTATGACCAAGCCACTATCAAGAGCTGTGATTGAGAAACCTCGGCTGAAACATTGTGTTCAGCTACCTTCCAGTGCATAATGAGATTATGAAATTCTCTTCTCCCTAGTTTTTTAGCTATTTTAATCTATTTGTGTATGTGATGTAGGTTTCTGGGGGAGATATGATCTAAGGGGAGCATGTTTTTTAGGTCTTAAATTAATGATTCAGTTCTTCGGGATTCTTCTTATGGGAGAGAATGGCTAAATTCAAGATTCATGATGGAGAATAGAGGTTGAGAATAAAGAATTTACAAACTATTTAATGAGTGATAATTATAAGTTACAAACACATGATAACACAATTCAGGTCTTCTCCCATGGTTTCTATACTGAGCATTGATAACATAGAATTAGAGTGTTGGCTAAGTTTAATATTGGGCCTCCAGTTTTGATATTGGCTAGTGCTCTATTTAAATTATCTATAGGTTTCCAACAAACCCAAAGGGGGAAATTGTTGGAACCAAGGATGTTCTTTGAAATAAATAAGTATGATTTTGGTTTATGTCAATCCATTAAAGGAGGATTTGGGAGATTGAAAGGAAAAGGATCATACATTTCAATCCATAAGCAATTTTAATAGTTGAACAATTTCACAGTGTTTTCCAATTTTTTAACTCAAAATTTGGATTTCGAGGTTGGAAAATGGTGATTTTCACATAGGAGTAAATGGTATGTGAAACAAAATTTTTTTAAAAAAATAAGGGAACTACATACCTCATAAGATGGATTGTGTACCATGTTCAAGGAATGGTTCACGATCACATACCTAGCTGTGGGAATGGTACCCAGATCTATTCATGGAACCAAAAAGAGTTTACAGGGATGATTCATGATGAAAAAGTGTGGTACGTGGAATACTGAAGGTTAGTGGGATTTCCGAAGTTAGAAAAATTGGATCAGTAAGTGTTAGAGGCTGTTCCAAAATAAATGATTTGGTAAATATTGGTTCAATATATTTTTTAGATCCATTAGATCTTATATAAGGATTAGTAATCCTCTTCGTTAAGAATTGGGATGAGAGATTTAAATTTTAGAAAAAAATACGGTGAAGTACTAAGTGTTTCATGGAGGAGAAGATGATATGAAGAGAGAACCATCCACATAAAAAAATAGTCTATGGAAGAGAGTGTGTCTCAAAAATGAAGCTCTTACACTATGTGGCGGAGAAAGGTAGTATGTCGAGCAGGATGGTACACAGAGGAGTTGAGTAGTACACGAAGTAAGGTTGTTATCTGAGCAGGGAAATTCTCGAATGAGCTGGTCAGTATGTGGATTCATAATTTTTACATTATAGAGGTGATCCAAGAACCATACCCAATACATAGTTTGCAGAGGAGGTAAATTTAATGCATAACAACCAAAAATGCTTGAAAATTGTCCAAATCAGTTTGTGGAATTAATTACCATAACCAACAGGTGTGCTGGAAAGTAAATGACATATATCGATGATAACAAGACTTTAATAGAGAATACATTTATAGTAGATGATTCACTATTTCATGGAAAACCATTGAAGATACCTTTAAATTGATAAATCTCGTAAATACTGTTCTAATGCAGTGACCAAGGGGGAGTTAGCATAGGTGATCCGAGGGACACTGTGTGATTTCCCTAAAACCTTATAAAGATAGTGATCCTATAATAACGTGATTGTGATAATCTCTTGGAATCCACAACTTGTGAATAATTGTGGTTTTTGGTACAATAGTCCTACTACTGGAATATGCTCCTCGGATGTAACCCTTAGTGGTAACCATGTAAAATAGTTGTATCATTAAATTTTTTGTGATTGGTTATGTTCTATACTTCATCTTCAGGCAGGTTTAACTGGTTCCAACTAATATGGGAAAAACATTAATCCTTTTAAAAGAAAACATTTGACACTCTGATTCACCCCTCTCCTCTTAGGGTGTTCTAGGGTCCTTCATTTATAACACTATTTATCAGCTCACACATGCAATCTCTATTATTCTATTTATTCATTTACATACAATATAATTTCTTGTTCTATTTTCTCAGGTCATGACTATCAAAATCTAAAGCCTGAATATGATGATTGTTACTTCCAACATCATAATTTAGGACAATTTGGGCTTGAATCCCTGTATCTAATTTTATTTTTGTAATTGTGTTGTGACACCCTATATAGATGTCGATGTTGTGGTTATCTATCAACTAGAAAAGGAATCATTAATTGGGTTATGATTCCCAGACAAAACCGTATTAGTTTACATGTATCTTTTTCCGATTAGAGAGGTATATGGGTAAATTAGGTCTACTTTAGACTAAAATACAATAAAAACATCTTTTCCTTATTTAATTTTTCTACTGCTAATTAAATATAATAATTAACATTACTAGTCAATTTGACTATTAAATTTATCTGTTTAAAAACATTATTCTTGTCAATTATCATATCTGTAAAATATTCCATTACCATATCCATCCTAAAAAAATAAATTATATATTTATATATATAATATAAAGGTATATATGGAAAGTAAATATAGACATGTACTTATATATAATATTTTCAATAAATATTATCATATATATATATATATATATATTAAAATATGAAAAAATATATAAAATATAAACATATAGACATATATAATATAAAAACACATATATATAATAAAAAAAAATATATTTATAATATAAAATATAAATATTAAAAATATAAACACACACACACACAAATATATATATATTTATAAATGAATATTAATATATAATTTCATATTTATATATTTTATTTTTAAATAATAATATATAATTATCAATATATATACCATAGAAGATGTTTATATTTAAAAAACCACATTGGTGTGTTAGACCATTGTTTGGGTGGTGCTATATTCGAATTTTGGTGAAAGCAGCATCAAAATCATAATAAGGAATGGGGAATGTCGTCATGGATGTTTGTAGCTAGTTATCTTGGGCCTTTCACGAGCAGTCGTGGAGAGTGGAATACTAGTGTAGAGGTTCAAAGCTATCTAGGGTATGATGCACAGTGTAAAAAGAAAATTATTTTAATATTTTAGAATAATACCAGTGTGTTGTGTGTGAGCACATAATTTTTTTTTAAAATTAAAAAATCTAGTGTAACTAGATATCAATTTACTAAAAATCACAATAGTTTTTATTATAATAACTGGTAAGTGAATTATAAATGGATTAAAATGACAATAATTTTTGATTTTTTGGTAGTTTTACTTATGTATAAAATAAATTCATTGGTTGTTAATTGATTATAATTGTAAATATAAAACTAATTGAATGAAAACCAAACATTCTTCTTAATTTATTTTAAAAAATTTAATATATTTATCTAATAAATTAAACTAGTCAATATTGGTTAATTATTTTAATGAAATTTATTAATTTTTTTTAAATATTTTCCTATTCAAATGATGGTAATTAATAAAATTTTATGCTTAAAAATATATTTTTCTAATAGAAGTATTCATCATGTTTTAAAAACATGTTTTAAAATTAATTTCAAAACATATTCATTTTTAATTTGGTAAAATTATTTACATATATTTATTAATAAGCTTCATATTTTTAAAATATCACCTATTATTTATTTTCAATATGAATAGTTTGTAAACTTGATCTCCTCAGTATTGGGTAAATTATGTTACAATAGTTTAAAAATAACTAATAATGTTATAATTTTTCTTCATAATTTTTATTGGATGAATTAAATTCAATCCTTATCTATTTATTATTGTACATGATTTTTAATGGACTCATTTCCATGAAAATAACCTATATAATATTTAAAATAAAAAAAATAAACAAAATGACAATCATTTAGTATTTAGAAACTCTTATGTTTACACACGGTGAAAAAAACATGTTATTAGTAAATATAAATAACTATTTAAAGATTAATAAAATAAATTTCATTATTTAAATATATTTCTAGTTTTTATAAATTTTATAATAACAAAAAATGCTTGTGAAATGATTATACATTATTTATTCAATTATATAAAAAATAAAATAAATGATTTTAAAAATTTTACACATGATAGAATATTCTTGATTTAATGTCATCCAAGAATTTAAAAGAACTTTATGACAATATTTGGTGGATTGAAATAATTACATTTCAATTCCCCATTTCTCTGGAAATTTTTTTATTCGGGTAAAATGAATAGTCCTAAAATGACCTTACTGATATATTGAAATAAATAATATTTCATAAGATGATTTAAAATGAATAAATATCTTATATTCAGAAAATGAATTGGATATTTTCATAAACATCACCCATGAAACATTTATGTGGCTTTTTTCATAATAACATTATTACCACTTAATGGGTAAAAAACTGTAATATTACTATAATTGTCAAAAGATTTAACAGGGGGTAAAACTAAAATATAAGGGTGAAAAAAACCCTAATCATGTAAACATATATTTTATGAAACCATTTATTCTTATAATTATATTAGATTTCATCTATGATGAAATCCATTAATGATAATTAGGATTTTCTTGGTTTATTATCAAATTATATAATCCTTAATATTTCTATGGATTGTTTAGGATTTTGATGAAGAAATATTTATGAATCCTGTTTCATTTCTATGGGTTGAACTATATTGTAGTCATTATGAAACCCATTTATAATTCTTTGGTTATGCTATGATGTAATTTTTATGAAACCCATTTCCTTTAAACATGTTATGCTATGATAGAAATTTTATAAAACCCATTTCATTTTTTGGTTATTAATATGATGAATGTATTATGATATTAATGTTGGTATATGTTTGATTTTTATTATGTGAAGGGGGGTACCCATATCTCCCTCCAATGCATTAGGTAAACATGGATAAATCGTGAGGTAAATAAATCTATGTGTGGGACTATATTTTATGTCCATAAGATTATTCATGGAATATGTGTTAATCCATCCAATAATAGATATTTATTCATTTTAAGGGAATAAAGGAAAAACAGAAAACCAAAAGAAAAAAAAAATAACACGGGTCCGCAATGCCCCACACAACAGACCTAAGGAGGTCGAAAATAATGAAGGCCCAGAGAATCCCCTCGAACCAAGTTGACCCCCTCTGGCTTCATAGAACTAGCTGTATGGACACAAAAGTTATCTGGTCCAGATACATCAAGAGAAGCAAGATGGTCTGCTACCTTATTCCCCTCTCGCCACGTGTGGGTAACACTAGTGTTGTTGGATATCATACCTTGGCATGCCCTCGTGATATAATGAATAGACCAAGGAATATAACCGGAACCATGCAAAGATTTTTGGAGAATTTTTGAATCAGTTTCGACCTAATAAAGGAAGATCCCTTCTTGGTGACACAGTGAGAGACCCAACATCAATGCCTTCGCCTCCGCTTGAAGAGGATAACCGTGTCCCAATCGTCTTGATAAAGTCATGATAACCGACCCGAAACTATTCCGAACCACCCCTCCTCCGCGTATAAACCCCATGTTGCATGACCCGTCGGAGTTGAGTTTGAGCCCTCTACTGGGCGGAGTCCACCTAACCCAGTTGCCTCTGCTGGCGCTGCTACTCGGGAGATTACTGGTATTTCCTGTTTGAAGACGGCTAAAGGAGGGCGCCTCCTTCCATTGTTTAAAGGATCTGATAAGATCCAAAAGCATGAACTAGATTTCATGTCCATAATATAATTCATTAACCAAGTTTCATTTCGTTAATTTTGTATAAGGGATTGATTTCATAAATTTAAGTTAATTGGTGAACCCATTTCTATTCTGAGACATTCAAAAAATTATAAGATTATGTTTATCATCAATTATATATATTATAACAATGTTATTATCTCAATGATCAATTTCATTGATTCCTTTTTTATTCATGTCTTATGAAACAAAATATTTATACCTTGACTCAAGACAATGAAATATGATATGGAATGATTTAATTTCAAATGCTAACTTCATTTACCCTAAAACTTCTTCTCATGTTCTTATTATGTGATCCTCGATATCTCCCTTGTTTTCCCTTAATAAGAATATAATCTTACACTTTATTATGATTCCTTTTCTATAGTTATGAATTTGTTTTAGGAATGATATGTTTATGATGTGTTTAAGTTACAAATAACATAATGGGTGACCATTATTAACCAGTAGTTTATATGTACATGTTTCTAAATATACTATAAAAATACAATAATTTTGGGTATAACTATGTTATGTAATTAATATTAATCCCTTAAAATCTGATATCTATGTATAAAAATAATGGGTTGCTATAATTGGGATTAGATAACTATTTTTGTAAACATTAGAAATATAGATGAGAAACATTTACTGGGAACACTAGTGATATGTCTAAGTATAGGATAAAATCCCAAAGTCTTGGTAAAGATTATAAATGACCAGTCATAAACTTAAGTACTTATAAATTAATGTGTCATTGTTTATATATACATTAAATTATTTTCCATGATTATCTTGTTTCCCTCTATGATTATTGTTTATCACATGTTACATTATGGTTTTAGTCAGTGGATAAAACCCAAATGAATAATGTTAATTCTGAATAGAATATACAATGTAATGATAGAAATTTTAAAAGATCAAATGTTATGTCATCTGGAATGTAAAATTTAGTTTTGATAGCCACACACATTCTCATGATATGAATCATGATGAACATCCAAATGAGTAAAGGAAAGAATGATATTTTGTTGATTCATTGATTTAGAAACCAAAAACTTATTTTAGTGCATCAACATATCCACTAATATCCAATAAATGGATCAATTAAATTGAAAATAAATTTTCTAATCTATAGTGTTTATAAAATCATATAGTTTTTCTTATTGTTTATTATTAGGAAATTGAAATAGATCAGTAGTGAAATCTTATCAAGAAAACAAGGAAACATGAATAAATTGACTCAATTTAGTGGGATGAGTTAATAAGATTATATTTTAAACAAGGTATTTACTCAAATTCATTATATGCATATATAGATTAAATTATTTAGCCATTGTTGAATGATGATGTATATATTGGTTCCTATAATGCAAACCTTATAAGGCTTGTGAGATATGATTTTGGTATTATCATAAAACATAAAAGTAAGTTTGACATATTCATTAATAGATTAATATTGTGTTGTTGAAGGGATTTTTCCATACAGGACATCAGTAACTATGAATAAACCATTAGATGCTCAATCAGAGTGGATATAGAGATTTGAATTACCGATCACTATCATGGTTTTTACCAGAAAAAAATATAGAATTTAATAGAAATTATAAAGAAACATGGAATGAATATGATGAAACATCCTATATAATCAATTAGTGGAATGAAACATGGTTTAAATTGTGTCAAAGAACCTATTAATTATATCATGTGTGGAGATAAAGGTTGTTGGTTAATAGAATGTTAATGTTATGGGAATAAGTTATATAGTGATATATTTAAAGAGAATCTTTCATAGAACTCACCCCATACAATCTATATTTTTTTACTGTAATGAGTATGGTCCTTATGAATACTAGTTCCCAATTAATAAGGTTAATTATGATGATTAATATTGATCACCGTTTCTCTTAGAGATGAAGGGAAATCCCATTTGATCACAAATAGTGATGGGTGTACTATAATGACATATGAAACTATACACTTAAAAGCCACTATATAACAATTAAAGTAAAATTTGATTTATGATATACCCAATATTTTATATCTAATTAATTTTATTAGGGTATCACAATACGACCTTAATGTTTGATATTGAATTAGTAGTGAAAAAAGTTAATGTTATGATGATCTCATCTAATGTTTATTATTCTGTTCAGGTGTATGTTTATAGGAATATGTATCATATAAATATTATTACTCTCTCTTTAGTTTAAATTGATGTAATATTAGGAATGGATTATGTTTATTCACATAAATATCACTTCAATTTATGAGTAAGGGATGTCATGTTAGATATTCCAAATCAACATATAATCATATATAAGTGTGATGATAAATACTAACATATGATTGAAATCACATATATTGAATAGGTCAGGTTTCCTATTTGATATGGGTATCTATATAATATTGTTGGGAAGAAACACAATATTGATGACAGTGAAATTTTAGGGGTGTTTTTAATCAACTTTCTATAATAATTTCTTAGTCTTCCATGAAATCACGAAGTTGAGTAATCAATTGAATTCATACATATTTCTATATCGATTTCAAAGACTCCATATTGAGTGGGAACGATTGAGTTGGAAAAATATAAGAACCAACTCCAATAGAATCTTAAAATGAGATTCACTCATCCATGTGTATAACCATGGGGTGAACCAATTATTTTTTTAAGGATGAATCATTGATCAATAAAACTCTATATTTATTATGAAAAATATAACAAGATCACTTAAAGAATAAGAATTTTCTACCAAGTATTGATGATTTTTTTGATCAAATTGGAAAAGATATATATTTTTCCATGATTTATCATCTTTATATAGATAATTAATTGAGGTTTAATAATAATAATATACCTTATAAAATCTCCCATACAATATATGGAAACAATGAATTTATAGAGATTCCCTTTTTTACTAATTCTCCAAATATATTCCTAGATATAATGAACAGATTCATCACATATTACATTTCTCAGTTTGTGGTATACATTATAGATGAAACTCTTATATATTCAAAGATAAATAATGATCATTAAGATAATATAATTAGTGTTATGGAGGCTCTGACGATGGAAAATATTTTTGAAAATTTTATCATGTTTTGATTTTTTATAGAAATTTTCATTCTTTTTTATATAATTTCAGGTGCGGATATAACAGATGATCCTTTAGTGGTAGAAGTTACTGAATGTAGTCTAAGAGAAACCAATGTGGATGAGATTTTTATTTTTCTTGGTTTAGCTGGATATTATCTACACATTATTAAAAATATATTATGATTGCCTAATCCACTCACTATGTTATCTCAAAAGGAGGATTTGTTACTTTCGAATGAAAAATGTGAATAAAATTTCTAGGAACTAATGAGAGGGTTAGTTAGTTTACATTTTTCGTACATTACCCAATGTTGGAGAAGGGATTGTTTTCTATAGTGATGTATTAAAGAAGGTATTTGGATATGTTCTCATAAAGAATAATATGTTATTAGATTATGCCTCATTCCAAATGAAGGTTCTTGAGATAGACCAACCAATCATGATTTGGAGTTATTATAGTAATATTTAAATTAAATAGATAGAGGAATTATATTTATAGAGAAATCTATAACATATGTATTATTCATCAAATTTTAATGTGTTTTTTTCACATTGAAAGAGTTTAATATGTTCCATATAATAACGTCTCAGATGATTAAATGTTACAACCTCTCAATGCATTAATATCATCGAAAAGACAACAAGGGGGAAGATTATTTGATTTGAAATTGTTTTGATATATTACCTATAATAAGGATTGAAAAAGAAATTTTTTTGGGATTTTTAAAGGAAGTATCTTGAAATCTTGATGGAATGGGTGAAATAATATCATTCAGTAATCTGTTTAACATTGTTCTAGATGTTTTGTAAAATTCAGAAGGGGGTGTGAATTGAGTCCAGAAAAAAATTTCGTTGCATAAAAAACCACCCTCATTTGAATATGAGAAATATATAATCTATTCTTAAACAAAAGGGAAATTGAAATAAATAAAAACATTTAAAATAATCTACCATAAATATTTATTTTGTTTTGAGGAATAGTAATACCCAAGTCCACTCCACCAAAACCCTTCTCTTAAGGATTGGTGTTTTCAAAAAATAAGACCGTATTCTAGGGACTACTATCCCTTTTTCTGTGGACTACATTATTGATTCATAGAAATCAACACATTGTATAATATCTTGAGATCTTTCAACTAGGATCCATCTAGTCTATACAAACAACAAACTTTGGGATCTTTTATTGTGAACCATTATAATGTAATATGAGAGAACAAGGTTCTAAAAAGTTTATCACACAATTATAAGATTCAAATAATAAAAGGAAGAAATATACATGATATTTGATATAAAAATTAATTCATATTAAGGATAATGATTTAAAATAATTAAAAAGATGATCAATATCACAAAGCTATAGACCATGACATTTTTTCTTCTTTTCCATGAAAAAAAGAGTTCGTAGATGCTTCATGGAAGACTGAATTATTATATATATGTTATAGATGTATCTCTTCATTTATGTATATCTATTATTATTCTTAAAGGACTGTTCTATATATATATGTTTAAAAATATTTTAAAAAATATCAATTAAATCCATATCACACAATCCATATAATCTGGGATCAAAGACAAGTCCATATCTCAAAAATAACTCAAGAACAATAAATAAAAATAATCTATCCTTTTATTTTTTTCATTTATTGTAACTTTCCTCTTATTATAATTTTTTTACCACAGTGTTCTAATACAACATTTAAGGATTCCATTACAATATTGATATATCACTCATGTGATTAAAAGTTAATAAATAAAATTTTCAGCACAATATATCTGATTACAGATCAATACATTGCCTAAATTTATATTTGAATTCATATAGTTTAATTATATATTTATCCATATACAATTAATATTTAACCTAGTATATTTTCATTATATATCTTATTTTTCACATATCCCAATTGTTATACGTAGTCATTTTACTAATATTCCCATATATGAGGTTGATAAATGGAACATGTTTTTGATTTCACTGTATATTAGATTCACAAAACCAAATAGTCTATATAAAAAATACACTAAATCGATTGATCTATATAGTTGATTGTTCACATAACCATTTTAATGACATGGGCTAATTTCACATAGGAAATTTTGTGATGTAGCTAATTAACATATGTGGTTCATTCATGTATGAGATTTAAGTAGATGATTTCTTACATAGTGGTTTCTCCATGTAGAAAAATCCCTACATTTTTTTTCTCCAGACATAGTCAAATTTCATACAAAGTTTCCATAATTGAAGACTAATTTTCATAACTAAATAAAAAATTAAGATAAAAATAAAACATAATGAACCCAATTAAAATGAAAATAATAAGTAATTAATGAAGGTTATTTGAGATCATAAAAACATATTGTATGTTGGGTGTTTGTAAAAATATTAGTAGTCAAACACTCTCCCATTTTTTATGATAATTTAAAACTATTTGTTATTAATTTTTTTAAATAGTCCGTAATAAATTTTTAAAATACAATATTTTATGCTTATATTTCATTTAAATTTAAGTATTTATCTTGAATTTTATCCCCTTAATTGGAAAATTCACTTACATTTTACAAATGGTGAAAACTTCCCTCTCTTTTCATTTCATTAAAAAGGAAGTGAAAAGAGATTTAAAACATTTAATATTACAATAGTTATATAATTAAGTTTTAATTATAGTGATAAATTTGAATCTTGAATTATGTTAGTTATGGAATTTAGTTAACAAAATATTGAAATTAAAAACATTAAATTAAAAAATATTTAAGAAAAATATGATGAATGAATGAAAATGAAATAAAAAAATCACTGTGACAATAATTATAAATGAATAAAAATAAAAACAATCCCTAAAAATACAAGAAAAAATGAATAAAGATGTATTTCATTGGTTGTACTCATGTACAATATACATCCACATAATGTGAGGGAAATTTACATACACAATATCAGTTAGAATACCCAGGATTATAAATATTTTTTACTAAGGAGGTGGTTTGTATGGAGGAATTTTAAATTTAGGTAACATTGTGGAGGAGGCCACCATCTCCGTTGCTGATGGTATCACATACATACTTGAAACTGAAATAGATCCACTATTCAAACATTAATAATCTATGGAATGTGTTAAATGTTCATGAAATCTGAGTATATTTTCATGATGATCAAGACTGATCCTAAAATCATTGGTTCTAGGATCCAAAAAAGTTATTTTCTTTATAGGTTCATTTTATGAGTATCCCTCTTTAGAAGGATCGACAAATACTATTTTATCTACTTCAACCTTCAATTTTTAATAGGAAAATTATAGATCATAAAAATATATAATACATTTTCTAGAAACAATAATAATTTCAACAGTTTCAGGAAAAATAGGTCATCTTTTTATCCTATTAATCATGTATTCAATACACATATCTATCCTATTGAAAATTCCTGGCATCTAAAATTCCATAATAATGATAGAGGCTTCATAATAACATTGTGAAATAGAGGATAAGACAATTATTAGAATACCATTGATGATTTAATGACAAAAAAATGAAAAAAATTAAGGAGAACTGATTTTTTGAGGGATTAGAAAAGAAAAATTCCAGCATCCATTAGAAATAATGGAATTTTCCCCAAGAACTTCTTTAAGATTGATTTCACTGAACTCTGTATTCCTATTATCTGATCATTTAGAGACCAAATATTCATATCTATAATCTACAAATTATCTATCAAATACTTGAAAACTTATTTCAAATACATTATATGATCATCCAAATTTGAGTACTAAAAAATTAGGCTTGTATTCAAATTTATTAGATACTACTAGATCCAGTGAAATGTGTGCCACAAAAAGATCTAGCTTATATGGTTTTTAAACAAATAAGTGCTTACTATTAATAGAGATTGGTAGGGAATCATCCTATTTTAAATATATACTTGAATCAAATTCTAAAGTTCTATTTCTATTACCATTAAAACATCTAAAAAATTGTATACAAAAGTGAAAAAATCATGATGGTTCCTTAACAATGAAACGAGTGACCAAAAAAAAGTACCTCATGTATATTTAGATACATCCAGAATCCATTCAAACATTTTATTACCTTAATATAGAGAACCATTAAATCATTTTTGGCCAATAATATCCAATACTATGATTCCCAAAATATTCCATAAAGTCACTCAACTCTCCCATTAGATCTGTCTTTAATTAATAAAACAAATTTGGTGTAATTAGATCACAATATAGTCCCTAGATTTTAGAATACACTAAGTTTAACTCTATATAAATTATCTAATCAAAAATGAAAATATAGAATATATTATGGTACGGAAGTATGAGATGATCTGTACTAAAAATGTGTAGAAATCTGTATTAATATCAATCCTACGAGACTTAATTTCATCAAAATATACTTGTGATATATCATATTGCATCATTTCATAGCTTTTGGAGATATCTCATTGAAGTGAAACCACAATTTGATGATTAGTAAACTCTGAATCAAAAGAGAAAACATCTATTAATCAACTCACCATATATTTCATTTAATATTATTGCTTATAAATTACACCATAAGTGATATTCTAAAAATAATGAAAATAATGAATATTCTTTTTTTAGCTCCTTTTGGGAATCCAACAACCCAAAAACTTATTAAAATAATATTTGGAGACATTTTAGACTATGATTTATCAGATCTAAAAATTAGAAGAATAAAAAACCTCACCTTCAAATCCTAATAATCTACTCAGATACTATAAAACACCATCATTATAACAGAAGAAAAATATCCCATATCAGTGTTATACATGTTATTTTTTGCTGAGGGTTCCTACTCATTAACAACTAGTGCTGGTGTTGGTGTTGGTGGTCTATGAGAGTTATGAATTGTCCCCATTTCTACATGACCAAATTAATATCCATCATAAAGTGTCCTTGGAAGAATCAAACCCACTGTATGAGCTTCAAAATCATCCCTAGGACATAGATTCCCATTAGAAACTACAAGAATAGTCTCTAATAGCCTTTAATCAGTAACAACAATAGTTTTCAAAACAAGTGCCCCCAAATTCTAACCAAATTCATCTTATTTGGAAACACATTCTTCATGTATCTAAACAAGCACTTCCACTCTAGGTATTATCCCTAGGAAATGTGGTTCATGGTTCGAATATACTATCTAATATAAATCCTTAATAGACCCCATCTCAGTAGGTCCTGCATCCATAGGTAGTGTGGATTGGTATGACTCCCCATGAACCACACCATCATGTAAAAATGGATTTATGCTATTTGTAGTAGGCAACTAGAAGTACCAGATTATTTTCAACAAAATTGAATACATGGTGTTACTGTTATGACACTTCATTGTATCTTCATTATAAAGATAGACATACCCTTTCTTCAGAATTAAATAGATTAGTGTAACATAATGATAGTAATTAAGACTACCCATTCTTTTATATAATTGTCAAATAAAATTCATCACGTACCTCAGTTTGTTGAAATTCAAATTATTTAATTGAATATACATCAAACACATGGATTGAGATATATCCTTTCCCATACAACCATCTCTTTAGGATTTACCTTTCCTCAAAATCATTAAAATACCCTCCATTATTTTGATAAATCGTTTAAAGGTTTCTTTTCAAATAACATTGCATCAAAAAATCAGACATACCTCTGATGATACAAATGAGCCCATTCCAATAAGAATTTGAAAAAATGAACTCTCCCACATTTTGATAGTGATAAACCTAGGAAACAGACTAGATTAATAAAAAAATAGTTTACAATTGATTCTTCAAGTGATTACCTCCTCTGTCTAATTGAATTGGATCACATAATTCTTTATAAACTCATTTAATTTTAATTCAAATATAAAACCATATTTCATTCCATTAAACACAAACTCTCATCCCTAAGAATGAATCAATTTATTTAGATATATATTATTTAATTTCATCTACACCATATTAATAAATTTCCTAGAATGTACCCTTCATTGTGCTCTAACAATAGATTTATTTCAAAAAGAAAGACTTACCACATCAATTTTTTTGATATTACCATGGATAAAAGGTCCTGTTTTAGGATAGAAATGGATGGAAATATTTAGATAGGTGGTTCAGATTTGAGAAAAAAATATTTGTGTTAATGCAAAATGGGTGGAGTGGTGAATAAGTGAAATGTCACTAACCAGATTTCAAAAATTATTATTTATCAGAATGGATATTTTTGGGATGATTCGAAGTAAGGTATAAAATTAAATAAATTAAAATTCAAAATAAATGTATATATTTTTTTCATTTCAGAATACATAATAATAATAGATAAATTTTAAAAACAAATATAAAAAGTGAAATTAAAAAAAAATATATATAAAATATAATATAAATTAAAATTTATCAAAATAAAAATATTTAAAATAATTTAAATTTGAAAGAGAACAATTATATTTTGATAAAATACAAAAATTTTCATTAAAAAGGATTTGTAAAAACATATTCAATCTTATTATCTATAGAGACAAGGTCATGTATAATAACTCATTTTTTATTGTGATCCCTCAAGAAGTAATGTCATAAATATTTATTCCTTATTCAAAAAATAATTTATTAGATTCTTAGATATGTAGGTAGCACTAATATTGTGATATTTAATTTATACATTATTATAATTTAATGAAAAATACATAAAGGTTTTATTTATCCGCAATAATTTTTGACAATAACTATGAGTACAAATATATTCTTTTCCAGTAGTGGATAGTGAAACAAAGTGTAGTTTCATAATAGAGGGGGATATAAAGGATTTTCCTATAAGATGGTAGCTTCTAGTTTTACTCTTCTAATCACATGCACAACCACCAAATATGTTATCTAATTATGAACATAAATTAATGTCAATATTTTTTGAAAATGTATGGAATAATAAAATAATCCATTTAAATATAGAGAAAATATTTTTGGAAGATTTTATATAAGATGATTTAGGAGTTTCCTGAAATCATGAACAAATAAATATTAAAATATTATTGTATAATAGTCAATAAATATAATAAAAATATAATTATTCCACTATATAAGCTATTTCATCTTGTTTCTCTACTTCATCCATGTCAAACATTTCATTTGATCTCATCTGGGTAATATTTACTATTCCAATTTTGATCCCAAATTTTTTATATAAGTCAATTTCATAATTTATTTCCTAAAGCACAAAAAATTTCTTTTTGATTTGTTTTAATGTTTATAAAATAATTTAACTAACTCATTAATCTAATTTAAAATTATTTTGAATGAGTTTTAGGAATTCATTATTCAATTTTGTATTTTTCAAACCAAAAAATCCAATAACAAAAAAATATCTAAATTAGAAAAAATATATTAAGATTGAGCTTTCATAAATATTTTAGGATATTATTTAAATATGGAAAAAAAATTGATAACATTATTGAGCTTAATAATTTATATGATTCTCTAGGTAATTGTTTAAGTCAACAATGTTCTTTGGTATGTTTAAAAACAGAATTTAAAAAATTGGGATTTTCACAACTATGAGGCTATTCTATATCAACATCTTCTATAAGAAAATAATTTATAAATTCATATTATATTTACATATTATATAATTAAAAATACATATGTGATGCATGGGAAAATAAAATCCTAATTTCTTCTAATCAGGATATAGGATAAATGACCTCCTCTTAATCTATACCATTTTTCTGATTATAACATTTAGCAACTATTATAGCCTTATTCCAAGTGATCAAACCACGATCATCTTTTTTATTCCTAAAAATCCATTTTTTTCTTATAAAATGATAAATTAAAGGCCTATCAATTAATTCCAAATCCGTAATCCTCTTGAAATAGTAAAATTCCTCATTAATTTATATGAATCAACTATCTTCAATTAAGGATTATTTCATAGTCATAAATTCTAGTTGAGATATAAGGGAAAAACTATAAAAGTTCTCTCATGATAATTCATGTTCTAATAAGATGATCCTATATTTTTATAAACATTTCTAATGTATAGTTCCAAAGGGTTCTAGGATGTCTATAAAGAAAAATTCATTTTTCACTTGAATCCAATCTTTCTTGAGTTGGTTGGGGAAATTAATGTTCCATCCCATCATCATTTTTACATTCAGTGAAAGGTTTTGGTGATATTTTTATAAATAATTCCATATTTCATCAACAAGAATCATTTTTCATCCAAATGATCACTATCACTAACTTTTATATCCTTTGATTAGTGACCAACTGTTATCTATTTATTTAAAGCTCTATATTCCATGGAAGTAGTATAATATTAAAGAAATATTATTTATTAACCATTAGATAATATTTACCAATATTATTCTAGGTTTTTGTAATATAAAACATGCAACTGATGACTTTATTATACAAGTAATTTTGATTTATATTATTCCACAGCTCAAATGATTATTTATTAAAAATATGACTTTTTAAAACTCTATTAATGAAATAAAAATTTGTATTCACACATTCATTCAAAAATTATTTGGCAGGTTATATTAATATTGAATTATTACAGAAATTTAATTCAAATTCCTACATCTCCTCTCAATAACACCATTTTGATGATATTTCATGTGTAAATAAAAATAATGTTTGATACCTTATATAGAATAATTTGAATTGAACTCCTAGTTTTTAAATTATCATTTATGGTCGCTTCATAATTTAATAATTTTAACATCATTCTATTTTTGAACCATATTTCAAAAGCTTATAATAAATGAACATGTTTTAGTTTTAACCATTAAAAATAAAACACATGTAAATCTAGAGAAATCAAAAACTAGAACATAAAAAATATTCCCCTATTAGGCTTAAAACACTAGATGCCCCAACCAAGTACATATTAATTCGTTCACGGGGACTACAAGTATAAGCATCGTTTTTGGTTTGAAATGTGTCATATATTTATTTTTATTAAAATTATGATAATATAAATATTAAATTAAATTCGTTTTATATAATTTACTCAATGAATAAATATTACAATTTACCAATCATCAATTCCATATAAAAAATAATTTATTTCATCATTTAAAAAGTACAAATATTTTCAAAAAAAACCAAGATCTAGTGAATAGTGATTATTAATTATTGGTTCTGTTAATTTATTAATTTTATCATTAAATATATAACATGAATTTTTTGAGAAATCAAAAAAATACCATGTCATCAAAAAATTGATAAAGTCATATCATGTTATTTTTTAATCCATTTTCATAAAGAACTCTATTTATGGAGAGTGATATTATATTAATAATGGATCCAACTCCCATGATTTTACCTTTAGAATTACCACCTAATGTTATATATCCTCCATTACATTTTGATAATTATTTGATATTAGAGAAATATCCACTCATATGACGATAGAATCCGTAGTCTATATTCAATCTTACATTGACACTCTAAGAACATTTTACACCAACATATAAATAAAAAAGATATTTTTAGTGTCAATATTTTCTTTAGCCAATCAATGTTTGAACCAAAATATTTGAGAAACCAAATATTTTTTCATTTTCTAGAAATTATAGTACAATATTTTGAAAATATTATTGAAAGAAAGTAATTTTTACACCAAAAAATCACGGGGTAATAAAAAAATGGTTAGAAAAATTTAATCACTCTCTATAATTAAAATATGTTCTTTAGAAATGTTCTAGTACTTTGATTTAGACAGAATATAGTTTTTATAAAAATTTGGATTCTCACCTTGGATTCATATTCCAATATTATATTTTTGATTTTTATTGATTAAAATTATTTTATATTTAAAAAATATCATTTACTGAAAAAACACGAAGAATATTTTGTGTATTTAACTTATTTATTTTAATTCATCAATATTATTATCATTTACAACAAAAGATATTGAGAAATATTATATCCTAGATTTCTATTATGGAATCTATTAGCTTAATTTATATTTTTCATATTTCATATCACTAATATTTTTAGGTTATTTTTTCATATTTATTGTATCATAAATAGTTCTAATATAGTAAAATATACATTTATTTCTTGATAAGAATAATTTTAATATTTAGATTTAGCTTCATTTTTCGAAGAATAATATGAATATACCATAATATATTATGCCATAAAGAACTTGTTTTCCTTCTGATTAGAGTATTTTTCTTTTGATTATGAATATGTAATGTCACAAGAATCCTCAAAAGAACACCATGATCACTTTATTGATTTCATTGATTTATTTTTTTGACTAACATTATTAAAATATTTATTCTCTGACCTTTTTCTATCATAATATTTTGAAAAATATGGATTGATATGGCCTATATTCTTACATTCATATAATCTAAATTCCATATAATTTCCATATTACCTCCCATTAGTGTTTAACGGTATCACAAAAACTCTTCTATAATTATATAAATTTATGAATTTACATTAAAAGAGAGGAATATGTCTATCTTAATCATGAACATTTTTAATAATCATTATTAGATGACTCAAGAAATTTTTGTTCCCTATACTTCTTGGAACCATTTAAATTGAAATCATATAGAACAACCTTCACATTTCTATGTGATATATTTTATCAAACATTAGATTCTTCCTATTACTCAAACATCATAAGGGTGAATATAAGATATTTTAATTCAAAATAATTATCCTATAAATATTTTATAAGTTAAGACAAGATTTTACTCTATATAAGTGTTAATATTCATAGAACATTCAATTCTTGATCTGGATCTAAAATAAGTTCTTCTAAGGAGGTAATATTATTATATTAATTGTATGCCTCCACTTTAATTGGGTAATGGATCTCACCTTCCATCAATTTGGAAGTACAGAACCTAAACTATGAAATTTTATTCATGATTTAGTTCACATTATTTATACCTTCATAATAAAATAAAATGTTAATGCACAATTCATTGTCTATTTGACAATATGATTCATAATGAAACTCATCTGGACATATTTCATATATTTTTGTATTCGTTTTGTTAAAATTTAAATCATAACTAGATTCGGAATCAGTATCCCTTGTTTCAAGATGAGATTTTTGAATTCCTTAAATCTTTATGGACTTAAGATAATCTTCTAGACTGAGGTTCTCAGATAAATGATCATTGGTGCCTTCTAGTAGCCATAATTATCACCATTGGAATATTTTCATATTAAAAATAAAAAATCAAATATCTTATTTGTTATTGAATCCATTTTAGAAATAGTCCTTATACTTTAAAATTTTAATGATAATAACTAAGGTGTCTCTAATATGACATTAATTGTTTTCTTGAAATGATTGGAAAAGACCCAAGTTGGTGGTGAATTGAGTTCCTGAAAAATTTCATCATATTGAAAAACATCCTATTTTGTAAAACAACCATATTTTATTCTTTTCATAAAAATATGAAAGAGTGTAAATAAATAAATTTAAAGAGAATAATATTAAATGGGAATTTATTTTGGTTGGATAAGTAGATGTCTGTTGGTCCACTCCACCAAACCACTTCAACACAAGTTTGATGATATTCACTAGAGTGGTCCCTTTATCAAGGTCCATTAGACCTTTTTACGGAGATTTGATGACTGATTTCATGATGTAAACAATTGGTACAATAGTATAGGATCTTTTAACAAGGATCTAAAATTTATTTTTTTAAACAAATCCTCTATGTTCTTTTATAGGGAACCATTATAATGAATGATACAAAAATAAATAGTTTACTAGTTTAGTGCACAGTTCTAAGCTACAACTAACAGACTAAATAAATATACACAAGGGATGATAAGAAAATGAATTCTAATTAAAGAGTGTCTTCTAAAATAATAAAAAATTAAATAAATATCACATTGATCTAATTCATTACAATTATTCTTCTTTTTATTGAAAAAATGAACTCTTTGAGAAAGCTTCAAGAAATAATGAATTATTTTTTATTCTTGAAATACTTCCCTCCATATTTGTATATATCTTCTTTTTCTAAGTTCTGCTTCTTTAAATATTCATTCAAATATAATTGAAAACATCACAATTAAATATATAAAACACAATCCCTTAAATTTGGGATCCAAGACATGTCTATTCTTCAAAACATAATTAAAAATAGTAAAAAAAATAAATAATCCTTAAACTTTTTAATTTTCTCATAGATTTATTTTTATTATACACATTTCAAATATAAATAGGTAAATAATAATTTAAATACGGAATATTGGCATTAAAGTATCACTATTTTTCTTCTACTACAATAAATACAAATTGTAACAAGACATAATTATGTTCAGATCATCACATATGTGAATTCCACATTTGAATTCACATAACTCAATTATCTATGTATCTGAATTCATGTAGTCTTTCTTCATATAGTTTATTTTCCTTAGATATCCAGTTTCCCCATGTAGTATAGTCCAGGTATCAAAAATGAATGAAATTAAATTTTTTACCTATATATCCAAATCTGATATAGCTAACCAGGACCATATAGTTGATTTCACCAAATATCTGATTAATGTACCTCATTACTATTTTTAACCAATTAACATAATTTATTGATCTATGTAAATGATTTTTCACATATCCATTTGAATGGTGTTAGAGAATTTCACATTGGAAATTCCATGGGATAAAATAATTTCACAGGTTATCCCATCATGTTGGTGATTCACAAAGATGAATTCTCGTGTATCCATTTATACCCATATCAAAATAATTATGCAGGCTATTTTTCCAAACATAGGAAAATTTCATCCAAAGTTTCGTTAAAATAAGAAATAATATTTCAATTAACATCCCACTTAAAATAGAGGTAACCCTGATAAAAACACATTAATACATTCATTAGTAAATTATGATTGGTATTTGAAATCATGAAAACATAAAGTACATGGGATATTTTGGAACACCAATCATAATCGAACATGTTCTACCATATATCCAATTGATGATTAAAGAGTCATAGAAGAAAGATTTAGAGCTATTGAGTACTATAACAAATATATGGTTATTTAAACGTTATTTTGAAGGAATGATATGGTTTAAAACCCATATTTTTGTTCCATTCATACCTTAAAAGAAGGAATTATTTTAGGGGTTTTTTATTTTTTCAGTATCAATTTATACAGTATTTAGAAAGAAGTATAGAGATTTTAAAGAGAATTTCTGGTGGGATAGAATCATAATACATATTATAGTGTCTATAACTCAGTTCATTTTATATTATTAATTTAATTCTATGTGACATAATTATGAGGGTTTGTTGAAACTATTAGCCATGGTATAATGGGAATGGGAAAACATCAATAATGATTTTGCAATTAGACTCCCCAAAAAATAAAAATGGCATTATTCAATATTAGTTTTTGTTAATCCACTTTTGAATTTAGCATAATTCGTTACTATTTGATAATATTTACCTTTGAATAATATTTCCATAATATATATTTAGGATTTTGTTATGTGGTATGAGGTACCACATTTAAATGTGTCTGATTGGGATTCAAGGTTTAAATCTATGTTCAAGAAATGTCTTTAGTTGGCCTTGGATATAGAGTTGAATTTTAGCACTATGTTACATACTCAAAAATACTTTCATGCCAAGATAAAAAATGAAATCTTTGAGGATTTATGGTGATAGCTTTCTAAATATTACAAAGGTTTTTCTGGTCAACACCGTCCCTTAGTTGAGTTTTCCTACGATAATAGCTATCAATGATGTATTCAGATGGATTCTTATGAATCTCCCTATGGAATAAATTATAGTAATCCAAAATTATGGGATTAGGATGGAGAAATAATGTTTTTAGTGTATGGTTTATCTATGTAAATGGATGTTAATGATAAATCAATTCCATATCACGTCATGGAAAATTAGAGTCGAAAAAAAAGGTATGCTAAAAATCAGTAGTGTGATCTCGAATTTACTATTATTAAGAAGGTTTTTCTATGATTTTACTCATAAAAAATGGCAATCATCTTCCAAAATAAATGTAATCTGATTCTTATGTAATTTTTCTCCATTGATAGTCATGAGATAATAGATATGGTATCCTATCCACGGGTGCTTCAATGAACCTCTCTAAAGTTCATGAAATAATCCGTCTATCTCTATAGAGGAAGTACATTTATGATACAATATATGTACTAAACTCATATTTTATAATAATTCTTCATGGTATTTGTTATAAAAAACAGTTATAAATATCAGTTCATAGAGATATGGTGTTACGAAACTAGACTACTCACATGGAAAAATTTATTTGGAGAAATAAAAAATTTAATTAAGCTGGAAGAGAAATTCAGGATATCATGAAGATAATATATACTTATTCATTGGTATCAAAGTAAAACATTTATATAGTTAAATTCATTTTTAGTGGGTAGAATCAAACACCACTGATTTTATAAAATATATTTTTCAAATAGATTTTATCAATTTGATAGCTTGCGTTACATTCAATAATGTGTTTAAAAGAACACTAATAAAGTATTAGAATATTTTTATTTTCATTGATAATTACTTCTCAAACATTATATTTCTAAGAATTAATATTAATAAATTACTTATGGAACATTTATGGGTAAAAATGTTTATAATTAATTAATTTTATATAAATTGGTTATACCCGAACATGAAAATCATTTGCAGGGAAAAGAAATATATTTTAAAAAAACTATTTTATGTGAATAATGTCATTTAATAAAATAAATTAATATATATATATATTAGTGAAATATTTCAATGACATATTTTAACTTTATTTAAATAATTTTAAATGCATGAGATAATAATAAATCCCGTTTTTCTTCTTCAAAACTATATTTTTCCAAAACCAGTTTTCACTGTGTTTGGAAAATTTATTATAAAATTAACTACTATAAATTATAGAAAATGAATTTCATAAAATAGGATTCATATTTTTAATTAAAATGACAAAATTTGGAAAATATTCCCCTTTTATTTTTAGTCAATATGAATTATAATAGTAGAAAAATATATCACTTTAATAAAGGGTATATAAGTTAAATCAAGAATAAAAATAAGTGATAAGTCCATAATTTTTCTTCATTATTATTATTATATTATGTAAACATATTGACTTGGGCTTAACCATTATTTCTAGAATAGAAAAACATTCTTAAAAATGATCAATATAACATTAAAATCATAGAAAGTTAAAAATTGTCACTCTCTAAGTTTTAAATATCTCTTATGTGTCCAAATAGGTTAAAATAAAATTATAATTGAAAATATATTTCTAATATTTGATTCATAGAATTATTTTAATGTTTTAAATAAATTTTCAATTTATATAAATTATATAATAAATATTAATTCTTCAACAATGATGTTACATTATTTATTCAATTAAAAAAATAAATAAAAAATTATAATAAATATATGAAAACAGATTTAATTTCAATGATTGAATGTATCCATTGAATTCTTTTGATCTATATGACCTACAATAGAGGTTTTAAATCATTATATTTAAATCCCTCTCTATTCTCGGGAAACTTAAAATCCAATGAATGTAATAGTGTTTAAAAGACTTTAATGATACTTTATAATAAAAAATAATTTTTAATGATTTAAAATTCATAAAATTAGGATATAAAAAAAACTAATAGGATATTGTTTTATAAATCTACCATAGCCTATTATTGGGTTTTTTTAATTTTATTCCAACATTATTAAACATTTTCACTTAGAAAACATTACTATTATTGTAATTAACAAAAGTACTTTCGGGTATTAAAACTATAATATTGGGATGAAAACATATCCATATTTTTTATAAATTATATTAGATGATAATATGTTGACTTATTCTCATTATAATTCAATTTTGGTTAATTTTTATCTACATGACCTTGAAAAATAATATATATTATGTTAATACATTATGATGTTCCATGACTGCCCCTCAACCCAATTATAATAGAAAACCCCTCTTTTCTCCAATTTACACCACTTTGAGTGTTCTAGCTCAACCATCCCATACACAATATACCTCAAAAACATCCCTATTAATAGTGTATAGGTTTTTTCTTCCCAAAATGGCAACACTTGGATCATTAAGATGATAACTAAAAGAGTTGTTTCAAAGGAGAGGCAATATCCATAACAAATCTCTTTAATATTAATTCTTATTTAAGAACCTATAAATATTTTATATATTTTATCAAATAATAACCTATGTATCCTAAATATAAAAAAATGTTATTATGATTATTACAGAACTATTTTGCACCCTATTTTTGTAAATTGGAAGTGAAAGTATTACTCGCACGTTCCTACAATGTACCATATATGTGAAGCAATACAATTTATTTCTCATCACCCTATTTTATGGATGGGTATTTTAGGGTTTTATTGTTTATATATGTTAATTATAACACAATTTTATATTCATGTAATTATAATATCATAAATTCTAGGTTACCTTCCAAACCATTGGGAAACGACAATGTCGCTCGTGTTTACTTTTGGACTACCACCTCCAAAAAGTGATGCGATTTATTTTTATTTCTATTTCACTACTAGAATTCTTGGAAATTGTGATAGACTATTTGTGACAGGATACCATCGCAAATAGGATTTAGCGATGGGGACCTATTGCAAATAGCCCGTTACAGAAAACACAGTCGCAAATACAAGTATTTGCGATGGGCCCGTCGCAAAAAAAGTTATTTGCAATGGGAAACATATCTGTCGCAAATAAGCTTCCAATTATATGTATTATATATATGTAAACATTTTCACGGTGGGCCCATCGCAAAAATTATTTGGGACGTGCTCTCATCCAATCGCAAAATATATATATAAAACACTTTTCACGACGGGCCCATCGCAAATTTTTTTTTTTGCGACTGTCAAGTGGTACCATCACAAATATGTTTTAAAGAATATTTAGTTAGACTATTTGCGACGGGAACCCATCACAAAAGGTCCTGTTTCAAATAATATATTAATTTTCAAAAAAATTAAATTTAATTAAATTACGATTAATGAAAAAATAATATTACTATTATTAAAACGATAAAAAATAAAAAAAATTAAAATTCTCAATATTCAAAAAAAATATTAAAAATTAAATTATGTAATATTTGTACCGATATAAAAGACAGAAAATGTAAATAATTCATATTATAATGTTAAATTCAAATGTTTGTAACATAAAAAAATTACTGGGGGGTCATCTTCTGGAGGAGGTGGATGAGATGAAGGAGCTGGTGGAGGAAACTCCATCCCTAAAATATGAGTCAGATGGTGCATATACTTCATCTACTCGTGATGCTTCTATTTCCATCGATGCATCTGCTCCTTGTAATGCTGCTCCTGCTGTTGCTGCTGCCGACACATCTCTTCTTGCTGGTTCTGCAAAGTGTCTATATGCTCAGCCTGAGCTCGCAACTGCTCCTGATACTGTGAGCCAGAGGATGATGCCTCTCCACGAGCTCCTCTCGAGCTGGATTCTGACATAAAATCAGTACCATAATAAGTACCAAGAGTCAAATTAGAGATGATTCCAACTACTCTGCCCTTCTCAAATCCATACTAAGTCTCCTGCATCCATGCCACCTCATCGAAATGGTGAGCACTAGTCTGCTCAGCCGTCTCTTCCTAACCCACAGACTATGTCTGAGAGGTCACAGCCTCATATGACTCCTTCAATTCCAATTTAAAATTAAAATTGTCAAAATATTATATACAGTTAATTGTTAAACTGAAAAAATAATACTAACCACAAAATGACGATGGTGATAACCTCTGATCTCTCCAGTAGCTGGATCATTGTACATCCTCCGATAAACATCGAACTCCATAATATCAGGATGCTCGACTGCCTACAGAAATATAAAATAAACTGTTTATATTTAATGTTATATAAAATATTTAAAAAATATACTTACCAGATTCTCTATATGCGAACTGAATGCACGGCTACCAGCTCGATGCGTCACCTCCTATCTCCCCTAGTTATGTTGTCCCACTGAAGATATCCTCTGAAATCCACCACCCAACCAGTGTAAACATAATCCATCCCAAAAGTGAGATGAAATGTACTCTGGTCAGTGGCCGCTACATGACTCATCAAATTCTGTCACCCCTGCTTTCTTAATGGCCGTCCTTCTCAAATTGTGCAAAAAATGGAAAAAACGGTCACGCATAGAAACCTGCCATGCCGTGTGGCTAGCAGCACGCATTCTATCATCAATAGGATTCCATAAACCCCACAAATTAGTTATAATATCACATTGTTAATAAAATAAATTTCAAAATAAATATTATTTATTTACGTACCATCCAATGCTGAAACATGTCCCGTCACACATCAACGGGAATCTGTTCCCCTGTTATCCATGGCTGAGAAAAATAATTGCGCAATATAGTGCTCCCCTGTCCAATAGCTACATGCTGAAAAATGTGAAAAATGAATAAATACTCAAAAAATTAGTATATATGTAAATAAATTAATGAAATCTAACTAAAATATACAGGATACCGTACCTCCATGTGCGTGGATCAAAACCAATATGTGGACGTCGCTCGGGGATAGTTTCAGGAATCATCAGTCGTGCAAGACCGCACCCCCTCTGCATACCTCCTGAACCACCAGTAGGCTGAGGGTCAGCTGATCCCACATCTTCATCACCCAAAGGTAGCTCAACCTCCTCCAACTCACGTAATAGATTAGAGTCCATCTAAAACACAAAATGATTGTTGTTAGCAGATTGTTGAAAATAACTATTATATATAGATATATATTAGTTATGTTTATAACCATAATTTAATTGTGTCAATGTTCATCTTCATCCTCTTCTCCATAGCTGTCAATGGCAATGTCTTTATATTCCTCCTCAGCATCATCAATATCCATATGAGTTTCAGTTTCAGCATCTCTTGTCATTTCAAATTCATTTGTAACATCATTAACATTGACATCACCATCGATCCTTAATTGTGGGTGTCATCGTCGATATTCATGTCTTATTGTGAATTCGATGGATTTTGAGCCCTCTCTTGAAAAATTTCAATTCCTTCCACTTCAGCAGAACCACATTCAGTTTGAGTAAACTGATTTTCCCGAGATTTCATTTTTATTATGTTCCACCAATCGCTGAAGTCTCTTGAAGTAGCACGGTACTTTGTATAATAAATTTGATGTGCCTGTTGAGCTAGTAAAAATGGTTCATTTACTGCAATTAGACTTTTATATTTAATATCGACGATTCCATGAGTCGGATGAACACGCAAACCACTCTCAGTATCTAACCACTGACATTTAAATATTGTTATGTAATTTTGTCCTAGAAAACACAACTGAATAATTTCATCCAAAATTCCATAAAATTCAACTTCAGTTTCTCTGTGATATGATCCGCTAAAGAAAACTCCAATGTTCATTGTTTTTTTGATTCCTCGTATGCATGTGTATGAAATTGAAAACCATTCACCACATATGCATTATAAAAATTAACCATTTTAGATGGTGGGTTACTCAATATACATAGTTTCTTATCAATTTTATCAGCATATTGGGACAACTGAAAATTTGTAAAATGATTATTAATATAATAAATAATAAACGGAATTAATATTAAACCATCAATAATTTATGTTACCAGTTTTTGAAACCATTGAGAAATTTTTTTTTCTGCGTTATTCAAGAGCAGCTGCTGTAATTTGTGGAAGGTGTTTCTTGATATGATTAACATATTACCTACAAATAAAATAAGCTTAAATACTATAACATATATTATAGAATATGTGATAGAAGCACTCACATGAAAAATGATGTTATATCATCACAGTTGAGCAGAATGTATGTATGAGCACTGTGATGTTCATCATCTGAAAGCCATTGTTCATGAACTCCACCGAAACCAAGATTTGGCTGATTAAAAACTGCTAATTGATTTTACATTTCTTCATTAACATTCCACTCATTTCTCCCCATGCGATTATGTTTTGAGTGATATTGAGATTCCAAATAATGAGAGTAGAAAAAAGCAATTCCCTCTTGCAAATAAGCTTTAGTAATTGAGCCTTCAACTGAAGCTTTGTTACGTATTTTTCCTTCAATTTCTGCATGCATCTCTCGAATGGGTACATCCATTGAAACTATACTGGAGCTCCACATTTAGCTTCATGTGTCAAATGTAATATCATATGTTCCATTGAGTCAAAGAAAGCCAACAGAATGATTTTTTCCAGTTTACATATAATTACATCAACATCTTCTACCAGTTTTCTTAGTGCATTGTAGTCTATTGTCACTGCACAAATGTGTCGAAAAAAATATGATATGTATGTTATCGAATCCCAAATCAAAGAATTAAACAAACCTTTGAATCCAATCGGCATTAGTCTTTCCATTATAACTTGATAGTCATGTGTTTTTAATCTAGTAATATAACCATTCTTAACACATCTGCCCAAATTGGAAGCATATCCATCTCGAAGTCTCAAATATGCAATCCACTGACAAAATAATAAGTGACTCTCTTTGGATAGTTTATAAGCTGATTTTGGCTTCATTAACCTCTGTGATCTGACATTTTCAAATAATTAAAGTTCTGGTCACCTGTAAATTTGGGCAAGATCTAATCATGCCTTTACAGTATCATTAGTCTTACCTGGTGTATCCCAAATTGTATTAAATAAATTATCAAAACAGTTCTTCTCAATATGTATAACATCCAACATGTGGGGGATCAACAAATCAGACCAATAAGGAAGATCCCAAAAAATTCTCTGTTTTATCCAATTATGTTCTTTCCCAAAGCCATGAATTTTTTTTTGGTTTACTGTTGGTCCAAATCTGATGGGGGTAATGAAAATACAACTGATTTTAACTATGTACCTGAGATCATCTTTGGGGATTCATCCCTTTCAATTGTACCTTTTCTGAAATGAGATTTGTTCCTCCGAAAAAGATGATCGGTTGAAAGAAATCTACTATGACAATCAAAATACCAAGGTTTTTTTTCCTTTGACCATCATAAAGGATTTTTTTCTTTCATAGAGTAAGGACAGGATATCAGACCATGTTTACTCCTACCAGATAACATGCCATATGCCGGAAAGTCATTAATCGTCAACATCAATGCAGCTTTTAATATGAAATTTTGTTTCGCAGCAACATCATATGTAATAACACCATCACTTCACAATGCATTTAACTCATCAATCAATGCTTTCAATTAAACATCAATATTCTTTTTCAGATGTCCTGTGATTAATAGAGTAAAAAATATATAAGGCTCCTTCATTAACATCCATGGAGGCAAATTGTATGGAGTTATAAAGACAGGCCAACATGAATAAGAAAGGCATGACATCGTATAAAGAGATATCATTATTTTTCCATTAAATTTTCAAGAATGAATGGTCTATGTAAAGTTTCATGTGAGATAATTCTTATAGATTAGAAGGACATCACTTGGTTTTTCCGATTGCAACATTACTTGCGAGTTGATCAACCATGCAATGACAATTTTAGAGTTTACATTGGACATGTCTGATACAAACTTTTTATTGCGCATGACCTGACAATTGGAGAACCTTTATGATTTGAACATGTTAAAAATAGAGCAAAGCATGATGCGAATATTGATAATTTAAATATTTTATAAATTTTTTATTATTTTAATAATATTAATATTATTTTTTCGTAAATATTGATAATATATTTTTTTTCTAATTATTGCGAATTATTGCTAATTATTTCCAGTTCATCTTAATTATTCCTAATTATTCTTAATTATAACTAATTATTAATAATTATTAATAATTATTACTAATTATTAATATGGATTACTAATTATTACTAATTATTACTAATTATTACTAATTATTACTAATTATTACTAATTATTAATAATTATTCCTAGTTATTAATAATTATTCTAAATAATTACTAATTAATCCTAATTATTACTAATTATTCCTATTTATTACTAATTATTCCTAGTTATTCCTAATTATTCCTAATTATTCCTAATTATTCTTAATTATTTCTAATTTTTACTTATTATTACTAATTACTCCTACTTATTACTAATTATTCTTTATTATTACTAATTTTTATTAATTATTACTAATAATTCCTAATTATTACTATTTATTCCTAATTATTACTAATTATTCCAAATTTTTACAAATTATTCTTAATTATTACTAATTATTCCTTATTATTACTAATTATTCCTTATTATTACTAATTATTCCTAATTATTCCTTATTATTATAATTATACGTAATTATTACTAATAATACCTAATTATTACTAATTATTACTAATTCTACCTAATTGTTACTAATTATACTCAATTATTACTAATTATACCTAATTATTTCCAATTATACCTAATTATTTCAAATTATACCTAATTATTACTAATTATACCTAATTATTCCTAATTATACCTAATTGTTCTTAGTTATACCTAATTATTCCTAATTATACCTAATTTTTTTAATTATACCTAATTTTACTAATTATACCAAATTTTTCAAATTATATTTATTTATTACTAATTATACCTATTTATTACTAATTTTACCTATTTATTACTAATTATACCTAATTATTACTAATTATACCTAATTATTACTAATTATGACTAATTATACCTAATTATACCTAATTATACCTAACTATTACTAATTAATCCTAATTATTCCCAATTATTACTAATTATTCCTAATTATTCCCAATTATTACTAATTATTCTTAATTATTTCTAATTATAGCTAATTATTCCTAATTATTGCTAATTATTCCTAATTATATCTAATTATTTCTAATTATAGCTAATTATTCCTAATTATAGTTAATTATTCCTAATTATAGCTAATTAATTCTAATTATAGCTAATTATTTCTAATTATAGCTAATTATTCCTAGTTATTCTTAATTATAGTTAATTATTCCTAATTATAGCTAATTAATTCTAATTATAGCTAATTATTTCTAATTATAGCTAATTATTCCTAGTTATTCTTAATTATTCATAAATATTCCTAAATATTCCTAAATATTCCTAATTATGACTAATTATGACTAATTATTCCTAATTATGACTAATTATTCCTAATTATTACTAATTATTCCTAATTATTCCTAATTATTCCTAATTATTACTAATTATTCCTAATTATTACCAATTATTACTAATTATTACTAATTATTCCTAATTATTACTAATTATTCCAAATTATTACAAATTGTTCCTAATTATTCTTAATTATTACTGATTATTACTAATTATTACTAATTATTACTAATTAATACTAATTATTCCTAATTATTACTAGTTATTCCTAATTATTACTAATTATTCCAAATTATTCATATTTATTACTAATTATTCCTAATTATTCCTAATTATTCCTAATTATTCCTATTTATTTTTAATTATTCCTAATTATTCCTAATTATTACTAATTATTACTAATTATACCTAATTATTTCTAATTATACCTAATTATTTCTAATTATACCTAATTATTCCTAATTATCACTAATTATTAATAATTATTACGAATTATTACTAATTAGTACTAATTATTACTAATTATTACTAATTATTACTAATTATTACTAATTATTACTAATTATTACTAATTATTACTAATTATTGCTAATTATTACTAATTATTACTAATTTTTACTAATTTTGAATAATTATTAATAATTATTACTAATTATTACTAATTATTACTAATTATTACTAATTATTAATAATTATTACTAATTATGAATAATTATGAATAATTATAATTATTACTAATTATTACTAACTAATACTAATTATTCTTATTTATTCCAAATTATTCCAAATTATTCTTAATTATTCCTAATTATTCCTAATTATTCCAAATTATATCTAATTATTCCTAATTAAATCTAATTATTCCTAATTATATCTAATTATTCCAAATTATTACGAATAATAACTAATTATTACTAATTATTCCTAATTATTACGAATTATTCCTAATTATTACTAACTATACCTAATTATTACTAATTATTCCTAATTATTACTAATTATTCCTAATTATTTCTATTTATTCCTAATTATTAATAATGATTTTTAATTATTACTATTTATTCCTAATTATTACTAATCATAAATAATTATTACAAATTATTCCTAAGTAATACTAATTATTCCTAATTAATAATAATTATACCTAATTATTATTAATTATTCCTAATTAATACTAATTATTCCTAAATAATACTAATTATTCCTAATTATTACTAATTATTTCTAATTAATACTATTTATTCCAAATTAATACTATTTATTCCTAAATAATACTATTTATTCCTAATGATATCTAATTAATATTAATTATAACTAATTAATTATAATTATAATTAACAATATCAAATTCTTAGTAAAACTAAATATAAATAAAAATCAATTAAAATATAATTAAATTCGAACTAATAAACAACAATTAATATTAACATAAAAAAATAAACATAAAAAAATATAAATGCCTTAAACTTTGATATTCTGAAGATATTGACGCCCTCCGATTGATCTCGTATAAAAAAACTTCAACTAAAAAAATTCTCTTTAAAATTGAAGAATGAAGAGAGAGAGAGAAATCAAGATCTGAATGATTTGTGAAAAACGGATGGTAGTATATACAGGTTAGATTAGTGGCGACATGATTATTAGCGACGGTCTTCCCATCGCAAATGGTCGTATTTGCGACGGGCCCCGTCGTAATTACCCTCGCCCACATTAATTATAGTCGGCGATTAAAAGGTTATTTGCGACGGGACCTGTCACAAATATTACTTGCCGACAATCTTTTTGCGACCGAACGACATCCCGTAGCAAAAGGGTATTGACCACCGTCAGGTATTTGCGACGGGTCCCTTCGCAAATACACCTGCGCGACTTGTGCGCCAAATCGTGCCAAACTATTTGCGACGGGAGGTGAAATCCCATCGTAAATACTTTGTTATTTGCGACGGGCTACTTCCCCATCGCAAATAGATTCTTAGACGGGTTATTTGCGATAGGAAGGGATACCGTCGCAAATAACCCGTTGCAAATACTGATTTTTCTCGTAGTGTTGAATTTTTTTGGTAATAAGTATATATTTAATGAAAATAAATAATATATATGATATAATAATTATTTTTCAAGGTTATTTAATATTTACTTATCTATAGTTCAATCCATTGAAAAATGAAAACAGTGTTCATGCGTACGTATGATATAACATATCCATGAATGGTGTAATTCATTTTTCTATCTCAATAATTTAAGAATCACTAAAAAATGTATATAATTAATATATATAATATTTATATCCTGGTCAATATATATTATTGAATCCTTATCAATGTTAAATTACTAAAACTACCAAAACAAAACAAAATGAAAAAGAAAGGATACATTATATAGAATAGTGATTCTAATAGGGAATTTTAAAAAAAATGGTTATAAAAGGTTATAAGTAAATAATATTTGATATGATAATATATGATTTTGATTATTTTATATATGTATTTTTTCATATAATATAAAAGTTTGAAATTCATTTGAAGGAAGTTATACATAAGGTAAGGGATATTCATCTCAATTTAATTTATATGAGACACACATATGTTGATCACGTGTTTCTTCAGTGAAATGTAACTAATGTACCTAATTTAATTTATGTTGATTCTTATAAAATTTATGGGTATTTAAATATCCATATATGTTTCTTT